>OW964569.2:30307511-31507511 GCA_943138885.2 Tholera decimalis | reverse complement strand
GTTCGAGGCAAGGGTAATTGCTACTGAAATTAGTCTGAAAATAATCACTTTTAAACTACTAAAATTCTTATATTTACTCTGTTTTATAAATTGAATACAAACCAAAATATTTACACTTAGATAATTTAAAGGTACATAAATATATATTAGGTCTATCTATTCATACACGAAATTTCTTAAGGGGTCATTGTACTCATTATTAGGTATGAACAACTTTTACTATGGGACCAAACCCTGAATCGCGAAAAAAAATCAGCTGTTCCCTACAATATGTTCCTATTAACTCGTCAAAATGTATGGAACAGCTGATTTTTTTTTCGCGATTCTGGCACAGACACTTCTGGTGCTAAAGTAGGTACATTGCAGTTAGGCTGCAAAGTGGGTTCGGAAATAGGTAGGATATTATTTTCAACAGTATTACTTGTAGAGCATTCATAATGAGCATCATAACAAGTTGAAGAGCACTGTCTATTTTCATTAGTCGTGGTTGTGGTGTTCGTGAAAGCTAGCATACAGTGATTTTTTAAGTAATGTCGACGGAAAGAATTAAACAGATGGTAAGATCGGGAACAACCATTTTCAACGCAGCGATATTGATTAAATGTGTGGTACTTATGAAAGAAATTGAAATGTGTTCGAAGCGCTCTTAAGTCAGTCAATGAAGTTTTGCAGATAAAACATGTTACCATTTTGTTTAATTTATATTATATCGATACCGCAATCACTTATCAAGCCCAAAACGGACGCAGAAACTTTGTCCTTTGGGACTGCTTTGTCAGAAAATGTGTAAATTACACGTTGCAAAAACTGCCAAACAGGCAAGCATTCAATAGGATATTCCAAATTGAGAGCCCAAATTATCTTGAAACATGTATCCACAGCCTTAATAATGTTTGGCATTTCATAAACAATATTGTCGACAATCACATACCTAGCTGAAATTTTTTTCAGAGGGCCTGCAACTATTATGTATGGCTGAATTGTTAACCCTAGATCGAAGTACTTTTCCTGGCGCGTTTGCTGCTGTTCTTGAAGCTCTTGCTCTTCTTCAATATGAAGGATGAAGTTATCGCGCAGTTCTACCGCTGACCTTTTCTTTTTCTTTATATAAGTAGGTCCAAGCAAATGCGGAATTAGCAGAAGAACCGCAAGATTGCTCGTTTCAGGATCTGGGTCTGAAAAATAAATCATTTATAAATAAAGTAATTAAAAATATGTTCGAAAAATTGTTCTATTATTTTGTACTTGATCGACTCGAAACATCTCAGATTCTTACTCTGATACCAAAATAGCTGGAGTAATAAAATGTATTTATGGTTACAAATACGAGTAGTTACTACCAATATAACAACTCGAAAAAACTGGAATTTGATATGGAGACAACTTAGACCTGTTGGATTCACACAGGCTACTTTTATTCCCGGTAAGCTCGATTAACACCGCGGGGTGCAGCTAGTCCAGTAATAAAATAAAAATTACACAAAAACAACTCACCACAAGCGAGTTGTTTCAACTCTGCCAGGTATGTGTTCTTTCTTGAGATCTTGTCAAATGCCGCAAACAACTTTACTTTAAGCAGAGGGAATTTGTCATCGAATGAGGTTTCGTTTCCTGGGTACCAAGCATGGAAGTCGTCAATTAGCTGAAACCAAAATACTGTGATAATAGGATCCTATGTTATTATTATATTAAGATTTTTAGTACCTATACTAATGCATAATTTTATGTAGGTCATGGCCCTCGTGGATCTTGATTAACTTTATCTTAATTTGTTCGGGTGATTTGGTTTAACGAGGTGACAAACATAAACAGACACAAACTTTTGCGTTTTTATTATTAATATGATAATGATACATACCAAGGTATAGCCCCAAGAGCGTCGAATACAGGGAAATTCCTGGATGTATGATACGTTTTCATTTGATAAAATGCGTTTTAGTCGTTCCTTATTAGTTTTATTCCATTTTTCTGCACATGAACCGTAATTATGAACATTGCTTTTTAGCCATTCTATCATTTCCTGTATCTCCTCGTTAGTGTCATCATCATTGTCAGCAGCAATCAAGTCATCGAAATGAGTTGTAGACCTCTCGCTAGATGAACTGGTAGATGGTTTCGGTGTTAATGTTTTTTCAAGTGAACGACGTGCCCTTGGTTCAAAGACTTTGTTGCGGCGATATTTTGCCTTTAAATTGGTAATGGCATCAAAGAGTCGACCGTGAGCTCGTCCCAATGACCCATTGGGTTTTGTATAATAAATGCTGCTATTCTCTTTTGGAAACACTTTCTCTGTAAGTAAAACAAGTACATAATTAAAAAATGTGCGAAAATAGGAGTCGCTACTTGTTATAATTGTCGATATTTAATATGGTTTATTATTATTATGGTCTATTATTTTAGCATATATATGTATTTTATTATTATATATATTTATACATACATTTTTTTTTTTCGATAATGACATTTTTTTTTTTACTTGTACACCTACCACATTGTGGTCTTTTTAACCCAAAGGTTGACTGGTAGAGAATGCCCTGTTGCATTAAGTCCGCCCATGTACCACTATTGTACATAAAGTTTAAATAAATAAATAAATAAAACTGATTTACTGATTTGACGCATGAAATGAACCTATGTACATATTATGTGTGCTGGTAATTAACAGGTAAGTAATTTAAACTTACTTATTTCTTTTATCCAAGTAATATATGTTTCGGCTGTTACGGGGGCCTTCGGATTTGCTCGAAGTGTGTGTGTAGCTATTTCTCGAACTAGTACCTTACGGTTATGTTCTCCCAATGGTTGTTGCCTTTCTTTTAGAAGCTGTAGGCCATCGGGAGTCTTTTCGAGCAGCGTTGTGAGACTCTGAAAACAGGGAAGATTGTTAATGTATAGGTATGAGAGTATAGTCTTAGACTTACAAAAGACCTTATTAAGACCTAGTTAAGAATTAGTTTAGTCTTAGTTTAAACTTAGTTCAGTTTTAGTTTTAGACCGCCTCATTGGCCTAGTGTTTAGTTTAGTTTAAAATATTTATTGATAACGCAGCTAGTAATCAAATAAAATTGTTATCGTGTTACCCAGGGGATGTATTTAATAGCACTTTAAATTTGACAAAAACAGCTATAAAATTGAATATCAACACTTTAAAATAATAATAGGTACATAATCAATAATAAAAATCTATAATTTAATAATTCGATAATTGATAGATAACTTACATCGAGGGACATGGATTTGCATGACGATGAGGTGCTTGGTGATGATAATGCCGAACTTCTTGGTGAATTTGTAAGTCCACCAATATTCTCTCCGTACACTTCCACAAGGTTTTCAAGATTGTCATAAATCTGTAAAAAAATATTTACCTATGTTCACAAAAAATCTATGCCAAGGCATGCCTACATTTTTACGAGTATAGATAATTTATTGGTTGCTTACTTTACTACACTCAGTTACATCGGAATTTAGCTTAGAAGCATTCCACTTCAGAAGCGCTCTTTTAAATTTGGCTTGTGGGCCAATAGCTGGTATTAGCACCCGGATTTGCTCATCATCGAGCAAAGACAGCGCCTCTTAGTCAACTTCATGTTCTGAAATAACAAAGATTTATAATACCTAATTAGTCTTGCATACAGATACAGACAGCGGCATCAGACAGCATTCTCAACACAGACGTTCATTAGCAAAATTTATTACTTAGTACAGACAGTAGAAACTCGATTAATCGGACTAATTGTTGTCGTCAGGCATTCGGATTATCGAAAATCCAGATAATCGAATGTATGAAGAATAGCGGGTTACCTACATAATGTTATGTGTTCATTAAAAATAACAAATAAGTATATTATATTAACGAAAATCAATGTTTATTAAGAAATTATTAAGAGATACATCCAACAAACGTTGTACCTACCATTAAAATAATTTTACCTTAATAATGAAATTAAATATTTATGTACCTACCTACCTACGTTTGTAGGTACGATTTCTCAACAATTATGTATTGCGATCGGTAGTCTGGATAATCGCGAATCCGTACTTATAACTGAGGGCCAGATAATGGAGTTTCTACTGTATAGGTAGGTAGTTTATTTTACGTTACGCCCCCGACAGTCTACCTACTGTGCAGTCAGTAGCTCGCAACACAATATAAACAGTTTAAGCTACTGACCTGCACGATTAGGTAGGTACACGATGCAAACAGTTTTTACCCGACTGCGTAGCGTACCTACATCTTAGGCTACGTCCGGACAGATAAGCGCCTTGCTTAGCGACTAGAGCCTAGTAGTTGGCGTTCTGACTACATGCTAGGATACACGGTGGCCGCACTGCAGCCAAATTCCACAGAGGTTCTCTTTTAAAAACTGATGCAATTAATAAATTCATCCATTTTTTTCTTTTAAAATGCCTCGCGCTTCGTGACAAAAAACCAACACGTTTGTTTACTTTGATACACGCTAAGCGACTAGCTAGGCACCAAGCGCGCAGTGCAGCCGGTCGCGAACATTCTAGAACGTTCGTTTTATTAAGCTACTCGCTAGGTGACTCGCTAGGCTCTAGGCGCTAAGCAAGCCGGACGTAACCTTAAAGTATAAACCATAAAGCCATAGACCGTACATACATATGAAACATAACAAACGCCACAGAGGTGCAATGGTACAAGCAATCCCATCCCCAACATTTATAGGAAGATTCATGTAATACCGTGTCCACGGGACACACACACATACGAGTACTATCAATTTAGGTAGATCCTACTTCAAACAAAAAGCGTAGGTACCTAGGTACTAGGGTTAAGTAAATTATCTGACTAAGCCTGCCCCGACACGGCGTAACGTGAATCTTCACAAGGTGAAAAATAACATACAGCATTCCTAATAATGTGTAGGTTATTTATTATTACCATTAAACTCTCTTAGACGTGAATGGACTCCAACAAGACATCATGTCTGAAACATAAAATCTTATTCAATTTGGCACTAAATTGGTAAGGAACGTACGCTGCAAAGTAGGTAAGTACTTACCTAAGTTACTTACCAATAAATTTGTCGAGATATTTCTCAAAGCCCCATTCTATTAAAAGAGATTCCATATTGGTTCCTTTTCTTTTATATTAATAACTTACACAAGCGGATTTCACGGAACACGCACAGACTTGGTAAACTGCTTTGTCAAACTATGCGAAACACGGCTGTACCACACAGCAGAAACAAACTGACTGATGGATAGCGCGGCGCGCAGAAAGAAACTTTCCTTGTGCCCCGCTAGGGATGTGTAAACTAAACATTATCGATTTTATAATTGTAAGGGCAAGGTAATAAATAACTACTTATAAACAAACCGAATTCAAATTCCTGTTGCGCGATATCTAATTAAAATTCGAGTCTAATTTAGTTTGATCACACATGGTCCATGTTAGGTCCACAATGTGAGTTTAGGTGGTAAACATGTAGGCTTAATAGCTAAGTACAATATGGACCCTGTAGGGCACAGCAAAATCAAAATAAAATAATTTTAAAAATAAATTAATGAGATCACATATCATAATCAAGAACAATGATATTTTTAACATAATAATATAGTATATTTTGCTTCTAAGCAAAACTAGCGTTTTTGTATTGAAAATTACAATGAACAAATCTGTGGTGTCAAAGTAAAAGGGTAGTAGTACTAGTAGTAAAGTAGTAGTAGGTAGTAAGTGCAAGTGCTTGCACTTTTTAAGACTGTTTTGTTTAAATGTATTTTCTGTGTACAATAAAGAATAAGAATAAGTAGTCATAAATATTGAAAAATGAGTTATTTGCATGATTCGGTATTAAAAATTATTATCTATTATAGTCAAAAGCACAGGAGACAGGAGTCAGTATTTGTGTCAGAATTTCGTAAAACTCAAATTTCAAATCGAGTCTAGTTAGAATTAGAAACAACAAAATACAAAAAAAGAAAAAAGAAGTAAAATGCGCCTGGTGAAAAATTGGGTTTTTTGACTTATCCCTTTTACTTTGACACCACAGAAATATCATTTCAATAACACTTCACATTAAATTAAAATAGTTAATATTAGCATTAAATTATTCATTACAAGCATTCATTCATAAAATAAAATTAAATCATTAATTATTCATTAATTATTTATCTATTGGAAGTCATATTTCCCCATTGCAATAGATTATATAGGTGTTTTAACATTATAATATTCATCAGTGGTAATTAGGATTAGTTCCCTTGGGTTATTTCTGTCTAAAATTCTAGACAAACGACCACTATTTAAAAAAAACGTGTTCAAGTTTTGGGAACCATAGCATTGCCGTGAAAATAGGTACCTACCTAAATTAATAGTTGTCAAGAATGTCATAATCATCGAAACTTGAGTTGAGGTGGATACATCACTATCATGATGCAACGTGCGTTCACGCCCCGCGCCCCGCTCGCTCCTTTTAAAATCACGCCACGTTAGACAGTTATTTTAAATGTTTTGCTAGGTTAATGCTACTAAATGTTTTAAACATGGCGAAAGGCCATAAAATTACTTTTCTTTTGTTTAAGTGGCTACTTTAGTTAGGCAGAGATGCAAAATTGCTCTTGTTAAAGAGCAGGGTCTGATATATGTACCTATTTAACCTATAGGTATGTAGCTTTGATTATATAATCAAAGTTATGTAGGTACTAACCTAGCAGTCTGATAATCTGGAGTACTTAGATGCATCGGGTAGGTACCTAGGTAGGTAATATCAGTGCTCCGCTCCGCCGTCACCCGCGCTCACTTTTGAGTTAGGTAATAGGTATTATACAAAATTGTATGTTATTTATTAGGTACTTAATACATATAGTTAGGTACTATATATAGTTTTCTTACCCCCAATTTGCAAGCTGACAACAGCTAACTACCTGGTTACTTATCTTCCAAAAATAATAAAAAAATAAATCGAACGTCGGGTCGTATCGAGAATACCGGGAAGAGTTCCTGGTCCATAAAGGAGCAAATGAAGTGCGACCTTCCACTTTACACTAAAACGCCAACTCATTAACATGTGTACCTACCTATATGACATCTATACATAAGTATAATAAATCTGTAGAAGGGTCAATTCTGTACATTGAAAGTATTGAAAAAATAAATAGCGGGGGGTGTTGCTGGATCGATACCAAACCCAAATATGTGATTAAAAAAATTTTTGTCTGTCTGTCTGTCTGTCTGTCTGTATATGCAGGCATCACGTGAAAACTAACGGTCCGATTTCGATGAAACTTGGTATAATTATACCTTATTATCCTGGGCATAAAATGGGATACATGCTTGTATCAGTAAACGCTAATGTTCAAACAGTTGATATTAACTGTTTAAATCCTTACTGTATGCTACAGAAACTGTTCAGAAGCAGTAAAAATAACTGTTACGATAACAGTAAAGTCTAAACACGGCAATACTTAAAAGAAACTGCTTGTATCAGTAAACGTTAATGTTCAATCAGTTGATATTAACTGTTTAAATCCTTACTGTAAGCTACAGAAACTGTTCAGAAGCAGTAAAAATAACTGTTACGATATCAGTAAAGTCTAAACACGGCAATACTTCAAAGTAACTGCTTGTATCAGTAAACGCTAATGTTCAAACAGTTGATATTAACTGTTTAAATCCTTACTGTATGCTACAGAAACTGTTCAGAAGCAGTAAAAATAACTGTTACGATATCAGTAAAGTCTAAACACGGCAATACTTAAAAGTAACTGCTTGTATCAGTAAACGCTAATGTTCAAACAGTTGATATTAACTGTTTAAATCCTTACTGTATACTACAGAAACTGTTCAGAAGCAGTAAAAATAACTGTTACGATAACAGTAAAGTCTAAACACGGCAATACTTAAAAGTAACTGCTTGTATCAGTAAACGTTAATGTTCAAACAGTTGATATTAACTGTTTAAATCCTTACTGTACGCTACAGAAACTGTTCAGAAGCAGTAAAAATAACTGTTACTATAACAGAAAAGTCTAAACACGGCAATACTTAAAAGTAACTGCTTGTATCAGTAAACGCTAATGTTCAAACAGTTGATATTAACTGTTTAAATCCTTACTGTATGCTACAGAAACTGTTCAGAAGCAGTAAAAATAACTGTTACGATATCAGTAAAGTCTAAACACGGCAATACTTAAAAGAAACTGCTTGTATCAGTAAACGCTAATGTTCAAACAGTTGATATTAACTGTTTAAATCCTTACTGTATACTACAGAAACTGTTCAGAAGCAGTAGCAGAAGCGTTTAGTGTATTTTAGTTATTTTCATAGTGTAATGTCATACGGCATTTTACTATGGGGGAATGCCGCCGATATAAATACAATATTTGTGTTACAAAAAAGAGCCATTCGTGCTATTTATAAATTAAGTCCACGGCACTCCCTCAGAGATAAATTTAAAGAGATTAATATAATGACTGTGCCTTCTCAGTATATTTATGAGAATCTCTTGTATGCACATAAAAATATTAATCTCTTTAAAAAACACAGTGATATCCATAACGTAAATACTAGAAATAAACACAACTTTGTCATTCCAAAAACAAGGCTCAAGAAAATAGGTGGTTCTTTTAAATGCCAGTGCATACGTTTTTATAATAAACTACCTTGCCATTTGCAAGAACTGAGCCTCAACAAATTTAAATTAGTCATAAGACGCAAGCTTTGCCAGAAGGCTTTTTACACAGTTAAAGACTATGTTGAGGATAAAAAGGCTTGGGATTGAGCTGCTCCAATGATATACAGGGAGCACTAGTGTTGTTTACAATCACAATTTCTTGTATTTTTTTTTTTTTTTATACAAATTGACATTTTTTTTAATATTGATTTTGACATGGATATTTACTTTTTAAAGTATAATATTTTATTTTATTTTGTCATGAATATTTACTTTGTAAAGTATAATATATGTATTTTTTTTGAATATTTACTTAATTATGTACTTAAATGCGAGGATTATGTGGTATTCTTTTTTTTATTTCCATTTATATTTTTTTTTCTCTCTCTTTATTACGGCGTTGCCTGACAGTTTGAGTATTTTAGTGACCTACTCAAATGTACCGTCTTTGGCATTGTTCGTCAGGTCGTTGAGCTCCTTAGTAGTCCAAAGTTGAGCTTACAGACTAACTGACAAAGGCTTGCACTGACGGGACGGGTCTACTCAAATCTGTTTGGTCTTTCCTCAAAAGGCCATTTCAGACTAATCTACATAATCCTCATAAACGATTGTGAATATGTGCACTATGTAGGTTTTTTTCTTTTTATTTATTTATTTATTCGAGTTAAACATAATAAATTGTCTGGCAGTTTGGGTGCTTTTTGCGGCCTACCTAAAGGTCCTTACCTTGGTATTGTTCGTCAAATCGTTAAGCTCCTTGTTCTAAGTTGAGCTATACGTCATTTGACAAATGCTTGCACTGTATGGACAGGCCCACTCAAATCTGTGAGCATCTTTCTTCAAAAGACCGCCTCAGACTGAAACCTACAAGGTTCCCATATAATTATTTCAGTGTAGATTGTATGGACTTTAAAAGAGACAGACCCCTGAGTTTGTTTCGGTGTTTCTTCTCAGGGTAGTCAGTTAGGAAACACCGGCCTCATCTAGTTAATATTTAAGGAAAAAATGACGTGTAAATGAGTTATTTAATAACCAATTTGCAAAATAAAGATCATTTATCATTTATCATTTATCAGTAAAAATAACTGTTACGATATCAGTAAAGTCTAAACACAGCAATACTTAAAAGTAACTGCTTGTATCAGTAAACGCTAATGTTCAAACAGTTGATATTAACTGTTTAAATCCTTACTGTATACTACAGAAACTGTTCAGAAGCAGTAAAAATAACTGTTACGATAACAGTAAAGTCTAAACACGGAAATACTTAAAAGAAACTGCTTGTATCAGTAAACGTTAATGTTCAATCAGTTGATATTAACTGTTTAAATCCTTACTGTGTGCTACAGAAACTGTTCAGAAGCAGTAAAAATAACTGTTACGATATCAGTAAAGTCTAAACACGGCAATACTTAAAAGTAACTGCTTGTATCAGTAAACGCTAATGTTCAAACAGTTGATATTAACTGTTTAAATCCTTACTGTATGCTACAGAAACTGTTCAGAAGCAGTAAAAATAACTGTTACGATAACAGTAAAGTCTAAACACGGCAATACTTAAAAGTAACTGCTTGTATCAGTAAACGTTAATGTTCAAACAGTTGATATTAACTGTTTAAATCCTTACTGTATGCTACAGAAACTGTTCAGAAGCAGTAAAAATAACTGTTACGATAACAGTTAAGTCTAAACACGGCAATACTTAAAAGAAACTGCTTGTATCAGTAAACGCTAATGTTCAAACAGTTGATATTAACTGTTTAAATCCTTACTGTATACTACAGAAACTGTTCAGAAGCAGTAAAAATAACTGTTACGATATCAGTAAAGTCTAAACACGGCAATACTTAAAAGTAACTGCTTGTATCAGTAAACGCTAATGTTCAAACAGTTGATATTAACTGTTTAAATCCTTACTGTATACTACAGAAACTGTTCAGAAGCAGTAAAAATAACTGTTACGATAACAGTAAAGTCTAAACACGGCAATACTTAAAAGTAACTGCTTGTTTCAGTAAACGTTAATGTTCAAACAGTTGATATTAACTGTTTAAATCCTTACTGTGTGCTACAGAAACTGTTCAGAAGCAGTAAAAATAACTGTTACTATAACAGTAAAGTCTAAACACGGCAATACTTAAAAGTAACTGCTTGTATCAGTAAACGCTAATGTTCAAACAGTTGATATTAACTGTTTAAATCCTTACTGTATGCTACAGAAACTGTTCAGAAGCAGTAAAAATAACTGTTACGATAACAGTAAAGTCTAAACACGGCAATACTTAAAAGAAACTGCTTGTATCAGTAAACGCTAATGTTCAAACAGTTGATATTAACTGTTTAAATCCTTACTGTATGCTACAGAAACTGTTCAGAAGCAGTAAAAATAACTGTTACTATAACAGTAAAGTCTAAACACGGCAATACTTAAAAGTAACTGCTTGTATCAGTAAACGCTAATGTTCAAACAGTTGATATTAACTGTTTAAATCCTTACTGTATGCTACAGAAACTGTTCAGAAGCAGTAAAAATAACTGTTACGATAACAGTTAAGTCTAAACACGGCAATACTTAAAAGAAACTGCTTGTATCAGTAAACGCTAATGTTCAAACAGTTGATATTAACTGTTTAAATCCTTACTGTATACTACAGAAACTGTTCAGAAGCAGTAAAAATAACTGTTACGATATCAGTAAAGTCTAAACACGGCAATACTTAAAAGTAACTGCTTGTATCAGTAAACGCTAATGTTCAAACAGTTGATATTAACTGTTTAAATCCTTACTGTATACTACAGAAACTGTTCAGAAGCAGTAAAAATAACTGTTACGATAACAGTAAAGTCTAAACACGGCAATACTTAAAAGTAACTGCTTGTTTCAGTAAACGTTAATGTTCAAACAGTTGATATTAACTGTTTAAATCCTTACTGTGTGCTACAGAAACTGTTCAGAAGCAGTAAAAATAACTGTTACTATAACAGTAAAGTCTAAACACGGCAATACTTAAAAGTAACTGCTTGTATCAGTAAACGCTAATGTTCAAACAGATGATATTAACTGTTTAAATCCTTACTGTATGCTACAGAAACTGTTCAGAAGCAGTAAAAATAACTGTTACGATATCAGTAAAGTCTAAACACGGCAATACTTAAAAGAAACTGCTTGTATCAGTAAACGCTAATGTTCAAACAGTTGATATTAACTGTTTAAATCCTTACTGTATGCTACAGAAACTGTTCAGAAGCAGTAAAAATAACTGTTACGATAACAGTAAAGTCTAAACACGGAAATACTTAAAAGTAACTGCTTGTATCAGTAAACGCTAATGTTCAAACAGTTGATATTAACTGTTTAAATCCTTACTGTAAGCTACAGAAACTGTTCAGAAGCAGTAAAAATAACTGTTACGATATCAGTAAAGTCTAAACACGGCAATACTTAAAAGAAACTGCTTGTATCAGTAAACGTTAATGTTCAATCAGTTGATATTAACTGTTTAAATCCTTACTGTAAGCTAAAGAAACTGTTCAGAAGCAGTAAAAATAACTGTTACGATATCAGTAAAGTCTAAACACGGCAATACTTAAAAGTAACTGCTTGTATCAGTAAACGCTAATGTTCAAACAGTTGATATTAACTGTTTAAATCCTTACTGTATACTACAGAAACTGTTCAGATGCAGTAAAAATAACTGTTACGATAACAGTAAAGTCTAAACACGGCAATACTTAAAAGTAACTGCTTGTATCAGTAAACGTTAATGTTGTTGTTGATATTAACTGTTTAACTCCTTAATGTATGCTACAAAAACTGTTCAAAAGCAGTAAAAATAACTGCTACAATATCATTTAAGCCTGAAAATGGCAATACTTTAAAAAAAAACTGATTGTTTTAGTTAACGTTAATGTTCAAACAATTGAAATAACTGTTTGGCTCTTTACTGTATGCTACAACAACTGTTCTAAAGCAGTAAAAATAACTGCTACGATATCAGTAAAGCTCTGAAAACGGCAATACTTAAAAGGAACTGTTTGTTTCAGTAAATTTTAATGTTCATTAAATTGAAATAACTGTTTAGCTCTTTACTGTTTTTGCCCATTTCAGTGCACTGTCAGTAATCAATTATTTTAACGTAAAAATAAGTTTCCGGAACCGTTTTTTTTTTTACTGTACAAGAACAGTAGAAAGTCTCGTTTTATTTTTTTCAGTGTAGAAGTGGCCTGACACGGCTTCAGTGTTTTGAAGAGCTAACATCTGTGTTCAGTGATGAAGCCCCATGTCTGCGGACTGTCGAACGCTGGTATTTAGAATTCCAGCGTGGACATACTAGTGTTAGTGACAAATTTCGCGAAGGACGCCCAAAATCCGCCTTCATCGAAGATAACATCATTGCTGTGAGACAACTAATTCTCGAAGATCGTCATGTGACGTATCAAGAGATAGAGGCTCTATTAGGCATCTCAGGGACAACCATTCAGAAGATCTTGCATGAAGCGCTTGGTGTGAGAAAGCTAGTTTGCCGTTGGATACCGCATCTGCTTTCCGACGATCACAAGGCGGCCCGCGTCAGATGGTGTAAGAAAACTCTGCAAAGGTTCAACCGAGGAGAGTCAAATCACGTCTACGACATCATCAGTGGTGACGAATCTTGGATCTATGCCTACGATCCTGATTCCAAACAACAATCTACAATCTGGGTCTTTCAAGACGAGCCAAAGCCGACTTAAGTTGTTCGTTCTCGAAGCACTTCAAAGAAGATGATGGCGATGTTCGTTGGAAAAACCGGCCATGTTGCAACTATTGCACTTGAAGATCGTAGAACGGTTAACTCAGAGTGGTATACCACAGTTTGTTTACCACAAGTTATCGCCGAACTTCGAAAATCTAACTCAAAGCGACGCATCATCCTGCACCACGACAACGCAAGCTCACAAAGCGCTCGTCAAACGATTGAGTATTTGAAGCAGGAAAAAGTAGAAATTCTCGACCATCCTCCATACAGTCCTGACCTAAGCCCTAACGATTTCTTTACATTTCCTAAAATCAAGAAAAGTCTCGTGGTCAAAGGTTCCAGTCCGGTGAAGAAGCAGTCGACGCTTTCAAGTCAGCCATTTAGAACACACCCACTTTAGAGTGGAATAAATGTAATAATAACTAGTTTGAGCGATTGGAAAAGTGTATTAAGCTACGTGGTGAATACTTTGAAAAAAGAAAATGAGTGTGGCACTCGGGGACTGCCGCGGTAAAGCTATTGCATAGCATTTTTTTTTAAGTTATGAGCAGTTAGCAGCTTGTCTACACGCATACGTCTAGTCGCACGCACACAAACACAGTGCCGCAGTCTGCCGAACTGAAACGACATTAGACAATGCACGGCTTTCAACGCCGCACCGCTGTGCCGGTCGGAGTTTAAGTTTATTTTCCTTACGGAATTTCTTGTTTCGGTCGCCGCGCTCAAAGCCCACGATAAAAGCTATGCAATAGCTTAACAATAAAAAGTAAGGTTCTAGTTGTGTTTTTTTTCTTCAAACGACAAAACTCAAAAGGCATGCCTCGTACATAGTATTGCATCAATGTGAGGTCGTATTTAAAGGCAATGATCTGTGATCTACTATACCATCTCCGTACAGTCGTGGGTAAAAAACGCACGGTTCGTTCATTAGCAGTCTCATCTCCTAACGCAGAATTGATATTGTGAGCAGTTTCTGCCGCTTTAGTTCCGAGTCGAAACTAGTATTCAAAGATTACTCGGATTTTCGAAGTATCCATCTCTCCAGTCTGAGCTGAATAAAAAATTGGCCAAGTGCGAGTCGGACTCGCCCATGAAGGGTTCCGCAGTAACTATAATAAATATAATATACTTCATATTTTATTTGAAAAAAACCTTACAAATTTCGTAAAACTAGCTTATTTACAATTTTTACAACTACGCCAAATAACTTTGTTTTTCATAGTATTTGTATGAATTGCAAAGTTATATTTGCGGTTTTAGAAAATATACTGCATCTCAAAAACTCCTGAACCGATTTCGTTTAAACCAATTTTGGCTGAAAGTTTACATTAAGATAAGAGTTACATATAGAAGTTAGAGGGGGGGACACATTTTACCACTTTGGAAGCGTATATCTTTTAAACGATTAACTTTATGAAAAAGTCATTTTAGAAACCTGAATGTCATTTTTAAAGACCTGTCTATAGATACCACACACGTATAGGTTTCATGAAAGAAAATATTTTCAGTTTCAGTTCCATGTATGGGGAGCCCCCTTTATTTTACATATTTTTTAAATTTTCTCTTAAAATCGGAAAGCGGTTCACAGAATACATCTACCTACCAAGTTTTACATGTATAGTCCTAATAGATTCGGAATAAAATGGCTGTGACATATGGACGGACGGACAGACAGACAGACGGACAGACATGTCGAAACTATAAGGGTTCCGTTTTTTGTCATTCGGCTACGGAACCCTAATAAAAAACAATTGTATGTCGAAAATCGTATGTTGCATATTTTTTTAAAACAAGAACCTCATAAGAATCATTTGAAAAAGTTTCACACGAAAATTTCTTACCATGGAGGTTTTATGTCAATTCAAAGTATAATATGTAATACTATAAAATGGATATTTCATACTTTAACCTCTATTGCATAATGGTATGCATACTTCTACATTATATCCTTAATGGCATGTACAGACGCCAGCACATTAAGCTACAACAATCTGTCAAATTTCTTTCACGAAGTAACGCAAACGAAGTTTTTAGGAGTAACCTTAGATCAAGACATCAACTGGAAAGCACATGTTGATACAGTATCCAAACGAATTAATAAGTTTGTATATGCACTGAAACAGATTAGGAAAATAACAAACATTAAAACGTCTATAACAACATATCATGCATATGTTGAATCAGTGCTACGCTATGGCTTAATTATGTGGGGAAACAGCACTGATCAAAATAGAGCATTTGTCTCACAAAAGAGATGCATAAGGGCATTATGTGGCTTTAAACCCGACGAATCTTGCAGGCCGATGTTTAAAAAACTTGATTTGTTACCACTACCGTCCCTTTATATTTTTGAAATTTGTTTATTTGTGTGGAGGCATAGGGAATTGTTTGCGAAAGCAAGCGAGGTGTATTCTCGCAGCAGGCGCGACCCCTACAGGCTCGTGTTAGATGTCCTTCCAAGGCTTGCGAAATATAATAAAAGCTGTATGTTTATGTGTGTCCAGGTTTACAATAGAATACCAAATGAATTAAAAACATTAAATACAAGAATGTTCAAAAATAAATTATACAAATGGCTCTCTGCTAATAGTTTTTACAGTGTTAAGGAGTTCCTGGAACATAAAATCGCATGATGAGTGATAGTTTCATTATGCATGTATTTGCACGCTTATATCTATTAAGCAAAACATGTTTGTACACATTATTAACATTACCATCTTTTATACCATGTTTTTAGCAAATAAATGATTATGATTATTATGATTATGATTATAGATTTTCAACTTTATTGTTAAAGAAATTAGGTTCAAGGTTGATTGAGAAAATTTGACAGTTTCGGGTAGCTTCATGTGCTGGCGTCTGTACATTTACTATCTAGGCATTATTATTAAAAAAAATCATTGTCAATTAGTTATCAGCTAAGATATCATTAAATGAGTAGTATTATGCACGTGTTCTATTTCCGTTTCAATTAAAGAAGCTAAGATTTAGTAAAAGGTAAATTTCTACGGACTTATGGTACTCAGCAAATGGGTAGACCATGTCTTGACTATGAACTTGAATGCGCAGTAACACATTTTTGGGTCTCAATCGAAGTGCGGTATGCGGCGTGCGAGGCGGCGCGTAACCATAACAACGCGGCGACGCTAGCCACCACGCAGTCTCACTCCGCCCCGCGCTGCCCGCGCACTCTCCGCGCGGCCCTACTGTACAATCAAGCACAAAGTTTTAAAGTTTGTTTCCGTCTAATCTGTGATCATTGAATTTACTTTCAAGATAATGAGTCCACCTCAACGAACTATTAAGAGAGAGGGGAGGAGAATGATATTTGACGTTTACAATTACGTTTTAAAAGAAAATAATTTAACTGATTCTCTAAATAAAACTGCGGATGCTACGAAAAGTCTATATCCACAGTTAAAAGAATTTTAAAAGAGAGTCAAGGTTCAGAATTTATAGTCGCATTTAGGACCCCTGGTAAAAAGAGACAACGAATAAAATCAGTGTGTTTATTTATTTATTTATTTCGGGACAAATAACAGTTACAGTGTTATATATTAAATTTTAATTAGTATACCTTTAACTATTCTGCATAATAATACCTAACGCTCGCACTTCGCTCGCTACGGTTGTTCGAGAAATACAATAATTTGTAACAAAATCCGAGATTATTTTTAAATTGCGTTTAATTAAATTACTTAAGTTTTTTTGAATTTCCTGGACAACTGTGGAGCATGCGTCTAACAATTTTCTCCATACTTGTACTTTCGCGGACGAACGCCATTTTGGTTCAACTTATGTGTCTCGGACTATACTAGTGTTTCACATAGAGCGAATACCTATTTGACTTCCATAACACCATGAGGGCCCTTTGCAAGACTGTTGTCATATTTTTGCCTTCTCACTACCCATAACGACTGTCAAATATTTACAAAAGACAGCTGGCAACATGCTTTCCAAGGCACGGAAAATTCACGATAATTATGGTAAAATGGTCAGCCTTAAAATCGACAGTAGAAGAATATTCGTATATCACTCATGCAAAGCCGCTGTCAGAAGAAAGTTATAAATATATTATCTTTTATCATTTCAGATCTACTGCTGGCTCTGCGTGTTCTCGCAATATCAAATAATCTTGGAGATGCAGTCGCCCAACATAGAAATATTGGTGGAATATTAATACCAACGACTCACACAAATATTTGTAGTAAGATAATTTGAAGACTTGATTATTGTAAATGACCAGACACCGCCTTGAAAAGGCGTCGTAAAAAGGGCCTTGTAGTAGTGTGTACCTCAAAGATACTTTCAGTGGTGTCATTTTGAATTGACACAATACCTTTCTGGAAATTTATTAAACTCTTAAGTTTGGAAACTCTTAAGATAAATGTATTTTCATCACACATATCACAGTAGAAGTATCTTAACAGTGTAAGCAATTGGCTTATGAACCAGAATCACTGACCTCTATTAAAATACGCTGGACTGGCTATCGCTATCAATTTCATGTGCCTATTTGAAAATCGCCATTTTGGCGCTTATGGCAGCAGTGTGGGGGAATGGAACTAATACTAGTGATGTATAACATAATGGTTTGTTATCGATAAAAACTTTTCTGATATCGACCACAATGATAGAAATATTACCAAGGCTATTTATTGTTACAGATTTCCTATAAATTAAATTGGTTTAGGTAATTATTAACATGTAACATTCGTGATGTCTTTTATACGTAATATGTTTTTAAAAACGTGAAATGCGTTTTATAACATACGTTAAGATTTACTAAAATTGTAGATAATTGATTTAAAACAAGTAATGTAGGCATATATTTTGTTAAATGTTACTAAAACATGATATCTATACTAATATTATAAAGCTGAAGAGTTTGTTTGTTTGTTTGTTTGCTTGAACGCGCTAATCTCACGAACTACGGTTCTGATTTGAAAAATTCTTTCAGTGTTAGATAGCCCATTTATCGAGGAAGGCTATAGGCTATATATCATCACGCTAAGACCAATAGGAGCGGAGCACTAATGAAGAATGTTTCGAAATCGGGGGATATTTTTTCCACGCGGACGAAGTCGCGGGCGGAAGCTAGTACCGTAAAACGCTGCAACTTTGCCAACTAAGCCCAACTTTGCCTATTTCGTTTAATGAACGATATTTCGCGTTTGCTTCGTTTTTTCTTATTTTCTACCATTTGGTAGTGATTTTACATTATTAGGGTAACATATTTTTCATTTTTTGTAATGGTAATTTCATTGTTATTCCGTTAATTGTACGACAAACACCGGTGCGAGTGAGTGAAAATTTTTAGTGTCTTGTAACTTTTGAAGTTTTAGCTAAAGAAAAGGTGTTTTCGTGCAGCTATAACATTCCAGGGTAAGAAAATACTATCTACTTTCCGTATTACTCGATATTTTTGTTAAAAGGACACCATTTCATTAAAATAACTTAGCAGGCAATGTTGTGCACAGTTTTGAAAACTTGAGTGACACAACTTTGCCTGGGTCTAGGGATGTCACTAGTCGGATTTTAATAATGATATATTTTTACTATGTAAATGTTGTATTAGCATGAAATTTACACAGCTTCAAACCCGGTCAAATCGACACGTAAGCGCTTGCATGCACTAAATTCCCTTCGTTTTACGATATTTTATTGCATAAATTGTTAATGTTCCGAAGTCGGGTGAAGACACTGACTCCTGTATAAACTCAAATATTCTGTGGAAAAGCCACTTTTTTTAATTTTTTTTATTAGTAATTACGAGTCAGTATTGCTAAAAAGCATTATATTTGTGATTTTTACTCATAAGTGGAATTTGGTTTTATTTTTGAAAAAAGTGAATAAAAGTTTAAGAAAATAATCCGTATTTTTTTTTGGACAACCCTTGTTTCAACGACATTTTTGTATGAAAAGTTTGTGGTACCTGCTACAACATTGCCTATCAGCAGTAAAAAAATATTCAATACCGTCATGGTAATAATATAACTGCCGGGGACAAGCACGTGTCTCTTGTACACGGAAAAAAAATACTAAAAAGATCAACAATATATTTATTGAGATATCCTTCTAGGCAAAGTTGTGTCTTTTACCTACAACTTTGCCTACGACTTTGGGTGTTTGTAATTCTGAAAAACGGCGTGATTTAAATGGATTTGGGTTCTACCTGGCAAAGCATAAGGTCTGTTTTCCATCTGAAAGTCTGTAAAAGCCGCAATAATAAACAGGTTCAGAGATACGAACAAAAAACGTCAAAATCCAGGCAAAGTTACAGCATTTTACGGTATGTGATAAAAAGACATGTCTGCACTAGTTGAGTACCTAACTAAACTAATGAACTATAGATAGTTGTAATAAGCAGATATTTTACGTAGAAAACATAACTTGAAATAGCAGTATCTAGTACTGTTTATGGACTGTAATAATAAGTATCACATGTCTGGTTGACCCTTCCTTCCTTGTTCTCATTAATCGGATAACAGTACATATTTTATTAAATTAAAAATTACTGTCGAGCCCATATTATTTGCCGAGTCAAAAAATGTCTAAGCTTTTCCAGCTCCAGTTATTAATAAAGAATATTTTTTTTGTTTCTGCGAACAAACGGATGTCTA
Source organism: Tholera decimalis (assembly GCA_943138885.2). Taxonomy (NCBI): domain Eukaryota; kingdom Metazoa; phylum Arthropoda; class Insecta; order Lepidoptera; family Noctuidae; genus Tholera; species Tholera decimalis. The sequence continues at coordinate 31,487,513 of OW964569.2, read as the reverse complement.
TATATTTTGTTATTATTTCTTTTAAAAGAATATTTAAATGACTCATTCATTAATATTAGAGTCAGCTAATACCTAAAATACATGTAAAAATTCACTTAACTCAGTTTGTAACGAGGATCGGGGGGGGGGGGGGGGGGGGGGGGTCATCGTCGTCAAGGCGGTGTTTCTTCGTAATACGCATAATTTCAGCATTGGTAAAACATCAACATTAAATCTATTTATTTTAGCACGCTTTGCACTAGAAGTAGTTAATATTGATACATTATTGCCCTGAACATTGCCGGTGGAAGTTTTTATTTCGTGATGGATTAACAACTGTTTACATGCATTGACAAATTGTGCAGCTAATGGGTTTGGGAACCAACCCCCACGGCTACGAATGTCACAAAAAATCAATTCTAGATGATCCTGGCTCATCTTATATGTTAGAAGATACTTTAATTCAGGTCTGTCTGACTTCACATAAATATCAAATATATTCATAACAGAAATTACTGCGTTGTAGAATCCTAAAAAACCCGCCTTACGACGGCATTTAACTGCCAAAGTATTATCCAGTGAAACAACTGAATTATATTATTGAATTAGATTTAAGGACAAGTGTATCAATTTCTTATAGGTAAGCACATCATGCATTACATATGAGTTGTATTATTGCCTACTTACAATCAGGTAAGTACATACTTAATTACTCTGAACACAAATAAGTCTTTAACCACAATCATAATTCAAATCGAAATTTGAAATATAAACCATAATCAAAATATTGTTATATAAAAATCAAAAATTCAATTAAGTAATTAAAATAAAACATTAAATTAAACATAAGTTAAAGTTATTACTAAAATTAAAATTAATATCACAATAGTATCATTATAAAATCATAATTACAGTTAATATAATATCAAAATAAAAATAATTAAATAATTTACATGTTTTTGTACATAATACCTCTTAATTTGCTAAGTGAGTCAGATTGCACATCAATAAGATCACTGCAGCTATTTAACAATTTACATAGACGGGGTACAGGAGAGTTAGCACCAAGGACAGTTCTACGAAGAGGAGGACGTTTTTACGTATTTACTCGTAAAGGACTTTTAAATCCTCGACCCCAAGGATTCCGTACATTTAAAAAATCAAAGATTCTATCTACGGCTCTTATGAACCTGGCCGTAGTAACACAAAACTCAATCGCGTCTGCTACACTGCTACTGAGAGTTTGAGCCGTAAGGTAAACTTTCATAATCATTTTTTTTATAATTTATATGCAAGTTCTTCAATTTGTCTTTTAGGAAACAAATTGAAAAACTTGATCCTAAGATTAGTCTTCGGATTTCAGTTTCTTGCAATTTTGCCAAATTCTCGACATATACCCATTTAATTAAATCACCTCTGTCATCTTTTAAAATTTTTAGATCACCCAAACAATTTCTTATGTTTTTAAACATATGACATGGGTCAAAAATAACATGCACTTTGTGTTCTTTATTTATGGGATGACAGAAATATGGTTTTGCTGCTGTTCATATTTGAAGCTCTGCCCCTATTTAGCTACTGCAGAAAAATGTTCAGGTGGCCTATCTAAAATTAAGGAGCATATCTCCACAGATACGTCATGCAACCGAATTAAGGCTGTTTAATTAGAGCACTTTTGGTTTCTGAAGTCAAACTATTAATAAAAAGTAGGCTATGGGCAATTTCCAATAACTATTTAAAGGCACGACCATAAATACCAACGCATCTTTACATTCAGGTAAATCGTTACTTTCAGAATCTATACCCAAATCAATGTGGCCACGAGTCACTCCGTCACGACTGCGAGTGCAACTTTTTTTTAAGCTCATTTCGTCAATTATTAATGCACATATAAGTTTTTCCCCTTTTTTGTTTTGCTAGTTCACTTTTAAGTCGCAAAGCATTGAAACTTTCGACAGAGAAACCTGGATTGACATCAATGAAACTATACCATGAGCGTATCACACGAGGATGCGGCAAAGCCCAATTAAATTTATTACGCACATATGCATATGCTTTTGGCGAATAAAAATGTAGAGTAATGGCAAAAGATCTCAATTCTGGCGCATACTTAGCACGTTTTATATTTTTGGTCATTCTTTTTAAAAGTTGTGGTTTAAAATCGTCGTACTGATTTAACATAAATATATACAATCATCATATACCAGTTTCCTTTTTTTTTAAATCAGCAATTACAGATCTTAAAGTAGACACGTTAATTTTCATACGTTTCACATTTTGAGACAATACTTTAATTCGGGCTTGTGACATTTTCAAGGCTCTTTTGACCCTTTCGAATTTAATTTTAGACGATTTTGGGATGTTCTCGTAGCGGTGATCTAATTTTACACTAGAAAGGATTTCGCTAAAGTTCTGATCAAAGATGTCTTTGGTGTACTACAGTAGCTTGTGTTGTAACTTGTGCTTGGAACTGTAACAAGAAATTATATTTCATTACTTATATTATTCAAAGAAGGATGATTAGATAGTGAAAATACCATTGAAAATAATGAGAAAAGTATGTCATCATCATTTCAGCCGAAAGACGTCCACTGTTGGACATAGGCCTCCCCCAAGCGTCGCCATATCGGATTCTCGCGACTCTCACCAGGTCATTGGTCCACCTTGTGGGAGGCCTTCCAACGGTACGTCTTCCGATACGCAAAGGTATGAACACGTATATTTAAAAAAAGTAAATTACACAAGGGTACAAAATTAAACATAGTTTAGTATTAGTATTTACCCACTGTTAGTCGCCAACTTAGTACTTCAGTAAGCCAAGTTCAGTATTTTTTAAATTTTGGTTTTTTTTTTTTAATAACTTACCTGCAAGGGCTTCACATGGCAACATTTCTTTTGGATTAACTTCAATATATTTGCAATCATAATTTGGTGACCCGACTTGCACAGGCACTAAAGATGAATTAAATTTATCCAAGTTCATTTCAATATCTTTCCGGCATTGGTATCCTGTTGGTTAGTCAGTATCTTTAGACATCTCAGTTTGTAACAAGGACGAATTAGTTTCTGTGAAAAACATAATTTATTTTATTTAGATAATCATATTGATTATCTAAATAAAATAACATTTATTTAAATCACCTCAATATTATTACTTAATATTTCTTAGATATCGACAAAGTATTTACATTTTAGGAATGTACACTTACCAAGAAATATTGTGGGGATACTGCATTTTTTCAACGTAGTCCGTGACTGATGTTTTAAGAATCAGGCTTCCGTGAAGTGTTTAGAACACAGATAATGATACATTGCCGGAGTCCAGTTGACAACCTTCATATTTTTTAACCAAAGTTTGAGAGTGTAATCGGAGGGGAACCTGTAATTAAAGGAAACATTATAGTAGGTATGGGTAAAAAATTATAAATAATATATCTATAATTATATAGAACACTTAATGAGAATTATGAATCATAAGTGTTAAATTATTTATTATTGACGATAATAATAATAAACCTTGAAGTGTTTTATTTAAATTTTAACAATGATGAGCATGACTTTTGTTTTACATCATAATATTACGAAAGTATCGATATGAATTTTGACATCCCTAGCAAAAGTTATTGGTTATAAAAATGTTCGTAAAATCCCGTAAACTCGAATAGTTTACGTTTATTATTGTAAGAATACACTGTCTTAAGCGGTTTTCTAATAAGTATTTATGTTTTAGATTCACTTACTTGTGAAAAGTGACACCACTGCCTTTTCGTATCGTGTTTTACAATATACGCACGATTTCATGTTGGACGAACAATACAAGCTATGATACAATCACTGTCACTATTATAACACTTTAATTTATATCACAATCCAGTAAACACTTTAGAAAACTGTTTATTCCATAGAGACACTTAGCGTAAAATCAACAAACAACGGCCATTTGCAATCTTATTAGTTCTCAGAAGTCTCACGTCTGTCACTGGGGGCGCTTTGAATCGGCACAGCAAATAGCTGTCATTTTGTATGGGAGTCCAGCGTATTTTAATAGAGGTCAGTGACCAGAATACATAATTATAACTAATAACTGCCGTCACATCGGGAGGCTTATTACAAATTTGCAATATTATTATCGTTTTAGAAAAATATCGCTGTCTCTTTCACACTCATCTACAAGTTTGATGCATGTGAAAGAAACAGCGATAGTTTTCGATAACGAAAACAGTATTTCAAACTCATACTAAGCCCAACTAATGTGCATTGCACAAATTTTATTTATATTCCAGTAGAATTTATTCTATAGATTTATATATTTGTTGTAAATGTATTTAGTTAGTATTCGCCAAATGTGCCTAAAATAATACTAATGTTGCCTGTGGAAAATAGTTGCAGTATTTGAAATGCTTTGTAAAAGACTCACATTTTTAGATTAAACTGGCGTGTATAGATATTAGGCCACCAGTAAAACGCGGTCCCATGGATTTTTTATAATAATACAAATGTAATGAAAATAACATTCAATCAATAATTATAAAGATATCGCAAAATGTCAAATGATACAAAGCTATTTAATAGTTTAAAAATGTCCGTATCTACTTAAACATTTTTAGAAGAATGTTATTTTTTTTAAATATTGTGTGATAGCTCAGAAATGATATTAAGTGAATCGTATCATAAAGAATTGTTCATAAAGTATATTTATTATGTAGGTTATTTTTGTAATAGTTTAGCGGTTTTAGCGGCCTAGATTATTGCACGCATTTGTTTTACTTACGTGTATTTCTAATTGTGTTCAATATGATGTAATTATTGTATTATTATAAAATATTGTATCATTTTATATTTAAGTGTATTTTTAAAACAACAAATGTTATTTGTATTACAAAAGATTACAACTACAAAACTGAATCTGTAGCAGCTATATTAACTTAGATGTATTTAGCTTTAATTTGGACAGAAACATGTTGCTTGGTGCGCTACAATTAACGCTGAAAAACATAAGTCGTTAATTTATTTAAGCAGACGTAATAAATGAAATTAAATGAATTTCAGCCTCTTAAGGGTAAATTTTATTGCAAGTCTATGTCTATGCCAAATGTTGAGTTAGAGGAGCGTAACAGACAGACATACTCGCATTTATTATATTAGTGTGGATTTAATAAAAACCTCTTTTACTGTCATGTGTCTTTAGTTAGGGACAATCTCTTGTATTTTGTAACCTTATTTAATTGGGCTTGTATCCAAAGAGGCCACCCTACTCAATATCAACCTTTGATTACTATGTCCTGGGTTATCCTTTGTGGCGCAATAGTGTCTTAACGGAAGGCAAATTTTCAGTAAAGAATTCCAATTTAAAATCTGCTGATCGGTATTTAAATAAGCGTAAGGTTTATAAGTGTTAGTGAAAGTTAAAAAATGCTGTTCAACTAAAATTCTTTTACGGTTTTCTTCATTCCTAACTGAATTATGTTAGTTAACTTTGAAATTTATTTGGTTTAACTGAAAACAAAACTAGGATAAGTTCTGCCTGTGGCAAGAATGTTCTCTCCAAGCCAAAATATTCAGAAATTGGTACCAGTAACTGGGTTATGGAGCTCAGATAGCCAGTTGCTCGATGTAAAACGCTGGTACTCCAGCTATATAGGTTAGCCAATGGCTGGTGATAAGATAATGGTAAAATAGTTTCTCCGCCGCACCAAACCGTCTTGTTTTTGCCGATAGTATTAAGAAAAGACTTAATTTGTCCGTCCAATTTGTATTTCTATAACCTTTTATTATACATTGTATCTGAATCTCGTTTTCAAATGTTTTTGTAATCAAGGTCATTCTGTATGAATCCATGACCTATACAATATTTTAAGACAATATTTTGCGATAATTCTGCCAATTTGGCGCCTGTTTCATTCCTCCATCAGAAGTTATAACTAAATCGTGTCTTAAAATAATTTATATAGAACCTACGTGTATTTATGATAACGCCTAATTATAAATTTTATATTGATAGACAGGATTTTAAATGAAATTGATCGCGTCTTCGCGATAAATACTTAGAAATTTTATTATTATAATTTTATTAAGTGAATACTTTTAATGTTTATATTGTCTTGTGAAATAGATTTTAAAATAACACTAACTTTATTTAATACAAACATGTTCATGCATTTCCCGAGCCAGCGATATTTTATCTTTACCAAGTCTCAGCACTTAGATCTAACATAGAATTATAAGGAATCTACGTCTGAACATTTAATGTACTGATGTTTTTTTTTATGACCGAATAAATGAATGAAGTTATAAATTCGTGTATTGTTATTTGAATATCAACGGTAATTTTTGTTGTTGTTTTACAGATGGTTATCGATGATGTGGTCGAAGATCCAGCAAGCTTGCCTAGAATTAACCTATTCACTCTTGACTTAAAGACCCCCAGGTTATAGCTATTGGGAAACGCAGACTCCGGCAGGGAATACCACTCTTTAGCTGTTGTGCACAATTAAAGTATTCCCAAAACGTTTTGTGCATATATCGCCGTTCGATTTAGCCGTCCGATAATGGAACGGGCTTGGTAAGATTAAGTTTTGCAATTCCATTGGACACTCCCCGAAATGTTACCCGATAGAAATCCGAAAGGCTTACATCTTGTCGTCGATGTTCAGGCTCTGTAGCTTTATTACTCTAATTCCAGTCTTGAAAATACTCCTCATGATTATGTTCTCTTGGTACTTGTGAGATTTATCGCCCTAATTCTAGTCCTAACAGAACACACCCAGTTCCTTTAGTTACCTGCGTCACGGGGCCACGATATTCCGATATCGAATGAATTGTCTAATGTCAACAACCAACCCTGGCAGGCAATGGGTCGTATCAGGCCCCGTCATCAGCGTCTAATCTCAGGCCTGGAAATGCTTCTTTATGATGCTCACCCTTGTTTTACTTTATAAATAAATAAAATGTGCTGTTCTTTTGATGGCTACTACGTGAATAGTTTTATCGCTCTATTTTCATCCTTTTCTGAGGTTTAGTTTTGAAACTTAGTGGTTCTTTACAGCTTTTAAAATTATTCCTAATTTTCCAATGGCGGGGTAACATTTAAATTTATGTAGGTGAGGTACCTATATTTCGCGAGCCCCTCTAGAGGCGTAACTGATGGATTAAATGATATAGAAATCCCTAGCTCTGGCTCCCTAATATCCTGCGATGACTACGATATGACAAAAAATGTTGCTAGACAAACTAAAGGCTACGGTGCCTACGGTAAAACCCCTAAAGCAGGGATGGCGAACCAATAGCACGCATGCCACTGATAGCACGCGACATTATATTTTGGGCACGTCACCGATCACGAAATTTATTATGCACTAAGAAAAAAAGTCTGAAGTAGGTATTTTATGACGAGCGACCGCGAGTAACCCTCTACTACAGAGTTTTCGATGAGAATTAATATTTTAAATTTATCTTTTTGTAGTAAATAAAGAGTTTTGAGTTGATACTATTATCTGGGGGCACGGTAGTGCCCCCGCCAAGTCGAGCAAAAAAGCGGCACGGCCGTACCATTCTTTTCTCGAAGCAATTCAGGCCATTTTCGACCCCCTATAACTTCGTTGTGGATAAAACTAGAAGCCTGAATTTTCAGTAACCAAACAGGCATTGTATAAGCACGGTGTTTAGTACCAAATGTTTCCGAACGCACCCTTTTGACATAAGGAAATTTGATCTTGACATTACTCTGACTTGACAGATAGACTTTGCTGCCCCGTTGAAAAATGTCGGTCATGGGACCCTGTTGAGATAATTATAATTGGTAAAATATCGTTTGGAATCGCCTGTTGCAACCGATAATTGGGTCGCGATTATCAATTGTTTGAAATTGTAATCCCCATTTGACGAAAACCCCGGGATATTTTTGGATCTAACGCCGGTTGTGGCCATCCGCGTGGCACGCGCTCGAGTTGGAAAAAAAGTCACTGATAAATAGCTATCACAGTGTTTAATTGAACTTTGTAATCCCTGATTGACGAGAATCCAGGGATATTTCTCGGAACACATCGCCTTATTGCCTCATCCGCGTAGCACGCGCTTGCTGGAAACGAGTTAGGCGGTGATGCTGTTGGAACCGCGCCATCTGGAGACTGGCGCCTTGTGAACGTCCACAAACTTGACTTGCATCACACTTTCATTTACTCACCTCATATTTACATACATACCACACTTGGGGCGTGACCTTGGAAGGTCGAAGCTTGGTGAACCCAGCACAGAAGGTTAGTGGTAATAATGTATTCATAAAGCCTCAGAGGCTATAGGCCTTTTGTTTATTGTTGATTGTAAGCAACGTTTATAGCTCCACGTACCGTGGACAGTTCAGACCGTCCAGTTATCGTTGCGCTGGCCAATTGTAGTCCTGAACACACGGTATATTTCAAATTTCATTCAATTTGAACAAGTAGTTTAAGAATTATAACGAGTCAAAGTTCCTTAATTATGTAAATTTTGTCACTCACTGACTGACCGATCATCAAAAGTCTAAAGCACTTCTAGCAGACATAGAAGCTTCAAATTTAGAATACAATTAGTGTTTAGTATATGAATCAAGGAAAAACTATAATATTTTTCAATTTCGTTCCAGTTTTCTAGATACATCAACTGCATAAATAACTTTGTAATCCCATATAAATATATAGGATTACAAAGTTACATTTGCAGTTAATCAGTGTACCTGTATAATATAATCAAATAATAGATGTAGATGGGTACTTTTTTTTTTTGGTGAAAAATATCATCGAATGACTTCTTCCGCTCGGGTGTATCAGAATTCTACTGACTAAAAACCCACCCTGTTCCTTCGTAAGCCCTAAAGTTCCGGGGCCGCGGTATCTCGATGGAACTTTCCCATAAACCCCGACAGGCAATGGCCCTATGAGGCCCCGTCACTGGTATTAACAGCTTTTTGAGGCGCGCGTGGAACACAACGCGCCGCCGACCCGGGCCTGGTCCTTACCGGACGGTGAGCGACACCTGCTCGCCATCCGCAGGCCCGCGCCTACGGTGGCCCGAAATCGACTCGCGATCCACGACGCCCGGGGCGTCTCCCCCGGCGGCTGGGGTGCGAGGAAGAGAGTTGCCTCTCCCTCGCACGTTAGGCCTCCTCCTTCGCTAGCATGACTGCTTCGCAGCAGGAGGTGACTGCATCCCATTCCCTCTCGCTTCGCACCATGGTCTAAACCAGAGCAGGGCGCGAGAAGTCGCCGCCGCCGATCGCCTCTATGAGGATACGACGGTGCTCCACCCATCCAGGGCACACCTCGACCATATGCTCCACCGTGTCTTCCAGTGTAGATAGGTACCTAGATATAATAATTATGCTCAAAGGTAACTTGTTAAATGGTCAACGGAATAAAAAAGCAAGAAGTATTAAGAGTATTGGGGAGTATTAAGTATAGTAAATTGCCCGAAATTGCATAATTACTTACTTATGGATTAACTTTAACCGAGACGTTTGACGAGTGCGGCATTAATTATTACTAACTAATGCAAAAGACGTACGTGCGTATCCATATGTGCGTATCAAAGCCTCCGAAAAAAACCCATAGAGACAGGGAGTGGGCTTTGAAAAAAACTTTAGCTGAAGTTCAAGAAGTAGTACCAGAAAATAAAAAAAGGAAGGCTACCTACAAAAATAAGAAAAGCTCATAAGACAGAGAGAAGGCTTTAAGAAAACTCATTGTTGGTATACAAGAAGTAGAAGGTACCGGAAAGGAAAAAAGTAGGACTTTCTACAAAAAGCAATGAGATCCCATAAAAAACAATACTTGTCAAAAACCCAAGTCTCGCAACTTAGTTGTTCTACCGTAAAAAGTTGTGAGATCCATGTAATACCAAGTCGGTTATTAATTTATTCAGTCCCTACTTAAGGGACCTTCTGTCTTAAGTTGTTACGTAATTATCTAACCTAACGACATCTTATAGTGACCATATCAATATTAAAAATCTTTACCATTTTAAATAAATAGATTGACTTGGCAATCGCAATAAACAATTTAATTTATATATGTATTACTTGTGAGATATATTGTGTTTTCATGCGATGGCCGAGTCAATCTATTTATTTAAAACGGTAAAGATTTTTAATATTGATATGGTCACTATAAGATGTCGTTAGGTTAGATAATTACGTAACAACTTAAGACAGAAGGTCCCTTAAGTAGGGACTGAATAAATTAAGGGTAGTAATAAAAGATCCGACAAAAAAAGAAGAATTGTCCTTACTCAAAATATTAAATCTACTGCCTAAAATACTAACTTTCCGACTACTTTTGTCCGAATAAAAATGACGAAACGACCGAATGAGATACTGAAATCTTCGAAAAATAAACATAACTGTTCATTGCTATAATACTTTTCTACCAGCATAAATTACGTTCTACTGAAAACTATGCTTTGTAATTTTTATCTTTACTTGCCTACTATTAATTCATAAATTACCTTTCATATTTCATAGACTGTGGTGCCATTTTAACTGTAACATTATACTGAAAATATTATTCTGAGTGGTTATACATAAACTGACAAAAAACATAAAAATGTACTTGTAACAATAACTTTTACTTGCATCATATATCATGAATTTTACTTACCACGGGTATGCTTCGATATCGGTACCTATTTCAGGCGTTAAAAAGTTAGAACAGTCGTATTCATGCTTTAATCTAAAACTAAGTAGACTTTGGTTTCCTAGAATATTTGACTATTATACTGTATTATTATTCGACAAATTTCCTAGTTTTTATAATGTCAGCGAGAACAAAGATAAAAATAAAACAAAACTCAGTTTATTATGAAAATGTAGTTTTAATAGGTAGGAAAATGCTAGGTATACATAATTGTACTTATGAACTAAATAGGGAGGCAGGTAGTTAGTTCTCAGTAGCCTGTATCTTAATTATCTTCATTGTATTATAAGAGCAGGTCTGGATTTAGTAGGACGACCCCGTTTCCTTTTTTGTCCTATAGGTAGTGCTTTCGCTTCCATGGGCGGAGTCGCGAGCTTCAATTTAATAGCGAGCCCTAAAAGATGTTTACAAACGTATTTTTTATAAAACTGCGGGCAAGTTTGATCAACACCCAACTTTTATTACGACGATTCTTCTTCACCGGTACCTACTGATGAACCAGCTCCCTCCTCTTCCTCCTCCGACTCAGAACGGTACACGGGTACCTCATCCATATTTTGTAACAATACTAAGTTTCCTTAATAGATAGTAAGTTAGTAGTTTCCTTAGTAGATTTATTAGTTCGTTGAAATGATAATATTAAACCAATAGCAACAAAAACTATTTAATTTTGTAACATAAATTGACAAAACACGCAAGGATCGGTCGTTGCAAGCGCACTGCGCTCGGATCTTTCGAACTCGCACGCGAAAACAGCCGAACGCGACCCGAACCCGATCGCGCGGGCCGAACAGTTGAGGTATTTTCATTTAATAAATCACAAAATAAATTTGATAACCAACAATAGAAATTAAAACAGTTCATGCAAGTTGTAAAAATATAATTATTTTGACAAAACCTCTGTTGTCGGTTAACTTAGTAATTTTGTCGGAGGTTCAGTATTCTATTCGGAAGTTTAGTTTTGTTATTCGAAGATCCATTTTTTTTAAGAGAAAATGTAATTTGAACATGCTCTTATTTGTTGTTAAATTGGATATTTTTTTTCGTTTATGTTTTGGGTTTTTTGTCGGTAATTCATTATAACGCTGGTTAATTAGAATAATAGTCGGCCACAGATCGCTGGAGATTAATTTGTTTTTCGGAACCATTATTATTTCCCATAAATTAATAACCGACTTGGTATTACATGGATCTTACAACTTTTTACGGTAGAACAACTAAGTTGCGAGACTTGGGTTTTTGACAAGTATTGTTTTTTATGGGATTATTATTTTCCAAAAACAAAGTCAAAGTTATGTGACGGAACGTTTACGATCTCATTAAAAATTTCTTTACAAAAAATGGCACATTGATACATAAAAGTTCGCCTACCCTGACCTAAAGCATCAATAGCCTAATGGGTAAGGTGTCGTATTTGTGACCGAGAGGTCGCGGTGTCGAATCCCACCTATGACCCTATTGCCGTAAACCCACTTCAGACATCTTAATCAGAGCATTATGCTTAGTTAGTAGGGTTTACAAGATTGCTAGTACTGTGAATTTGAAACATTTGAAGATCAGCTCTTGTAAAAAAAAACCTTTGACGAGTAATTTTTTTGTTCCTGTCTCGGCTTTTAAGTAATGCATATTGCATATACCTTTTAGCTTCGCACAGCACAGGGTGCTTTGGTCCGGAAGTACGAGGTACTTTCACGCCTCTGTGTTTTGACTGGTTTTACCTTAGTCAGTGTTTAAATTATTTTCTTTCAGAGTGTTTTTGTGGAAAGAATCTAGATACCACAAACTTCAGTTGCTATGGCTGACCATTTGTGTGACATGAATGTATCACAACATTGTGGTGGTTACATCATCAACAGAGGCCAAATAAATGTACCTTTTACACAATGTCATTAGCAAATACGTGCGAAGTCAATAAATCCGATATTAATAGGTAAGACATACCTACCCATTTTCTTAAGTTAGGTACTAGGTAGAATAGAGGCGGTCGGCGGCGGCGACCTCTCACGCCCTGCTCTGGTTCAGACTATGGTGCGTAGCGAGAGGAAATGGGATGCGGTCGCCTCCTTCTGCGAAGCAGGCATGCTAGCGAAGGAGGAGGCCGAACGCGCGAGGGAGAGACAACTCTCTTCCTCGCGCCCCAGCCGCTGCGGGAGACGCCCCGGGCGTCGGGGATCACGAGCCGATTTCCGGCCACCGTAGGCGCGGGCCTGCGGACGGCGAGCAGGGGTCGCTCACCGTCCGGTAAGAACCAGGCCCGGGTCGGCGGCGCGTCGTGTTCCACGCGCGCCTCAAAGAGCTTTCAAACACCAGTGACGGGGCCTCATAGGGCCATTGCCTGCCGGGGTTTGCGGGAAAGTTCTACCGAGTTACCGCGGCCCCGGAAATTTAGGGCAGCCGAAGGAACAGGGTGGGTTTTTAGTCAGTAGAAATCTGACACACCCTTCCGCTTGACCCAGAGCGGAAGAAGTCATTCGATGATTTTCCCAACCCAAAAAAAAAAGGTACCTACTAGGTAGAATAATAACAAAACCGTTGAAAATTCTTAATTATTTATTCGGACAAATAAACTTCTTTTTCCAATCATGATTTAAAGAATAAATACATGAAGTTGAATTTTCAGAAGAAAATACAAAAAAAAAAACATAACAGATAATTGCGTGACAAGCCTATCCCAATGTTATTATTATAATTACAACTTTATTACAATTTAATCTTTATTACCTTACATTAAAATACATTAACGAAGCCTTATAAAATTGAAATGAACAACTTTTTTTCACTCGTATTGCACAGTTAAAAATAGCATAAATATTTACCAATTATTATTATTGTAATAACACCTAATTGAATTAATATAAAAATTTCAATTTTCTTTATAAAAATAATAAATTGTATTTGGCTTGAATATAATAATAAAAAATAACTGGAATGTTTTGAGTATTTTGACTACAATAAATTATTTTGTCATGATCAATTAAATGACAATAATGAGATGATAATTTTACTGATTTCCAACTAAAAATTTGCGAAGTTATTTGAATATAAAATGGCGATGTCAATTTCAACTGTCAAAATAAGAGACGTAAAGTATCAACAAAGAAATTATCGATATTTTCTTGAAATTCTATTTAATTCTAGTAGTGTAGATGACAAGTATTTATGTACAATGAAATCTTATATTGATTAATAAAAATAATATACAATACTTAGATTCTACAATTTACAATATTAAATGATTATATTATCGCCTAAATACAGTCATGTTGATAAACTATTGTACAATAATTTACAAAAAGCTTAACTATAAATGATATGCAAGAAGCTATCGATATAGCTCATGATTTCACTGGGTTATTAAATAAACATCTATTTAATTTTGTTAAAATTAGTACGCAATATTTTCAATATTCCATCGATACCTAAATATTGTTTGTATTTGTGGATAGTTTGAAATTATAATTTCCAGAAAGATATAAAAACATGGACAAAATGAATTCTGACTTTAAAATATGTATGAGTATGTGATTAATATAAATGCAAGGTCAGTGCCTGAAGCACAGTTTTTGGCACATCCCCTAAGAGTATTCAAAAATATTAACTCCAAAAAAATAGAGAACTCCTTTTAAACTGTCGTTTTGAGTATTTTAGTTTTGGAAGTCTTGTTAACCGTATACATTTTCCGATGATGATAATGCATCAGGGATATTCGCATTAATTCTAATTGAGCCCCGAAAACACAACGAAATGTAAAAACTTAACAACGATTGGTGTAACACAAGCTTGCGAACAAAAGACGAAGATTATTGAAGAGTCGGCTATGAGCCCGATGAATACCAGTTGGTGTTTGGCGGCGCAGACTTATCTACAGGCTGGTGTGGATGTGAAGCATGCGCAGAATGCGCCTGCGGATGATATAGATGGAACGATGAAGGTGGATGGAAGAACTGCGACTGGTCTAACGATGAAGCATAATCTAACGCTCCTGGAACCGCTGAATATGCTTGTGGCTTCAACGGCAGAGGAGCTTCACCTAAATAAGAGTGCCTTAACGCTTCAGAATAAGCACTATTGTCGTACGGCAACGCGTATTGTTGCTTGTCTCTTGGGGATACCGAACCTGGTGGCGTCATAGCCGAATGGTAGTCGGCGTATCCTCCGTAAGCTAAAGATCCTATGTCTGTACCCTTATGCCCTAGTTGCTCGCCGTAGCCCGAGCCTTCACTACCAGGTGGGGTCGGCAATGGCCCTGACTGTCCGTCACCGGAATAGTAACCACCAGTTCTACCGTCACCTAAGAAGTTACTTCGAATAACACTTTCTCTATTGGCGTAAAGTTGTCTCAACAAGGCGGATGCTGGTGTAGAAGTGTGGTTCGTGGGTATCTGCCTGTTTAGAGGGTTCAGGTGGTGGTTCTGTGTTCCTATCCATTGTATCGTTGATTTCTGCTGTTGTTGTTTCAGTAACGCATCTGTTGAAAAGTCTGTTGGTCTATGGGAAATTTCTTTTCCATCCAACGCTACTGACGGTAGGTGCTTTGACATTGCATTTTCTAAGTCTCTCACTGATGTCGCATCAGACCCACCTTCAGGTATTGCTAAGTTTGTTTTAGAAATGTCCCGCTCTGCTGGTGAAATTGTAGCTCCAGGATTGGAAGCAGCCTTTCGTCTTTCTTCGTCCCTTTCCGTTTCGTCATCACAGTCAGTCGTATGTTTTCGTTTTTTCAATCTTCTGGCTGGCATTGGTGAAGTTCTATCTGTGTTCGTATGAAGAGGTAAGGGTTGTGCGTCACTGAGTCTTGTGAGGTGTGTGACATCAGAGGATGGTACAGGGGCGGAGGAAGCCGAGTCTGTGTTTGTGGGAGGTTCAGTTCGTTCGGCTTGATGACGTGGTGGAGGTGGCGGAGCGCCAGAGTTGTCGGTATCTGGTGGACCGTTCTCTGGGTCTCCCGTTGTTTCTTCTCTTTTGACACCTTGCACACTTTCTTCTAATTGGCAACAGTCCATTACGGTGTTTGGATATTCGCGGCCACTGCAAGAAAATTAGTTTGATGATTAGAATAGAAACTTAAGATTTATCAAGACAGTTTTGAGTACTGGGCCTTCAAAATACAGTTTTTTGCAGTTCTATCTCAGGTTTGTAAGAATTTATGTTTGTAATACACAACTTACCTGATAACATAGTTTACACAAATAATATTCTGTTCTTCTGCATTCTTGGAGGAACAGACGACAGTGGCACAGGTCTGCATCCAGGTGTAACCGCCGAGTTTGTTCATTATCCTATAGTAGTGCGTCAGAACTTGACCCTTGTTCATTACTGAAACAAAAGAAGATTAGGTAAATATGAGCTGAATGTAAATATAGGCTATTCTTTGGGGTATTACTTCATTGAGATTACATTTTCGCACTGGAAATGACAGTGCAAACTTTGTTTGCAGCAGTTTTGTACGTCTATCATCTGATAGGCGTACAAAACTGCATTAAAGTACGATTTTGACGTCTTGAGATTGACTGACTGCCACAAAATGGAGAAGACTTTTACCTGAATTGGATCCATACTGATTGTAGTTGACTTGATTAATTTTTTGATTGATTTGACTTAATGATCCTTTTCTAGGGTACTGGGTGATTGTACATGTGAGAGCGGGAATTCATGTGCCTAACTAGTGTGATAATATGTTTTTGTTTTCCGTGTTATTTTGTATTTCTACTAACATGGGTTTTACGTATGTACTAACAATTAAATATGGACCTTTGGTCTGAAATAAATATTATATTATTATTAAAGTTGTATTGAATTAATGAGTATGGGGTTTAACCTACACTTGCATCGCTGAAAGTGTTATACAGGCTAAAATGTGGGGCAGAACGTGTAATGTTATTTCTTATTGTATGTTTTATACCACGACAGGATCATATAGGATCATCATTTGACCTTCAGCCTGATCATTAGAACAATAGGTCCAAACAAACAAAAATGTAAACGTATTGGTATTAGCGTCATTATATTCAATAGATTTGTTACACAAAGGACATAGTGAACACGTGTTTGTGGGACGTGAGTCATTAATACTAACGCGGTTTTTGGCATTGTTGATGTATTGTATTGGCAACGGATTTTTAATTATGATGCATTTGATGTTGGATACGAGCCAATAGTTAAAACTGATCGAGTGTTTGTTGTGGTTGAAGAAAACACTGGTCAACACTAGTTTTGCCACACGAACTTTGAAAGCTAATTTTGTTTTATCAATCTACCCTCATTATTAAATCACAGTTGTCATATGTCAATTAGCCTCATATTTTTTGTGGTACGGTAATACTCATTACTAGTACTACGGCATTAAATTAACAGAAACGCTTACAAGTAAATCGTTATAAAAATATTTGTCGTTAAATTAGATTTTTTTTGTGATTTATTAACCCTGTGAACATGTCGAGGAAGTGTAATAATGATCCTAACTCTTTTTGTTATGTTTGCGGAGAACTTACATTCAAAAAACAACGACGAAATTTTACGAATCTTGTGTTAGAGTGTTATCACCAATGTTTTGTTTTTTTCTGTCGCCCATCAACACAAATCCTGGGCCCTCTGCGGTGATCTTAAAGCTGTTGCACTATTACTTGGACTTCAGCTGGGTTATACAAAGTTTTGCTGCTTTTTATGTGAATGGGATAGCCGAGACAGAACTAATCACTATAATAAAAAAAACATGGCCTACGCGTGCATCGTTAGTTCCTGGGCAAAAAAAAACGTAAAGTATTTACCCCTTGTACAGTCAAATAATGTGCTTCTACCACCATTGCATATCAAATTAGGATTAATAAAAAAAATTGTGAAGGCAATGGATCGCAATGGGAGTGGATTTTTGTATCTAAAAGAAAAAATCCCTAAAATAAGTGATGCAAAGATAAAAGAGGGTATTTTTGTTGGCCCTCAAATTAGAGAGTTAATAAAAGATTCAAGATTTGAAGAAAAATTAAGCGATTTAGAAAAATCTGCATGGAAGACTTTTAAAATATTGTTGCAAATTTTTTGGGTAACCACAAGAGTGACAGCTACAGAGAGTTGGTTATCAAGCTATTATTGTCATATCAAGCATTGGGATGCAACATGTTACTTAAGATCTATTTTTTAGATTTGCACCTGGATTTTTTTTCCTTTTAATTTAGGGGCTGTCAGCGACGAGCACGGTGAGAGGTTCCATCAGTACATTTCTAATATGGAAAAGCGGTACCAGGGCAAATGGAGCACGAATATGTTAGCAGATTACTGCTGGACAATTAAAAGGAACCAACCAGAAGCTAAATATTCAAGAAAATCTTAGATTATTAGGTCATTTATAAAAAAAAGAACTTTTGATTTACGAGATCTGTGTTTTTTTCTTAATATTTTAAATTACTCAATAGAATAAAATCCTTGTCTAGCAATTTTTTTTAACTGTTTATTTTTTCTTAAAATCACCAATTAAAGTAAAAAATATCAAAAAAGTCCGTGTGGCACGACAAAGTTAAAATTTTGTTGACCAGTGAAATCAATCGTTAGAAATAATTGAAAAAATATTTCATTGCAATATTGAAATATTGTATAAGCCAAGTGAGACGATACTATAAAATCATTTAAGACAAGTTCTTAACCATTTGTAATATATGTATTTTTCAATATTTGTTTATAAAGGTTTCAAAGAAGAATCAGTGATGAATCCATTATTATGTATTGTATCTTGAAATGACTCTTAACACGATACCAAAAAAGACCTGAATTAACCTGAGTGAGTTTTTTAATTGACCAGCCTACCAGGCATAGGTGAAGTAGGTACATAAGTGGCTACAACAATACGATCAAATTATGGTGAAAAAAATATGGTTAGTAACAATAAATATTCAACGTTATGGCATTATTATTTGAAGACAACATCTTTAAAAAAAGACTGAGGGTCATTATGTTTAACCGTATACAATAAAACATAAATCAAGTTGTTTTTCAGGCTGTGAACACCAAGAAACTGCCAAAGCGTCACAGTTGTCGGAAGTCCCAAACATAATCATTTAATTTTATTGGACGTATGCACAAAATTTGAATATCATACGCTTTGCGATCGTCAATAAAGTCATCTCGTAACCAAACCGCGTATGCAGTTGTAACCAAATTACCCGCTTTCTAACAAACACCCGGACTTTTATGCTAATATCAACAATTGTTATTCCAGACCAGGAATGTCCACATTTGACCGGCATCTACATAGATGTACATTTTAAATTCAAATTGATGGTCTCGTAAAGCTATCAAATGGTAAGGTGCTAGAACCGCATGACGTTAACGCTACACCGTGATTGGCATTCAAAATGTCAGCCATCTTGTTATGTACGATGATTGGTTGAATGATTACGTCAGGATTATGAGTCCTTCCATTCATGTCATCTGTGTTCTTGAATTAGTGTATTTTTGTGGTGGAGCAATCGCATTAGATCGGATTGAGTTCAGATGACTAAGATACATTGAGGTCGTCACGAATTTTCCTCATTGGTCAATTAACATAGGCGCTTGATGCGACGTTAAAGCATTTCAACATTGAAGTCGATAAGAATGTCATAGACTTAGCTTCACATAAGTAGCAGCATAAAAGCAGTACATGTACGAAATTTTAGGAGCAATACAATTTTATAAAGAAATCGTAAATTCAAAAGATGGAAGAAAACCTCAAAAAGCTGAGGAAGCTAAAAACAACAAAACTGTGAATCACACAATAATTCAGATAGGAATAAACATAAAACAGAAAAAAAAACATCTCAAAGGACATTAAGACATGACATTTCCCACGTCTACGTAAAGGGAGAGGAAACCGAAATGGTGGTATCAAAATTATTATTCAAATCACAACTTGAGTAGAGACGGGCCGGCGTGGCGCTAGGCCTAAATTGTATTCCAGTGACGGATGCGCAGGAAAGTAATAATATCATATACGAGAAGATTACATTACTTGAATAGGAATTCCTCTGTATACGTATCATCCTGTGCGAAACGTCAGGAAAGAATGCGAAGGCGGTATGTAATATGTTTCAGTAAAGGAAATCTAAATTTAACTCGCAATACCAGGCAAAATAATATTTCACTGTCCTGTAGTTCCTTATATATACTTTAACATAACTGCTGAATAAATAAATATGTATTTTTATAAGAGTTTTCCTCTTGTCTCTGCCAGAAAAACAATATTACATCAGCCTATCAAACTGTAACATCGACAATCATTATAAAAGAAATGTTCCCACAAAACGTTGGACTCATAAATTTTCCTCGTAACGCTTTGTGCCTTGAGCTGCCTGTCTTCTTGACATGGATTTCTATAGACCACAAACTGAATACAAATCGGTAGTTACGACATTAACCTACGAAGGATTTCACCACATATATTGGGTCATGGATGGATGTCGCATCGTTTACAGACAATTGATGATAGTCGCAAGGCTAATTAGAAATAGAGCCGACAATTAATGTTGCCTAACTAGATTGAATTATTGTCGAAAGAAATGTTGAATGGTGTAATTAATTATAGGAAGTCGTAAAAAGGATCCATATACTACCTCCTGATGAGTAGTGAAAACAGTATCCAAGAATATTGCACTACTGTAAAATGAGGTAAAACAATTTAATCATCAAATCAACCGCTTATTGAAGATGAGTCTTCCTTTTATATATACAGCTACCTAGAAATTAAATAAATATATAAAAATATTGTATAATACTTACAATCTACGTGACATTTTCTAAGTTTATTGGCATCTTCTCCATGGCACAGGGCATACAGATTCTTCCCCGTTAATTCTTCAGCGGTGTAGCCCAGAAGTTCTGATACCCGGCTGGAATCAGTAATAACATAATTCACATTAATTCAGTACCTACTGCCATACAATTCTGATGTTAAATTCAAATCAAAAGATTATATGTAAAAAACAAAAGAAAATTTTACCAACGAAGATATTGCCGTTTTGTAAACTATTTAATATAAAATGTTTTACATGCCTGGATTTTATCATCTGTATTTACAGGAATATAAAAACATAACATTATTATGGCTTACCTGGGCTCACAATGCGCTATTCGGAAGTCAAAATTAATTCTTGTGACAAACATGTCGGACTCCAGTCTTATTTCGTGAACCGATGGTGGTGGTAATGCAATGGCTAGAGCCACCATGCCCAGGAGTACTGTTGGTGACTTGCGACTGTGGGAAAAGGAATACTGCGGTCGGAGACGGCAGAGCATCAGAACCACCTGAAAAGAAGGAAACAGGCGTTGAAAGGATGCTTATGGAAAGATTCAACGACAACAATTTTTTAAGATGTTTTTAAAGAATAAACATTAAAGAAATGTGAAATTATTAAAATAATATTTTTTGTCTACAATTTTAATATCAGAAAAGATTTATACAATAAATCAACAGTGCAAAAAGATATCTAAAAATCACTCTTTTTAACCAACTTTAAAAAAGGAGGTTCTCAATTCGTCTTGAACTTTTTTTTTATTTCTTCCAAACCCTAATAACATTACACAATCTTTGATAAAAATGTTAACAAGAGAGAAACTCAACAAAATAAAAAAAACATCATTAAAACTTTCACATTTACTTCGTTTTCGTAAAATAGAAAACGCGGAACGTGTCTCATGTAAGAACATTAAACTTTCAAACATAACGAGAAACTGAAAAGCTATTTGTAACACACCGTAATGTTTGTGAGGCACGTATAATACATATTACCAGGTAATCGAATTTGAAGATCAAATGTAAGAAGGATCAACTAATTTGCAATTTATCCAATAAAACCATAGCCTTCGGCGTAACATACACTCGACTCGAAAACCGTTTCAGTATTAATTGCTGCACTGATTCTAAAACGGAGTTGTATTACCCATTTAGATGGAGATAAACAAAATTATGGTTATTACTCTTACTTTAGTACTTAACAACCCTTTAAAATAGATATAAAAGAGCAATCGACAAGCAATAAAGAAATGAACGACTCCCTAAATATAAAAGGAAGTGACCAAGAAACTGCTTATAAAATAAAATGAGAATTTACACCCCGAAAACAATCTACCGGCAATTTTGCTCAGCTATTGCGGTATTCGCGAGGCGCTTGTGATATAATCACGTTTTATGACCTAGCACCGAGTTAAGGCAAAAATTATGGGGCCATATAATGCTGCCTTGAGGCACCCCAAGCTAACAATAATTCTAACCAATAATATTTGTGATCTAAGACGGATAAAGAGGTCGTTCGAATCCATTTGTTACTTGCTGTGTAGATATGAAGCTATGCGATTACGGTTTCATGAATATACGTGGAGAAAAAGATGATTTACAGCGTCAAAGGGTGACTTTAAAAAGGTTTTATTTACTAACGAATCTTGCTCTAAGTAGGTATAGAACATAATTCTGTAGGTAAATTTTTAAGAATCACTCTTAGTATTGTCAATAATCTCTTTCTACAAGATACCCACCCGCCAGTTACCACCCTCGGACCTCGATGGTTCACTCTCCTTGCGTCCAACCTAGATCGAAAATGAAAATTCAGCGTCCATATATTTCTCTCTAAATAACTAGATAAGAAAATTGTCCACAAACTTTCATAGTCCTCTTGGCTCTTGGCTAATATTAATTTTGTAAAATTACTGTTTCAGTATTTAGTAATTTATTTTTCTAATGTATTGTATGAAACGAATGATTAATTTTGATGTTGTAGTAATATATTATCACGCATAAAGTTAAGATATGGAATAGATTAATTTTAGGTAAAATATCTTTTTTGTTTTTTTTTTTTATTTTGATCATAATTACTGGAATCCTTACCCTGTATCCAGAAGATTTGAAGTGGCATCCTCTCTTAGTCAGCGTACTCTTCATCCTCACACAGAAGGCTCGATCCATCCCTCGGTATAGCGACCCACTCGCTGCTAGGCTCATTTGCGCAGATACTGTTGATAAAAAAAATCATAGTTTAAGGAACAGCACAAAAAAATCTTTTGCAGTTTTCTTGCCGATATAAAATAAGGGTTACATGGTTACACCAATTTAATTTTTCAATCAATGTCATTTCGGTAGTGGGTTTTAGACGTTTGTGTTGGTAAATTAGAAATAAAATAATAACCCCTTGGAAATTTGTAGTTGGTTAATGTGAAGTATGTCAATTTTGATTTTATTTATCTGTTGAGTAGTTTTCCTACAAGTTTAAGTATGTCAACAACACTACATAATTATGTGTCCCAATAGTTAGGTGTATTGTAATGTATGATAATTGAAACTGTTTAAAGATAGAGAAATCTCCATTGATTGAGTCCTTTGATATGACACAATACCTATTTTTATCACATTAAAGACGTGTTGCTTTTCATAACTTTGAACGACATATTAATACGAAAAATTCAGTAAAAACTAAGAATTGAAACTTAACAATAGTTTTCATTTCGTCATTCTTGAAACTCTAAATTGATTCCTTTCCTAATAAACACATACGTATCTTGCTCAAAAATAAAATAAAGGTCCACGAAATGGACCAAATTTTAACATAAATAGAGTCAATTTTTATTTAAAAATTGAATCAATCAGTGAGAGAGTTGATTGATTGGGTGGACGTGTAGCTAATTATAAGATTTGTGCTGTGATGGGACCGGGACGATCGACACTACGCCGTAATTGATTTCACTGGACCAGTCAGTTAGTTATTTGACGATGGTTCTAAAACTTTTTGGGCGCGTGATGGACGGAAATTGTATTTAAGACTGTTTACTATTAGACTGAGAAAGTGATCGAAGTCCAGAATAGGTATCGATAGGTGTTCAAAAAGAGCTATTTTCAGGCAAGAAAGTCAAACGTTAATATAAAATAGAGAAGTCAATATTCAAAATGTTTTAAGTTCAAATGCAAGTGTTTTTGTTACCAAAAATGAGGAAGATATTTTTTATTTCATGCCTACGCCATTTATGATGTTAGACAACGTCATACATTTCAAACGGATCACACAAGGGTTTTTACAAGATTTTTTAGTGTTACTAATTCAGTGGTTAGTTTTTGCTATTATTAGTCATCGATCGATACTTTGGTTCCTTTTATTTCTTTGGCACAAACTGTTGCAAAAAAGTTGCACCATCTACCTTTTATTTCCAGGTTGAAAATAGTTTCACTTAAGTTTTACTGGTGCTACATATATGTATATATTAATAATTGGAATAAAATAGATGGGTGTCACTTGTAATTAAAAAATCTTAAAGTATCAGTTGAAAATTATAATAAAAGGTGTCATAGAAAGTAATGCACTGTATAACCAAAAGTTTTTCAATGATGGACAAGTCAAGTCAATAGAATGATGATACTTAAATGTTGGTTCATGAATTTAAGTTATTTAATTTATTTCTGCCCCCGAAAGGCTCGAGGCTAAATAATAAAAAAAAATATTTAAAAAATCTAAAAAACCCGCCTGCTCAACTGATATGGAAGAAACAAGCACTTTTTTATTTTAAAAAGTGACAAGCAGGCCGGATCCATCATGATATCATTTTAATTTAAAAACCTTGACGGGCCCCGCCTGCATGTCACTTTTTAAAATAAAAATGTGCTTGTTTCTTCCATTTCAGTTGAGCAGGCGGGTTTTTTAGATTTTTTAAATATGTTTTTTATTTTCAGCTTTTTAGTATTTAATTCCGTTTTAAAACGTAATATTTCCTAAATGGTTGCTCATAATTTACAAACCGACCCACTAAAACGCGTGAAAAAAAAATTTTTGCAAAAAATAGAACCGACTTCCATATCAAAACACTACAAAGGCAAAAATAACTTTAATTTCGGAAGGCGGTGTCAAAAACGAAAATATATACAAAAATAAAGACACCGCCTTCCGAAATTAAAGTTATTTTTGCCTTTGTAGTGTTTTGATATGGAAGTCGGTTCTATTTTTTGCTAAAATTTTTTTTTCACGCGGTTTAGTGGGTCGGTTTGTAATTTATCTAGTTACAAAAGCCATAATGTCAACAACTTATCACCTTTTACAAAATATTGCTTTTCCCGATGCATAGCCGTTAATTTTTGAGTTCTCCTGGTACTTGACTATCAACTCTACATCACCATATGTATTGTGACGAGCATGAAGTGTTTAACATCCGTACTCAAGTAATCGAATCGCAATCCACGAAATACTTATTATTGAGGAGTTTCAGTGGCCATCTGGGGTCTTCATCATCAGTTCCACTTCCCCAAATGGTACTTTTTGGAAGCAACTGCTCAAGGTACTATAAGAAATACCCAAAACGCTATAGATGTGCCTATAATATTTGAAGAGTTCCCTCGATTTCTCCAGGATCCCATCATCAGATCCTGATTTCGTAACAATGGGACCAACTAGAAACTATACCCATTCAAACGCAAAAAGAATTTTTCAAATCGATCCAGCCGTATCCGAGTTATGAGGTAACATACATAAAAAAAAAGTTCAAGACGAATTGTAAACCTCCTTTTTTTGAAGTCGGTTAAAAATGAAAAATGGTAAAACAAACCTCAATATCATTTTTAAAGATCTGTCTAATAATACCATTTGACATAGTTTGTAGATTTTTGAATTTTTATTTATTTATTTTATTATTTATGTACACACAGTAAAATATAATAGGACAACATAATTATAATATTTATTTTTTATAATATTGTTTTATTTTTGACAATATGGCGCCTGATTGTCGTTGTGGTGACTTGGTTTTATTTTAATCTATCCTATAACACTCGCGCCATCAAGACGAATCTAACGACGTATCATTTATCCAAATCCGCTCGCTCACTGGTTTAATAGTTACGAGGGAACAAAGACCGGACATACATACATACATACGCGGTAAAAACATAACCCTCCTCCTTGTTTAGCCGCAGTCGGCTAAAAACACGCAGGGTACGGTTTTCAAGGTTAGGAAACGTTTGCCAAGATCAGACCGCGGATGGGATTAAGATCACATCCACGGTCTTACTTATCAAGATTCTTCCGTGTCTCGGGAGCCCGTTAAGGAGTTGTTCCCGCGTGTTATTTTTACATCTTTGGCAGTCGTACTTAGCCGCATCCGTTTAGACTAGAAGCCGATCCCTAGTTAGGAAAAGGCTAACCAGATGTACAATGAATTTCGGACCTGAATCAAATAAATATACTTAATATACGAGGTGTAACGGATTAAGTACAATACCTCAGACACCCCAGTTAGAATAATAAATTATAAGTCTAAAACAACATCTGTAACTAAATAAATTGAAACCAAACCTAAACATTTTTTTATAAAATAGTTATCTTTACTAAACGCAAAACGTATGTGCGTCATACAATATCCTTAGGCAGACGCATACACTCATGCAATATTAGCTAACGCTAAAGCGCGTTTCCTTGAATAGAATTGTATTCATTTGTCATGATACTGTGTTTCCATTTTAAGTTAAATGAAAGACTTTTCCATCATAATGGAATTACACAATCTAACTCCGCCAAGTCAGTTTCATCATCGGACTACAAGACAAACGGCGATGCGCCATCGTTACATGGTGGACATCCCACCCATACGCACAAAAAGTTTTGAGAATACTTTCATTGTGCGTACGGTTAAGGAGTGGAATTCCCTGCCGGAATCTGTGTTTCCTGATCGCCATAACCTGGGAGTCTTTAAGTCAGGAGTGAATAGGTTACTTCTAGGTAAGCGTGCTCCATCTTCGACCACATCATCACTTACCATCGGGTGAGATGGCGGTCATCAATAAAAATAAATTAACACCTATTTTTTATGACGGAAATCGATTCAGAAGCCGATTCTGAACCAACTACTTTCAGAAATTGCGTTTATTCTGTTACATGTTGTATATGAGTCCAACAAAAATAAACAGCTGTCAATTTAAATTCAAACCGCATGTGGCTCTGTTGCAAGTTTAACTTTGGCAATACGCACAATGACCATTATAGTGGACAAAAGGTATGACGATTTGTATCACATTGCCGTAATACTTAGCTAGATTGACTCAGTGAACAAATATTTGTGTAACCTGGATAGAACAAACTTGAAAGTATACCAAAAAAGGTGCTCTAATTTTTTTAGATATTCATGACGAATATGTTTGCAAGTTTCCTTAATCTTTGCACAGTAGTAGTAGTTTGCACGTAGTTCAATTGAAGTTAAGACAACGCTCTAAAGAGTGTATTGTATACCTTTATACACGTGCAGCCTGTGGGCTACTAACTACAACAACACGCAGGAAAGTTACAGTGCTCTCCGTGTTCAATATATACGAACACGTTTAGTGTAATTGTGGGGCTGTCCCGCTTCTAAGGGATGTTTGCTGAGGCGCGTACTAGCTGTTTTTGTGCAACCATGCGTAAGCAGAGTACATCCCTGGTGAGCAGGGTATGGACTAGACCCAATACTATGATAGCGGGTAGGCTGGACTGTCTCTATATACGACATTGTTGTGGCAGACATGTCTTGCTTTGTTTTTTTTTATTGATTGAGGCTCGCGTATGACCATCATCTATCCTGATGGTAAGTAATGATGTGGTCGAAGATCAAGCACGCTTACCTAGAAGTAACCTATTCACTATTGACTTAAAGTTTTTATTTTATTTATGTTTTGTGTGGGTATTGATTTTGTAATGTGTGTTTTTGTATGGGACAATTGTAATCTTTTTTAAATTAATAATATGGTACCTTTGTTTAATACAGTAGGTATGTGTTTGGTTTGTAAGCACAATTTATACATAAGTATGTAGAATTGCAGCAGGTGACGATCTATAGTTTCAGTCAATAAAGGTGAACATTATTATTATTATATATTATTAATATGTCTGAGCATTTCCTTTTGAGATTATTGCTCATATCCAAAGACAGACACATACTCAAGATTTATAATAATCCTTATTAATTATACGAAACATCATACAGATACATACAGATACATTTCATTTCATTTCCATTCATAAGATAACATAAAAGATACTTGTGACGTCACAACCACCTACGATACCGCGACAGCTAAAAGGCAGATTATGGCAATATCCCAAGATATCGTTGTAGTGGTATGTGGGAGAGTCGCATACTCAGCAAAACGTTTACTGCCTGATGTTATCTAAATGGCTTCAACATTTCTATTACTTCTTTAATATTCAAGCTTTATGCGAACATTTTGAGTTTTTGGTTTGAAACGTTTTCTACATTGTTCAATTTTTATATTGAGAGTTGGTTTTATTATTTCCTTATTGAAAAATGCCAGAATGATTCCAGATTCTACGCCGGTTAAAACATACTTCAACTGGTGTAAACTAAGATGAGTAGCATTTTTTCGATCATTATATCTGTCACAATAAAAACAGTCATTTACCAAAACCTTTCGTGTGTTCTATTCTTTTACAAGTTTATGTCTGAGGACTTTAGTTTTCATGTAAACTGCATTCTGAAAATCATCAAGCAACCCCTAGCCAAGCCCAATGTTTAGAGCCGCTGGTCCATCATTTCAGAAAACATCAAGCCATGGCCATCACGGTGACAATGTGGCGATTTCAACATGGGCCACTGTTCTGTGACTCATTTTACCACGCCCGTCACCACACAATGGTCCACTGTCAAACCATCTCGATTCTCGATCCTGATTGATTTTTTTTATCGAGTTTTTAAGCAGGCCAGTGTAAATTGAAATCGATTCTAGCCCTTCGATGTTACGTGTGAAATTGATAGTAGCTTTTGAAAAAACGTCTGATGTGTTAACAGTTTTTTTTGTTTGGCATAATTGGTGGCATTTTGTGGTGGCAAAAATTTAGGTCCTTAAACCGTTAACGGTTGACAAAAAAAAGGGTCTAGTTAATTCAAACCATGTTACGTGCGCTTTTTGCGGTGTGCTCTTTAGAGCAGTTTCTTAAAAAGAGCAATGCGATTTCAACAGCATGCTTACATAACTTTTTTAAGTACCATCTGAATATAATTCTTGATTAATCGTATACTTTCTGCATATACTCATTCTAGCAGATCTTCTGGGTATAATTTATTTCGTTCCGTTTCATTTGATTGTTGGAATCCAAAAAATTACACAAAACAAGAGAATATCGAATCGGAATTGCGTGCATTTGAAGCAAGTTTTTCATCGGAGCGACCAAAGCCACAACAATAATAAAAACTCTAAATTCATTCGACCGGATAACATTGACGGTGAAAATTATTATACGAATGAATTTTTTGCCTATCTTTACGTTTAATTGAAGTCGGCACCCACATCTCTTTAGAAAATTAAACAGATGACTGATTTAATGGCACAGCCGTCATCGGTGCCTTGATTTGATGCGCAGTTGTCATCATCATCGTAACCCTACCACATTCCCATAGCATTGGAAATGAAATTATAATTTGTTCTGTAAAGGTTTGTGCTGACACCCCATTGATCGTTTCATAAGCTCCCAACAGCGTGAACGCGCCATAATCTAATTTCAATTTGATCCACAACTTATTAGTGCCAGCATTGGACGATTCGATATACCGAGTGAAATTTTTAGATCGGTATTGTCGCCGATTGTTGATGGAGCAACGGCCTCCGAAATAAGTCGAGTTTAATTGAATTCCAAACTGATTTTTTTGTTAGAAACGAAGATTCGATAATTCTTGTTGCTTCTCGTTTTCAATGTGACACCTGTTTAGAGTGAATAACGGTAAAAAGTCTTCGCTGTACTGTTTTCAGTAGCTTTTTTGAGGAGTTTTTACCACATTGGCTGGAATTAAATGAAGTTAAACGGTATTACAAGTAATCTAAAGTGGAACAGTCGTCTGATAGATTATAATTAGGAAAGGGCAAAAAGATTAAATTGAGACATTGAAAAATAACTCTTGTTCATAGCAACTCATTTGATTTGTTGAAAAAGTCCATAATTATAATGGAGAGTTCTTTTTATGTTTGATGAGAAAAACATTATTTTAATTCTTGAAAACATGAACCAAATATAAATATTTTGTTGCTAACTCCACCTTCAGTAATATCTTGAATTATGTTTTATATCTCACCATCTGGATTATTAGTTCCATGTTGACTGCCCTCTTCACTGCCTGAAGCAGGGCTGTTTAATCCGGCTTGACCAGGTCTGCCGGTTAGGGACAATCCTAGCTGTTCTGCTATTTCTGCATGGTCAGCTTGGTGAACGTAGTCGAATATACTGCTACCCGTCATCTCTACCTGTTGACGAAAAATGATGAGATTAGGTTTTTCTGTCAAAAATGCACTCAGAATAAATGTAAACTTAAAAGTGGATAACGAACCCATGCTTCGTAAATTAAGTCACAACATTTTTTTAATTTCAAGAACTGAAAATGTGCAACATAAAAAATATGTGTATGCAAAAAATTATCATACACCTATAGTTATAACAGGGAACATAACAAAAAGTTCTTAAAACTTTTATGAAGCAGATTTTCATTCAACCACAGCCTACACGTATACAAAATTATTATCCAATAAAAAACAAGTCTTTCAAACCCAAGGAGGAAGTCTGAATGGTGGTCCGTCACGTACATAGTATCGTTATGAATGAAAGATTTATCTTGCATCGCATAGCAGGTTACTTTCATAGAAATGGCTAACGAGACTGTGTTTATATAAGAATTGATGACGATGACGGTAAACGGGATGTAGAAGTGGTTATCTTAGAGAATGATGCTGCTGACGTGTGCGATGACAAAAGGTTGTAAAGTTGGCGATAAGGTCTGGCTTATCGTTAGAGTTTATAGCAAGAAGCTGTGTGTTGATGTTGGTCGTATGTGTGGATGAGATAATGGAGACACAGGTGTAGCATGTAAGGATTATTTGAATTACGACTGAGATCAAAAAAATATTGCAAGGATGATCAAAAATTGTTCTTTTTCTCTTGAAAATGAAGCTCGTTTCTTTTCTACATAAGGCTAAGTAGAAAGAAAACTACTTTTTTGCCGTATTGCCAACAGCGTCATAAATTAAACTCCTGATCGTTAACCAAAAGCAAAGCCTCAAAAACAATAAAAAAATCCATC
The DNA here is from genome assembly GCA_943138885.2 of Tholera decimalis. Classification (NCBI taxonomy): domain Eukaryota; kingdom Metazoa; phylum Arthropoda; class Insecta; order Lepidoptera; family Noctuidae; genus Tholera; species Tholera decimalis. The sequence goes on along the minus strand of OW964569.2, from coordinate 31,456,821 downwards.
CAAAATCCAAACGATGCCAACAGACTTTCACGATGACCCTTTCACGGGTTATTCAAATGCATCTTTAAATAAATTTATCAAATATAATTGTGAGACCGTATTACACATTCAAGAGGCGTGTATCCGCAGTCAGGGCTTGCATGTAAATAGTCTAAGACAATGGTGACGTTATGGTGGTCGGTTCTTAGAATGATGGTAAGGATTTTATGGTATTTACCGATTCGCCGATTGATGGGACACACATTTTTCGTCGTTTGAATATTATGGTGGAAATTTTTCTCGAGAGAGATGGGAATCTTGTTTATGTTAAATGTATAGAAATTAAGTGTTCTTTCTTTGGTGAAGATAAGATGTGATAAATGAGAGTTGAATTTGTTAGCCTAGTACATGATTTTATAGAATGAGAAAATAACATTTTCGACAATAATTCTTGCCACTGTAGAAATATATGGTAGAAATATATACAATAATAAAAATGTACTTTATTTTACCCCAATACAGATTATTGTTTTAACTGTGCTATAAAAGGCCAGATATTGAAACACAATTTTGTTTTAATTTTTGTGGGAAAATCCTAAAATGAATAAATTAAAGACCAGCAAAAAGATAGAGGATAACGTTTCCAGTAATCATAAGTATCATCCGGCTCTACATTCAAGAAATCAATTTACCAAACACGTAGTACTAAAAATATTTCCTTATAAAAACGTAAATGAACAAAGAACTGCTCATATCAGAAAAAATATGGTTTCCTATTGCTATCAGCCTGTGAAGGCAAAAGAGAAAAAGACAGAATTTAATATAGCCGAAACGTCTAACACGGGCTTTACTTATAAGAAAGTTGTATCTACTCTTATTTACCAGGAAGTTTATGTATTTTATGTTACACACACAAGCGTAGGTGTTCGTACAGGCGTATGTGAAGTGTTTCGATGTTTTTGGGCTATGTGTGCGTGCGTTCGGGGGTGTGTGTGTTCAGGCATTAGAATGAAGAGCACGCGCGCGCCTTGCCCGCGACGTGACCGGCATATCGTATCGTCCCTTTCCCCCCATCTGCCCTCTCGCTCGCACCACCCCCTGCAGCCATTTTGGAAACGAATTTCCCAGTTTTCGGCTCTTTTCGTAGCGCCTTTTAATTTTGTAATGTTATTTAATTTTGCTTATGGTTTTGTTTCGGAGTCAGTTTTTGTAAATATATTATCTCCTATTTTAGTGTGGCACGTTGTGCTTGTATTTTAAATATCTCATATTGGGAGAGTATATTTTTCTCATACCTCAAGATTGAGATCGGCTTTATGCAGACTTTAATTTATTATTCTGAGAATAATCGGGTCTATTATTATGGCGGGTTTTATAATACAAAATCTGAAGTGGATTTTGGATGAATCTTTATGAAAAGTTTTTTAATAGAAATATTTTTATTAAAACTACGTCTTTACTGCAAAACCCATTACAGTACAATATCATCTTTTTATGATACATAACAAAAACAAGCAAACTGGTCCCAAAGTACAGTCAGACAAAAAATACTTTGACCAACTGAACTCGTATGCATATCCCTTTCGTCGAAAAAAGTTTTGAAGAAACTTAAACCCTTTTGAGATGGTCCGAAAATAGATAGATAGTCAAGTATAAAAACCTGGCCACGTATTAGACATAACGCGACACGTGTATATTTATCTACCATCTAGTACAGCAACGTCTTTCTAGCGGCGCCGAATATCAACTGATTAAATCTGTTTCTATGTATGCACGTGTGAATGAGTTTGTTTGTGTGTATGTAAGTATGTAGGTAGGTGTTGTGTGCTTTGCCGAAGAGGTGGATAGAATTTCAAGGAGGTATAAGGTAAGTAAGAACAGCGAGTCTATGAAATTTTTGATACGAGTATATTTGATTTGTGAAAAATGTTAAATGAAATGTTCATAGAAGTTACTATGCCTTCCATGTGTCGTTCCTAATTTTATTTGAAAAACTTTTCAATGTCGTTAGAACAAAGTTTCTTCATTGGCCGTTTTGTGTGATGGACGTTTTTTTTTTTCTGTTTCAGAAAATTATCAATTTAACAAACTTAGTAAAAAATACCTCCTTGTAGTTTATCAGGTTTCTTTGTGTCTTTGATGAATATGCTATTTACAATACTTTTAAACTGTGTTTGCTATTTCTCGCAAAGTTATTATTGAACTTGTAAACGCAACAAGTAAAAGACTTGTAACTTTCAACGAAGGATAAGAATATATGAGGGCTTAATAGGAGCATAATATGAAGAAGGGCATGATGATGATTAACTTACTTGTGATAATCCTAAATATATAGAAACAGTTTCAGATATGTACAGAAACCTGCCGTCTGCCGCCACAGATAACGCGAACCCATCCAACGACTGAAAAGAAAAGAAAGCATAAATTAATAGCACTATACGTTTTAGAGAGCTAACTGTTAAAGATTCAGTTATAAGTACACAGAAACAGATGTGGCCTAGTGGATATGTTCCTTAGTTACGAGTTTATAGATCATGATCTATAAACTCGTAACTAAGGAACATATAACCCATGCAGGCACTACCTTAAGTAATTTATAGGTATCATCATCGCTATTCTGAAAACGTTGAAAGATAAATAATATGCTTCTTTTGATGATGTGGTCGAAGATGAAGCACGCTTACCTAGAAGTAACCTATTCACTGAGGTTTATAGCTAGCTATGGGGAGATACAGACTCCGGTAGGAAATGCCACCTCTTAGTTGTACGCAAACTGAAAATATTCCCAAAACGTATTGTGCGTATGAGACTACGGATATCCACCATGTAACGGTTGCACATCGCCGTTCGTCTTGTAGTCTAATGACTCAGATATTGTGTGGAAGAATGATGGCATGTGATTTCACATGCCTTCATCAAACCACCAAGATGGATTAGTGGATTTCCACTAATCCATCTTGGTGGTTTGCGGCCCATTCCCAGTAATAGAGAGGTAACCTGTGTCCTAGTATTAGGAACGCTGGGTATTTAATACGTACTCAGCGAATAAATCTTGATTTTACAATAACAAATAATTTCAGCTGTCTTGTAAATATCACATTGCAATTGTATTTCAGCTTTTATTTTATTTGATCTAGTTTTAATACAAGGACGATTGAATACTGAATTGTCAGTTTAATCGATTTTTACGCAAGTCCTGTAATCTGTGTCATAAATACTTTGACACTGACAGGTAACCTGTCGAACATGTCAATATACAATAAATGTCACTTAGGCAATATTTCAATTGACAGAAAGTATCGAAATATTCGTTAATTTCAACAAATAGTGTGTAATGTATTGAAAAACCACTGTTCATTATAGCTAAACAATAGTTTTGTATTAAAAATGGTCACGCTTTGTGCGCAAGCGCGGGCGTGAAACAACTTGACAAGTACGGCCAGCAGAGAAATATTATGTAGGACAATGTAATAACTTTTCTCATTATTGGAATAAAAATTTGTTTATTTTGTAAACTGCAAAACTATTTGCTCCATACGGTTAGAGAGGAATAAATAAAATAAAACAGCATAACGAATCAAGAGAAAGGCTCGTTTATCCAACACTCGTGAAATTAAATTAAGGTAGGTACCATATATCCGGCAAAAAGTAGCATATTGAACCGAAGACGTATATTGCCAATCACGCAGATTATTCACGCATAGCACAAGCTGGAAAAAAGACCTAAAATTAACCAGCCACAAATGCCGTGCATTAAAAAGTCTATCACAGACAATCAGACAATACTCGATTGAGCCCATAAGTGTTCTATTTATACTCCGGACATGCCAAATTAAAGAATAAATTGATCTCAATTTTTTGCACACCATACCTTTACAAAAGTATACGTCAATTTTGTGGCCGTCAGCAAAAAAAGTAAACAAACACAAGTCAACTGATGAAAAACTCCACAAGCCAAAATGAATGAACTTGACCATAATTATACTAGAAGTGACATAATTTAATGATAATAGACTGTTGTCCTTTAAAAATTACTGAATGTCACAATGAGGAATGGAAGTAGAAATTAGTTAGGACTATAACGGTTATTTTTTCTTCTTTCTTGTTTTAATATTCAACGGTGTCTGGTAGTTTGAGTAAATTTGTGGTCTAAAAATTGTCTTTAGTATTCGCCACATCATTCAGCTTGTTTAGTTCTAAGTTGAGCTACACGATAACTGAAAAAGCTTGCATTGTTTCTCACTGCAGATATAAACCAACTTGGTTCTCATGTGATTTGACCAGTAAGATTTGTACGGATTTAAAAAAAGACTTTGATCTCTGACTTTTTCATTGTTTTATCTCACGGTAGTCGACTAGAAAACACTGGCCTCATCTAGTTTAAAGTAACCAAAAAGATTAAAGTGTTATATACAACCCGTTTGCAAAATAAATATCATTTATATTTATTTATACAAGGCTGAACCAAACTTATCATTTCAAGAAAATTAAAACTAGATGGGGTCGTACATTTTATTTGGCTATTTTTTCAGTGATTGTGTCAATAAAAAAACTCATTCTCTCGACTCGATTAAAAATGTCCCCTTCCAGCTTCTTTACATTTCAACTCGATCCAAGATTATAATGAGATGCACGGTTGACAAAATACATCGTGATGGATAACTTTTTATCATAAATCCGCGCCTAAACGGTACTGGCCAGTAAAAAGTGTGGATTATAAACTTAATAGACCATTGTGTATTCCAAGATTTAAATTTAAAAAGTTCTGAGACGTGGTTCTTGTTATTTTAAAGGTTGCTTCTCAAATTAATTCCTTGTTAGTTTTTTTATGAGGTTTCGATAAGAGTTTCAATTAAGGGCTTGGAGATAGTAACGATGAGATGTTTTTTATCGATCCTAGTTTCAATATAAAAGCAACTATAATAAAATATGCCAATGATTTACTTAACTATGTTCAATCATTAAATAAAAAATTAACAGTAAACAGATTTACTGTTGGCTAACTTTAACTGCTTCAGACATAATTATCAGATCAATAAACAGTTCATGGGAAATAAAATGAAGTACCTACGTAGCCAATTCTTTGAATATGTTTTTTGTGGCTAACCGAAACGCTTCCAATCGCATAGAAGCGGCACGAAGCCAAAGTATCAATGGAGACATCAAACAGTCAATAGGGTTCCTTGAAGCTCAACTCACTGAAGTGACAACCTATTGACCTCTAACTCTTTTCTACAAACAAAACACTAGAAATAGCAGACAATGACGAAATCGATTTAATACAAATCATAAACCATTTCAAAGTTTTGCAATAAAACATGTTAGAAACCCACGTTCCTTCATGTCCGTCCTTAATTTTTTTCATAAAAACGTACAAATAGTCCCGCAAAACAGTTGATTTTCTACATTATGTAGAAAAAAAGAGACAAGGCATCACGTACAATGCTATTTTACAGCTGGGAGTAGAAACCGCAATGCCCACAATATTATAATGACGCAGAATCGATTGCAAAATGATAATTTACGTGATAGAATAGGTAGAATTGAATTTTTAGGGACCAGTGCGAAAGGAAAGGACCCAATTTAGCTGTTTACATTCGATAATATTTCTTTTGTCTAACTGTTAGATGGCAGTTCCTATCTAGTAGGTATAAATATATCTAGTATAGTGCCATACGCACTCGGGATGGTTTACGGTCGTAGACCACCCCGAGTGCCACTGTAGGATAATTGAAGTTAACTTCTCTTCCAATAAACAAATACAATATTTTCCACCATCAAATTATAACTTGACATATTCATCCTTCACCGCAATTTTAACGGTCAAGTGCACTTTAAAGATCATTATTACACGCAAATATACTTCAGTATTGTATACGGAACGTGCTGTATTGTTTTCGATTCAATCTTGACCAAGTTTTTTTGCTCAACCCTCTCAGCTTGCGACAAAGTATATGTTCAATTAATTCTGTTATGAAATTTCGTGAAATCTGTGAAATATTAAATTGGTTTTTTTTTATCAAATCCGCTTGTCTCGTGTGTTGCAGTGCCTATTGTATACTTTCCATTGTGTGTTTTGTTGATAAAAAGCGTGAAGTCGGCCAAGATATTGCTCAATGGAAAGTCAAGTTTGAATATGTTGAGGCGCGCATTTGAACATTTTTTTTGCGGTATTATGACAAATTTTTATAGAATCGTGAAATCTTTTATCAGTAGAGATGGTTTTATGTAAGTGAAGTCTAAATCAAGGTCACGATGACTAATTTAGATGTATTGTTAAGAGCTATCGAACATTGAGTCTTATAACGAGCTTTGTTCGTCATTGTTATCACCATCATTAATGTTGACAATTGTGACTGCCAATTGTCATCGTTAATTATGTATATTTATTGTTCGATGTTTTAACTTGAGTAAAACTTTTACTACGGGATATTTTTTGGATTTCTGCAACACTGATATTCTGATAACCATAGATTTCAATAAAGTTTTTTACAAAATCTTCACCGTTTTCACGAATCTCGATACGGTCAATGGGTACAACTAGCTTGTTGTGTTAATTAATTCTAACAAACACAATCAAATTAAAACGACAAATGAACGATCCATTGAACGCAGCACCAGTTAATATTCTATCTTCAAATAGTCTTTGAAGCATTGAAATTATGGAAATTCAATTTAGATGGTACAAAACCGTGTTTGCTATCTTTAGTTGTTTCGACGTTAACCTCTTATGATAAGACGTTGTCGATATACAACAGTTCCGCTTCCTTAGATATATTCGTATTTACCTGTAATATATGTGTTCCTTGGTGCTGTTCGAACAATTCCATGGCCAGCCCTATCGCCGTCCGTCTGTTTTGAGCACCTAAAACAATTAAGAAAAGATGATTAAATTATTTTTATATGTACACATATGACACTTAAAAATAAAATCGAACAAATACAGAAAAAGAGAATAAAGGTGCTGTTTATTTCATTATATTTTTCTTCCAGCAGACTTGCGACAGCGAATTATGTTTGTGGTACAAAATTTATTTTGGCTTCTGGGGATGTAATCTATAGAATTCTAGGTCAATGATTAGGTGGTCTTCTTTTTGTCGTTAGTAACGCATTCTGCCATTGACTAAGGCAAAGAAAATTCTAGAAGATGAACCAAGTGAAGAACAACTGGAAGTGAATAATGTTCAGCTTGTAATGGGATGGATTAAAACTTCTATAAGCCATTGTTAAATTTTCTTTATTATGGGTTTTACTAACTAGGTAGTAGATTATTGATTAAGCTAAACTGGGGCATTTATTTTACTAATGAAAAAAGTTTTAATATTTCAAACCAATTTCAGAAGTCGTTTTAAGCTATAAAAAAACCTTATAAAGTTATTTGGATAAAAAACAATGGCCACACCGTCTATTGTCTAGCTGACATGAGCTGCTACTTCTGTCTGTCATGACAATGCACTTTTTAGCTCTTTTTATGAACCAATTAATACTTGAAATAGAGTACCTGTTTTTACCAGTGCTATGCACAATAACATGTCTTTAATCTGGATCAACCAAAATTAAACTTCGATTAACTGGTCTTTTTAATTCAAGAAATTTGCTGATGATATGGCATAGATAGAGTTTATCGCTTAGTCATTTGTTCCGAAAATTCCGAATTTATGTGTGACTCAAAACGGTAACAAATGATGCAAAATGGTAAAGATTTCAACGGTCTCATTATAAAACAAATATACCATCAGTACCGTCGTTATCTGTTTAGGCTTTTTTTAACTACTAAAAGATTGGTTTCTATTCTTGTATGTCAGTAGGTACAGTTCCAGTCTTCTTCATCTAGTCTATTTATAAGTATTACATTCAAAGCCTGAACTTAATCTAGCCCAGTAGTGAATACACCATCTTCAGACAAGCCTACAGCCCGTAATAATTTCGTAGCTACTGTTGTTGTCTTGGTCCCTGAGATCGTATCATTGGTGTCAGGTTGCACCCGGGACTGCTTTACGATGACGTCGACATGTGTTTTATTACATTTATCCGCTTTAAACTTAAACTGGATGAAATGAAGATGTAAATTTGTTGTTGAGAATGGTTTTGAGTCATTTGCGGTATTGTCTTGAGGTTATTGTGCTGGTGAATCATCAGGGAGTTCTTTTGGTAATATAAAGAAAATGTACCACGCCATTCTTACTGTTAAATAAAAACTCATCTGCGTACATTGATTTAATATAATATATAACTATTATTAGTTCATATAATAACATTCTTATATAATTTTATAATAATTGTAATGTAATTCAATTGAAAAGAAGAAAGAAGAATTGAGTAACGTAAACATAATGTTAATTGCATGTTATGTAAAAAAATGTTAAGTACAATAATTATAAGTACGCAATTCTGTGATTGCTGAGCACTTCTATAAATGACTTACTATAACTACAACTGTTTGTAATTTCTGTGTGTTTATTAGTAAGTCATTGAAGTGCCTAATCATTAATATATATATAAAAATAAAAATGAACACCTGTGGGAACTTTTTCAGAAATGTTAGCCATATGTAGTGGGACCAATTTAAGTGAATTTAATTGAATCTGGCTTGAACAGTGACTAACTAGACTAAGTTACAAACACTGGATCACTTTCGTCTTTGCTTCAGCTTTCAAAAAAGTAGCGTAATTCTTCTTCTGTAGTCCGGTGCAAAGATGAGAGTACTTAAGTTTCTAATTTGAAGCTTTTGATAGGTAATTGATTGCATTAGGCCAGTAAATTGTAATCAAAAGTTACTGCAGCTACTAATTTAGATCACTGAAAATTATTCTATAGCCGTCTGCAATCATACAACATGAACATGCCAGAAAGCTAAGTAAAAACCATTCTTATAGTATAACATGTAACTAATGTATCTGTATCTAGGACACAAAAGAACAGTGTTTGGTCTCGCAATGACTCGGTCGAAAAGTGTGACAAATTGCACAATAAAGATATTGACAATGCGTGAGTTGATATTGCTGTTGAAAATTTTTGTGAGTATAGCAAATTGAAGGAAGCTTGAAATAGAAAATGTAGGTTTAAATAAGTTATAGCGAGAAAGAGTTAAGATTAAGGGGAATGTTCTTTGTAATTTTTTTTTTTCAAGCATCATTGCAGTATATAAGAAATTAAAAAAAAAATCAAAATAAAATAAATAGTTAATTTCATAAGTAGCAATTCCGCTCGGCTTCAAATGATCTCATTCTTCAAATTCACACAAACCTAAATAAATTGTACACTATAACCTTAAACAAGAATCACTCTATATGTGAAAACATCATGAAAATTTGTTCAGTAGTTTTTGAGTTTATCGCGAACCTACAGACGGACGCGTCGGTTTTGTTTTATAATACGTTGCGATAAGAATTTCTTACAACATCCCAAGCGTACGCCATGGTTAGATCAAAGTTTCTATGCACCTAGCAAGTAAAATTCCTTTGAACTTGAATCAACTGACGAGGGAATGTTATTTCTGAAGAACATATTAACAGGTATATTTCTGAACTAAGTCTTGAAACTACCAAATGAAAGTGGTGATGATCTTCACAAAGTGTCCGGCCCGTCCGTGCAAGGACACGCGTACCCGATCGTGACCGCAGTTCGTGACGTCGGCGGGACATACAGACAGACGGACAAACACGACCGGTTACTTTACTTACAAACAAGGTAGATTCAGAAGGAGAGTTGAGGGTAGACTAAAAGCTGGGGTTGCGGAAATGTTCTAACCAGTTACTGCGGCCCCAAAAGCGACGACCATCGCGAGGGAAGCGAAGGACCGTCAAGAATCGTCAAAACGCTATAGAATTCCATTCACAAATCTTTTAGTGAGGTTCTGTACTGATGTGCGTTTTATAACAACCGCCATGCTTGTACGTTCAGAGGCTATTTAAACATGCCCTTCTAGCAGCAAATCCGATTACAAAAGTGACAAAATATTAGGAATTCATAACTTTACAATTCAGCAGCGTTTGACAATATATTCTATAATCATCAATTTGCCTTCACCACGCCATCGTTGACAGAATATCACTTGTTTATGAACCTCATTGATAAGACCGCCATTGTCACCAAAGTTTGAGCAATATTGTTATTTAAGTGCGTTTTAAGTTTTGGTGTACAATAAAGTATACTCTGTCTATCAATCATTAATCTACACCACGAAAAAAGACACCCACACTCATACACTCGACTACATATGGTGATCTCAATCAAATATTATGTATGCATGTGTGCGTGCGGTTTTCAATCGTTGTTTGGAGCTAGCCTACTGCGTCTATTCTCTGCAATGGACACGTTTGGGAAATTATCGCATGTTTAAACTTTGCGTTGCGTAAGGTAATGTTGCCAGCTTGTAAAATTTTTCGGTGATTTGATCGTGATTCGTGAGTTGGTCATATGGAGTATCTCTTTTTTGGTGATAGTGGACATGTTGTATGTTGTATAACTTCTTCTTTTTTTTTTAGGATGGCAAATCATCCAATAACTGCCTTCCGATCTGGGCAAAGCGAGAGGGTGTGTCAGACTTTTACTGACTAAAACCCATCCATTTTCCATCATATGCCCTTCGTGTTCCGAGGCTGCGGTAACTCTTTCGAACAATTTCGCAACCCCAGCTGAATAAGCGTTTGGGTTGTATTTAAGAGAGTCTATATTTGATGATGATAGCTTTGAGTATAAATTTTGAAACTGTATCATGAACCCTTATAAGTTGAACTGTTAGAGATTAGGTGGATAACTGAGTATATAACCATCATTGAGATTTTTCCGACTACAACTTTCGTCCCCTATTTCAGCCCCTAAAGAGTTGTTTACTTTTTGGTATCTTATCTCAACTATCTCCATGCCAAATTTCGTCAAAATCACTCCAGCGATTTGACGGGAAATCGTAACAGAATGACAGAGACACTTTCTAACGACTAACAAAAACTTTCATCATTTTCAGTCAGTTCAGTCATTTTTGAGTTTATCGTGCATAGACGGACATACGTGAAGACTTTGTTTTATAATATGTAGGTAAGTAAAAATAGTATAGATTAAATAGTTGACGAAACTTTATCAAAGGTGCTTACACAATTAAGTCACAACCTTTTCTCAAGAAATATGTAAAAATGACATGATACGTAATGTAATTTGTCGCCTTGATTGACGAAGACTCTCATTGTAATAAACTTGTAACGGAAACATGTTGGTCGTGACTGAACACTTTATCTGTCGGCAAAGCGGAGTTTATTGCCAACGCACGAAGCTAAGTGCAAATTAATGGATTTACTTGGTATGATTGGTATTTTTACCGTGGATATAGGCGCTAAGAACGTGGTATATGACTAAGATATATAGATGTACACCATAACAGAAAAAAGTAAGGATTTAACAATTAAAAAGCGCAATGCGCGGTCTTATCGCTAAAAGCGATCTTTTACAGACTACCTTTGGATGGATTTGACACAGAAGGAGAAATAAATGCGCTGGTAGTCCATGGTGTACTATTCACTTAAATAAAATATCCATATATTCCATACTTAATATTATAAATGCGAAAGTAACTCTGTCTGTCTGTCTGTTACCTTTTCACGCCAAAACCGCTGAACCGATTTACATGAAATTTAGCATGGGAATAGTTTAGAACCCTGGGAAGGACATAGGATAGCTTTTATCCCGATATAAGATTGCCGTGGGATAGTTTTCGAATTGTATCTTGGTTGCTTTTTCGCACAAAAACTACTGAACGGATAGTAAAAAGACAGTTGACATCCTGAAACACATAAGCTACTTTTTATCCTGGAATTCCCACGGGATCAGGATTTACGCGGGAAAAACCTCCCACGCGAACTAAGTCACGGGCAAAAGCTAGTAAAATTATAAATTAACTAAGCTTCTGTTTAAATTCTAACAATTTGCATGTCTTTTCAGTTAAATCGCATTGCAAGTTTGGTTCGTTTCTTTTTTTTGATAAAATACTTAATTCACATCAATCTTATCTAAATACTTGATGACACAGGCATCTATTGAGAGCTCGTGGCAAAATGATATCAGATGTACGAGTAGAGGTAAAGGAACGCTGGTCGAGGTCGGTTCGTCGATGATCGACTATTCATAACAATATGATGTGCTTTCAAACTCCGGCTGCTAGTGATAAATTACTAATGAAAAAGTAAAGAAATGTAATTTTTATTGACATAGGTATCCATATCTACCCAAAAGGACTGAAGACAACATCTGGTATGGAGTCACTATGCACAGTTTCAGGTCAAAATGAGTGACTCAAAGAATTGATACCAAATTATCGGTTTCACATGTTTCTTGAATACCATACATAACAAGCGTGTCACAGCCATACGAGGGTCAATAACTTTCCACGTCACTTGCCAATAACACGATAATTCCCTTAATTCTTCTTCATTTGAAAAAATGGGACTCTGGTATCAATCTATTGAAATTTCTAATAAGTTCCACACATGTAGACATAGGATTACAAAAACCTTGCCATGTTATTTGCTATAGTCCAAAGGCGTGCGATTGTTATGTATATACCCTTTATGTTACACGTTGTATACGTGTAATTTAAAGGGTATATACATACCAAGTGCACAGCTTCTTTGGATGATAACAGACGATATAGCAAGGGTTTTGTAATCCTATGTCCACATGTGTGGAACTTATTAGAAATTTCAATACATTGATACCAGAGACCGAATTTTTCAAATTAAGACGAATGAAGAAAATTATCGTTTTATTGGCAAGTGACGTGGAAAGTGATGACCCTCATAGTGCTGTGACACGTTTGTTATTACTGGTATTCAAGAAACATATGAAACTAATAATTTGGGGTCAATTCTGTGATTCACTTATTTTGAGCTGAAACTTTGCATAGAAACTCCATACCAGATGTTGTCTTCAGTCCTTTTGGATAGATATGGGGTTTCCGTTACACGTTGTATATTTCTAAGTTAATTAATGTAATTGGTGTTTTACCGTTTTAATTAACGTTCTAATTAATTATCCGAGCTGAAAATCAATCCTTTTTTTTTTCAGTTGGGAATATCATCGAAGGTCTTCGCCCGCTCTGGGTGGAACGAAAGGGAGTGTCAGACTTATACTGACTAAAAACCTACCCTGTTCCTTCAGCTGCCCTTTTAACATTCCCTCAACCCCGGCAGGCGGAAATCAATCCCTGGACCTCACGTTCAGCAATCGTGGTTTGCACCACTAGACAAACAAGGTACATTACTTTGTTATTATCGTGTAGTTTGAGTCGATTTTGTTTATTTATTTATTTGCTATGAAAGACTAACAGTCTATCTGTCTCAGTCTAGTCTAGTCAGTCAGTCAGTCTAGTCTCAGTATCAGTCTATCTGTGAGCATCTTTCTTCAAAAGATCGCCTCAGACTAAAACCTACAAGGTTCCCATATAATTTAAACCAGTATAGATTGTATGGACTTTAAAAGAGACGGACCCCTGAGTTTGTTTCGGTGTTTCTTCTCAGGGTAGTTAGTTAGGAAACACCGGCCTCATTTAGTTAATATTTACGAAAAAAATTACGTGTAAAAGTGTTATTTAGTAACCAATTTGCAAAATAAAGATAATTTATAACAGGCCTTCACTTATTAAAACAGACAACTTAATTTATTAAAGAACGCGAGTGGACAACAAAACACTGGCCAGCAAAATAACATTATACACCAAAAGCTAAATTAAAACTAAAAAATATCTAAATAGTCCAAAAACAAGGCCAGTTAAATGAACCTAAAATTACTAAAAAACCTCTTTCCTTTCTCAAAACATATTCTTACCTCGCCATATGACACAAAATACAATAAAATAATATCGTTGTCATTTTCTACGATCGTAACTTAACTTGTGAAAACAAAAACAAAAGAACTATTCCACTACAACTTCATACAAATGTAGGGTGAACATAACTTAACGCTTTCAGCGGACTGTCCCGTGTTATGTTTCAAAGCTACCGTGGCCTACCGTAAGATAGGGGGCTGTGGTATAACGTACTATGTATGGGACAGATAATGTTGTGTTTATGAAGTGAAATGAGAAAGAGATGTGGTTTTATAAAAACAAAAAGTGATATTATGGAGTATCGATTTCGTTTATCTGTTTCGGATTAAAATGTCAGGGTTGTTTTGTGAATTATTTTGTCATATATTTTAGAACTGCATTAAAAGTACAGCAAAATTTTCGAGAACCTAAAATAGCTTGAAAAGGAGTAAAATAAAACTTAAAGTATTTTGGTATTAGGGTTAAATTGTTTTTAATTAAATATTAAGCTATTTTTTATAGAACCTGACATTTCTATTCAGAAAAACCTATGACTTGATTATTATTATTTACAATATTAGAGTAAAAATAAGATCCCATAACGTCCTTTATGTGTGGTCTACGGTACGATCAGGAATATAATGTCCTTTTTAGATATTTATGGATCTTTAACATTTCCCTTAATTATTCATACTGAATTAATTTTGATCCTTTAATTTAAATTATGTACAATTTGCGCGTGGAAAACAATCAAGTATTCCTTGCTTCCATAAAACTATTATAATAATAACATTTTCAATATTTTTCGCTACGTAGTTATCTAGTCACCCTACAGTCATGCAAGCCGGCATATCAAAGCGGCCTCGAGTCAGCTTTGTTGAATTAATCCGTAATAAAGAACACGCGGAGGCTATCTCGGAATCGCAGGGTTAAATATGTCCCACCGGCTAAATCTGACCATGTGAAAATACTAGTTTGACAGAACAGTTGTGCTCGCAGTAGAAAAAACTAAATAATTTTTCCTTTTGATAGAGAGACTGGGCAATAATTATTGCTGAGTTTCGCGGATGAGACCCTTTCTTAAACGTAGAGCCTTATTTGAGCATTTCATTTTATACAAAAATTTTGGAGCGGTATTTTAGCAACAAAATTTAATCAGGATTTTTGTTTATTCATTAGGCGTCTGGCTTTTAACAGTCTGATTAAATACAACCAATAAAAATGAACAAAATTTAGTACTTATTTAATAGTAAGCTCGGTTTATGTATCGGGTGAAAGTTGCGAACAATGGATTGAGTTCTTGGCTGCCCAGACCTGAAAGGACCCATCTCATGTTAGCACTTAAGAGGTATGACGATTGAAGTTTCGGATTTGTGCATGTAGAAGATTCTAAACTAGCTGTTTTAGACCCACCAACCCACATTGGGCCCGCGTGTTTTGCGGCCTATATATTCTCATAGACAAGAAGTCTGTGATCCAGCAATGGGAACATTATACACTGATTATGTTAGATATGTCAAACCGTTCTTAAAGATATACGACATTTGGCAGTGGTCGAGCAATAAGCATCTCACAGATACAAATTCCGCACGCAACAAATCTTCGTATTCTAGATCACTTACAGGTCATTGTTCTGGGTGTTTGTGCAAGTTATTGTATTAAAAAAATAAAGATAGAATATACTTTATTGTACACCAATCATTGAATCACACTTAATTAACAATATTATAAAAAAAAAATTGGTTACAATGGCGGAATATATAAGTTTTTAAGCTAACATGGTCACTAACAGTATCATTAGAACCTAAAACGGAATATTTACCATGTGTTTGTTTTAAGTTTCCGATATTTCGGCACTGTTGCAAGCGCCATGATCACGGATGAACTGAAGTAATTGCGGGTGGAAGTTTATGAGCAGAGAAATCGGTCTACCCTCTATCTGGTTCGTTTTCTGTTAAGCCCGATTTACACTTCAATAAGTACAGTAGCGAGTTAACTTGCGTCATCGGCGAGTTAAGTTGTTATTGTAGTTTGAACGGCAAAAGCGAGTTAAGTAGTAAGTTGTTGTAGACGGGCGAGTTTAGTACAGTCCATAAATTTGAAGGTTGCGGCCGTAAACACGTGTTATTTTCTTTACTTCTTCTCGGGCAACTTATGACTACTCACTCGCCTACGTTTGGACGCTACTTACAACTTACTACTTATTACTTAACTGTCTGAGTTCTTAACTGGCTACTGTACTTATTGAAGTGTAAATCGGGCTTTAGCGACACTGCTACTGTCACATGTATCACTAAACACTCGATTCTGTTCCCGACACCCAAAACTCACCGTGTCGACACAGAACAGTGTCGAAATATTGGAAACTCAAAACAAAAAATATACATGGTATATATCCCGTTTTAAGTTCTAATGATAATGGAGGAATATGTTGCATATGTAATAATGAAGTATTAAATTTTTTATATCATCAATTACTTAGCCTTTTTTCCAAACTACTCTCAAACTAAACTCAGCTACATCTGGTAGACTGGAAGTCGACCCAACAGGTCGACTTCCAGTCTACCAGATGTAGCTGAGTTTTAGTGTTTTACATGGAACGACTGCCTTTCTGACTTCCACAACCTGCTGGGTAACACAATACCCATTGGCCAGTCCAGTGTCACATTTTCTGCCTTCTGACTATCCGTAACGTCTGTCAAAGTACAGCCAGGGAACAACGACTTAACGTGTTTTCCGAAGCAAGGGCGTATCACACTGCCCACTTCCAAACTCCGGGCTGCAAGTGTAAATTTTCTTACCGAAAAACCCAAAAATACCTTATGCCCAGCAGTCGTACTTGCGACCACTAGAGCAATGAGAAAATTAAATTCTATTTTTTATTCTAATAAATTCTCTTTTTAATTTTGTTGTCTGAAAACTGTTTCTTTAATTTAAAAATGTTTTTCAAATACATCCACGTACTATACAACGTGTAACGGAAACCCCATATCTATCCAAAAGGACTGAAGATAACATCTGGTATGGAGTCTCTATGCAAAGTTTCAGCTCAAAATAAGTGACTCACAGAATTGACCCCAAATTATCGGTTTCATATGTTTCTTGAATACCAGTAATAATACAAACGCGTCACAGCACTATGAGGGTCATCACTTTCCACGTCACTTGCCAATAAAACGATAATTCTCTTCGTTCTTCTTAATTTGAAAAATTCGGCCTCTGGTATCAATGTATTGAAATTTCAAATATGCTCCACACATGTAGACATAGGATTAGAAAACCCTTGCCATATCGTTTGTGATCATCCAAAGAAGCCGTGCACTCGGTATGTATATACCCTTTAAATTACACGTTGTATAGAAGAAGGTTCTAGTCTGAGACAAAGTTTTTTTTTTAAGAAAAGGAAAGGAATGGTTGATAGCTAGCTACACCTCATAAGCCTACTACTCATTAATAGTAATATTCGCAATAAAAAAAAACACAAAATAAATCTCTCTTTGACACCTAAACCCTATACAGTCGCCACCATTTATTTAGCTCGATCAACCCCACGCGAACAAATTTTTATTAACGCCTCTAAGACTGCGTATAATTTTCTCATTATACTGGCTCGCTCTTAAGTCAGATATTGTCACCATCATGACCGTAATTTGTAAGGGCATTAGCAGTTAATAATGTTAGGTTATATGCTTTTAATGCTGTCTTTTTTTCGATATTGTTGCTAGAGGGCTTACGAATGTTTGCAATAATGTTATTTATGAGAACACAAGAATCATAAACACAAAGTCACATTTGTTATACTGAGATGAACTGCGTGAAATCTCAAATCTGATATAGTGGAAACATTCAGATACTTCCAAATTATTGTAATTTTCTTTTACTTAGATTTTAAGTTTAGACTTATTTATTTTATTTTTGATAGGCTTACGTTTGACTACCATCTCACCTGATGTTAAGCATGATGTAGTCGAAGATGAAGGAAAAATGCAATTGACATGTTTTTGAAATCAAACCAATCCCCTAGCTCCTAGTGGAATAAGATAGGATAGGAGGAAACAATATATACAGGTAACCCTGTTATAAATATTTAAATTGAAAGCCCTAAATGTTACGAAGTCTAAGCGAAGCAAAAGAAAACGATTTATACTATCACTTTCTTTTGTTTCGCATAAACTCCGAACACTTAGGGCGTTCAATTTAAATATTTTTATTTTTGTATGAAAATCTGGTGAACTAAAATATGACGAATTTTTAAAAGTCATAGAACAAAAGTTGTTGATTATGATGTTAGTAACATAGTCCTGAGAGGTTTTCGGTGTTTTAGAATTAACCCTGTATATATATATTCGCGTCGAATTGATAACCTCCTCCGTTTTTTTTGTCAGTTGAAAATAGTGGCCCACTGGCATCAAGAACAGGATACAAGCTGCTGAAAATCAGATCTCCAGAGAGGGCAACTTCGTAACGATACGAGCTGTATCCAGACGTACCGATTACTAGATCAAACCCTTGATCCAGTTGCATGTCTCACAAGGTGTTGAGAAGACTCGTGATTTTGCCTACAAAACATCTTTTTAATTCAACGGGATTTAGATTCATTTCAAGATAAAAAAAAGTAAAAAATATGCTTTTGTTTTTTAATTTTCAAGGAAAAGTATTTAACAAGGAAAATTCTATATAAGAACCTTGACAAAAGACAATAACAAAACTAAAAGAATTTTTTACCAAAATAAAAGACATCCCCTCGTTAATTCAGTAAAACGCATTGTCCAGTTCTGGTAAATTTAATAAACACCCTCAGACGGTCAACACTTACAACCGATCGATTTGATACGAAATAAAGACGTGGGCGTTTTCACACGGCAGCGTAACATGGATTGCTATTGTATTTAGGGGCGACGTGAACCGTATAGATGTATAATAATTTTAAGATAAGAAGCTGGGTTGATATAATATAAGAAATGCAAATAATGTGGTTACTAGCATCTTTTAAAAGCTGCTTTTTCAGTTTAAAAAAAGCCTATTAGCTTATGTCCTTCTCCAAAGTCTAACATATGTCTGTACTAAATTTCTTCAAAGTCAGTTCAGAGTTTTAGACGTGAAGTGCTACAAACAGACATAGTGAGTTACTTTCGCATTTATAACATTAGTAGGGATTGCGATAATCTTAATCACTCATTTCCAACTTTAAAACATAAACTTGAAAAAAAAAGAACACAAAAAAACTACTTTAAAAGCCATGAATTATATTCCACTGGTATTACAAGTACCTACAACAGATCTTAACGTAATATTTGCAAGTAATAAAAATAGAGCATCAAATAAAAAATGTACCCCGACAATGCACTCAATAAATTCGTCACGGTACAAATCCTAACCCGCAAATGCTCATGGCTATATTAATCGACGGCCCGGGCAATAATTTGGTCTTATTTGGTCGTATTTGCCCGCTTGGACATGTGCGGTCGACCACTAACATTGACACTGGAGTGTTAGCATAGAGCCAGAATTAAATAAAACTCTCCACTAATATAGGAGGGGTCGTAAGGACTTGAAAAATGTGTTATATTCTTAGTTTTTCTTTGGTATTTCTTATTGGACTGAAATTGAGTTAATGTAATGGGCATTTAGGTTAGGTACATGTTTTAGCAATAATTTGAGAATTTCTGTGTATCTGGAAGAATAGATAAGTAACCCTTTTACTGTTTTTATTTCAATAATAATGATGTTTTAGTTGCATCCAACGGGCACTTGTCTAGAGCACTAGACAAGTGCCCGTTGGATGCGACTAAAACATAAAAAAATTGGGTTGTTAAACGCTGTTGGAATGTCACGTAAACAATTCCTTATAGTATTTTGACGTTTTGATAATCGTATTTGCTGATTAATTAATTTGAAGGAAAGTAATGTTCTAAGCGATTAAGACAAAATAGCCGCCCTATTGAAACTTAAAAAATATAGCATGATAACCTCAGTGAACCTTTACACGAATGCCGTGCAGCCTGCCTCAAAAATAACACAAGTAAGAAGCGTTGATTACCAACCCCTTGGGGCGCCACTTGACCGGAACTTGCGATCTCTAATGAAGAATAACCACCCTTTGTGCTTGCAATACTTTATTTGACCGCGATAGAACGGTTCTTTGAAGTGGTTTTCAAGAAGTTTATTCAATTGGTGGATAGTTTTCACATAAATCTAAATAATAAAGAATTTATAACTAAATAACAAAAAATACTCCAAATGTATATCAAAGTACCATGGTTTTTAAAAGTAAAATATTTATAATTTCTGCAAGTTCATAAAAATCATTAAAACTCATAAAAAGTATTGCATTATCAAGCCCACATTTTCACGCAACACGAACGGACCTTTCATAGAAATTTATTCACCCAATTGACTATGCCCAAAAATATATATGAAAAATCACAATTCCGAAACAATAATGAATTGTAACTAGCCAATTACACGGGCGGCCAACCCTTCATTCGCGGCGCGGGGTCCAAAATGCCCGTCTGTCCGAAAACGGTCGATACCAAATAAAAATAGCTACAAAATCCCGGAAAACGATCCCACATTCGGGACACGTACTGTCAATATAGAATAGCACAGGGTGATGATTGTGATGCACCGGCCGAGGGACCAACAAAAATGGCGATGGTGACTATTATAGATTGAAAGTAATGGTGCGTTCGTTTAGTTGAGGTTTTGTTGTGTTAGTAAAAGTTATGAATATGATTATCTGTGTTCTCATTCATCTGTTTCAGAGGCTGTTCCTGTTTGTATTAGTACCTGGAGTAGCTGGGTACTAGGAGATTATATCAAGAGTATACCCACTTGTATACTTTGACATAATCTCGTCCAAGATTGAATTAAATATGATGAAGTTTGTGTTTTCATTTTGTAATTATTTAATAAATTAACGAATCCGGATATTGTCCATTCACACCTATTTGGAACGCAGGCAGTCAAGCAGGCAGGCATCAATCAGTAAACGTAGTTATCAGTTACGAATACAAAGAATATGAAAAATGCCAACACAAAGCAAGAAAGTAATACATTCTTATAACTCAATTTCCTTTCAATAATAATGCTTAATTTCTTCGATCACACACAATCAACCAACGTATCATCAAACACATCACGACTTCAATACAAAAGTCTTTAACATATTAATAAGCCGGCATCTATTTAATTATACCCAGTATTGTCGGTCTTGGGCACTGTCGAGCAAGCACGCAGTTCATTATGCCCGGATTAGCGGAAGGGTTAGCTTATTGAGCGGGCAAGATTCGGGCAAGGATATTAGGGGAGTTTCTTAAGCTGAAAGTTTTGTTATTTACTTTTGTTGATACTGGTATTAACGTTGACTGTATTAAAGTTGATTTTTGTGGTTGATTTGGTTTTCCCTGAAATTAAGATTAACAATACGCTAGTATGTACTGTTTCGCGTATGGCGTGACAATAAAAAGCCAGTGGCTAATGTTTTTTCTTGATATTTCGTTTTTGTCTACATTTACTAATGAGCTGTAGTTTTATATATTTTAAGACTCGCCAAGTTTATAAACAATAAGTAAGTTGACGAGGCTCGATATTTTCAATGAATATTTTCTAAATTAAAAACAAAAATAAAATGTCCCTATAGCAAAACTAAAAACTGTATATTACATAATTCAAATGTAAATTAGAAGCAACATTGTCTTCCATTCGGTTAAGTAAGTAATTTTCTTCGTACTAACGTTTGTTATTTTATGCTCCTATCCTGGCAGAATAAACATCTTTTTTTTAGCTGAAATTGAGGGGAGTCTTTGCCCAGCAACCAGCTAACTTTGAATAAACATACCAGCCAAAATATAATAATATTTTGAACGGAAATAATTTACCCCAATATTGGTAATAGAAAAATCTACTCTCACAATCCGTGTTTTAAGACTTTCATAAGAAAAATTATCTAAGCTTATCTATTCCTTTTGAAAATTCACGAAATATTCTTACCAAAATACAAACAATAATGTCTGCAACAAAATATCATTCGGTAGTAACCCGTATGTCGCGCGCGGTACTATTTCCCTTATTTATTGTTATTTTTCTATTTCGCCGGCAGATGTGCCTCGCTATGATTTACGGCCATCTTGTATTAAGGAATGGACGTGAATTATAACGCCAACTCGCTACTGGTCAGGAAAAACTTGCTTTCTATATTTTACAGTGTGTAAAGTGTATTTTTCTTACGATTTGGTTAGAGGAGTCTGTTGAAGTTTTGAGAATTGAGGATTTTTTAAACTTTGAAATTCGTCTGTTTTGTGTACGTATCTTATAATTCACCTGTTAATTCTAGTGGTCGCAAGCGCGAGTGCTGAGTACTGAGTGATCTCGAGATCGGTTCTCGAGTCGGGAAAAAAGTCCTATTGAGTTATTCAATTGAAGAATTTGGACTATATTATAATTCACCTAACTTAATTCTTTTTAAATATGCTATCTTGAAGAAACTACATTTCTATTCAATAGTGACAGTTACAGCTACGCTGACATACACAACATTACTTAAATAAATAAACTGTGATGTACTGTTATTGGATATGAGACAACAGCCGATATTCATACATATTTAACGCCAATACAAAACTAATACCACCTCATAAAACATTAATACCAACCGAAAACCAGTTAAAATCACACGTCTGTTCGCCGCGAGATCCAACGCCCTTATGGCAATAAATCAACCGTGCTGCCGCCACACGGCAATATGGGGAACGAAACATGTGTTTACACCGAAGTTAATTTGTCGAATTTATCTGCCTTGTCTTGTGTCCGTATTGAGAAATATTGCCTTGTGTTGTGTTTTGTTTCTTACGTTTTCGATTAGATATGTGTATGATCTATGAGAATTTAGATGAAGAATATTTTCCGATTTGATTTGGAATGGCGCAAAATTATTCATCTGTCGTTGAAGGGTTAAGAAAAAATAATAATTACCATACATATACATTCTGCCTCTATCGAGATATTCAATCGAGTACATTATGGAGATAAGTATAGATTATTACTAATGGTTGGCCAAATACAATTTAAATATATTTTAAACATATTTGTTGATGTGGAGTCTCTTATTTCTTATAGTAACTTGTTATAAAGCGGCGCTCCCTCAAACTGAATAGTTCTTCTTCCATACAACGTTCTGATAGAAGGTAGTTTTATACACTCCCTATTCCTAGCGATTAGATAGCTATTCTACTATACAACGTGTAATTTAAAGGGTATATACATACCAAGTGCATGGCTTCTTTGGGTGATAACAAACGATATGGCAAGGGTTTTGTAATCCTAAGTCTACGTGTGTAGAACTTATTACAAATTCTAATACACTGATAGCAGAGACCGAATTTTTCAAATTAAGAAGAACGAAAATAATTATCGTGTTATTGTCAAGTGACGTGGAAAGTTAATGACCCTCGTAGTGCTGTGACACGTTTGTTATGATTGGTATTCAAGAAATATATGAAACCAATAATTTGGTATCAATTCTTTGAGTCAGTTATTTTATGCTGAAACTGTGCATAGAGACTCCATACCAGATGTTGTCTTCAGCTCTTTTGGATAGATATGGGGTTTCCGTTAGACGTTGTATAGCTTATAGATTATATAGCTATTTCTTACAGTAACTATCACTTTTATTGAATGAGAATATATACATGATATTTAGAAATGTTATACATGGTGTCACATTGAAAAGTGATGTTTTGTATAACATAAACCCTAAATAATAATTATTCAAAAAATAATGTTTTTTAAGCTGCCAGCACTCTCATTGATTCAGATTTCATGTCATTAACTACAATATCAACTGTTCGAAAAGTTTTTTTTTGATCTTATCATTTTTATGCAGTAGTTATTGAAAAAAAAAATTCTATTTCTGAATTTTTCTATTACTGTAGAGAGGTAGATAGATAAGAAAGTCCATACTCTTTATTCTACACCTTAGAAGAAAACAAATAAGGTCTTAACAACTAAAAAAGATGAGACGATGCGCGGTTTTATCGCTAAAAGCGATCTTTTACAGACAACCTTACAGCATTCAGCCTTAAATATGAAGGCGCTTTCCTGAAATGACTTATTATAATATAATTTTAAATGAAAAGGTATACTAAATCTGTTCTATCACTACTAAGGGGTACCTACTAATAAATCTTTACTCAATTTGTCAAGCCCATCCGGTCATCGGTAAATGCTTATAACTAAATTACAACGTCATCAAATCCAATTAATTGCCACAAAATTGACATCATTGACATTTTGTGTCAATGATATAAATTCTGTATCAGCCGAATAAATTAGAATGTTAGAACTGTATAATTCCAGATATTGGCTTAAATTACTATGTAATTATGTATTCCTTGTGCAAAAATCTTTAAAACGGCTCCGCAACGGAGAATTTGAGGTAAGTTTTAAAATTGTGCATGTCGTCAGGACCCATTTTTTTAATGGAAATCCTTTGATTGCACTTGCATTTCAAAAAGTGGCATTTTATATCTATCTATTTGTTAAATTTAGTTCTTTTACAGACGTTTACAGTAATGAGAAAGAGGGGCGGACTGTAAATCAGTATTGACGTGTGTTGTAGCCAAGCTCCACACTGCTCAACAATTTCTAAATTCATTTTGTCATACTGAATTTACATAAAATTTGATTTGTTATATATTGGTTTTTGTGAACTCTTTTCTTCACAAAATTCTCTCTCTGAATAAAACGGATACTAACTAAATAAAAGTCTAACGAGCCTTTGTCGTTTAAGTACCACTACGGAGCCCTTAAAGCTATTGCATAATAAAATACGAATGATAATCCTGTGGTTGCATAAAACCTTTGACCAAAAATAAAACAAAGGACACTAAAACCACTACCAATAGCTTGACACGTCATCCTCAACTTCGAATCAATAAGACAATCCCACCGAGTTTCAACATTCGAACCGCAAGACACAGTGGTAACACCAATTAAACGGGCCAGACAAAATCATCAAACGACCCCAGTTCGAAATTTGAATATACAAGTCACGTTCGCCAAATAAGCAGCAGTAACAAGCGGTATATCGCTTGCATTGATTGTTAATTGATTAGATTAAAAATTTTGGCCCAATTCAGCGCGTATTGTTACATTGGGGGACTGCCCTAGCGAATTAATTAGTTATTTTTAATGGTTAAGGTGTATTTTACAATTTGGATGTTGACAGATGGATTATTAGATAAGCCTGTTGGTTTCTTTGTGGGACCAAAACTTGATCTTGTTACGTGATTGTGGGGTAAAATCTCTGATGCTACATATAGCGAGAGGTGGAAAGTCTGATTAAACGAAAGCGTAATTAAAACTTAAGTTTGAGGAAGAAATTTGTGCACCTTAAGGTTTTCAGCTAAGGAGTTTTAATGACCCTTCGGGGTTGCGTGAATATTCTAACGACATATCGTGTCTCTTTTAGTTGACTTTTTTTAGTCAGTAGAAGTCTGACACTCCCTTTTTCTACCTAGAGCGGGAAAAACATTTCTTGATATGATATATTTCTCAAAAAAGGAGCATTAATGTTATCACGACAGTGATATACGTATACCAAAATAATACGTGCCCTAATCATATAAAATTAATTAAATATTACATCCATTATTCTATGAACAAATTTATGAGAACAGTGTGAAAATAAGGTAGCATTCCTGCCACTGTTTTAAAATGAATATCCCATTTATCCCAAACTAAGTACCCTTGACTGATACAAATACACCTCATTTTATAAAACTGTAAGCTCTTATTGCCCCCATAAGACAAAACATGTAAGTGATGTATGTAGCCAATAAATTGTGACAATTCAGATGCAACACATGAGGCGAAACGAAAGGAAAAACGCATATTTTTTTTTACGATACGAAGTATATTTAACTAAATTCCCTTCCAAATCTTTATTGCATACACGAGTGTATTCGAACTACAAAATTTCATCCTGCAATAACATTTTGTAAGACAATTTTGACACCCCTAAACACTCGTGTTTTATTGTCTTGAATATTTTTATTTGAATCCGAGGCACCTACCGTACCTTCAAAATTGAGTTAAAATGACAGTGGCATACGTAGTGATTCGCCCCGTGGTCACATTAAGAGCATTAGGGGCCAAAATTGGATTTGACGAGGGCGTTTTATTGGTACACTTGTTACGAATTTTGGAACACTGTGTGTTAAAAAACCCTTTGTCAATGTGGCGGTATGTGTGCTGTGTTTATATTGGAACGTTTTTGATTTTCCAATAAGTAAAATTTTGTGTTTTGTTGAAAATATTTTGAATTTTGCACGAAGTATGTTATTAGGGTTCCGTAGTCGAATGGCAAAAATTAGGGTTCCATAGCCGAATGGCAAAAACCGTAACCCTTATAGTTTCGTCATGTCTGTCTGTCTGACTGTCCGTCCGTATGTCGCAGCCATTTTATTCCGAAACTATGAAGACTACACATGTGAAACTTGGTAGGTATATGTACTCTGTGAACCACTTTCCGATTTTTATACAAAAATATATAAAATTAAGGGGGCTCCCCATACATTATGGAACTGATTTTTTTTTTTTTTCTTCAAACCAATACGTATGTAGTGTCTATAGACAGGTTTTTAAAAATAACATTAAGGTTTCTAGAACCATTTTTCCCTAAAGTCAATCGTTTAAAAGATTTACGCTTCCAAATGGTAAAATGTGCCTCCCCCACTCTAACTTTTATAACAATGGAGTCAAAAATCTAAAAAAATATATGGTGTAGATCTTAATAAAAACTTTCAACGATAATTAATTGGAACGAGATCAGCAGTTTTTGAGATATAGATATTTTCTAAAACCGCAAATTTAACTTTGTAGATAGATAGATAGATATACTCTTAAACACTATAAAAAATAAAGTTAAATTGCGTAGTTATTGCGGAACCCATCATGGGCGAGTCTGGCTCGCACTTGTCTAATTTTTTAATGTATTACATTTTCTGATTAACCAAACTTTGCTTATTGCTTTGTAAATGGATGTGGCTATATCATACTAAAATTAGATAAAAAAGTTTTTGAACAAACTTCTATTATTGACTTGTTGAATTTTTCACAGTAAAGTATGTCTTATATGACACTCAGTTATAATATAATTTAATATCAGTAAAGTACTAATATCTTTATTGTATTAGATATTCTAAAAACTATCCACCAGAAACAAAAAAAAAGCTCCTTTATTTGCCACTAAAGGAGTTTTGTCGTTTGGACAGATAAATTGCTAAGATGAAACCGTGTTTTTGAGTTCATGTAAAATGACAACAAGAACATACAAATTATAGAAAATGTATGCACGCTTAGATTACTAGCTCACTTCAATTTTAAAGAAGATACTCTAATGTAACTCTTGTTTATTTTAATATAATTGAATTACTATTAACTTGTTAATTATTTACTGACATATCAGTAAGTGATGTGAGGTTTTGCGTAATACTTAGACAAACATTTACTAGGATGCTACTTATAAATACAAAATCCAAAAGTAATGTTTATTATAACAACAGTATTGAGGTATTCTCTATCTATATATAAAAAATTGAAGCGAAAATTTATACCTTTTTTTACAAAACATACGCAGAGGAGAGATTTTTTAGTAAGTTTTGCACAGTTAAAGTTTATAAATGGAAATGTAAAATGATGAACTCTAAGACTTTCTAAATTGTCAGACTAAATCTGAAATCAGATCATAGCTTTCTTAGCTATATCTAATTTTTTATCTTGTACCCACTTTTTATTTGCATACCCATGTGATGGTTAAACATGGAGAACTTTATTATTCATTTAAAAACAAAACATCAATGTATATTTTTGTTTACCCATGTTTGCAAATTAAGAAATGATTTATGATTTATGAATAGCATATCTGTATTTCTCGTAGAGTCATACAGACGTATACTTAAATATTTAACCCACACATCGTAAGTCCAAATTAAAAAAAAATCTATAATATTTCAAACCACGAAAGACCAAATTATGGTTTAAAAAAGCTCCTATACTTTCAAACCCAAATAAAACTCACGTGTCATGCCACATTTTCAATCAGCCACATGTGCAAGTAAGATCACTAAAACAAATGTTTATGTTTTTTCATGCGACTGCGTATAGCAAGCATTTATTTGACAGATCGCGGTAAATCAATGCCCCTAGGTGCCTTTATTTGTGAATACGCCCCGCTTCACATTGTTTTGATTTACGCGTAGTACTTTTTGTTCAGAGATTTGATTTTGACGCACTATGCGTCTTTAGGTTTAGAAACATTCTACGATTAGAAAATAAGTTAGTATTAAAATTTTTGATGCGTCGTCTGTATATAAAACACTATCAATTCGTCCGAGACTTTGTCCGCGTGGATTTCAAAATAATTTATAGCCGATTTTATTTATTACTTTTTATTTTAAAATAATTTATTTATGTATTTTTTTATTTTAATTTATATTTATTTATAGCACTGACCAATAACGCACTACCAATGATTTTTTTTGTAGAATTAGATCATTAGTTCCGGAGATTACCCCCTACATGCAACTCTTTACAATATTAGTGTAGATAACATGGCACATAAGTAATCTATAACGTTCCCACTGTTAGGACTTACTTGATTAAGGTATTCTCTCTCGTAGAGAAGAGCGGGCCTCTTCTCTAATGCAACAGGGTTATGCCGTAAACTACCAAGCGTTTGGTGCGGGTTGGTAGATTTTCGGTCCTAGGACACGCCGCTTTTCGCATGATGTTTTTCTTTGCCGTTTCAATAGATAACAAAGTAAGTAATGTTCCTGCCTAGGATTAAACACACTCTCAAGTAACTGGGTTCGAATGCATTAGTCGTGTCTATTACTTTTGGGTTATCAACAGAGGTCGGAATTAGGTAGAATTATTTATGCACTTACACTGATTTCATACAACGAAAGAATAAAGTGGATATGCCCCAAATCCCGGTTTTGACCTATGGTTATCACTGTGTATAAAACTATGTAGATGTTAATTTCTTTTTCAATACAAGAGACTGCCAGTTGAAAAATTAAAGTACTTTTGATTGTGACAATAGAGTAAGTTTTAATTAAGACAGTTTTTTTATTGTAATTAAATGATTCAGAATCCTGCCATCAATTCTCATCTTAAAATCTAAAATAACAGAACAAGGTAAACACTATCCCAAACGAAGTTACGTTACTAATAACCACCAATCACCAAATCTATTCTGCTGACACTACCTACCTACCACGTGTTTTGCTGTCAGTACAAGGGGGCGCGGTAACGTGGTTAGCCAGACAATGACTTGACGAAGGCAAATCTGATTTGCGAACCCTCCAGCGTTATTTTATAGCTAGACTGTCATTTTGCATAACTACGAAGGGTGGGACAATTGGATATTTACTGTTGTATAAGTTTAAAGAAATAAACTTTAATGTGAATGGTAAAGGATTATGGTTTATTTAAAGTTGTCGGATGTGGGTTTATTTAGGTAATTTGTCTTTTGTAGAATGGTTATTGGTTAATAAGTGTGATGAATACGATATGCGACTTTTTTTTAAGAACTGTGTTTGGCTCGTGCAAATTTTGATTCGTTGACAATAACTCTGTATGTTATCTGTTTATGGAAAATTTAGGACTGATTCACCAAACCTTAATAAAGTTAATGAATGATAAAAAAAATGTATGTTGTGCAAGTCGTCCCAAATGAGCTTTAAACATGTAGGACGAGTTGACTAATCACTCAAATTGACTATAACGATCTTGAAGATAGTGTTTCATCTACATAGGGCAGAAGCAATATTAAAATTACCCTTTCTAAGTATTTATAAAGATGTCAAATTTTCAACAAGTTATCCATTCTTTCAGTCTATTCAAAGGTTTTCTTTTAGAGAAAAAGTTGTTTAAATATCCTTTCCTCTGTCTATTAGGAGGCTCTGTTCCGTCTATTAGGACACACAAAGTTGAGTTCAGCCCTCAGACTAACCAAATGTAGCTGAATACCAATGTTTTACATGAAACTACTAGCTATCTGACCTCCACAACACAGTCACTGGGTAGTAAGATTGGTAAGATTGGTGTGTCAGATTTTTTGCCCTCTTTTATCGAATGAAGAATGATAGCCAAAACCAACGGCTTAACGTTCTTTCCATCGTCACTCCTCCAAACTCAGCAAGCATTGTTTAACACTCGCTCCTCAAAATTAAATCTATTTTTTTTTATAATGGCTTCAGTTTGACCACCATCTCACCTGATGTTAAGCGAGGATGTGATCGAAGATGAAGCACGCTTGCCTAGAAGTAACCTATTTACTCTTGAATTAAATTAAATTATTGAATCAGGAAACACAGACTCCGGCAGGGAATTCCACCCCTTAGCTGTACGCAGGATGAAAGTATTCCCAAAACGTTTTGTGCGTATGGGTGGGATGTCCACCATGTAACGATGGCACATCGCCGTTTTTCTTGTAGTCTGATGATGAAACGGGCTTGGTGGAAGTAAATTGTGCAATTCCATCGCACACTCCCCGAAATGTAACCGATAGAAAACTGACAGGCTTGCAACACACCGCCGATGTTTAAGGCTCTGGAGCTGTGCCTCGACCAGTTTCTCGTTGCCAATGAGCCTCTTGGCTCGTTTGTGGATAGACTCAAGTGCATCAACCTTGTATTTGGCAGATCTGTCCCAGAGATGAGAGCAGTACTCCATACACGACCGAACTTGCGCTTGATAAAGGTTGAGCAGCTGTTCCGGTGTGAAGTACCGTCTCACCTTTGCTAGGATTTCCAGCTTTTTGGCAGCCAATTGAGCCTTGGCCTTGATAAACGGACTAAAATTAAGGGTGGATGTCAACGTAACCCCAAGAAGCTCGATGCGATCAGTATATGTACTGATCGCATCGAGCAACAACTTTACGAATGTACGAGTATGCTCGTACATTCGTAAAGTTGTTTTTTTACATTCCAAATGACTGAAAGAAAAATTTATCATAGAAAGTGTTCAATAAGGCTTTCAAATTACCTACTTACATTCATAGAAGCATGATGCTTTGATGACTCAAATAGTTCAGAAACCAATAGAGACCGGATGTTTTTCACCGGTCGGCACATTGAATACGTATACGTATTGATTAATTCATAATATAGAAGAGACGAAAGTTTCTAGCCAGTCAAGAGATCCGGGATCGAAGAACCGAATATGTCAACAGTATGTAGGTACTAAACACGATAAATAAATTGACGCTACTTTGCAAAAGCCGATGAGTTACAAAATTATAAAGGAAATTGGTTGGTTCCTTTAAAAATATCAGGATATACTCATTGTGACAAGTTTAATTCGAACCTGTACAGCTATTAAGGAGTAACTGACCTCAACTTTCACAACATTAGTAGCATAAGATTGTTCTCAAGTTAACCCATGTTTGGGAGTTCTAACAGCCGAACTTGACATTTATTGTATGGTCCTTTCCGATCCATTACCATGAGAGATGATGATTATGACGATGAATTCGTTAAGTGCAAGCTTAAGACACATAACTTAACCGATCACATACGCAATACTGCTCTCCGAGACGCAAATCGTTGACGTTGCTAAAGAGGCCGCTAAGTTGAAGTGGGCCTGAGCTGGGCACGTTTGCCGTATCCCCAATGAGTTGTGGTCCAAATTCAATTTCCAAAACCACTTTCTGGAGCTCTTACACAGCCAGAAGACGTCACGGTAGACCTCATAGAAGATGGTGGGACGAGCTGGATCAAACTAACGATCAGTGGTTTACTTAGGCCCTGGATAGAACCACCTGGAAAAAATGGCGAGAGGCCTTTGCCCAGCATGATGCAGGATAACAGTAACAGTAAGCCTAAGACAGTTTCAATACATACCTTTAAGCGCTTTACTCGACGGTGGCGGATCTCGGCTCCACGGCGGGTCTCCATGTCCGGAGAAGTCTCTTAACTTGAGGTAACTAATAGTCAGCCTTATGATGGATGCTTTGTCCAGCTGGCTGGTAATAGCCGCTGGAAGAGGCAGCATCTTTGCCAGCTCGTAGAACTCATAATTCTCCTTCCCTCTTCTAGAACGAGCTGCATCCCTGCTTTTCTCTTTCCGAAGCTCGAGGATGCTGTAAAGAAAAGAGGCTGTTAGATTTGTGGTTGTGATGTGGGTTTGAGGATTCTGACTTTGGTAAATAATGGGGATGTACTACAGTTGCGTCGTAACTTTAAATATGAATATAATGTCATGTAACGTCATCTTTGGCACAGTAGTTGAGTGGTTGACTGCTGTGTAGCATAGCGCGGGTTCGATTCTTACAGATATTTATTTTCGGTCCGGGTGTCTGTGCAAGTGAATTTAAATGTGGGTTTGCACCCACGATAACAAACATCATGGATAAAGTTTTATGCTATGAAAAAAGATTGTCAATTTCTCCACTCGGATGTTAAAACTATTTTCCGATGTTACTGTTTACAAAAGAGGTTTTCAATATCAATTTTCTGCTTTAGACTGGATTATCGCTATAAGAGTTGATTCATTCATTTTCTTTTAACTGATATAATTCTTTTCTCGTTTAAAATGGTTCGAGCAATGATGTTCTTAGGCCACAACCAACTTTTTCTTTACAAAATGGCCAGTTATCTTCTGAAAACTTAACCAATACATATCCTTTCGAAATAATAAAGAAAAATCCGCCCAAATACCTTGCCCAGCAATGGGTGTGGTCTCGAATACTCCCACCGCCCGCCCAAAGGCGGAGTTACTAATGAACGCCTTATTTATACATTTATAAACCTGACATTTGCATTTAAGTAAGAGCTGAAAGATGTTTTTGTATAATCAAATTATAATTTGCATGTTTTTGTGTAAAATTTTGATGAAAAAGTTTGTTATAAAATTGAGTTTTTGGTAACAAGTTTTATAATGTAATTAAGCTATTTTCTAGTTATTTTTAAAATATGAGTATTTACTTTACAGTTTATTTTTCTGAAGTTCTAGATTTTTGTAATATTCACAGATGGTGCTCTGAGTTTTGATAAACAGAGTAATTAAACGAAATAGCAGAAAAATAACATATTTTTTTATCAAAATACTCAATGCAATGAACACCAGAGAAAGAAAATAAAAACAGTTTTAATCAACGTTGTGTCAATCTTGATTGAACTAAAATCCCCCAACTACATATTATGAGTCACTATCAGATACTAAACATGCCAATGATATATGACCAAATAGTTCGAAAAAATATCCCTTATGAAAGCCAGATAATTTGACGCCATTCATGCTTAGGGGTATTAATTGTGTTGCCCAGTTACTGAGTTGTAAGCTCAGATATGCAGTCGCGCCATGTAAAACACTAATACTCAGCATCCGGTCCTATCTGACCAGTAGCTGGGTAATGAGATACTCCTTGGCTTGGTCCGGGCCGGATTAACCATTAGGCGGAGTAGGCAACTGCCTAGGGGCCCGAGAATGCCATTGCCTTAGGGCCTCTGACAGGGTTAATCCGGCTCTGGCGCTTGGTTGGCTGGGTTACCCGTAATGACTGTAAAAGGTGTTCAAATGATAGCCAGAACCAACGGATTTACGAGTTTTCCGAGGCACGGGGGTATTACACCAACAACTTGCAAATTATTGAGAAATTCCTTACAGAAAAACTCAATAACACTTTTTTCCGACCCAGGAATCGAACCTGAAACCTGCTCAGCAGTCGCGCTTGCAACCACTAGACCAACATGTATTTTTTTTTAATTACGGATGAGCTCACTCTTGACCTCGATCTCGCCTGATGGTAAGCGATAGATGAGGTCTACAATGTGACGAGCGAGCCCAGAAGATTTTAGTCAAAAAACTTTTAATTACAGCCAGATAGAATAACCCTAGTGAAAAGCACTCAGATACCTTTCAACGGTTACCTTAAAACCCGAACCGTAATGAAACATTAAGCTGAGTCGACATCAGCGGAAAGTTTACAACCAAGTCTAAAACCCGAAGAGGTGCAAACTAAGCGAAGTGTCCATTTTACGATCGAGCCCGATTACCGGCCGTCCCGTGAGAGTTCGCTTTTATCGTCACCTGAGTAAGGCCATTTGAAAATTGGCGCTTTTTTACGATTTTTTTAAAGGTTTTCTTCTCTTTGTTTGGACTTCGGATAGAGATAGTCTGGGGTTGGATATAGACGTCCTATAATGTTCCTACTAAATGAGGTTGATCACCTGCTTTGAAAACAAGAATAAGGTTATTAATCTATGCATCTATATTATGGAAGTGTATGTCTATAATTTAAAATTAACTGTGATTTCTCTAGTACTTATACGTCGGTAGTGTTTTACACAATAGGTACTCATACTTTAACACAAACAAACCTTTTAAAATTTTTGTTTGTCTGTCATTCTTTCTAATCTCTGGAAAGGCTGAGGTGATTTTAATGGTAATTCTACAGAAAGACTTTTTCCATTCGTTTTGGCTGGTATCGGATATTCTAGCTTTGAAAACAGAATCAACAGCTAAACATGATTTCTGGGGGGTACAGAGGAATTTTGATATGTGAAGTTGCACACCCATCCACGGAATGACGTCGGGAAGCGTTGCTTAACCAGTAGCTCATATTAAACATTTATAATATACATACATATATAATCACAGGAGAAATCAACAATCCCAACTTTATTTTTACTTTCTAAATGGAACTTTCCGCAATCAAGATTAAAATAACTACTTATAGGTATTTTAAACCGTAACTCTTAACTTTAACCCTTATCTTAAATAACTACACCTAAGGGACTAATAGCGTTTAAAAATATAAAGAAATGCGGAACAACCCCTTCGTAAATCTGATTTTCGGATAAACGATAGTAAACTGTTAGAGGTAAGGGTGGGTTTGTATGGATTTGGTCAGTTTTAGAAAATACTTCATTCTGCAAGAAAGAAAACCATTTTATTTGGCACACTGTTATAAGAAATGTAGGAACTAGACAGGTCCGCTTGTACGAATGCCAGCCAGTAAAAAAATGCCCAATAGTAGCTTTACGCTGATTTACAATTAATCTTGCGCTGATGTAACTTACACTTTTATGATGTATTATTAAATTTACACTAAAATCAATATGCAGATATTTCTGGATAGGTTCGTTTGTCAACAGAGTATATGTATATTGTCATTTCGTTTTAATTATAGATAGATAAATATATTCTTTATTGTACACCATAACAAAAAACAAATAAGAACTTTAACCTCTTAAGGACCGCCGTTATTACGTCAACCATCCGTCAAGCACCGCGGGTGGGCTCTTATCGTAAGCGTAATCTGACCCCGGTCACAAACGATTTTAAGACTTATCTTTACTACAAATACAGTTTTGAATCGGTCGGGGTTTGGTGGCACAAATTTGTGCCAGCGGAGCTCAACTAATACTTGTTTACTGGCACGTTTTTGTGCCGCTGGGGCTCTAGAGGTTAAACCTTAAAAACACAAAAAATTAATAAAAAGCTTTATATAGTACCTACCTTCGAATAAGTGATAAATATACGAGGTTGACCGATGATAGAGTTCTGCGCTCTTATCCCAAATACCAGCTTCATGTACTTTGAGTCTATCCAGAAACGAGCCAAAAGGCAAAGCTAGACAAACGCGAGCATATTATCAAAAAAAAAATGAATTCACGAATATTCTAATAACATAATTCAGCAAATTGAGACAGGCTTCAGGTTTCAGGCTTCTTAATTATTGATAGGCTCGCGTTTGACTACCATCTCATCTCTTGGTAAGCGATGATGTGGTCAAAGATTAAGCACGATTAAGCAGGGAATTCCACTTCTTAACTGAACGCACAATGAAAGTTTTCCCAAAACGTTTTGTATGTTTAAGTGGAAAGTCCAACTTATAATTTTATATGAAAAACTCCCGACGCATTTATGTTTCATTACATGGCAGTCTATACCTATTGTTGACAATAATTACAACATTTTACGTTCAAAAAGATTGTCTAGACAATTCGCCATTGTAGTAAAACCGATGTCCGAACAATAAGTTGATATGCAAATACGTGGTCAATTGATTCATATAATTGACACAGGGATTATAGGTGTAAAATTGGTCTTTGAGTCATTATGAGGTTAGTAGGTATGGTAAACCTGTTCAATGTACGTCTATAGTGAATAATGATTTATTGAGTATAATTATTTTTGACGCAGTAAATCTTAACCTGACTACTGATTTCAAACACCCTATTATTACTTATTTCAATGCATACTGCAAAATTTTAACGTCTAAGAAAAAATATATTTTAAGTTACAAATATGTATTTTAATATTTCGGTATTATAATATATCGATATTAAATATGAATACCAGATTTTCAATTTGTAAACTAACAATATTTGTAACACTAAAGGAATGCAAGTCATGTAAACCAACCCTAACATACGTCCGATTTAAACCAAGGGTTACAATGGTCAGTTAGGGGTATTACATTGTTTAAAATAACTTTACAGTGAGGGTGCACACCCCCTTGTCTTGACCGCCCCAAGATTAGGGTGAGTTATGGATTTGATAGAATTTTCTTTTTTTATAGAACTGATTGGATAATTTTATGCTAAATGGTTTTATGTTTCAATTATCTTTTATTCTTATTTGATCTGTTAATAATAATAATAATATTCCACAACTTTCATACAACGCCATCTAGTCCCAAACTAAGCAGAGCTTGTGTTATGAGTACTAGACAACTGATAAACATACATATATATTTCTAAATACATACATATTATAGATAAACTACACCCAGACAAAGAACAAATGATCGTGCTCATCACATAAACATTTGTCCTGGGTGGGAATCGAACCCACGACCTTGCGCATAGCAGTCAGGGCTACTGACCACTAGACCAACAGGCCTGTCAAAAGTAATAGGTTAGTCCGAGGATGAGTGACTAGAGATTACTCTGTACCTGGGAAAGCAGGATTTTATAAGCTGTTGATGCCAATTACCATATGTACATCTTTAAGAGACGTTACTGGTAGTCAGAAGTGAGAAAATCTGACAACCAGTCTTGCCAGTTGGTATAATGTTACCCAGCTTCTGAGTTGGATAGGCAGTCAGGCAGTTACTCCATGTAGGCACTAGTGCTTGGCTGAATCTGGTTAGACTGGACGACGATCCTGGAGTAGTTGGATAGAGGAGGGCAGATAATGATGAACAGTAAGTAGTTGGGGAGCTTGTCGCCCAATATACAGCCGCAAGATCATCAAAGTTATGCGACACCGAGATCGTTTTGTGGATGTGTACTATCTGTCATCAAAATATCTCCGCATCTTGGAAAACAAGTTAAACAGTTGGTTCAAGTCTCTACTGATGATTACTTTTTAACCGACTTCATAAAAAGGAGGTTCTCAATTCGTCTTGAACTTTTTTTTTTATGTATGTTACCTCATAACTCGGAGACGGCTGGACCGATTTGAAAAATTCTTTTTGCGTTTGAATGGGTATACTTTCTAGTTGGTCACATTGTTACGAAATCAGGATCTGATGATGGGATCCTGGAGAAATCGAGGGAACTCTTCAAATATTATAGGCACACCTATAGCGTTTTGGGTATTTCTTATAGAACCTTGAGCAGTTGCTTCCGAAAAGTTGGGGAAGTTGAACTGATGATGAAGACCACAGATGGCCACTGAAACTCCTCAATAATAAATATTTCGTGGATTGCGTTTCGATTACTTGAGTACGGATGTTAAACACTTTATGCTCGTCACAATACATATGGTGATGTAGAGCTGATGGTCAAGTATCAGGAGAACTCCTCAAAAATTAACGGCTATGCATCGGTAAAAGCAATATTTTGTAAAAGGTGATAAGTTGTTGACATTATGGCTTTTGTAACTAGATAAATTACAAACCGACCCACTAAAAAGCGTGAAAAAAATTTTTTTTTGCAAAAAATCGAACCGGTTTCCATATCAAAAAACTACAAAGCCAAAAATAACTTTAATTTCGGAAGGCGGTGTGAAAAAAAAAAAAGAAAATCCAAAACCAATAACACCGACTTCTGAAATTAAAGTTATTTTTGGCTTTGTAGTGTTTTGATATGGAAGTCGGTACTATTTTTTGCAAAATAAAAATTTGTGTTCACATATTTCACTTAAACTGATTTTGATGCGATTATTACAATGAAATACAGGGATTGGGAATTTATTTTGGAGAAGTGGTGGCCACAATGGACGCAGACAGACTCGCTCAAAACTGTAAAGGAAAAGAGAGCGAAGAAACGGGCATTTTTTTTTTCTGGGTAGAAAAATCATCATTCTTCTCCCGCTGTGCGTGGCGCGGAAGGGAGTGTCAGCTTTCTACTGACTAAAACCCACCTTGCTAATTCAGTTGCTCTTACGTTCCAGGGCCGAGTAACTCGTTAGAACATTCCCGATACCCCAAGGAAACCCTGTATGTCTTTTTTTTTTTTTTTAACGTGGTATAATTATCAAATAAGTCCTCCCACCCCGGGCAGGGTGGGAGGGACTGTCAGACTTTTACTGACTAAAATCCACGGTGTTCCTTCAATAACCCTTTACGTACCGGGGCCACGGTAACGGGATGAGTCCCACGACCCCGGCAGGCTTCGGCCCTCTGCAGAGGGGGCCTCGTCATGTTGCTGACGCTCTTTGAGGTGCGCGTGGAACACGACGCGCCGTCGACCCGGGCATGGTCCATGGTCGGACAGCGAGTTGCCCTTTACTCGCTGTCCGCATGCCCGCGCCTACGGTGGCCGGAGATCGTCGGCCGACGTCCGACGCCGTGGGCGTCTACCACTGCGGCTGGGCTGGAGGGAGGACGCCATCCTCTGCCTCACGCGGCCCGCCTCCTCCTTCGAAAGCATGACTGCTTCGCAGAAGGAGTCGACCGCTTCCCACTCCCTCTCGCCCCGCAGCATGGCCTCGACCAAGGCCGGGCGCGAGAGGTCTCCGCCTATAACCCTGTATGTCTTAGGACCCAAAATTGGAAGGTGTGATATCCAGCAACACGCATTACGCCCGCGTAAGAGATTACAACTTATTTCCTCTCAGAGAGGAGGCCTGAATTCCAGAAATGGGAACGTTAGACGCTATTTGATGACAGGCCTGTTGGTCTAGTGGTCAGTGGCCCTGACTGCTATGCTCAAGGTCGTAGGTTCGATTCCCACCCAGGACAAATGTTTGTGTGATGAACACGATCATTTGTTCTTTGTCTGGGTGTAATTTATCTATAATATGTATGTATTTAGAAATATATATGTATGTTTATCAGTTGTCTAGTACTCATAGCACAAGCTCTGCTTTGTTTGAGACTAGATGGCGTTGTGTGAAAGTTGTGGAATATTATAATTATGCTATACGCAAAAATTAACATTTTATAATAAGTATATCTTTTTCACAAATCTTTAAAATGTCTTTTGGAAAACAGTTAGTAAGACCGTTTCAAAAACGGTACTTCTTTACTTACCATTTCCAAAATGGTTTTGCAACGATATTAAGAAAAGAGACGGTCCTCATCATGATGTTTTAACAGTACAAACAAAAAACCACACTTGGAAAAATATCAAGAATGCATTTGTATTATCCTGCAAACATTATATGAAACACAAAACAAAATACAGTTTTGAAATGGAATAATTAGATAATCATACTCAAATATTATCCAAACAAAATGAAATAAAAAAAGACCTGCCCTTAGAAACAAAAAACAATATTACATACAGACTGATAGACTCCTTTTTAATGAAGTCGATTAAAAAAAAAAACTACTCACAGATTTTTACAGCCCGTATCTGAAGGGCGATTAAAAAAATTAAAAGGATACAAAGTAGCCAGGCACTACTCATCAAACATAGGAAAGCTCTGTGTATGGAGTGTGAGTCAAGTTAGGTGCGTTGTAAAATATTTCAGCATTGTGGGTAGAATTCACATTACTAGCAATCTTTTTAACTCATCCAACTAATGCTTGATATGCTTGTATCTGAAGTAGGTTCACGGCAATAGGTAGTGTGGGTGGGCAATGGGTGGGGTTCCAATCCAACCAACGACCTCTCGATCACAAATCTAAGATTTAATTAAAGTATGAATTTTATCATTTCTATTTATTTGTGAGTATAGTTTTATACTCATGTAGGAAATGGACATTATACTTTAATTATTCTTGAATGAAGTTAAGTTCTATACTTAGATCGAATTCATAAACATACAATATTATCTTATTTCTTCATCACTAAAATAAAAATATAAAAGCAGGACACTCCAATGCTTTTTGTTCTGTCCAATTTTTATGACGAAACTCCCTTCATCTTAGAAGTGGCCGTCTTTAAGTGTCCGTGTACGTGCCTCGACACCCTGCACACCTGGGAATCGAACCCACAATACGCAACTAACGCCTTGACCCTCTGCAAATACACCCTTGAAAACCACAAGTAAAAATCAACCTTAGTTTTATATCAAGAGAGTTCAAAATCTGTAACACATTCGAATCGTTCCATTGGTCAGTGATGATTAGTGCGATATTCAGAAAAAGGCTTATCTCACAAATCTTTCAAGCGAATCTAAGCTTTGTGACATGGAAATAAAATCTAAAATTATATGTCTGAAAATAAACAAAAAAGAATTCTCCAGCAAATTGAAATAGGAGAAACTCAGAGAAAAAAGTCCGGGATTCGAAGCCGGGAGAGGTCGTAAAAAGGCTAGCACGCAACCGTGTCGCAGTAGTTACGGTTAATGTGTCCCGGACAAATTGAGTTGTGCCCAAGTAGGAAAATTAACTGTCCCGCGGGAATCGGACGTATCCCGGAGTCCAGGATAACTGACGGATATGACATGACTATTTATGAGTTGCATTTTATTGCTATCGACCGGGGTATCATCTTACTGTTTATTTTATTTTGTAACATCTTACAAAATAAAATTAAAATGCCACTAAGTGGATGTCACCTAAGATTGTAGAGACCATACTTATACGTACATATATTTTGTATATTCTAAGTAAATGTAAAGGGTTCTCTCAAGACTCTGTCACCATGACAACGGAAAACCAATCTTGATGATGATAATGTCAATTAATCACATTGTTGATTTTATTGATTGAAGCCTAGACGATTTTCAGTTTTAAATAACTTTGCAATATAGTAAAAGCTTCAACAAATACTCATCGATCATTGATGACAAGGTTGATTATGGAATCTGTTTTTAAACCAATATTATGTGACGTATCTATACTAATAATATTATAAAGCGAAAAGGTTGTTTGTTTGAATGCGCTAATTTCAGAAAATACTGCACTGGAGTCGATCGAGCGCAGGGCTAAAAGGCTTATAGGCGACGAGGCGATATCGGGCAAGGTTCACAGCCTGGCTCATCGGCGAACCGTTGCTTGCCTGACGGTTTTCTACAGATTGTACTTCGGGGAGTGTGCGCAGGAGCTCCATGACCTGATCCCTCCATCTCCCTTCCACTACCGGTCTACCAGACGTACGGCTGGGTACCATCCACACTTGGTTGATATACCGTCTTGTCGTACCAAGCGCTTCTCCTCCACATTTATTGTGCGCACTTCCAAGCTGTGGAATTCTCTGCCGGCTTCTGTGTTCCCTGCCACTTATGACCTTTCAACCTTTAAAGCGAGAGTAAATAGGCATCTTCTGGGTTCGCACGTCACATCGTAGACCTCATCTATCGCTTACCATCAGGCGAGATCGAGGTCAACAGTGGGCTCATCCTGAATAAAAAAAGTACTGGGTGGATTTGAATGTAATTTGGTATGGAAGCTAAGCTTGAAGCTTGAGGAAGGTTATAGGCTACTTTTTACCCGACTACAAAAGAAAGAGGTTATGTTTTTATCGTGATAAATTCCGCAGGAGCTAAGCCCAGAACGACTTCTAGTAACATAATTAGCCTATAATATTCCCACTGCTAATACTTAGGTCTTCTCTCAAGACCTTCTTTCTATGAGAGGATATGGGCCGTAGTCCACCACTCGGAATTGGTGCAGGTTAGTTCGGACTTCGGACTTTTCAGTTCTAGGATATGTTGGTTTCCGCACAATGTTTTCCTTCACAGTGTTGATGAAGTAAATCGCCCAAACTAATTCGCCTGCCTGACTTCGACCCCACAACCCACGACTCGTTAGTTGTGCCTGTAACCAGAAAGCCCTGCTCTAGTTGCAGAAACATCCACACCTTTTTCCCATCACACCATTAAAATCACTTACAAAGATATTACTTACACTCTATCACTTAATTGGGACGGAATAAGACATCACCAACACAATCAACCCTAAACTGCAACTACCGAAATCTTTTGACAAAAAGATTATCCGAAATGTAACAACATGTCAATAGATACGCGCTTGTTAAATTGTCACCCGTCACCTCTTTAGGGTTATCGTTGAAAGGTTAACACTTCCCGATTAACCCTAAAGTGGGGTATATAATACCGCGGTAAAGCGGGGTATTTAATACCGAGCTTTTGTGAAGACCATGGGAATTTCTGTGAATTTTCCCCTTGAATAGTTCCAAGTCTAAACATTGGTTCTTTGTTGCGGTTAGACTGGGTTTTATTGGAGATAAACTTAACGGTTCGTAAGCAGATAATGGCGGACAGTTATATTATTTATATAAATAAAATGAGGCAGTAATGAAGTCTTCCTTTTACAATAAAATGCGTAATGTTGACATAGATTTAATTTTATCGTTAATGTAGTTGTTTGTGAGATAACTATGCACTCATTATAACAATTACATGCCTACTTAGTGGGTTAAATAAGCAATATGAAGACAATTCTTGTATAATTTTAGCATTAATGTGAATAGGTACATCACAACTTAAATATATCTAATTAAATAATAAACAACATAACGTTCTAGTTATGAATAATTGTTATCTTAACAGAATTCGATGTGTTCGTGAATGGATGGAAGAAGATATTTCTATTTCTTAGAGTACTGTTAGATGAGTATGTGACTGCCATGTGTAAACAAAGTTTCTTACTAACATAATTTTAAACTAATGTGATTTTTCATGGGCCGTGTAAAAGTAAAGTAATAAATAAATAGACGTAGACATGCTAAAAGATATCATTATAAAATCTCTAATTCTTAAGTATCTCTATAAAAAATACAATAACCCTCTCCGTACTAAATATGACATCATACATCATATTCAATATCAAGTGGTTTTGTCACCTTGTGAGCACTTTATATTTCTATACCAAACAATATGTATGAGTTTTAATTTTACATTGTACATTTTAGGGTTATAAGTGGGTATTGAACGATAATTCCTGCTACCTTGGGAAGATTGAACGTCACATTGAACTTAGCCCTTACTTTTAAAAGCTTAATCTTTTTCTTTTGGTTGATAAAAGATTGGCTTTGTGGTGCAGCCGTTTGAGGTGGTAAAAATGTAAATATAGGGTTTTGCAACACCTTTTAGCAACGTTTTATCGTTCTAACACAAAAATATGTCACATCGGTTTGGTAATAAAAATGATACAATTTTTTTTGTTATATAGATGCTTATTTTTGTTATTTTTTTTGTTATACGAGCTTATGCTCGTGTTTGATCGCCATCTCACCTGATGGTAAGCGACAATGTGGTAAAAAAGAATCAAGCTTATATAAAAAAACCTATTTACTCGTGTCTTAAAGACCCCAAGTTATAGCTATCAGGATACACAGACTCCGGCAGAAAATTGCTCTCCTTAGCTGTACCCACAATTGAAGTATTTCCAAAACGTTTTAACATGTTAGTAATCTACTACGAATATAATACAGCTTTAAAAATCTATTATCATAATATTATCCGCCTGCAAATATGCAATTAAAACTGCACTTTCAACAGTTCCGTGAAAAAAATCAATTGTGAAACTGCAAGTCACTCAGTCTGTTAGCATCTAATCTTGCAGAATCGTCTACTGAATACCTCTCGGCTTTCTTTAGGAAACTTTTCAAAGAGATATTCACACCCTCCGCTTAGGGTCGACTAGTTTTCTTTAAAAGCATGGACATTTGAACCCTTGGAATTTAGTCAAGCGTTTCGTCCCATGAGCCTTGGTAACCCCACGGTCAGTCGGAAGAAATTCAAATAAATTTGGTATAGGTAGTTACACACTCTTAGATGAATGTCTTATATGACAGTACTACTTTGGAATGTTCAAATAATACTCTACTTGACGTTTTAAAAAGTATTTCATTGGTAGGTAATAATTAAATTTACAGTTACAAAAGCGACATTAGATTAACAGCGAGTAGGAATATAGAAAAAGTAAAAAATTACATTACCAGTAGTAAAACCTTTAAGAGTTGGCAAGATTTTGTTTTTAAAGAATCTCTGTTGTGTAAAACAGCGTTGAAATAAATGACTGTTAAAGCTAATGAAAATCACGTTTGGCATAATAACGGTACGTTTCAAAGTAATACAATCACAGTAAGTATTGACACGTTGCCAGCTCTATCTACTAATTACACACAGAATACATTTACGTAGTAAATTTCAAGTTCTTTTGATTAAATAGCCACTGAAACATTTGATTAACTAAATAAGTAAAAATATATAAGAAGCAGTACAGAACACATTTATTTAATTCTGTTATGCTAATGCACGTCATGATAAAATAGACCCCACAATCAAAGACAGTGAAAGAAAGTAGCTTCAAGTAAAAGTATGAAAACGTTTTTAAAGAAATTATATTTGGAGCAATTATTGTTTCTTTGATGAATGATATTTATTTAACACTCTAATACGACCATTTTCCCATAAATTTGAACTAGTTGAGGCCAGTTTTTCCTAACTGGCTACCCATTAGCAATACAACGACCCATTAAAATACGCTTTTAAAGTTTTTAATTCTTTATTCAGCTTTGGTTTTGTGCATCAAACTCAGAGGTCCGTACAATCCGTTCTATTTAAAAACAAATGACAGCCAAGTAGGTTTATGTCTGAGGTGATCTTTGAATGAAGACCGTGAGAAAAAAGAAGCACTGCAACTAGAGATTGTTAAAGACGATACTGTCAAGTAAAACCTATACTTAGCAATGAATAGAGAGTACGCGATCGGAATAAA
Organism: Tholera decimalis; assembly: GCA_943138885.2. Classification (NCBI taxonomy): domain Eukaryota; kingdom Metazoa; phylum Arthropoda; class Insecta; order Lepidoptera; family Noctuidae; genus Tholera; species Tholera decimalis. The sequence goes on along the minus strand of OW964569.2, from coordinate 31,411,948 downwards.
AAGAAAAAATCTTAGTGCATAAAAAGACAGACACCAATCAGACGATGGCTCTTAGTCACCGGGGTTATTCCTGGCATTCGAAGCATCCAGTCCGTTTGTTTTCTACTCCATTAATATTCTAATTAGTTTGTAGTAATCGCAGTTTTAAACGATGCTAATCAAGACTTCACCGTAACTGGCTTTCGTCTATTGGTTGTGTGTTCTCGCTCTTTCAACAGTGATGGGTTTTAGAATTTCTCTTGACGATGTGAGTCTTTCTAAGCCAATGCATGGTAACGGTTTTTCTTTAGTAAGATCATTCACGACCGAAATTATTGATCGAGGAGTTGAGAACTTTTACTTATGGAAAGAATTGAACTCTTGCGAATCACTGGTATGCCTGTGTGGACTTGTGAAACTCCCAAGCTGATTGTATATCACGAGATATTTGCCTATCCTCTAATGAAATACCACGAGCAAGTGGACGATTTAGTTACATAACAGTAACAAAAAACTACTTTGAAAAAAAGAAGGTAGTCAGCTAGGAAAAACCGGCCTCATCTAGTTTAAATTGATGAAAAAATTGTCTTGCATAATTTTTATTTACGCAGTGCAAAATAAATATAATTTATCACTTAAAATCCGTCATACAGCACACACCACACCATCATTGCAGTTGAGAAATAAAATCAGCCATACGATAAAGAAATTTGACAATAATTCCGGCTCGACACTGCAACCACAGCGCTCGCTTGAATTTGCGTATTTCAATTCTTACACCGTGTGCTTTAAAACGTTAACTAAAAAGTTTAGAGTCTATTCCACAACCCAAATATCGCTTCCTTGTAGCAACCATTGCTAATAACAACTTCAAAGGTGACATTAGAACTAAACTCAAAGAAACAATAAATAACTATTATTACGCTAAAAGTCACACTTTCATACATATTCAAGTCAATCCCCTAGCAGGGTAATTAGACAATACAGTCCGAATTAATAGAAGTCCACCCGTAATGATACGTCTTATTTATATGAGCAAATAAGAAGAGGGTGCGACGGTTGACACCATATTTGGTATAGGAAATGAAAATGTCATCGGCTTGATACGCTCAGGATTATTGATATTGCACGATTTACGATAACCGATGTTAATAAAGATTATATATTTTCTTTAGATGGAATTATAGATCGGAGAGAGACAGTGGAATCTTTAGCTGATGAAAGAACTGTTCACACACTCACACTTGTACACGATTTCTCACTCAGCTAAACGTTGAGTAATTAGCTATTGCGTGCCGGCGAAGCTTTTAATTGTTAATTTATTGTGATGTTTTGTTAACATTAAAGAGTTTAAGACCCTCAATGTTGACTACAGTATAATTGTTTCCGTCAAAGATGAGTAAAGGATGTGTCATATGATAGATTAACTTTAATAGATAAGATACGATGGTTAATATTCAAACTACCATGCCTGCCCTTATGGCTAGATATAAAGATATCGCAGACGATAGAAGCAGTGTTGATTCAGCCAACGCAGGCATCACTTTATAAAATTTTCTTCATCACCTCTGCTCTCAAAACGGCGAAAGAAGACATTGTAAGGAAACCGCAATGTTCTAGGACCGAAAATACGAAGACATGCTACATCCACTAGCCCGCAATGGGCCCACGTTGTGGATTAAAACTGATTCCCATTCATTGAAAGAAGCAGTGGAAACGTTATAGGCTGATTAACCCTGCAGTGGACGCGCGGACAACATATGTAGTCCACTCAAAAAAAAAAAATTTTTTTTTTGTCTGAATTATGACACAGAGGTTCTGATTAAGTTTTATTGATGGTATCTATAGTCTGTTTTTTTTTAACAAATGAGTAATGAGTATGTCTCTCACACATTTCCGAGATGGATCATTGGTCGGGGTGGGGCCAACGCCTTTCGTTCTTGATTTGAAATTTTTAAGGCCCGTTTATATTGAATCTCTGGTTGACTTGGCTTGGCTTGACTTGGTTGGTTGACTGGTAGAGAATGCCTATGGCATTGAGTTCGCTTAAAATAAATAAATAACATTAAAATACTTTTTATTTCAATTTAAAAATGGACTATGTATGTAGTCCACGCGACTACTGCTGTCTCATTTAAATGCACGGCTACTGTAGGGTTAAGTTATGTAATGGTTAGATATATCTTTTCGAATTTTTAATTAACTGTCAAGATCCCAATCAAAAAATTATTAGCTACAGCTTTCTCAAGTAAGCTATTCCCATATACCGAACAAACTAATTTTTACATGTTTATTTTTTCTTCGCAAAAACCAAATGTCCAGAAGTCGTGGTTCACGATTATTGGGACAAGCGTGTCAAAGGTAAAATCACGAGGACCCGGAAACTCGCATACCGGTGAGAGGTGACTCGCAGTTAAGAGGTAATAAGATATTGTTGATCAAGAAAAAGCTTAAAATTGTATCATTCTGCGGTATATTTGTGCAAGGATTGTATTTACAAATACAACGAGATGATTCGTATCTAATGAGACGATTTTTCTGTGAAGATCTATTTGAAAATAGTTTATTGACTTGGGATGCGCAAGAAGTAACTAAGTGTCACAATCATGCAAAAAATCTTAGTGATAGTAACGAAAATCCTCTTTTTTGCTTCCCCGTAGACGGCTACGGGGAAGCAAAAAAGAGGATTTTCGTTCGTTAGTCTCGCTAATACTCGAGAACGGCTGAACTGATTTTGCTAATTTTGATTTTGAAATATTTGTGCCTAAGTCCAAGATAAGTATGAAAGGTAAGAAAATAAAAAATATTAAAAGAAATATAGCGATGCGAATGTCAGCTAGTATAGGTATAATAAAATGCATGTAATTATATTACGTGCTAGTTGTTTATTTAGTAGACGATAAACATTGTACATAACAGTTACAGATGAGAATATTTTCTTGTATCATACTTTTTTATAGAATGAATTTTCAATAGATAGCTTTTAGTTTTTGAACTTATTTTTTATAAATAGCAGTTTGGACCAATACAACATACAAGTTCATCCCTTCGGTAAAATTTAACAGATATATCAAAAACAATTTATATTTAGTTTAAAAAAAGTATCAAGATTACTCACGCCATCATTCGGGAATAATGACTAGAGTCAGTCAAACACCAAGGGAACATTTACCATGGCACCCCCGGTGATGAGGTTAATATGACTCGGCAAATTTCCGAAGATGTCCGACAGTGTACGACAATCTGACATTACGCCGGATAGTTCGGATACGATAGAATAAAAAACTAGGAAATGCGTTTTTAGTTTACTGTGGGGAAGAGTTAAACAATTTTCAGATTTAGTGTATGTAATCTTAATAAAACATATAATTATAAATTTTGATGGACGGGGTGTCAAATAAAGATGAATTTTGTGAACAATAATAGAATAAAAGGGATGTCAGTGATAATAAAGCCAACTGTATTTACAACTAACCCAAGAAATAATCCCTAACTAATTAAAAGAAAATTCGTAAAGAAACTATTACTTTGTTCCTTTAATCGCATCGATTCGTTTCTCCGTTTTGATGTGAAAAAGAACAAACAAACATACTAATTCTTGCATTTATATTATTTAAAAAAAGATACGTGCGCACTTATTTCCTATAAGTGCGCTCGGATCTCTTTCCTATTTTATTTCTTTGTCTATGATGTATCTAAAACTGTTAACATATAATCATAACATGAAACTGAATTTGCTGGCTTAACTATTATAAATTATTTAATAAGTTAGAAATTTAAATTATGATTCTTGAGTTTGTTTTATACACCAAGACAACAAATTTAATAAAAAAAAAATAGCATTTTGTTTATAATGTAACCCACTACTGCAGGATATGAGGTTAATTATAAAAGAAGAATAATAATCGCTAGGTTAGGCTTAAATAGTTTAAGTTTAATATCATGTGGTATAATAATAACGAATTAGACTTCAATTCCTTGAAGTCAGAATCAACAGTGACGACTACCAGCAAAGCATCTTAAAATCTTAACCAATCCCGAATTATCACGCAATAAAAAAACCATCAAATTCATCCCTTGAATGAATTCACTGCACAGTGTTGCATTGGACAATAATTGTAGGACAAAAATAAATATAGACAGTCGACCCGTCCCGGTCTGGCCCAGAGGGACGGGCGATTTGTTCACCGGCCAAATTGACGCTCTTTAGGACTTTAATAATCACGTCATATCCAATTTTCGTTTGACACGCTTTGCGAATACAAATTGGGCATCGCGTTGATTGAATATGTCACTTGTTTATTAGTGAATTGACACTGTTAATTAATTATTGGTATTGTAGGCATTTTGTGTTGTTTTTTACATAAAACATGAATCGTAGCATCATAAAATAACAAAATAGTGCAAAATGGTTTTCAAACTTGATAGTACTCTCTGAAAATTTTAAATATAATGCGTTAGCTCACAAATTTATGAAAATAAAATACAATATCTTGGCATAAATCCATAATATTTCTATGCACTTCGAAATATTCTCGACATTTCATATGTGAATGTTTAAAAGAAAGATCAAAGCACATTACCACAATGACTAATCTCAAAACAGCTACAACATAAAAATGTTAAATTTAAATAAATTGCGTCCCACTATGACAACGCGATGTCGACGCAGTGAAAATAACCTTACAATAGATGGTATCGCATGCCCACACACCCCAGTGGGCGATATCCCGCTTTTTACGGACAAAAAATGACCAATCTGCTAGACGCGTCGATACGGGTATGACTAATGGTAGTCGCCCGCTTAGCAAATTGCCTGCCAAAATCGGAACGAAACTGGAAAATTGTTTCATTTACAAATGCAATACTTGGGCTTTGCGTGGATAGCTTTTATATGAATAAAATAGTGAGGATTACGTAGCCCCATGTGCGATTCGGGAACGTCAGATGGACAAATGCTTGTGATAATCGTTTATTTCATTGGATTGGTTTTTTCTTCCAATTTTATCATAACGACCATTTTCTGAGTAAATAAAACTAGCTAGCTGAATTAGCAATACAAAGAGAAGTCGGGGCCGCATTCGCAGCCAATTGAAAGGAGAAGGAAATAATAGTTATTTGCAATAATCGGCTGAAGGGATGGCTGATTGCGCCCGGGGCACAGGCGAGGAAATTCTTCCCGTATTTTTGTCTGCCAACTTACTATCGAGTGTTCGTTAGTGCTTACTATAAATTGTTTAGTATATACACTTTTGTTGTGAATGGGACCAATGTTTAACTTAACAAAGATTAACTAGATACAAAATTACTTGCTGCAATAGTTGACCTATGAATGCATAATACAGGTATTTTCCTATTGTTTTTCTTTTTATGTTTTTCTTTCCTCAAAAGAGTACCACAGACAAATCTACATGCTTTTTATAGAATTTAAACAGTACGGAGTCTCTCACCTTCAAAAGAGACGTTGACTTTTAAGTTTGTTCTGATATTTCTTCTCAAAGTAGTCAGAAACAAACCGACCTCACCTAGTTTAAATTTAGGAAACAATGACGTATCTAAGTATAATTTACAACACATTTGCAAAATATATAATACTCAGTTAATTTTTTCCATATATTTTCCGTTTGAAGGCGTTCTCACCACATGCCAATTATATTGCAATAGGTAAAATTACCTTTCTATATATTATATTCATATTAGATAGAAAAAATAAAGATTCATCCGCCACTCAAAACCGCTCCTAAGGAACCCTTCCCAACTGGTACCAAATCAACCCTAAAAGAAGGAATTAAAACAAGGGGTCAGCACAAAAGTACGTTGATGAGGTAAAGGGGGATATAATAGATCATTTTCGGGACACTTGTCCCACAGTTAATCCGGACTGGTCCAGCTAGTGATCGATTGTAGCCACCCTACTGTAGGAATCTCTATTAAACTTAGAAATTTGATATGGCTTTTTCCATAACCGACTGATAGTTGAAATATTAAAAAAGTAATTCCAAACAAATCTGCTTTAAAATCTACGTTCTTCAAGTAATCATAAACTGCTTTGCCTTTTCACAACTATGTTGGGGTTAGCCTTCAGTCTAACCGGATGCAGCTAACTATTTGTGTTTACATGGAGGTAGAGTGGGCCCATCTGTAATAAAAAAAAAAAGAGTCCAGGCAGTCGGCGGCGGCGACCTCTTGCGCACTGCTCTGGTTCAGACCATGGTGCGGAGCGAGAGAGAATGGAATGCGGTCGCCTCCTTCTTCACAGAAGGAGGCAGTCATACTAACGAAGGTCGAGGCCGAACGCGCAAGGGAGAGGCAACAAGGCCGGAAATCGGCGGCTGGGGCACGAGAAAGATCTCGTGCCCCAGCCGCCGATTTCCGGCCACCATAGGCGCGGGCCTGCGGACGGCGAGCAGGGGTCGCTCACCGCTCGGTAAGGACCAGGCCCGGGTCAGCGGCGCGTCGTGTTCCACGCGCGCCTCAAAGAGCTGTCAACACCAGTGACGGAGCCTCATAGGGCCATTGCCTGCCAGGGTTTGCGGGAAAGTTCTATCGAGATACCGAGGCCCCGGATTTTTAAGGGCAGCTGAAGGAATAGGGTGGATTTTTAGTCAGTAGAAGCCTGACACACCCTTCCGCTTACCCTAGAGCGGAAGAAGTCATTCGATGATTTTCCGAGCCATAAGTAGAGTCTATATAGAAAAAAAAAATGGAGGTAGAGTCTATCTGACCTCCATTTTCTGGTTTCTGACTACACTTAATAATTGTCAGCTGGGAACAGCAATGTGCTTTTCGAGGCACATCGGAATCTCTATATGTTAAGATGGTTAATTGTTCACCAATCTACGGGCCAACCTTGGCTAGCGTTGCTTAACTCTAAAGATCAATCCGTACGCCTATTCTTATTTAGCCATTAGCTTCTCCGAGCTTTCGTAAAGTGATTGTAAAAGTAAATATTATCTATCGAAAAAAATATGAGTCAAATGATATTTACATTCGATTACAAAAGAATTGGACGTTGATTCAATATCATATTGAGAAAAATGTCTTTCATATCGGCAAATCGATTCTTCGGGCAAGTTATTAAAAAAAGTATCTAAATCCCATTCTATAATTATTCAAACATGGTGTGTTGTGAATGATATTATTTTGTAAATTGGTTATAAATTGTCACTTTCAAAGTTTAACAAATTTTTTATTGAGATTTCTCCATGCCTCGAAAAGCGTGTTAAGCCCAACTGTTTTCGTACATCTTTTACAGGCGTTACGAATTGTCAGAAGCTAGAAAATCTGACACTAATCTTGCCAAGCGTATTGTGTTACACAGTTACTGGGTTTTGGAAGTTATATAAACAGTCGCTCCATCTAAAACACTAAACTATAGGAGGCCGATGTAGGAAACTGACCACCCCGAGAAAAAACACCGAATCAAACTCAGAGGTCAACGTCTCTAATCATATGTGATCCATGTAGGTTTATACCTGTGGTGCTCTTTTGAGGAAAGAAGCACACCTATTTGGACCAGTCCAGACAGTGCAAGAAGATTATTTATTTATTTTTTAATAATTGAATATACACTTAAATAAAAACCCTAAACTACATATATACATCTGAAAATAAACTAAAATATGGCGTCCAGAAATTCGTGCGCATCGCTGTCTACTGGTAATGTGCCCAAAAGACTGGAAATTAAATATTATTACCCAATATAATATTCTACTACAAGAAGTAGAATATTATATCGTCATTTTTTTCATTTATAACATCACAAAATTACAAAAACACCTGCAGCGAGTGAGGAGTCGAGTTGAAACCGCAGACATAAATCGATCCTTGTTTTTGAAGAATCGTTTTTTTTTAGTTTTATTCGATTCTCTAATGACGGATAATAGTTCGGTTGTTTTATCGATACTGGATATTTTGGGGACGAACTCAATGTGATTGTTATTGTTTTGAAGCTCCGAAAGTATAATTTCCCTCTTTATTGGCATCCTTTCTTTCCTCACTAAATTGTATGCTACTGCAGCTTTTTTTAATCTATTTAGTAATTGACTTCTTGCGTTTGATATGTTTTAATAAAAAAAAGATAGCTTTTGTATAAAACTTACTCCGGTAGCAACAAATTATTTTAAGCAATACCGAAATTAGATTCTATTTCAAACTTACTATACAGATCAACAATTTTTTTATTTCACTGTTTTTTGTTCAGCTATTTTACACATTCAACCTCTGGGCATTGTTTGACACACTTATAAAAATGTGTTGCTAGATATATTTTACAATCTTGTATCAAAGTTGGTCTGTCGGTAGTAAAAACTCGAATGGATAGAGGGCGAGACGAATTGCAGTGAATCAGCAGTTGGTAGCCGATTGAGACTGGCTGCACCAGTGTACAGGCTGTTGAAACAGATAATATAATTCGTATAAAATGTTTTTGAAATTAAAAATGTTGCCACCCTGTGCAATATTCAATTGTAACAATCTTGATACTTTTTGGACACCCATGAAGTTCTAGATTTGATTCCATATTAGTTATATTATTTTTTGTTTAAAATAAAGGTTTATTGTAATCTAAATATGTACCAAAGCGAGTATTTGCTAAAATTACACTTGGATTTTTTTTATAACTTCACCAATTTAGTTTGAAAATAACATCAACCTATGCTATATTAAAAAAAAAGTGAAACTGTAATAGATCCATACATTCAAAAAGGGCCCGCAGTTCACCAATCTTTTTTGCTGGTTCTTATGATAACAATATACTGTAGCTCTTATGAATAAAGTCCAAAATTGCTCGGCAAAAGGTCTTTTAGGCGCAAAATATTAGGCAAGTTCACCTAAAATGAGGCAGTAGGAGATAATACTTTATAATATTAACCCGGATATTTGATATTGGCTTTTTTGTTAGCTTTTTTTTATTCAAAAGACTATTGATTACGTAGTGAAATGTGACTACTCTTGTGTATTTATTAGTTTGCTGTCTAACTGTAATGCGGTTTGGCAAATAGTGATTTTGTTATAAATTATAATAATTAATTAAGTAAAAAAGGGTGTATGTACATTTAGGTCTTATACAAAAATAATAATTGAGGTGAGTTAAGAAACGGTAATCCGGCAAAAACATTGAGAAAGAGTCTGTCTGTTTGTACACGCTAATCTCCGGACCTTCTGGATGGATTTTTATGAAATTTGGTAAGTAGATAGTTGACATCCTGAAATAACACATAGGCTATTTTTATCCCGGAATTCCCACGGGATCGGTATTTACGCGGGATATCCTCCCACGCGAACGAAGTTGCAGGCAGCAAGCAGCTGGTATTATAATAAAGTCAGTAGGTAAAGTTTGAAGGGGTTTCATTTTCAATCTGATTTTCTTTACACTGAGGAGCTGGTGGCTAAATAATAAAAGCCATACGTGACAATCTTCAAAGTTAACAACGCTTACTTAGGTTGGGCCGAGATTCTTCCTTGCCTTGGAAAACACGTCAAGCCGTTGAACCCGGCTGTCATTCGTACATTTTTGACAGTCTTGCCAAGGGGTATCGAGTTACCCAGCTATCCTACAGCAGGTTGTAGATGTCGGATAGACAACTTCATATCCTACAGTACTCAGCTTCATCCGGGTAGACTCGAGCCGACCGAAATATACCTACGAGCATTTGCCAAAGGCTAAGCAGATGACTGACCTTTCGAAAACTTTCATCATCCAGAATTTAAAAGTATTTATAGTGTTAATTTATTTAAAAACAAATTGAGGACCCATTTATTGAGGCAAGGTTATTATAGTATAAATGAATTTAAAGATAATTAATAATATTTATAGACAAATTTTATTAAATTGACATTTATTATTTCTGTAGGTACCTAAGTACTTGAATTTTTAATTGAATGTTATTGTTTTTATTAATTGACTTTTCCAAATGTATTTTAATTTAATTCAATTGCAATGTTTTTTTTATTATTAATATTTTTAACACAATTTACATATATTGTTATGAAATAAATTACTTATGACTTATTAGTTTTTGCAGAAAATCTATTGGTAAAAGTCCTTCATTTGTTTCTTGATGCTTTTATTTTTATAGGACTGACTGTGCATTTGTTTTTTATTTTACTTTCATGTTTCTTCCGATATATACTCTGCAATAATATATATAATTGCGGTCTCATCATAAGAAACTATAAGACGTTTTTCCTCCTTCTGAAACGTACTGGTTGCGGTCGCGACGCCGTTTTATAAGCTCAGCTGCACAAAATGGAGTTTTACGTTTAATATTTCGTTATTGTAACTGAGTATAATGTTGAATGATTTTTGGGACTGTTGTTTTTTTTTTAAACCTTATAATAATGCATTCATCAGGACCAATAATCGTCTCGAAAAGATTATTATAGGTATTTTGATAAGGATCACATTTGGAGAAGATAAAATCATAAATAAGATCACAAAACAGAATTATTTTTAAGTTTAACTCATCCTCTGCCTAGTACCTAAGTAATTGTAACATATTGTAAATCTTTTCATTCAATCACGGTGGTTTATTTTCAACCACAATTGAATGAAAAGATTATTTCTTTCTTTATTAGTGTTTTCTCAACGGTCAGCTTGCAGTATTAGCGGACGCAGCTAAGTACTTGAATTTTACATGCAGTGACTGTCTGTCTTACTTTCACAGTAAATGGGTATGACAATACCTCTTAGCAAGACAGTTGTCCGATTTTCTAGAATTGGACTACCCGTAATGACTTTCAAAGATGTAGAAATGACAGGCGGGAATAATGGCTTAGCGTGTTTTTCAAGCCACCGAGGAATTTGATATGTTACGATGGCTACGCATCCATGGATTGACCTTGGCAAGTGTTGCCTAACCTTGAAGAACGAGCCGTACGGCTGTTTTTTAGCAACTAGCTCCTCCACCATAAGTGTAAAACAAGACCACAAAAGGAATAATTTTTTAAGTTTAATTGTACGAACCTATTTTAACATTTTTTATGAAGATTTTATTTTGTTTTAAGAAGTTCAAAAGTTAAAATAGAGCGCTTAACGAATCTTGACCCTTTATTTTTTTTTACTTTTTAACATTTCAACGTTCGCTGCCGTTTTACATACTCGAATAACAAAAACGCGTGTTACATTATTTAGTTACGGTCTTTATTTTTCAATCAAAATATTTTTGTCTACGGATGTGATTTTTTTTTTATTTTTTCCTTTCAATAAGTTTTTTGGTATTCTTTAGAAATTTTGATGAGGTGTGAAAGGGTTCCTGTCTTGTGATTGAGTCAAAGAAGTTTTTGTTCCGTGATGTTAACGTGTAAAAAAGACTCAAATTCTTAAGATAAAGGAGCCTTTTATTGTTAAGGGCTTATGTTAAGTCTAGTAATTTTCACGGTTTTTATTTTTTTTTCTATGCTACACATAGATGAGTACCGGAAAACTGACTGCCTTTTTACAAATTTTTCTTTATTAGTGTATCAAGCAGGAGAAATAATAAACAAAATAACGTGAAAAGTGACGTTTTATTTTTAATTTACCTTTCCTAGACGGTAATACTACCTACATAATGTTATAAAAATTTGACAACTTTCAAGATAGCATTGTTTACCTCGTTTTTACTGCAATTACATCAACGAAAGTGTGATTATTTCGGACAGTCACTGTTCAAGGTTCAAGTCAGGTTGTTGCGTATTCAAGTTTATGGTTACTTGGTTGATGTAGAGCAACCACACGGCGGGTTAATGTAGCCGGGTAATAAGTTATATTCCTTTGATATGTCGCGAGTACTTATGGTTTTAACTGAGTATTTATGGTTTTTATACTTTAATTTAGAAAAGAAGTACCAATTTTGGTTTTTGTTACTGTTGAACGATATTCAACGATTTTTTGTTCAGATATAAAACCACATCAATTAAACTAACATATAAAAAAAATTATTCCGATATCTGTAAATCTAGTTTTTACTGTTGAAAGTTCTTACTTTCAAAATCGATTTATATCAACCGCAAATGCACATAAAGCTTCCAACTTTCCATTTATTGTTAATAAAACTACTCGAAAACCCTAATAAGAACATCAAATCTTTATACATATAAGTTACCTTTCACCGTGACAACTTCGTAAATTATAACAAAGCTATTCAAAACAATACCAATTAACTGTTGACTCAAACGCGCAGAAACTAGCATTTATTTGTATTATTATTGTTAAATTCAAGTGCCTCATTACGACCATATTTCTTGTTTCTGGGAAAACGACAAATTACGAAGGTGATCTTGATGTTATGATACGGATGCTGTAATATTGTTTTAAATTGTAGAGTAAAGAGATATCTAGATCTGTCACAGGTTGAAAATGTACTGAGATATCATTCAATTTTCATTGTGATAAGAATATCCGATTTATTGTTGGTTTTTTTTTGTCATAGGTATGGGTTTATTTATGAGGTACCTACCTACTTGAAAGTTAATAAATGTATACCGCAACTTTATTAAAATAAAACTATTAGGAACCCTTACAAAAACAATTGATTATTAGTTTTTTTAGAATTAATAATATTTAGATACCATTTTTGATGGCCTTTTTCGAACAATGTATAAAATTAGGTCTATAATTCAATTTAATAGATATGTCATCCATTATTTTTTAAGTTGCTTCACAAATTACAACAATAAATAAATTACCTAATTCTTTATGTTCTTAGGCATAAGCGAGTATGGCGTACGTCACGACATGATAAAATCTTAATTTGTGTTGCCTGTTCTGTCCGCGCCGAGTAATATACTGTTGTTTTACTTGGCAAAACGTTTTGGAGTCTGTACACGATTTAATTTAATAAAACATTGAATTAAGACAAAAAAAATCATTCGTTGAAACAAAAGAAAAGGTTCTTTCTTTTTAAGAGTAATTGTTTTCTTATTGATGTCTAGAAAAAAGTTACAAAAGTATTCGGAGGAGCTCGTTATTCTTTTTCTGATAGGCTCACATTTGACCATCTTACCTGATGGTAAGCGATATGGTCAAAGATGAAGCACGCTTACCTAGAAGTGACCTATTCACTCTTGACTTAAAGATCCTCAAGTTATAGCTATCATAGAACACAGACTCCGGCAAGGATTCCACTCCTTAGCTGTACGCACAATGAAAGTACTCCCAAAACGTTTTGTGCGTATGAGTGAGTCCGCCATTTAACGGTGGCACATCGCCATTTATCTTGTAAATACTATTAGTGAAAAAGATATCTATAATGAAAGCTGTTACAAGAGTATTCAACTCAGACTGTCTCACTATAAACAAACCATGTAATTATTAATAATTATCAGATTGATATAATTAATTACTTACGCCTTTAGTTCTGCGTCATTATTTAGGAAATCATTTTCTGCAATATCTTTATTAATCATCTTGTATAAGCACAATTTTAAGACTGCGTGCCTTAATTGCTCATTAAAGCTCATCAATATTAATTAAGTGAAAATTCTGATTGGCTTTGGTTCACAATTTCACAATTTTAGCCATCGAAACATCTGAAAATATCACAGCTTGCAGCAACCAACAATAAGACAGAATTTGGTCTTTTTTGCTTATGAATTAAGATGAAAGATCAAAGGTAGCAACTGGTCTTTTGGGAAGAAAATTTATATTATTATATACAAATACGTTTGATTACAAGTTAAATATATAGATGAGATCAAAAAAAATTGTTTTGTCTGCCCATCATAGATTATTTTTGTGGTGAACTTTACGACAAGCTGCCTCGATGGTCAGAATATGGTACAATTACTTCCTACCTCAAATGACGCAAGAAGGCACAAAATATAATCGTGCTAGAAACCAGTACAACAATGCCGTGTAGATATAATCAGGAAATATTCGACAGACATTTCGCTGTCGCGTGGACATTTAAAACATTTTATTATCTTGTTTTATTTCATTACTTAAGTCATTCCACGCCATAAAGCCGGCAAGATTATTTTAAAACGTAAAAATCTGTTAAGTTAAAAATGTTTAGTAAAATATTATGCACATTTAAACACTTATACACATAACGTTATTACTTAAACAGATAATTAATCTATAAGCACAAATTAAGAAGCACATTAAATAAAGAAATAGCAAAACATATTTAAGGCAATACAATATGTATTGATTCAATAACTCATTGATTTGTCATTATTATCTGAAATACTTTCTTTCTAATAAAAAAAAATCTGATTGATATTAATGTATTACTTAGTATTAGGAATATCAAGGAGTTATCAAATATAATTACGTAACAACTAACTAAAAATAAAAAATATAAAGAAAAAGAAACGTGCCCAGGTTCGAGATGCGATTGGTTGGATGCTTGTTGCTGCCGACAGATATCCGGGCTTGTCTGTACGAACCAGGAATGGGTGAAGGCCGGGTTTAGGCCAGGATTGAGGCCAGGCCCAGGCCCGGGCAGGCCCATCACGCCGGGCAAGCCCCCAGGCCTCTGGTGGTGGAAACCAGCTGAAGCCACCGCGTAGTCCATAGCTACCGCTTGATATGGCAACATTGTCACTTAACACTGTTCCTAATCTAAAACAAGTCCGATACAGTTCCACAAGAAAGTTCCCGCGCTTTCTCACACTTCATTTTGAATTAATTACCAAATGATCAAAATCGTTCAGTCACTGTCTATTATGTTCTCAAATAACTATCATTATAGCACACACTCGCGTCCACTTAACAAATTAATAAAGTCTTTGAATTTCGGCAACTGTCATTTCAAAGTCTGCGCCTCATTGTTGACAGAGTCTCTGAAGCTGAAATATTCACAAGTGTTGTGCCCGTTATTTCAGCAAAGACGTCTCAGTTATCAAACAAACGCTCTATTTTCGGGCGATCATTTACGGGGCGAGCTATTCACAGGGGAAAAGTCACGCACAGCCACCCACTTAATAAATATTCTGGGCATATATCCGTTTTTACGTGGACGTGACTGATGGAGCACTGTCCGATTTTCACGTACGGAACGCGCGGCCGATTATCGAAAACAGTTGCACGCGACCCCCTCCTACGACCTCGGACGTGCAACTGAGAGGCGACACGCGCGGTAAACGCGACTCTATCGCACTCGGGACACCAGCCGAGCCGGCGCCGATCGGGCCTTAGAGCGAGACGGCGCGCTACGAACAACCAGCACGACCATCGATCGGATGTCATCGCCGAGTTAAAAGCCTGCGTCGTTACACGGCTCGTAATAGGCGGTTACGTGATTGGGCGTGGCCTAAGCTATTAAGTTGAATTGTCGCGCGCTGATTGGTTGGAATTGCTAGTAGTAGTGTACGTGATATGTTCAGAAATACGTTTATAGCTTGTGTTCATAGAATATAATAAGTGTGTTGTTGGTTGGATGTCGGCCAGTTGACTCTGCTGGGCCCTGTTGCGGTTTCGTTCTCGATTCGCGTAATGCTTTTTAATTATAACATCTGGGACCGTTAATAGCTGAACATTGCGTGTTTAGTAGTAAAATGAGACATGTGCTGAATATTGTGGGCGTGGCTACACGTGCGATTGAAAGATCCACAATTAACTTTAAACACGGTTCTGTTGATGATAATTTCTAACCGGGATTAGATAATTCTGGAGATAAATTCTTGTTAATCATAATTGGAAATTATAGGCTGAACAACTAGTAAGATATATCTGACAGGTTCTAATAAGAAAAACCGCAAAAACCAGTAATGAATTTAGTCCTTAATCCTACTAAATTGTTATATGTTTTGTTACTATATTAAGAAATCCCTTTATCATGTTTCAGAAACACGACCCAACTAACATATTTAGCAAACCTCCAACCGTAAAACACACAGAAAAACAACACCAAAACAACAGTCCGTTTCTCCTTGCTATACCTACTTTCTAATACATACCCACCAATTGTAGATAGCACCTACGTATAGAATTAATCAATATCGGCCAAGGTTCAAGATCGGTCGCACGCAGTTTGTATGCCGACCGCGAAGTTTGCTGGCCACAGCTGACTTTTGTTCTAAACCACGTCTTTTGTACTGGTACATATAGTATGTAGTATTGCTAGTTTAAAAAAAAAAACTAAACTCAGATTCTTAACACTAAAAGCCAATAGCAATTGTCTCGCAAATATTCACAATAATTAATGCTTAGTCGGCTTCCAGTATAATTGGATTCAGCTTAGTAGGTACCTACAGGTATAGAGAAAGAGAGAACGAGAGAGAGAGAGAGAGAGCAATTGCCTAACTTCCATAATATACCTTCCGTAACGACTTGTCAACGATATACAAATGGCCTGGACCAGTTTTTCAAGAGAGAAATTCTCTGTTTTTTGATATTAATACTGAAAAAAAGCAATATTAGGATTTCCTTATTTATTGTTAAAAACGCTAAATGATTCTCATTGATACCTGAAATATAAAAAACATATAGCATACATACATAATGTATGTGTAGGTGTGTGATAAGAAATACTCACATTCATGATATTTAAAACAAATTAGCTCTACTTACCAAACGACTAAATAAAACATAGACACCGGAACATTTATCCTTGCGGAATTGTTCGAAAGAGTTAGGTACCGCGGCCTCGGAACACGAAGGGCAAATGACGGAACACGGATGGGATTTAGTCAGTAAGCCTGACACACCCTCCCGCATCGCTCGGGAGGCAGTCATTTAATGATTTCCCATACTTGAATTAATTTTAAATCAAGCTAAAAAAAGACGCATTAACGAGAACTGTTCTTAGCCAACATCTAGACACGAACTTTTCTTAAAAACTTAGTTTCAACTTCAAAAAACAACCTAGTGTCAATCACTACAAAACAAACATCTGAACGCAACATCATCAAAGCTAGCCCACTAGCGACCACGACAGGCGACGATTGACCACGAGCCAATCTTGTTATGGCCGTGATGGGTTAAAAGATCAAGGTAGTAAATAAAAGAATAGAAAAAGATGTAGTAATAGATCGTCTTTGGTTTACAGTAACTTGGCGTCAATTGGCCGTTAGATTCTGCGTAAAATAAGCTGTGTTTAAAAAACGAAACAAAATCTTTGATTCTGTCTTAATCTTGTTTTAATCCGCACCGTAATTGAAAAAGAAGTGTCAGTGTATACCTATTACAGATTTATTACCTCGTACTTTAAAAATATCATTAGAAAAATAAAATAAAGAACGGAAAACACGCGATTAATATAGTAGTTGCAATGTCATAATGAAAATATAAGTGGTCAATAATTTTTTTTCACTTTGCTTAAATGCTAATGTTTGATAATCTAACAAAAATAATAAAAAATAGCAATAATGTAAATATTGCTTTTATTATTTTTTATTCAGAATATACCATACACGAGTTAGTAAAACACCTTATATATACCTATGACGTACAAAACTTTAAAATATTTAACTAAGACTAATTCATATATCGAGGGACTTACTGCAAAAATATGTTACATGAAATGAAGTTTAGAGATTATATAAGTCTTAAAAGTCAAATTGATTAATTTAATTACGAAAATGACAGTACACATTATTAGTAGTCACAAGAAGTAAGAACAAGGAATATTTATTTTTGTGTTTTACACAACGTGTAATTTAAAGGGTATATACATACCAAGTGCATGGCTTCTTTGGATGATAACAAACGATATGACAAGGGTTTTGTAATCCTAAGTCTACGTGTGTAGAACTTATTACAAATTCCAATACACTGATACCAGAGACCGAATTTTTCAAATTAAGAAGAACGAAAACAATTATCGTGTTATTGGCAAGTGACGTGGAAAGTTATTGACCCTCGTAGTGCTGTGACACGTTTGTTATGATTGGTATTCAAGAAATATATGAAACCAATAATTTGGTATCAATTCTTTGAGTCAGTTATTTTGTGCTGAAACTGGGCATAGAGACTCCATACCAGATGTTGTCTTCAGCCCTTTTGGATAGATATGGGGTTTCCGTTACACGTTGTATAAAGCCCAAATATTTCGACTCGTTGATCTAGTAGTCGAAAACGCGATTGGTAAGAATGAGGTCTCGGGATCGATTTGCAGGTCGTACTAAAAGTGCTATTAATAGTTGCTATTAGTTTGGAGTTAGCTGTCTGATACCGCCATGCTTCGGAAAGAAAGTTAAGTCGTTGGTTTCGGATATCATTTGAACATCATTCGTCTAGCCATCGTGTATCGTGGTGTTACCCGGCTACCGGGTTATGGAGGTAAGATTGTTCTTTGTAAAACTCTAATACTCAGCTGCGTACGGTTAGATTGGAAAGCCGCCTCCAAAATAGTCAGAAAAAGGTTAAACAGATGTTGATAAAGCTCAAAATGCAACAGCATCAACTCTGGTGCTCTGCATGCGGGGCCAATGTCCCAACAAAACGTAAAATCGACCTAATCCCTTCATCCACCTTTTACTAACCGTCTACCAGACGTACCGCAGGATACCATCCACACTTGGTCGTTATACCGTCTTGTCGTACTAAGCGCTTTTCTTCAAAATACAGGGCTATTTTTCAGCAATTACTTTCATAATGTTATTGGTACTCACACAAACCCTAGGCAGCACAAAGCCAGATCTCTATCTCATAAATTGTGCCAAAACTGTCTCCAGATAATAATAATGTCTCACGCCAAAATAGAGTGTGACTAATTTCAATTCCGAAAGCGAGAAATTTGCAGTATTAATTGCTCGTCATTTTTTAATTAGGATAATTATTGGATATCGTTTTCTGCTGATGTTTCTTTTAACGCAGTAAAGAACTAGTAACGGATAAAGTTCTAAGATTTTAAGCGTCAATAGCCTAACGGCTAAGGTGTCGAACTTGTGCTCGAGAAGTCACGGGTTCGAACCCCACCCATTACAATATTGCCGTGAACCCACTCCAGACGCAATCATATTTATAGCTTATATGGAGGGGTTAACAAGATTGCCAGTAATGTAAATTCTACCCACATTGCCAAATCTCTTTATTAAAAAAGGGCTGACAAAACATGCATTTTTATTTAACATAAAGCTTAACATAAAATTCGAACAACAACTCGCATCTCACATATTCACTGTCACTTCACTTATGGTTCAAAGTGACCTTGATTTTGCATTCTGTAAACAGCGTCGAAGTGACGGAGGAATTACCTTACCGAATGCCACTTCTCACGTCATCTCATACTTTATCTGTCAAAATCTTTAGTTCAACTCGCTGACACGCTCGCAAGGGTAGCGCTAGTGTAAATTCGAATTAACAACCGAGTTTTTAGAATGCCAATCAATAAACTCACAGCGGATTCAGATTCGAAGTTTAGAATGAGGTCTTACAGAATAACACAGCTGGTGTTTTTCATGAAGCGCCTATCTGAGATCCACAACCCATTAGCTGGGTTGATGTTCTAACCAAGATAATTCTAAACAAGATGTTCTAACCAATGACAGGTAACAACAACGGCTTATCGTTTCAGAGCCACGAAGGAATCTCGATATAATAAGATGGTCTATCCACAGACGAACAAGCGTTGCTCAACCTTGCAGATCAACCAGAAGGAAGCAGCAGTTGAGAAATAAGCAGCAAATGACATCAATTATATATTTTTTTTATTGATAATAGGCTCGCGTTGGACCACTATCTCACCTGATGGTAAGTGCTGATGTGGTCGAAGATGGAGCACGCTTACCTAGAGGTAACCTATTCACTATTGACTGAAACACCCCCTAATAATATTTTCACTTCTGGGACGCAAGCCTTGTCATCTTTATGAGGAAAGGAATAGGTTGGGTAAAAGAAAAAAACCTACAAATTTTCCAGATCCAAAATTTCTTACAACGGAAAGCAATTTACTTAGGAAGACATTAATTTGTAGTTTATTGTAAACTTAACCTTCAATGATTACAAAGCGTAACAACCAAATTAAACCATTACTTAACTAAACCGTAACAAGCATCAGTTTAGATAAATTACGTTCAAACTGAACCGTTTTAGAGGATTTTAGTTCATACTGAAATACTGAAGAGGAGCTCGTGGCTAAATAATGACAGTCACACGGGTCAATTTTTGAAGGTTAAGCAATGTTTACCAAGGTCGGTCTTTAGAAGGGTGACTATTTAACATCGAGATTCCGCCGTGCTTTACGTTAAGGCTTTGGTCCCAGCTGTCATTTAAACATCTGTGGCAGTCGTTAATTTTGGATTTTTGGACTTGTGCCTGGTCAAAACAGATGGTAATACTGGCCATTTTAAAAGCCCGTATTCATAACTCTTTAAATATTACTTACTGTTACGGTTAGCTTGCATCATCCCACTGCTAGGCAAAGGCTTCGCCCCATGATTTCTTGGTGGTTCTTTCAGTTTTGGGCCACCGTAGGCGCGGGCTTTCGAATGGCGAGCAGGGGTAGTTCACGGTCCGGTTAGGACCAGGCCCGGGTCGGCGGCGAGTCGTGTTCTACGCGCGCCTCTAAGAGCTGTCAGCAACAGTGATGGGGCCTCATAAGGCCATTGTCCGCCGGGGTTGCGGAAATGTTCTAACAAGATGCCGCGGCCCCGGAACTTAAGGGCAGCTGAAGGAACAGGGTGGGTTTTAGTCAGTAGAAGTCTGGCATACCCTTCCACTTAACCCAGAGTGGGCGAAGTCATTCGATGATTTTACCATACCGAAAAAAAAAGTTGGTTCTGTCCAGGGCCAAAGTAATCCACTGGTCGTTAGTTTAAAATATGTATAATGTTTAGCACAAATTAATTTTAACGACACAGAACTTTCAATAAGTAAAGGTTTCCAGCATTTTTTTCCAAATTTACCAGAATCTGATGAAATTAGCTTTTCTGTTTGATTTACCAGTTTCAGAATTTAGCAACCCTAAACGCGTAGAAACCGTCCAGTTAGATGACCGGTGACCGGTAGTCGATTGTTGTGGTTTCCGGTGCCCGTCCGTGTATTTATGTGCTAATATTGGGCTCTATGGTGTCTCTATGAGGATTAGATGGTATTTGTCACACGATGATATGGTGTTTGATGGGTAGTTGCTGTTTGATATGCAGACAGAAGCGTCGATGTGATAAATTTGTATGTTGTTTAGGAAGATTATGGAGGTAGTTATGAGTAAGAGTTTTGAGGTGGTCAATCAATATGTTTTCTAAATATAGTTTTGAGCAATATACAAGAACTTTATGCCATGATATTAGAGTCGGGCCGACAAACTTTGTACTTCGTGGTAGTGATTAGTCTAGCTGAAAATGAACACCGGGGTTAGTTAAGCACAATATCAATACTAGTATTTTAAAAGATTGTCTGTTTGTTCAAACACGCTAATCTTCTAAGGTACTGGGTGGATTTGTATGAAATTTGGTATGGAAGTAGTTTGAAGCTGAAGGAAGGCTATAAGCTACTTTATAATCGACTGCAAAAAAGGAGACCATGTTTTTATCGTGATAAAGTCTACAGGAAAAAAAATCTTCGCACCCCTTTTTACGAAAATTACGTGGATAGAAGAGCACGAAATTTGGATCAGTAAAAGATTAGTATGGAGAAGGTGTGCAGAATGCTAATATTTTGAATATAAAAATATTTTTTAAATATTTAAATTATGGTCGAATTTCGACTATTGGGCGAACACGTTTAAGATATTATGTTAATAGTTTTATAAAAGCAATATCACATGATATAGAAAGAAAGAAAAAATAATATAAAACTGACATGTATACCAACAAAAAATTTGAACAGAAACTCCTTACAGATAAACTTTTTCCTTATAATTTTAGTTCGAGATAAAGAAGAAAACAGGGAAGACCAGAAACTAGGCAGATATTATGTAGTACATCGTGACAGTGGCAAAAAGAATCTCACTCAGCACAATATTTAAGCATTGGGCGGGCTCAGAGCACAGTCGCCGATTTCCAGTAATCGCCAAAAAGAACATAAGTAAAAACCTCTCGATTATTGAATTCCGTATTTATTTAAATGAGAATAGATATCAAAATACTTTGCACATATTGTGTTAAGTAATTTTGTGTTTATTACTATCATAAAATTTTAACCGTTTAGCTAAAAATCAGAGCGCGAAAAAAGACGGTCTAGATCAAGTTTTTTCTCAAATTGTTAAGTGTCTATCCAAAAGCTTTTCTTGGATACGAAGAAACTAAAAAGTGGACACTACTATTCGTCTCAATACTACTTATTATTCTTACTAATAAGTGTTAAAATGAATTATAATGGGTTTTTATAAGAGCTGATTTTACGAATTTCATACCGCCATATTATTTTTAATTTTCATAATCTCTCACCTTTTAAACTTTCCATGGACTTTCACAAATATTTTAAAATCAAAATTGGCCAAATCAATCCAGCCGTTCTAGAGTTTTAGCGAGACTAACTAACACCAATTGATTTTGATACATAGATAAGACTGAAATTGTATTTCCATTTTACCCGACCGTACCAGAAGGAGGTATGCCTCCACTTACGTATGTGAACACAATAAAAAAGATATTATTATTGTTTCTTCTTGTTTCTATTTTTCAGTTCATTTATTAAGTAGTTAAGTTTGAAGATATGAAGTTTAATTTTTTTTATTTACCGAGTCGGGTAGGTATTTATTTTTCAATAATAGTTTCATTTCAAGCCGTAATGTCTTCATCTGTTCTACAAAATGTTAAAAGTACATAAAAAAATGGTAATCAATATAGCTATGACGTGTATTTCGCACTAGTGTTTTAAATGCGCCTACCAGTGCACAAATAATAAAGCACGGAACGCAATTATAAAAATTCCAAGTCAATTATACCAGTAACTTGTTCCTAAATATTATGTAATTACATTAAAACAATATGATATACCTATGAGTGTTCATTTACGGCTTCTAATGTACGTAGACATCTATCATCGTTTCTCGGCTCCATAATATCCTATTGAAAATGTTCCATTTAATGTAAAACACGAACACAAAACTTACGCGTTACAAACAAAAACCGATCTCACTTAGCTGAACAAAGAAAATCTCGTGACGGAATTGTTCCTAAAAATTCACGTTTACTTTCCAGCGGCGATTTCATTCATGAAAGACTTTGAAGTTCTCTTAAAAGTATCTAGACTCTGTGTTTGAAGATGTTCTGATTGTTTGAGAGTATTACGGTATTGCCCGGGTTCGGACATAATCAATAAGGCGATCGTTCTGACACGGTCACGATGCTGAAGCGCGGACGCGGAGTTACGCAGGCTGGTGGTATGGTGATAGGCGGTAGCGGGGAGCGGGTAGCAGTGCGGGGAAGTGTTGATGTTTTTGTATTTCGATTCAATTAGAATGTATAACAGTGTATTGTGCTCTGGTTGAAGTTAAAATGAGAATAGTAGAAAAAGCCTATTTAGTAGAAAATCTTAACCTTATGAACAAGTTTTTTTACTCAAGATATAGATAACTCGTTTAAGAACGCTGTTTGAACTGATTTAACCGTATTGATGATTAGAAAAGCAATATTAGTTTGGAGATGCTGGAATTTGAACCCAGAACTTTCAGCATGCGAAGCAAACATTCTACCTCTGAATTACATCCCCGACAGAACTTCAGCTCCAAGTTATCATATTATACCTAGTTTTAATTTTTGTTTTCTTGTGTGACTTTAAAACCTATTTTCTTTAAATGATTTCAAGATTTTGTTAACGAAAAAGTTGCTTTTCATTCCGCTGCCACTTATGCTTGTGCTCACACCCAAATTCTGTACAAAGGCAGCCAGAAAACTCGCCACTTCATATTGGATAATTCGTGATTTTTCATTTTTTCTTCGTTCTCCGTGACAGGTGTTTGAACCTGTTCACGCTCTTGACATTGGGAGACGAAGAATCCACCAATCGGAAACCAGTTCGACGAACCCGATTCCGACTCGATACAAGGTACAGTTATATGGGTAATCGATTATCGTTCCGAATAATCGTCTGTTGTATCTCTATTTCAAGAATTTGCCCCAAAATGACAATGTTCGATTTTTAAACTAACTTTTTTTATTTACTCTTCTGTTTATGTTTTCAAACGACTTCACCAGAAGGTGGTATGTTTCATTTTTAATTTTTTTAGTACTTATATTGTTGTTCATCGAGACGAAGGTTATAACGAAAAAAAAAATGTATAGAATGTTGTTTAAAATGTATTTTTTACGCACATAGTGATTATGCTGTCCGTGTAAAAACCGCAGAAAAACGACCTCAGGCAGTCCAGCATTCTATTTTTAAAAGCTGATCGCAAATTCAATTAATCTATGAAAGCTTAGTATTAGGAACTTTTTGCTTAGCCAGGTGAGTGGTTGACATATTGACCCTCTGCTTAGCTACAGAATTGGTTCCAAAAAGGAAAAAATAAAAACGAGGAAACGTATTATTGATTTGTGCAATGAATTACAAGGACTAGTTGTTGCAAGCCTTCTTAAAAATTAGATAAGCTATAGAGTGGTGAATAATCCAATTCTGAAATCTTTAAAGCTGATTATTCCAGTAAATGATGCAGGACATGCATGACGGCCACCAGTAGGATTGAAAAAAATAAATAAACAAATTTGCGTTTTACTCATAAATACAATAAATTCAAATCAGTACACATGCGTGATATACTATGTATATTTGGTTTATATACATATTTGAGTTATTATTTTCTTTTGTATCCCTCGGTTTTATCAATTCTTTATTATTTTTTTATTGATAATATGCTCGCGTTTGGCCACCATCTCACCTGATGGTAAGTGACGATGTGGTCGAAGATGGAGCACGCTTGCCTAGAAGTAACCTATTCACTCTTGACTTAAAGACTCCCAGGTTATAGCGATCAGGAAACACAGACTCCGGCAGGAAATTCCACTCCTTAGCCGTACGCACAATGACCAAGGCATTAAGTCCATTTTGCGTATGCAGTTCTACATAAAAAGGCTGGAATAGCTCCCTCCGTCATAGTGGTAGTGATGAGCAGCCAGTTGGCGTAGCTCACTGTCCGGTAAAGACCAGGCCCAAGCGATGCCGCCTCAAAGAGTTTTCAGCGCTAATAAGGCCATTGACGGTGACAGGGTTTCGGGAAAGTTCTAACGAGATAACGCGGCCCCGGATCTTTGTCGGAGCAGAGTGGAAGGAGTCATTTGATGATCTAAACCGCTAAAATAGTAGATTAACTGCTAAAGCTTAAAATTTTAATAATTTTATAATATATATATATATATTAATAATTGTATACTTTAATAATTGTATATTTTATAATTGTATTTTGGCGATATAATTGTTTTTGTAATTTTGATAACTTTCATGTACTTAATTATTTACTTACCATTATTGCTAATAATTTTGTTTTGACTTTTTTTATCGTATCTGGCAGTGCTGTGCACTTCTGTAAGAGACTTATTCACAATGTATAATAATCTATTCTTTTTTTTTTTAATACTGTATTGAATACGTCGTTGAAGTGCCATAAATAAATAAATGATAAATGAAAAATAGCTTAATATAGACAAAAAGCTCTTAAAAGATTCCCAACGATTTCCCTTTGACGCGGATCCTTACACCTAGCACGACAAATGTCAGCCATCAAGATTGAAATGCTGATGATGATGAATCCTAATTATTTCCCCAAGATCTTCCCACTTCGCACGGCCTCGAATGCCCCCGTACCGAGCGAGCGATCTATACTGAATTTTAAACATTATCGATTGGCTCGCCCTACATTCCTGGAGATGCGTACGTGCAATGACCCTCGTTCTAGGTTTATTGGTAGCGTAGCGGGCATAAATCTCTGGCCATATGATTGTGGACCGATCGAAGTTAGCCGGACCATGGCTGATGACGTTTTTGGGTTTTCTTGGTAAGTGTGCTTTAATTGTAGTAAGTTATAATAATCATGTTTGTTTGTATCCGCATGGTGCTTATTGTAACAATTTTAACAGCATAATAATCTAAACTAATTGTAAGTTTAAGCACAGGTTTGAAAAAATATATAATGAGCAACTGCACCTGAGCTAGCCTGAGCCTGTATTTCAGGACGTATTTATTGTCATATTGTAAACAATAAGCAAGCGTCAATAGCCTAATGGATAAGATGTCGGACTTGTGATTGAGAGGCCACGAGTTCGAACCCCACCCATTACTCTATTGCCGGACACAAGCATATTTAGCTTAGTTGGAGGGGTTAACAAGATTGCTAGTAATGTGAATACCCACACTACTAGTTATTTTCTAAAAAAAAAAAAACAAAACAAAAAAAGAATTTTTCAAATCAGTCCAGCCATCTGCGACTTATGAGGTTAACATACATAAAAAAAAGTTCAAGACGAATTGAGAACCTCTTTCTTTTTTTTGAAGTCGGTTAAATATATCTAAATATAATATAAAAGTACTTTTAATAAAAAAGAAATTACAAAAAGATGTGATGAGGCCCTGGGTTTGGTCCAGAATACGGACGGCTACCAATTCGATTCTTTACTAAACACGCTAATAGAACGTCAGTAAACTGGATTGAAATAACTGACCGTATTCGACCGTATTAGGTTTTATTTTCGTTACGGAATTTCTTGATTTGGTCGCCGCGCTCAAAGCCCACGATAAAAGCTATGCAATAGCTTAAAAAATGATGATAATAATATTCCATACGCACAATACGCGCTTGGTCGTGAAGTTGCGGATATCTGCCGTCATACGTAAGTACGAGTACATACAATAATAAAATAAATTGATTTAATTTTTTTTTATTCAATTACAATGGTTTTCAGTGGTTGTCTAAATTATATCAGCCACACGGGCTGATCTTCCATTTAAAACCTCCAGAAAAAAAAATGCCTCCAGGCTAACATTTGTTGATCTTTAACAGTTGTTAGAAATGAAGTTAGCGATTATCGAATGTTAATTTTGGTGTCAATAACTCTACACACATAGCCTATGAAATACAATAGCTCAGTGAATTCTAAGCTGTTACTAAAAATTTCGGTAGTCGGTGTCTTTATTTTCGTTTTTGGCACCGACTTCCGAAATTAAAGTTATTTTTCACTTTGCAGTGTTTTTTGGACGTCGGTTTAATTTTTTGGTTAAAAGTTTTTTTCACTCTTTTTAGTTGGTCGATTTATAATTTACCTAGTTACAAGAGCCTAAATGTCAACTACTTATAACCTTTGACAAAATATTGATTTTCCCAATGCTGGGCCGTTAATTGTTGAGGAGTTCTCCTGGTACTTGACCATCAGCTTCACTTCACCATATGCATATATTGCGTAGTTCCGGTGGCCATCTGTGGTCTTCAACATCAGGTCCACTTCACAAATGGTACTTTTTGAATACAACTACACAAGTTACGATAAAATACTCAAATCACTATAGGTGTGCCTATAATATTTGAAGAGTTCCCTCGATTTCTCCTAGATCCCATAATCAGATCCTGACTTGGTGACAATGGGACCTATTTCGAAGTATACCTTTTCAAACAAAAAAAAAAAAATTCCAAATCGTTTTAACCATCTTTGAATAATCGGTGATCATACATTAAAAAAAACAAACGCGAACAAAAAAAAATATACACGTCGAATTGATAACCTCCTCCGTCATTTTCGTCGGTTGAAAAACACTCGTATATTACTCAAGTCATTTAAATGCTGATATAATTGTCACTAAGTAGGTTATTATTAAATTATGAAAAGTGTATCAGAAGCAAATCCATCTTCCTGTTTTTGTCACTTTTTATTTGGGGCTACAACAATTTTTTTTATCTAATATGTTGTTCTGTCAACCGTAACGCTATTACTCTCTTATTTCTCATTTCTCACACAATCCATCCATCCTTTCCTTATACAACGTGTAACGGAAACCCCATATCTATCCAAAAGGGCTGAAGACAACATCTGGTATAGAGTCTCTATGCACAGTTTCAGCACAAAATAACTGACTCAAAGAATTGTTACCAAATTATTGGTTTCATATATTTCTTGAATACCAATCATAACAAACGTGTCACAGCACTACGAGGGTCAATAACTTTCCACGTCACTTGCTAATAACACGATAATTCTTTTCGTTCTTTTTAATTTGAAAAATTCGGTCTCTGGTATCAGTGTATTGGAATTTGTAATAAGTTCTACACACGTAGACTTGGGATTACAAAACCATTGCCATATCGTTTGTTATGATCCAAAGAAGCCATGCACTGGGTATGTATATACCCTTTAAATTACACGTTGCATATTTACGTCATAATATCATTTTTATTTATATTCTTAACTTATTGAGTTACATGCAGCATTAGTAAAAACGCAAAAAACTTATCGCTTGTCTTGTCATATGTGGCGCCTGTTTTCGATTTTTGAAATTAAATAACATTTTCAATTTTAACATATACACTATTACTGCAAACTTAACAGATTTGACTCACGTCACTGCCTTAAACGGGCACACACTATATGTTTCATGAAGTATTAGGAATTTAGGAAAAGGTCCTCCGATACTCAGGTCACATGCAAATTAAATGCTTACATATTTATTAACAAGATAGCATCCAACACAAACATACCAACATACACCTACCAACATGTTGGTATACATTCACTTAAGGCGAATAAACATGTCCAAGTTGGTAGGTTTATCCGCACTTACCCCAGAATTAGGGTAGCTACACACATTAAGATCAACCCTGATACTTTGATATGAATTAAGATATTCTAATTTTAATTGGTAGCAGAGTGATGCTTGGTGTAAGCAGTTTCCTTTGTGTTAAGAATTTAGTTTGTTACTATGAAGGTAAGTACGTAGATTGATAGATATCTATATCTCATTAGAATCTTTACTAATAATATTATAAATGTTTAGACGGATCGATGTATGAATGTTTTTTACTCAATCAAGCTGAAATGGCTGAACGGATATGGATAAAATTTTACACAAGGATTGGTTATAGCTAGATAAAATCATTTATGATAAGAAAGTGTCAAAAGATTTGTACGCGACATAAGTTGCGGGTAGCAGTTAGCTAATCAATATAAATCATGATTTGAAATCTATGTCTTATCTCAAAAGTAATTACTTTTAACGTCTTATGATGATACTTAAACCAGTCACTTATCAAAAAATAAATGAACGGTACATCACTTTAATGCAATCTACATGTGAACTATATTCTAAAACTAGTTAAACTATTATTTTCGTTGTAAAAATGGTTTCAAAAATAAAATAATAATATCTAGTAAAAATATACCTTATCATTTACCCCAAAAAGTATAGTCTAACATGACATCTCAAAACACTAAACATAACGAGGGTAAAGAGATCATATCAGTACCGTTTAAATCTTAACCCTTTACTGGGGTGGTTTTATTAATTTATTTACACGTGCATCTAGCATTATTATACAAATACCGCCATAATTGTACCCATATGCAAAGTTAAATGTCGCCATTTTGATTTTATCTTTGTTTAATACATTTTGAGGGTAGTCTTAGGGAATTTGGGCTTTGTATGTTTGGCTATTAAGTTTGTGGGTATGTTGTAATTTTGTGTTGGTATAAATGAGAGTGATTTGGCATAATAAAAGGGATGAAATTAATCTTAAAAATATTTTAAACCTTTTTTGAGCATAGTTAGTAGTAGCTGTCGTAGTTTGACCAAAAATGAAAAGTGCCAAATTTTGGGTTTCCTTGCGTCTCTAATCAGAATCGATGACAGTAGAATTAAGATTACCGATATAGGATCACAGAGTTTAAGTGATAGTGTTTTTTTTTTATTGATAACTAGTACTCACGCGGGGCTTCGCTCCCGTAGATTCTATCACGGTAAAAACATAACTCTCCTTTTTTGTAGTCGCATAAAAAGTAGCCTATAACCTTCCTCAAGCTTCAAGCTACTGCCATACCAAATTGCATCCAAATCCACCAAGTACTTTCGAAGATTAGCGCGTTCAAGCAAACAAACAAACTTTTCCGCTTTATAATATTAGTATAGCGCGTTTGACCACCATCTCACCTGATGGTAAGCGATGATGTGATCGAAGATGGAGCACGCTTACCCAAAAGTAACCTATTCACTCTTGGCTTAAAGACCCCTGGGTTATAGCTATCGGGAAACGCAGACTCCGTATAATAAAATTTTTTTCACCCTTTTTAGTGGGTCGGTTTATAATTTATCTAGTTACAAAAGCCAAAATGTTAACTACTTATCGTCTTTTACAAAATATTGCTTTCCCCGATGCAGAGCCCTTAATTTTTGAGGAGTTCTCCTGGTACTTCACCATCAGCTCTACTTTACCATATGCATTGTGACGAGCATAAAGTGCTTAACATTCATATTCAAGTAATCGAATCGCATTCCACAAAATAATTATTATTGAGTAGTTTCGGTGGCCATCTGTGGTCTTCATCATCAGTTCCACTTCCCCAAATGGTGCCTTTCGAGAGCAACTGCACAAGTTACTATGAGAAATACCCAAAACGCCCTCGATTTCTCCATGATTCCATCATCAGATCCTAACGTGATGACAATGGGACCGACTAGAAAGTATATTATACCCTTTCAAACTAAAAAAGATTTTTCCAAATCGGTCAAGCCGTCTTCGAGATATGAGGTAACATTCATAAAAACAAAAGATCAAAACGAACTGAGAACCTCCTCCTTTTTTTGAAGTCGGTTAAAAAGCCTCTATTTTTGTTAAGTGTAGTAAATAAACTCTCTGTTGGTCTGATCGCTGTCTCCCAACATACCGTCTCCAGCCTAGTTTGGGAAACAGTATCTCAGTACCTTTTGGTAATACACCTTATAATATATTGAAATTTGTCTGAAGCACAGGAACGTCAAATTGTGTATGTCTTTACACTGTGTCAAATAAACATTTTTATTATAAATATTTGTAATTACTATACGGGAGAAATGACTCGTGTCGTCAAAGTTTAAAAAAACCGGTTTCAAAGTCAAATGTTTGTGTTCAAAGAAAGTGATGTGTTTGTACTGTTATAGGAACGAAATAAATATTATAATTAAATTAGACACTGTTGCTGTGATCCTACTCCAGAAAAGCATACTTAACTTAGTTGGAGGGGTTAATAAGATTACTAGTACTTAAGGTTAATTCTACCCACATTTCCAGTTCTCTTTTAAACGAAAAAAACTACAGTAAGGAAGGGCTAGGTAACTCCACAATGCTTGATCTTTAAAAAAAATATACCTCAATTTTTACTTCAAATTTCCTCAATCAAAAACTCGCTTTGTATTTTTAACATCAAACGATACATGAACACATATAATTTTCCCATTTCTGGGAAACAAAACAAAATTACCACATTGTTAGGTCGGTGTCAAGTAAAAATAATACCGAACTTGGCAGGATATGACTTAAGGCTTGACTTGATCAACATTCAGAGCGCGTTTGACGGCCCCCTAAGTCTTATGGCTTGAGTATACGTAGCTATACAATCTGAGGGTGTGGGGATATGCGATGCTGCTATGATGGCAGTCTTGAAACAACGAATGGATGAAAACGTGTTTATTGAGTCAAAACTAACGTGAACCACAACTGCTTAAAGCCTGCAATACATGTTGGCCAAGCGTTGTCGAATGAAGGCCAATACCATCATGTAGACGGTATATTTGCCTTGTCTTGCTATCGCTCGGTGTCACTTGCCTAGTTGGCCGAGTGAAGGCCAGCGCCAAAATGTATAGAGCTCATTTGGTGCAACTTGTCTTCGCTCGCCGTTGTTCGTGATCACTTGCCTCACTTCGGATCGGTGTTGGTCACAAAACAAAGGCGCTCGCCTGCGCTCGGCCAACATTTGGGCAGCTCTACAGACCCTCTTCTACATTGGTCGTCTGCATTGGCGTTCGACGAACTCGTCGAACGTGTGGACATTATTTCTTGCCTTGTTGGCCTACGCTCGGCCAACATGTATTGCAGGCTTTACATTTTACAATCTATGTTGGGTTTGGATTCCAGACTAATTGTATGCAGCTGAATACTAGTGTTTTACATGGAGCGACTGTTTATCAGACTTCCACAATCGGCAAGGCTGGTGTCAGATTTATGGCTTCTAACTACCTGTAACGACAAAATGACAGCGTTCCAACGGTTTTGCGTAATTTCCGAGGCACGGTGGAATCGATACGTTAAGACATTCACCCATCCAAGGGCCAACCTCGCCAAATGTTACTTAACCTTGAAGATTGACCCATGCGGCTGTTATTATTTAGCCACTAATTCCTCACTAAACTAACATTAAAACAAAATTCCACCTTGATATTATAAGTGAATCCAGTACAACAATGCTTTCAGGATGTTGTTGGGCCTCCCACGATTCTGCAGCGCGTCCAATATGTTTGCTGAAGCGGCGGTAGATAGCTTTGGCGCTATTATGAGACGGCGATCTGCGTCACTGCTGCGTAGGATTCGTGGGAGTACCAACAGCATTCTGAAAGTCATTGCAAACAAACAGGATTGTGTTTTCCTGCAGCATTGGACTCGCATGCATTGCGGTGAAGCTGATGCTGCGGGAAAATATATGAATTAGTTTTTAGTGATTATTATTTTAATTAATTTTATTACTAACATAGAATGTAAGGTGTTTTACTAACAAACTTTGTATGGATTTCTTTTCTGAGATAAATAAATAATAATAATAATAAATAAGTACAGATACATCTACCGACCCACACTATGTGTTCCTACATCAAAAACTACACTAATGCGCAAGAGTGTTTTTTGCATGGCACCAATTGTCTACAACAAATTGCCCAAAAGTTGGAAAGAAAAACAGTACCTAGGATTAAACAAGCATTGAAATTATTTTTGGCACAAAAAGCCTATTACAGCATCGCAGATTTTTTAAAGGAGTCATGTAAATAATAAATTAATTAGTAAAATTGGATTATGTTATGATTTGTTTTGGTTAAGGACTGATTTGTTTGTGTAAAATGATTTAATTTATTTTTATATTGTAAGTGTAGAATTTAAAGAATGTTATGATTTTTTTTTTTGTTTTATGATTTATTTGTGTAAAATTATTTAATTTAATTATATTGTTTATATTGTAAAATTGTGTGTAGAATTGAAATAATCATTATGTATCTGTATGTAAACATATTTGCACGCCATGAGAAATGGCAGACATGTCGTGAGCCAATCAATTTTTAAGATCCTGCATGCATGTATTATATTAAATGCTGTATGTGTTCGCATGTTTGAGCTAATAAAACCCTGGTGGATTAAGGCTCATTCCCTATCTTAAAGCGCGTGGTGCTTGAAAGTTAGTTAGTTGATTACAGCTGTGGGTACTTTATAGGCTGATTTGGCTATGCTTATTACAAGATCATCGAGAGAAGATCGATATAACCTCACACTGGGCCTGCGTGGTGGATTACCATTTAATTTCCGTGTCCCGTCTGCATCATTCTACAACGGCAGAGGAGATAGTCAAATACATTATGGCGAAATCCAATTTCTCCCTGAGGGTCGAACGGCTAGAGTCTCATAATGAAACTAATTTTAATTCTTTTGTGGTAAAAGCGCCGACCGATAATCTATCGACTTTCGTGAAGGAAGAATTCTGGCCGAGAGGTGTAATATTCCGGCGTTTTCGAGGCCGGTTTCCGGACATCGCGCGACACACGATGCCGATAACTCTTGCAACAAGTTTTGGTTTAGTGATGTATGTATTAGTTTATTTATATTTATACAATAAATATAATTAAAAAAATAAATATAAATAAACTAATACACATTTGTGATATTACAAATAGATTGTATTTTATTTGTATTGGCCAAGTTGCCTGAAATATATAAAATTCTATTCTATTCTATTTACTCGAGAATCCACGCCCACCCAGCATGATACTAACTGTGCCATAGACGGACTCATGGAACGGTGCTTGTAAGTACTGGCCGCTTACAAAAAAATATACGAAAGACAATTTTGGTGGGTACTAAAGAAAAAAATGTTTTCGAAAAAAAAAAGAAACTACAACTATGTAGTTTAGCTAAACCTTACAACTATGAACAATTCTGTATAATTAACAACATGGTTGGCGCAGCGTTTAAGCGATTGGCTGCAGCGCTGCGTATCTCGGGTTCGATTCCTGTACGGGCGTATAGCGTGTAATACGTTTGTATGGCCCATAAATAGTTGCTCCGGGTCGGGGTGATATTAATTGTACTCAAGATACATGAGAAATTCTTAGAGTGGGGCAATACCTAACGAGAAGAAGTTTGTGGAAATGTTCTAACAAGATACTGTAACCCCGAAACGTACGGGCAATTGAAGGAAGGGTTTTTTATCAGTAGAAGTCTGACATTCCCTTCCGCTCCATCCAGAAAGGAAGGAGCCATTAGCCAAAAAAAATATTATACATCAGTAAGGCCTACAGTGTTAGTCTAATAAATTACTTAAAAAAACTATGCAAGTAAAAACAATCAGGCACACACACAATCATAAAGGACATAACAAAACAAAAACAAAATCCCCATGTCTAGCATGAAGCTTGATAAATTTAATTAATAATTGTAGGTCCTTCTATATAGTCTTTTTGCGAAGACCTTCAGTACGCTTCAAAGCTTTTTTCTTCTTTATTTTCCCACCGGAAAGAAAAATATGGGTAATGTTTTTCTGGGAATCGATAAACTTTATCACCTCGGCCTTTTTCTGGTGGTCGCATCTGTTTTCTTGTTATCAGAAGTTGCAGTATTTAGGTATAGTGTAGATAGAAGATCAGCTCGCCTCGTGGATGTCACAAATCTATCAGATCCTCATTGAATACAATAAAATATTACAATGCAATCGAATCAGTAATTTTCCTTGTAAGATTAACATCGAAATGAATTCATAAATAAGAGTCTTTACGCTTAACTGGCTACGATTGCTAATTTTATACATGCTGACGTGAACGGCAGTCTGTGGCTTTATATTGTTTTTTTTTTAATTTAAATTTAATTTAAAATTTAATTTATCATCATTTTTTAGTTGAAAATCTTGAATACGAACCTTTAATTTATATGGCAGAATTTATAAAAGAAATAGATAGGTACTAAAAACAAATTTGTAATACTTAAATAATAACTCAAATTGAATTTAAATATAATCATATAATTGCAGATCGTACACTCTTTTATTAACTTTTTTTAAACTCAGTTAAAAAAAGAACACTCCCCTTCACACTTTTAACGAATTACTTAAAGCAATTTCAAAATAAGAACTATTAGTACCACCCCTTATGTTTTTTTTTTCTTTTTTCTTGGCGTCGGCACATTTTTCCTAGCCTGTAATAAAGGCAGGGAGAAGTCGCTCCAAAACCTAATAACACGAAGTAATTTTTCAATTGGTCGTGTTAACGTTTCTGAACGCACACACCTTGTTTTTGGATGGAGTTATGCTGTAGGTAGCCAATAGAATATTCCTGTTTTGTTTTTGCTTAATTTAATATTTATTCTTAAATATAAATAGCATTAACAATGAGAAAGAATATATGATAAGCTTTTTCTCTCGTTTCTAAGTCTAAAGGTTAAGCAAGAGTTCTCAATTTCTAGAAAATACTCAGTTAGTTAAGCCGTAAGTTAGGCTATTAAACATTTTCATTGTCCCATTAATAAGCTGTTAAATGAAAAACGAATACCCTTGAATGACAGCTACACATTTAAATAACATTTCACAATCTTGCATAACATCGTTCACTTGTTCCGCAATTTGCATACATTTTTTTCTCCCGTGCAATACTGTTCTTTTGTCTGACGTCTGTGAAACTTTTACAAAACGTTTCATTTTTATTTAGCTTCTTTATCAACTTTGCAAGTTAATGTTATAGATTGATCGTTGCTGGCCACGTGCGTATTGGACTGGCGTAACGAAGGTTCCGTATATGATTAAAAAGTATCTTACTAACTTCATATTTTGTTTACGGTTTTCAAATTGTGTAAGTTGCTGTAAGTTTTACTTTTCGTCAAATTTCATAATTAGAATGCAATACAATACGATACCCTAAAGATTTTGATTACCTTGGAAAATCGTAAAATATGCAACATTAATGGCCACATCTTTTGATCGCGTGGACTCTTTTTGATATACATATATTTCCGTTTGATATCTTTAATGTTCTTGATAGACGGACAGACAGATAGACCATGAATAGATCCCGTAAGAGTTCTATTTATACAAATTCCAAATTCAATTGGAAATACGAAATCCTTAATGATTTTTTTTTAGAACAGAATTATTGAAATAAAATGACCTAATTTTTAAGACTTAAAATTTATTAAATAAACAAACAATAAGCCCAATACCTAAGGTCTTTTGACGTTTCAAAGTTATGGATAAAGTATTATTCGGTTAATAATACATTTTACTGTACCAAGTGTGTTTGGTAAGTTTAAAACTGCATGTCTTTGACGTGTTGACAGGCACAGAAATGTAACAGACCCACAATTGCACGCATCAATGATTTGTAACATAGACCATGACCCTTTTAGAGAAGTCAGGGGGATTTATCCTAAAAAAATGCGACTAATATGGGCGACAAAAATGTTAAAAATTTGACTCAGAAATAGAGAGATTTAAGTAATCATTCTTATCAGATGATAACACGAATAAAAATGACTACTCAAATAAATTTTTGTTTAGAATTAGAACTAGCAACGTGAGTAGAATTCACATTACTAGCAATCTGTTACTAGTAAGCTAATTAGTTACCCTTGCAACTAAGCTAATTATGCTTGTTTCTGAAATAATTCTTTCACGGCAATGTTGTACTCATTTTAAAGAAAAATTACTTATCGCCAAATAAGGGTACCCACTAGCAGTGCAGTTGTAATTTTGTGAACCATTTCTTCAGTTTTATATTGTATGGCTTTCAAGTCAACCTTTATATTAATATAAAAGAACATGTTATATTTTGTCAAGCTAAACATATTTAAGTTGGTTTTATATCTGTTAGTATTAGATTTTCAATTTTTTTTTCGTCTAGTTAAATACCTATTTTATAATTAATGAAAATATTTTGCTTTTAGAAAATACGTAAAGTATTTTAAAAAATCTATATCCGAAATTATTGTTAACTTCCATTAACCTATCTGTCCCATTCATAACTCTAGTATCCACCCCTCAGCCAGTAACAATCTTGTGGGTGACTTGTAAATGAAAAGAAAAAAATGTTTGGAAAAAATGTCCGCTTTTAAAACACGACTTTTGCATTATGCCGTCCAACGCGGAGACTATTAAACGCAATAATGGAATTATTGAAATGAAAATTGTTATTGTTTTTGTAAGATATTTAAACCTAAAAGCTTCCCGAGTTGACGGCGCGTCGTGTTTTATGCGCGCCACCAAACAGTACAGGGCCATTGCCTACCAGGGTTGCGGTAATGTTCTACAAGATACCGCAACCCCAAAACACAAGGCGAACTGAAGGAACAGGGTTGGGTTTTAGTCAGTAGAAGTATGACATTCCCTTCGACTGCACCCAGAACGGAATGAGTCACTTGATGATATTCCACCCAATAATCTGTCTTTACTACCTGTGCTGGAACACAGGCCTTGAATCTGAGGGAATGTAATCCAAAATACGAGCTTAGTGTGTTTTAGTAGACTTAACTTGTCTTCGAATTTTGAGTTCTTGGACTTCGATATTCGAGTTTTTCGCGATGTTATCATCCACCGATTTATGGAACAATAGTAAGTAATATTAAGTTTAATTTCTTTTTGTTTTTGTATTGTTGATAGGTTTACGTTTGACCACCATCTCAATTGATAGTAAGCGATGATGTTATCGAAGATGAAGCACACTTGCCTAGAAGTAACCTATAAACTCTTGACTTAAAGACTCCCAGGTTATAGCTATCAGGAAACACAGACTCCGGCAGAGAATTACGCTCCTTTGCTGTACACGCAATGAAAGTATTCCCAAAACGTTTTGTGCGTATGGGTGGGATGTCCACCATATAACGATGGCGCATCGCCGTTCGTCTTGTGTAGTCCGATGATGAATTGCTATGTTGTCCTACCAACTTAATAGTCCATAACAGTGTGAAACACAGGACAGTTGGTAAACTTTCTAGGACCGAATACTAATTGTTAAATCGAGCGAAACTGTGACTTCGACTTGACAACTTGATCATCAGATTATTTAAAAGCTGCATTATTGTTTGAAATCCGTAACAAAATTGTAGAATTTAAATAATCAGCACAAAAAAGAAACGACTTTGAAAACATAATCGGAATTGAGTTGATATGGAAGTAAAAAAATAGGTATTCTACTATTTTGGTACATATATGGGCTTACTGTGTATTACTGCTACCTACATTTTAAACATTATTTATCTTACAAGATAAATTATTATTTATCTTAATTTTATATACAAATCAGTAAATATAATAAATAATTAACCTATGATCCACGATAAAAGATTTTATTGATTGCTTGATAAGAATATTATTATAAAATATTATTATATAAATAATTGATATTATTGTAATTATAATTAATAAAATTAGGTACTTGATGACTATCTAAATTCCCAAGTGCCTCGGTCACGACTGTCATTTGTAAATCATTGACAGCGTTACGGGTAGTTAGAAGCCAGAAAATCTGGCACCAGTCTAGCCAAGCTGAAATTAAAAAAAATATATAAAAAAACCCGACTGCTCAACTGAAATGGAAGAAACAAACACATTTTTATTTAAAAAAATGACTAGCAAGCGGGGCCCAATTGAACCTAATATAATTATAATTTAAAAAATGGAATGGGTCCTGCCTGATTGTCATTTTTTTAAGTAATAATGTGCTTGTTTCTTCCATTTCAGTTGAACAGTCGGCTTTTTAGATTTTTTAATTTTTTATGTTCAGCCATTTAGTATTTAATTCCGTATTAAAACGTTATATTTCCTAAATGGGTGCTAAAAATGAAAAATGGTTAAAGAAACCTCTATCTATTTAATGACATCATTTGACATAGTTTGTTGATTTTAGTTTTTTATTTTTGACAATACGGCGCCTGGTTGTCGTTGTGATGGTTTGTTTTTATTTCAATATATCCTATAACACTCGCGCCATCAAGACAAATCCAACGACGTATCATTTATCAAAATCCATTCACGGGTTTTATAGTTACGAGGGAACAAAGGAACGGACAAATATATATACATACGCGGTAAAAATATAAGCCTCCTCCTTGCTTCTTAATAAAGAGTGCTAATAATCACTTAAAAACTCAACAATCCGATACCTACGTGACAGAAGACATATAACTTAATTAATTATTAATTGAATGACTAATTAAAGTGAAGTGTGCCAACGACCTAGTAATAGTCGTTCATTTAAGATAATAGAAAAGTATCATTATCTTAATAATTTGTATAAACATGCGATTTCTCACGATTACATGGCGCTGGCGCTTATATATTTCACGTGGGATTTTTTACATAGTTTATTGCATATAGAAGGGACTTATGAACCTCACAAATAGGTTTTGAAAATGCGTTGTTCTATTATTATTATAAGTGGATAAATACTTAATTGAATTGCTCAAAAAAAAGGCGTTCTTTTGTTCTCGAATAACTTGATTTTCCCTTGGCTGCAACTTCGTTCGCGTGGTTCTTGCGCCAATTCTTCCAAGTGTCATAGAAATAACAATATGTTTAGACTGTCACCTATCTTCGGACCGAAATCGGCAAGAGTTGCTTAACTTTAAAGACCAGTGCGACTTTTATTATTTAGCCATTAGCTCCTCCAAGACACCAGGATACCGAAAAAGGAAACAAGTGAGTTGAGAGCTGTAAGTTTGAAACAACTGTCTTTAACACGTTCGCTGACAGTACGCCGTTAGGCGGGAAATTAAAATAGTGCGTTATGACAGTACGTCGAGGAACGGGCCACTTATTTTTAAGAATACGTCGTCTCACGATAATTTTTCATATAAGTATTATGAAGAGCAGTATCCACTGTCATATTATGAGCAATTTTATATTTCTTACTGCTGTAACACGAGTATTTTGTGGGTAGTTTCATATTGCTTGCTTGTGCACGAGTACTACGTTGATTTGTTATTTAGTATGGAAAATTCTACTGTCGTAATGTGTCAGGATAAGTGCTCACTGTCAGCGAACGTGTTAAGTCAAGAGTGAATAGGTTACTTCTAGGCAAGCTTGCTTCCCTGCTGGGGTTGCGGCAATTCTCTAACGAGAGACCTTGGCCCTGGAAAGCAAAGGCAACTGAAGGAGTAGGGTGGGTTTTTAGTCAGTAGAAGTCTGACACTCCCTTCCGCACTACTCACAGCCGCAGGAGTCCTTTGTTAATTTTCCCACCTAGAAAAAAGAAGAAAAAGCAAGCTTGCTTCATCTTCGACCACATCACCATCGGGTGAGATGGTAGACTAACGAATGCCTAGAATAAAAAACGGCTGCAAACAAGAGTTTTTATATTCAACCGAATTCTTAGTGAACACAACTTTTTAAGAGAGTCTCCAAGAATTAAAAACAGGTGCACAGGAAAACGTTGTCGGACAGAAAAAGTTATTTTCTTGGAACATTGTAGTCGACAAAGTGAATCGTGTAATGTACTCAGCAAGACTTCCGAGCCATCGTGATTGGGTATTTTACAACTATATTGTGAATAGATAATTAAAATCGTTGAAAAAATTTAAAAGTAATTCGCTATTAAAATCCGTATATCCTTGTCACGCAAATCGCTGTTTGTACTGATCACTATAGAGTGACTTACAAGTGACGTCACGTGAAATTAGTGAGTTTTATAAAATAGTACTTGTACGGTGGTTACCTTACACCTTGTTTGTTAATGTTAAAATGTTATGAGTACCGCGCCGCGACCCAGGTTAGGGAATTTGATTAGTAAAACGATGTTTACTGTTACACGGATTTATTGGTACTAAAGTAATTAATTTACAAATGGAACGCGATGCACCGCATCGTGAGTGCAAGCGTCAGCATTATTACTAAACAATACAAAATGTACGGGTTTGCTCGTACAGTACTTATAGAACCATTTATTTCAGGAATATACCGATATAAAAAACAATACACAAATAACATATTATATATACATTTCAGTATAGTCAAATATTAAATTATTAACATTACATATATTAAATAAAAATTATAGTATAATTATAAATATAATCAAGAGTGAATAGGTTTCTTGTAGGTAAGCGTACTCCATCTTCGATCACACCATCACTTACCATCAGGTGAGATGGTGGTCAAACGCGAACCTATTCTGAACAAAAAAAAATACATATTAGAGCTAGATTTTTTTTTATTAATTGCCATACATATGAAAAAGTAATTGACGTCTCTTCTCTTATAACTCTTATAATTTCTTTAACGGCCACTTGCCTTTTGTTTAGGTTCTTTTTTTTTAATGAAAATCGGTTCGCGTTTGACCACCTAATGCTAATAATAAACCTAATGGTTATCTCACCTGATGGTAAGTGATGATGTGATCGAAGATGGAGCACGCTTACCTAAAAGTAACCTATTCACTCTGGACTTAAAGACTCCTAGGTTGTAGCTGTCGGGAAACACAGACTCC
Organism: Tholera decimalis; assembly: GCA_943138885.2. Classification (NCBI taxonomy): domain Eukaryota; kingdom Metazoa; phylum Arthropoda; class Insecta; order Lepidoptera; family Noctuidae; genus Tholera; species Tholera decimalis. Next base: position 31,370,487 of record OW964569.2, on the reverse strand, counting down.
GGTAGGGAATTCTACTCCTTAGCCGTACGCACAATGAAGGTATTCCCAAAACGTTTTGTGCGTATGGGTGGGATGTCCACCATTTAACGATTGCGCTTCGCCGTTTGTCTCGTAGTCCGATGATGGAACGGGCTTGGTGGAATTAGATTGAATTAGATTCTAAAAAATGTCATAACAAAAAGTCTAACCAATTACGATTAAATTTATGGAACTTTGAAGGAGATAATGCTGTGACTCGCAAATCTATACTAATATTGTAAATTCGATAACAGTCCTTACTAAACGATATTATTAAGCCCGTTCCATCATCGGACTAAAAGACGAACGGCGATGCGCCATCGATACATGGTGGACATCCCATCCCGCATGATGGTCAAACGCGAGCCATAAAAATATATACTAAAAATACTTTAGAAGATTAGCGCGTTTAAATAAACGTTTCCGTTTATAATATTACCTAGTATAAATAAGGTAAGTGCATTCAATAAATAAATAAATTAATATATATTAATAAACCGTAGATACTTTATTCACATAGCCAAACTTAATACCTATCTGGCGGGTTTTTCCAAACACGCAATAACTTAAAGGTCACAGAAACACCCAAATCAATCTAGGTATTTTCCCAAGACATAAAGGTCAAAATAGCTTGCATCGGACAATACCGCTAGATTAAAACAATAAAGCCAATACCAGGAGTATACAGTAGTAATATCTTCAACTGATACGATTGGAACCTGTTAGGCGAACGGTTTTGATACTTGAACATAAATTAAATATTATTATAATATGCAAAAATCAGTTTAAGGCTAATACCAACAGACTAAAGCGCGGTCTAAGGATGTCTACTTCAAACAAAAGTATATTATAATTTATACTTTTTGCCTGCAGATTCACCTGCATAAAAGTCTTTACTTATCTCAAGATAATACGAATGTCAACCAAAGCAGTTCAGCGATTAAGACATAAAAGGTAACAAATAGACAGGTACAAATTTATTTTCTCACAGCATTTACAATCGCACTGTTGCAATTTTTACATGTTTCCTACATTAGAGTAGGTACCTGAGTACTTGCCTAGCAGAGATATCGACATCTATGAGAATGTCGGTCAAACATAGGTAAGTTTAAACTTGTTCCAAGGCTAGATAAAGGACATGCTTTATCGATCTTTGTTTTTCTGAATTTATATTCTAAATATCCCTTTGCTTAATATTAAGGGTACTGAGAAATCTAGTTAAGACTTCCCCTTGAAGGGCCAAAGTTACAATGAGAATTTATTTAGCTAATGAGTGCACAGAATATGGTCAAAATCACGAGAAAACCAAAATAGCAAAACAAATACAGAAGGCAGACAGCACGCACCAACTTCAACGTATTTCTCGCTCTCAAACGTCCATTTACTTCTATTATCTTGATATTTGCATATTAATACTGCTCGTAAAACAATGAATCAATATCGAGGCGTCTCCGGAAGCAGACAGGTAGGAAAAATACCTCTTTTGCTGACGCCTAAACTATAATCGACAAGTTTTGATACTTGATGGACGGTACCGTTACTTAAACAATGAATTAATGCTGAAGCAACGACGGGGCAGTCACTAGTAGCACTGTTTGGTATTGACGAATTATTCTCAACCTGGATTGAATATTTTTGATACTTGTTAAGACTTAATACATTGCGCATAACTTGGTCAAGGCCACATTAATAAAAGTCGCTATAGCAATTCATGTTCATTTTTTATTAATAGAAAAAAACCCAATCAATTTTTATTGTGCTCTTGATTTGGAAGGTTCCAAAAAATAATTCTTATATCAAAAGTTATTCTCGCCTAAAACGTTGAGCAAATATTGTATTAAACTTCACTATAAAATAATCCAGAGATAGAAGCATAAAGTGTGAATATTGTATGTTTGTCCTCTATGCATTTTTAAGCCATTAATTAAATACCTACTGAAGAAATTAAAAAGAGGGGATTATCACATGCACATCATTGTTTTGATTTAGTTGGTTAAAAAAACAAACATTTTATTACTTTACATGCCATTGAAACGCATGGGTACTACTAATAGAAAATAAAGTATAACAATTGGTTATTCACAAGCATCTAAGAGCCAGGAGATGAAGTATGCGCAACACTTTTTGACAGAGTCAATCACTCCACAAAATTTTCCCCACACCCTACAAATCAAGTATCAAAACGTCTCACATGATATATCTATCTTAGACAGACTCAGAAGTCACGTAACACCGCGGTCGAAGCCTCACGTTCACCAATCATCTAAACCAAGTCCGTGACTGTATACCTGTCTCTTTCACCCACACGCTATCTGCTATTACCATCTCCCTTCCTCCCGACGAATCCGTCGGGAAATCTGAATAGTATGGAGTAGAATTAGGTGCTTTGAGTCTTTGACATTACTTTGTAAGGCGTTGATAGATTTTCTTTGAACCTTGTTTAGTGTTCAGGGATTGGTAGAAAAGTTTCATTTATGGGAATCGAGATAGTTTCGCTGAGGTGGGAAAACTATTAATAGTCTAGTCTGTATCAGGTGGATATGATGTTGTGTCTGTTTAAGAAAACGTGGTGAATTTGCTCAGGTACGGACATTAAATTATGTGTCTAAAATAATAGCAACACTATCGAGTTGAGCTACTGTTTAACGTATATACCTCCAAAAAATACGGGACCTTCACTACGATCTCCATCTGTTCGTCTATCAGTTGCTTAGAGGAATAAAAATATCAAAAGCTCGAGTGTATTTTCAGCTGTGAAAAAATCTCTTAAAGTTGTAATTATTTCGCATATTTTATGATTTCACAAGTGAATCAAAATCTATACGGAAGTTTCCGTAGACCTAGAATCATGAAATTTTGTCAAGAAGCAATGTTTTACAGCAGACGTAGAGGAAAATATTAGTTTATTAGTAGCACTTGGATAGTTTTTAGGAAACTGACGGTACGCGAGTCGCACTTGACTTTTTTAAATAAATTTGACAACAAATTATTTAAATAATGTTAATATATATAATAAGTATCCGATAAGTTCCATTTAAAAAGAGATTGCTAATTTGAATGAGTGCAACAATTTCAAATTGAGTTCAAACTAACAGTTTTGGCCCATATTATTATATTGTAGGGTTCTCTTCACCTAGAAAACGCTAAAAGAATACTGCATAGTACGGAGACGGTCTCTCTTAAATTCGATTTTGACTTTTTCTCTGTGAACTGTGTATTTAACAGTGAAACTAGTAACATCTTTCTAGCATACGACAGAGCGTCTCCTTGACTATAATTAAATGCCTGTAAACGAATTTCTATCATCATACACTTTCATAAAAATCAACGGTATTCCCAGCTATAATCAGGATTTATTAGATATCATTGCCATGCCAATTTTAAGTTCCTCACTCGATACTGCTTCTAATGCAGTTCACCCTCTCCAGAAAAATCAGTAACATTATAAACATCATAGCATCTTAAGGGCCAACATTGCAAGCCGTCACTTTCAACAATACAGTCAATCCCATTCCGTTAGGAATACGCACGAGTGCTTCTAAGCTATCGTCCGTATCTCATCTCTTTCTATCTTATGCAATCTTGCTTAGAGTGAAGGAGAAATCGATAGTTCTATTTTTGAAATATTTTGAATGTCTCGTTGTCGTTTCAGTGTTTATTGGATTATTTTTTGTTTATGGAATCTGGGTTGGTAAACAGTGATGATGTAATTTAAGTTACAAACAAGGTTGATGACTTTTAAGTTGTTAATGACATTGACGTTTCGTTATGTCATCTTATTTGAAGTTGGAATCGATTTCATGGGTACCTAAAACATATTGAAAATTCTTCAACGTACTTAAGATGGAGGCAAGAATTTGTCTTTTCACCTGTAAGCTGCCCATCACGTACTCCTGGAGCCTTTTCTTATTTAAACAACGTTTCGCTTTTTTAAGCTTTTTTTTTTTAAGCTCTCCTTCGCCATCAATACGAATACCAGGAAGCCTAATTGATGATGAAGGGAAAATGACTCCATTTTTACATGGATACGTCAAAATCTCACTGAGTATATTCCCCGAGATAAAAAGTGGCCTATGTTCTAATCCAAGCTAACTAAGCTATCCATGTTATATTACGATTCACTTCACGATGCCAAAGATAGTCCAAATGATGGAAAAAGATCATCAAAGAGCAAAAATGATCTTATATTGGCATAAATCAAGTGTTAAATACATAGGTATACTTATTTAGTTTTTCTACTTTTTTATATAAAGCTCAACACTTCAAGTGCTATTTTTTATTTATTTATTTGCATGGGACGCAAACATATTTGTACCATCAACATATTTCGACACGCCCTATCAACAGTGTAGGATCTGAAAATATGCAACTTTTCAGCAGAACAGTTTAAAGTTTAAAAGCATGATAAAAATGTTATTTTATGGATTACGATTTTGAATTTTGGAATGAGTATCATACATCTAATATCCATATATATAATCGTAATCCATAAAATAACATTTTTAATATTGCATTTGGTGCACTTACCAGCCAAAATACCCCCGATATCATATCAAATCAAGTCGCAAGAAGCAGTTACCATATCTCAGCTGTAGACTTGTAATCAACGAGCCAAGAGTTACAACAAGATAAATATTGGGAGTCACATTAATTTGACTGTCGAACATTTGTTTTTACGACATTAGCATGTTTGTTTATGCGAGGTGATCTACAAAACTGCTCGATTTATTCTAAGTTGGCAATGATAAGGATAATTTTGATAAATTTTGTTAAGATTTTTTTGGTGGAGTGGGAGGGCTGATCGTCAGTTTACTCCTCCCATTCTGCATGGGGCGGAGGTAGTATCATACTTCTACTGACTAAAAACCCACCCGGTTTATTTAGCTGGCCTTGCGTTCCGGGGCCACGGTATCTTGTTAAAGCGCTCCCACAACCCCGGCCGGCAATGTCCCTATCGCGCACCGTCATTGATGCTGACGGCTCTGCGAGGCACGCGTAAAACACAACGTAATCGTGCGTGTAACCACTGGGCATGTAACTACTGCTCAAAAATACAATTGATTCGGAAAGATACCAAGGTCTTATTTATACGATGTGTCTTATTGATAACAACATCCTTACATAGAATTTTTATTCAAAATCTGGGATCCTGCCGGGGTTGAAGAATCATCTAACTAGATACCCCGGCCCTGGAGCTCAAGAAACAAGGTGGAACAGGGTGAACCGCTTCCGCTCCACCGAGCGGGAGCGGGATCATAGAGAGGACCCAAACGAAACCCAATTTATGATTTCCCCCCGAAAAAAGGGGGAAAATCCGCGGATAGAATTTTAGAAAGCTGTTAGTCACTAATTTGGTCTAGAAAACACCAAGAAATCAAAAACAAAGCATATACAGCACCTTTAAAACCTCAATGGTACCAACTCCAAAAGTGTTGGTATGCACTACCGTCCTTCATAGTCCATCGCTATGCAGGGCAGGTAGCCAGCGCACCTGTTGGAACCATCACTAAAAGCCTTATATTTATGTCCTACGGAAGAATAACACGATAAAGATGGAGAGTTATGATGTGAGCGTCGCGTAGGTAGGTTTTTTAGCGACGTGTGCCTAGAAAAGGACTAAGAAGTTCTTCGTTCTTAAGGGGAGATACTGGCCGTAATAATTAATGTGTTGTAGTTTTCGCCTAAAACGATATCGTCTACAATAGTGCCTAATGGTCTTAAAAATAAAATGATTCGGACGATATCTTGGTAGTTTTTTTGTGGGGTAAATCATCTAATGACTCCTCCTTTGGGTGGAGCGGAAGGGAGTGTCAGACTTCTACTGACTAAAAACCCACCCTGATCCTTCAACTACCCTAATGTTATAGGCTGCGGTATCTCGTTAAAACATTCCCGCAACCCTATCTTGGTAGTTTACAGCTTAGGCGCGAAAATAACATTGCCTAAGTAAGATATTGTCGGTATTAAAGATATTTGGAGCGAAAAACACAAAACTATTGGAACAGTTTTTAATTTCAGAGCGATATTCAACCTTTATAATTTATTTCCTGAAAATATCCTTACTGCAAGTCTTGGAAGTATTTTATTCGAATAAATGGCTCAAGAAAAAGAGCAATGCCAAGAAAAATTGCGTCCACTATAACCCTTAGATACCGGCGATCTAAGAGACCACGTACTCCGATTTTTCTGGTCAAATGCACTCCGAACGAAACGCAACGGCCCGCCACGAGCATCACCGATCTATCAACAAAGTTCGCGTATAGAATGCGAAATTCGAAATTCGAAATCACCAATAGCACACGCTGATTTCAAACGGTCTTAACACCGAACATGCGAATATTTAAAATTCGAACGAACGACTTTTGTTTTACAGATGCGATTTGTGTCTTCTAATTTTGCAGTGTTATGCTGACTCTTTGTTAAAATGTAGACTTATTTACAAAGTGATAGAGTTGGGTTTTGATTGTATATGTGTGTTTGATATATCAACATTTTACTGCAATTGTTTTAAGAATATAAACTATTTCCTGTTAAATGTCTCTTTCGCCCATTGTTTCGGTTTCTCTCTGAACTGTAGATGATGTCATGTGAAGTTTTCAAGGGAATCGTAAATGTTTTTAATGTCTTATATAGTTAAAAAATATTGTATACAGATATTAAAATGAGTTACGCGGAAATCATTGGCAATAAAAATATATTCTAGGTACGTGGATACAGGTTTTATCAATAACAATCATGATTAATAATTTCATCATTGCTTGTGACGCGCAAATCTTTTCCAGAAAGATTTTGGTCGGAATTATTTTGAAAATATAATAAAACAAAATACTTTATTAACAACGTACGATCTCAAAAACCATCTACCACTCTGCAGTCAAGATGTAAAACCATAAATTCTCTTAACAACCCTTCACTGCAGGTGGGTGAAAAATTATTTATTCAAATAAATCTCTTGAATTTTCGCAACATTGGGGTATAGCAGGCCCCCGGGCGTCGTTTCGCAATTCTTTTAACTGCACCAAGGAGGTGAGTTTTTTGTCGCTATTTTAATGAAAATGCTAATAAAAAAGGCAGTGATGATGTTTTCAAGAATTGAGAATATTTCTTGCGAGGTAAAGTAATACGATACGGTGTCACTCAAGCTTTTTGTAATAAAAGAAAAGTTTTTAAATTAGAGTTTTTGTACATTACTAAATTAATGTTTATGAATTAAGGATTTTGCACTTCATCGTCAAAACGACCAAGTGCATTGATTGATTTTGCACTTTGGCGTTTTTACGACCACTTTTCAATTTAAAATATTTTTGCAACTTTTAAAAACTGAATTTATATATTTTATTTTTAAAAAATACAAGCAAAAAATATCATTAACCAGCGAAATTCAACAGTAAGTAAATCGCAGGAAGTCTCGCTTCACGACGCAAAAGTCGTAAATAAAAACGTGAGATAAAAATTTACATTATCGCACTTATTTTAATTTCATTCGGCATTAATCATGGCACAGTGAAGTGTCGCGCGCCCATTTATTTGAGCTCGGGTACTTTTTAATTTGCTGCTGCATCCTAAGGGTTGAATGTAGATTTTGTGATACCGGGTGACAGGGCTATTAGTGTTGTTGAGTCCCTTGGTGGTGGTGTGTAGTGTGCGTGTATCCTGGGTAAGGTGTAGCCTTGTGTAGGGAATATGATTGAAAGTCACTGCAGAATGTCACATGAAGCTTTATTGGTTCAGTTCACATTACGGTTTACATCTATTGTTCTGACATGGTACGTACGCGATTTACCGTGTGTCTTAATTTGTAGACATGTTCGCCCCACCACTGAGCGTAAAGGACTGTCGCTCGCGCACGCCACGGTCCTGCTTGGCGACTATACATTTTGTCACGTAAGCATGTGTGGTGTGAGCCCCTTCAGTGTTTTACAGGAGTTTTATATGTATAACAAAAAGGTTGGTCAATTTGTGTTATTTATAACCTGAACTGGTGAACGAAACCAGCATGTCCTAGGACTGAAATCCTTGGCCCTTGTGTTGGATTTCCTGCGGCCCCATCGCCTTGATAAAGAAGAGGCTTTTGGCCCAGCAATGGGAACTTTACTGGCTGATTATATTATTTCATTCAAATGAAAAATAAAATGCTGTGCAGCTTACGACACGGTTGGTGTAGTGATTGAGCAATAGGCTGCTTCGCTGCGTATCTCGGGTTTGAATTAGAAGGAACAATAAAAAATTTTTGCAAAAAAATAAAACCGACTTCCTTATCAAAACACTACAAAGCCAAAAATAATTTTAATTTCGTTTCGTTTTCGTTTAGTCGGTGTTATTGGTTTAGTATTTTCTTTTTTTTTCACACCGCCTTCCGAAATTCAAATTATTTTTGGCTTTGTAGTGTTTTGATAAGGAAGTCGGTTTTATTTTTTTGCAAAAAATTTTTATTTTCGCGTTTTTTAGTGGGTCAATTTGTAATTAATCTAGTTATAAAAGCCAAAATGTCAACCACAAAAAAATAAAAACGCGCGAACAAAAAACACAATGCAGAGTAAACGAAAAGATCATCAATGTAAATACTTTTTTTAGACTTTTGTTGATTTTTCAGAAACGGCTTATCCGATTTCGATAAAATTTTCATGGGACCATTTGGGAAGTATACCCTTTCCAACAAAAAAAGAATTTTTCAAATCGGTTGGCAAGCGACGGAGCTATGCCCGAACAAACATAAAAAAAAAACAAACAAACATCCGAATTGAGAACCTCCTCCTTTTTCAGAAGTCGGTTAAAAAGTATAGAAAACAACATACATACAAATTAAAAAGTTATACAAAATGCCTTAAGGATGGTTTTAGTAACTGGTACTGAACTTAGATTATTATTATACGAGTTCCGCACAGTTAAAGTTTTTGTATGATAGTTGTTTTGAGTTTGGGTGTTTGTGCAAGTGATTTTTTTTTATATATTCAGTCTAGGTCAATAAGTGCCAATTTCTACTGAAAGAGCCGTAAGAACAAGTGACTGAGATGGCAGCACCGCGGTGCCTTCTTCCTTTGCCTTCAAATTACTATGAACTTTTTAATGACGTAGATAAGATTCAAAATTATGTGTAATATTTGCCTCAAAAATTTGCTGTCGACCGCTGCTATTTCAGTGGGAATTCACTCCAAAAGTAGGGCAAAGTTTAAAAAAAAAGATAACTTCCGTGTTAGTTTTACTAAGAAAATACTTGCTGACATCATAATATCCATAGAAAGAGCAAGAAATTATTGATTTTATTTTCTAACTCGGGTTTACTCCATTTGGTGGCCAGTTTAATACCTTAGTAAGGTTGGACTTTCTTCAGCCTTCACTTAAAACAGCAATATATTTTTTCAATAAACACGATGATGTGGGCTCCTTGTCGAAGGGACCCTGTTTAAGGGATATTTGGTCCCTAAACAAATTGTATGTCGTGATATTCTGGGCACGGACAAGACGCGACCTTTCAGCGGACGTAAAAGAAACCGGTATAAGTTAAAAAAAAACATTTACGTGGCTTTGCTACACACGTAAAAATTTAACACACACATGAACAATGTCAATTACTTCCCGTCTTTTTAAAAATATTAGCCTTATTATATGGAATGTATTGCTGTCTTCATAACGTTATTTTTTTTGTCTTCATAACGAAAATAAACAAAGAGAAGAATGAAACGAAATTTACAAGTTTGGTTAGGCTTTTTTTTTTTTTTAACGTGGTAAAATTATCAAATAAGTCCTCCCACTCTGGGCAGGGTGGGAGGGACTGTCAGACTTTTACTGACTAAAATCCACGGTGTTCCTTCAATAACCCTTTACATACCGGGGCCACGGTAACGGGATGAGTCCCACGACCCCGGCGGGCTTCGGCCCTCTGCAGAGGGGGCCTCGTCATGTCTCTTTGAGGCGCGCGTGGAACACGACGCGCCGTCGACCCGGGCATGGTCCATGGTCGGACAGCGAGTTGCCCTTTACTCGCTGTCCGCATGCCCGCGCCTACGGTGGCCGGAGATCGTCGGCCGACGTCCGACGCCGTGGGCGTCTACCACTGCGGCTGGGCTGGAGGGAGGACGCCATCCTCTCCCTCACACGGCCTGCCTCCTCCTTCGGAAGCATGACTGCTACGCAGAAGGAGGCGACCGCTTCCCACTCCCTCTCGCCCCGCAGCATGGCCTCGACCAAGGCCGGGCGCGAGAGGTCTCCGCCTATTGTCGCCGTGAGGACACGTCGGTGCTCTGCCCAAGCTGGGCAGTCCTGCACCGTGTGCTTGACTGTGTCCTCAGGGCGACCCTCGCAGTGGTGACACCCAGACGTCTCTTCCTTACCCATCAGACACAGGTACCTCCCGAAACTTCCGTGTCCGGTGAGGACCTGCGTCATGCGGTAGGTCAGGACGCCGTGACGCCGATCTAGCCACTCCTCAAAGAGGGGTCTTACCGCCGCAATTGCGGCGTGCCCGGCCGTCGGTTGCGACAGTCGTTCCGTCCGTATGGATCTCAGGGCAGTATTGCCCTGAGATCGCGCCGGAGCTCTTCCCGCCGCGCCTCGACTTCTCGAGGCAGCGGGGATACGCCCCGGCGCTGCGCCTCCACGCGCCATTCATAGACGCGCTGGAGGGCAGTCGCCTCCAGATCCCAGGGCAGCAATCCGGCAAGGAGGTTGGCCGATTCGCCGGCGATCGTGCGGTATCCCCGGATCATTCGGATAGCCATGACCCTCTGGCATGCGACCAACTTTAGTGGTGGTTAGGCTAGGCTAATTAATGAAAAGCGTCAAAAACAGTTTATCAACAAACTTATTTTTTAACTATTTTTTCAATCAAATAAAATATTTATTTGCTAGAATATAGTAAATAAGGTGTTACAGTAAATTTGTTTATCCTGCCATAACATGGCGTGCAAACGTATTCACAGTCAGTGTTGTCAATTACTATAACTTGCAGATTACAGATCCTATTGATTTATCTTCTAAATAGTCCTTAACGGTATAATATCTTTTAAATAATAGCAGATTGAAAACTATTTGGTAAATGATTGTAAATAATAATCGACATGCAGTATACATTTCAATTAAATAATTTTAGCTTTATTTATGGCATTCGAAGTCTGTCTTTATTTGATTTAATGTTTAATTTGCTATGAAGATTAATAACCAATACTTTACATACCTATGCCACTGATAAACTACTATATAAAATTTTGACAAAAAATCTTACAAACGTACCAACAGTTCTGTTTTTTCTAAACTAAGACTTGTTCCATTTTACCTTTGCACCCAGGGCTAGGGTTGGATGAAAAACGACATAGTAGAAATTAAGTCCCGCTAGTGAAAAATGGTTTTGAACGTGGACAACGTTTAAGGGACTTGATAAAGTAAACATGGGGTCCCTCGGCTATTTTGGAGAGTCAACATGATTAACAAAACGATTTCTAGTGATAAGCTGGAAAATTTCCAAATTATAATCTTAGAAAATCGTAAAAAAGAAACAGTTATTCCGGAGCAGTGGTAACCTAAAGCTAGACTTACGTAATTGTAACTACAACTACGTAAGTCGAGCTTTAGGTTACCATTTACAAGAGCTTAGGAATTGAACACACAGGTTTGAAGGCACATTCAATTTAATGATCGTTTATTTCGGATTTAGACTCCATATTTGTTTGTTACATGTGAACTTATAACCTAGTGTTAGTAATAGCTTAGTAATATTAGTATTATCTAGACATATTTTAAAGAGATCTATCAATATGAGGAGAATTCACATTACAAGCAATCTTGTTAACCCCTCCACCTAAGCTAAATATGTTTGTGTCTGGAATGGGTTTACGGCAATACCTTTCAACCACAAGGTGGATACCTTAGCCATTATGCTATTGACTACAGATTGTACTTCGGGGAGTGTGCGCAGGAGCTCCATGACCTGATCCCTCCATCTCCCTTTCACTACCGGTCTACCAGACGCACGGCTGGATACCATCCACATTTGGTTGGTATACCGTCTTGTCGTACCAAGCGCTTCTCCTCCACATTTATTGTGCGCACTTCCAAGCTGTGGAATTCTCTGCCGGCTTCTGTGTTCCCTGCCACTTATGACCTTTCAACCCTTAAAGCAAGAGTAAACAGGCATCTTCTGGGCTCGCTCGTTCCATCGTAGACCTCATCTATCGCTTACTATCAGGCGAGATCGAGGTCAATAGTGAGCTCATTCTGAATAAAAAAGAATATTGACGCTTATTCGTATTAATAACATTACGTTATTTTCTTCATCACCACTGATCCACTGACTGATCTGATGAGGAAACTGGCATATAAGGAACGAAAATGCAAAGATATTCGTCATCACCCTACAAGCACTGACTGCTTGGTGGATTAAAATTAAAGTCTATTCCTTCTCGAAGAGGACAGGCCTGCATGATGAAACCAAGCAGTAGCAACGTTAAAGGCTAATTGTGGTAAGTAAGATAGATTAATTGAATACTCTTTATTGCACACCAATAATTTAAACACACACTTGATTCACAATATTGCTCAATATGGTTACAGTGGCGGTCCTATCGCTGATAGCGATATCTTCCAGACAACCTTTGCATGGACTTTAAGTACATAAAACAAAGAGGGGAGGGGAAAGTCAGTGTACCGACTTCAAGTATATAACATACACAAAATGTAACCAAAGTAGATAATATATGTATATACAACGTGTAACGGAAACCCCATATCTATCCGAAAGGGCTGAAGACAACATCTGGTATGGAGTCTCTATGCATAGTTTCAGCACAAAATAACTGACTCAAAGAATTGATACCAAATTATTGGTTTCATATATTTCTTGAATACCAAGCATGATAAACGTGTCACAGCACTACGAGGGTCAACAACTTTCCACGTCACTTGCCAATAACACGATAATACTTTTCCTTCTTCTTAATTTGAAAAATTCGGTCTCTGGTATCAGTGTATTGGAATTTGTAATAAGTTCTACACACGTAGACTTAGGATTTCTAAACCCTTGCCATATCGTTTGTTATCATCCAAAGAAGCCATGCACTTGGTATGTATATACCCTTTAAATTACACGTTGTATATAATACAATAGGTACAATACATAAATAAGTATATAAATACAACGTGTAACAGATTAAGCGCAATACCTCAGACTACCCAATTAGAATATTATATTATAATTCTAAAACAACATCCGTGACTAAATAAATTGAAATCAAACCTAGGCATTTTTTATAAAATAGTTATCTACTAACCGCAAAACATATGTGCGTCATACAATATCCTTACGCAAACGCATACACTCATGCAATGTTAGCGGCCGACGCGACACGCACACAATTTCCTTGAATTAAGGATTGTTTTAATTTGTTATGATACTGTGTTTCCATTTTAAGTTAAATGAAAGATTTTTCCATCAAAATTTAACACCTATTTTTTATGACGCAAATCGATTCAGAAGCCGATTCTGAACCAACTACTTTCAGGAATTTCGTTTATTCTGTTACACGTTGTATAATAGGTTGTCTATAAAAGATCGCTTTTAGCAATAAGACCGCCCATTCTATCGCCCTTTTTAGATTTTCAGTCCTTATTTGTTTCTGTTATGGTGAACAATAAATAGTAACTATGTATATCTATCATTCTATCTAATTTTTAATATGTAAGAGACTTAAAGGAACATTAAAACAAAATAAAATATTATATATATATATATATATATATATGTGATTTAACGTAATATTATACGATTCGTTTTTAGACTATATAGTAAGATAGCCGATAGGTATGATAATTTTATGTATATAATTACAATATCACAGTCAATGATAAACCTGCCCAGAGCACAGGCATCAAGCCTCATTCTTTGACTGCAATTAAGTATAGGTATCTAGTTTCCAAAGGGCTTCAATATACCATACATCAGCTGCTCCAGCACAGGACGTTGTAAAACTACAACATAAACTCAAAATGTTTTTCTTCAAATAAAAAGTATCTAAATCTAAGGAATCATTATAACATTCTATATCTATATTTCGCACACACACAAAGTATCAAACAAAAAATATATAAAATGGCCGGCAAAAAAAATTGTAACTTAAAAATGTTTTTAAAGTTGACAATATTAAAACCTCGACGTTATCTAAAAGCAATTTGCAGTAATATATGACTTAATCTGAAGGAAACTAACGGACTAACAAAGATTTTATTACTACAGAAAAAATGTTGTAAATCATAGAACGGTCGCTATTAATATTAATAAAATTTGTTTTACCTTTGTTGTTTTTGATTAATTTTATTGTTGCGTTTTATAGTGTGAAAGTGGGAAAAAATATTAAAATACAGGATATGATCGGTTATCTGGTGTGGTTTTGGTCCTATTGTATGAGTATTATAATATAGTCTTCTTTTTTCATGGATTTTAATCAAATCAATATTATACATACACAAAGTATTCTTTTTTAATTAAAAAGAAGGTACTTATCCATTATTTTTTCTTCTGGGTAAGAATATGAACTCGGTTTGAATACGTCTAAAAATGTTACCAATAATGCCAGTCCCTTTCTTTTGCCAGGTGGGAAAATCATCGAATGACTTCTCCCGCTCGGGGTTAAGCGAAAAGGTGTGTAAATCCACCCTGTTCCTTCAGCTACCCTTAAGTCCCGGGGCCGCGGTATCTCGTTAGAACATTCCGGCAACCCCGGCAGACAATGGCCCTATGGGGCCCCGTCATCAGTGCTGGCGGCTCCTTGAGGCGCGCGCGGATCACGACGCGTCGCGCCGCCGACCCGAGCCTGGGCCGGAAGGCTCCGAGCGTCCATAAATGCGGAGGAGGCCCAAGTGTTTAGGCCCACCAATTGGGCTGACATACGCATTTCGGGCTTGGACGACTCCATTGCGGAGAAGGAAGTTGTGGCCGCCGTAATTATGACTGGAGGGTGCCCTGTTGAGCAAGTCAAGGCAGGCGCTGCCATCCGTCTGGACTCTACGGGGTTGGGCGCCATTACGGTGAGCTGCCCCACTGCGGCGGTCAAAAGGACTAATCCCAGTCCCTATCTTTTAGTTTATTTTAAAAAAATCGTCTCATTGAAATATAAAACCAGAAAAAGTTTTTTTTTAAATTATGAAATGTAAACGAAACCTCATCACCAAAGTAAAATAAATTATATAAAACAAACACACGAGATTAAGCAATAAAAATGGCTACTGTTTTTTAACACCAGCCCTTTTCCCGGAATATATAAAATCTACAACGATTTGTTTATATCACATTAACAAGAAAAAGCTTTAATAAAGTAATAAAAATCCTTGGAAGGACGGCTAAGGGTATAATTCTGCTATTAATATTCAATTTTACCCCCAAAACTTTGGTGCCACTTCAAAGAAAAATCTAAGATGTCGATCTAAAGCGGGGTATCTACTTACGTAATTTCCGAGTACGCATTTGAAGGGTTAGGTCGAATGATATGTATGTGTGCGTGAGACTGTTAGTGTGTGTGATGTAATTACATGGATGTTAACACTTAAGCGCACGTGTTGCTCTACTTTATAATATGAATTTTGTTTTGGGATGAATAATGTTTATTTTTATTTTCTGTGCGTTCTTGCTTAGCCTATTTCTTTTCCGAAACTTATCTTAATTGCACTGTGCAAAAATATAGTCATAAAAAAAAAACAGTGATAAGTTACTCCTTATGAAGCGGCATAAAATAGGCAGTATTGCAACCCCACACCTCAGCAACTGAGCAGCACTATGTACCTACCCATTATCAAGACCAGTGTTGGATTTTTTGGCATCTACCTGTCGTGACTGATCAAAGATATACAGAATAAGACTGGTGTCAGACTATATGTAATGACCTTTAAAGGTATACTAATGACAGCAGGGCCCAGCAACTTAACTCACTTTCTGAGGTAGTGAAGAATCTTTCCACGGATATACCGCTGGAAGCATTGAAGATCCACCCATGCCACAGTTATTATTTAAGCCGCAAGCACCTAGTTTGTTATCAATGATCTAGATAAAAGTACTCAGATAGGTAACTTCAGTAAGTGTTTTGTGTAGGTTTAAGATTGTCTCCTGATCTAGGGCTGATAATATTTACCTTGTTAAAACAAGAACAGTGTAGGTGTTGCCTTATTATTACTAAGTACTGCGTAGGTTTAATAATGGACTAATAACATTTAATATTTTTTGAGAATAATTACAGCAACCGGCTTCATGGACAACTTTGATGACATGTATTCACTCTTGACTTAGAGACCTCAAGGTTATAGCTAAAAGGAAACAGACTCTGACAGGGAACTCCTTAGCCGTATGCACAATGAAAGTATTCCTAAAACGTTTTGTGCGTATAGGTGGCGGGTAGTTTATAGCTGAAGATTCTACAAAATTCGTTTTTAATTATAATAGTTAGGAAAATAACTGAAAACCTTTGAATACTATGTCCTTTTGAATCGCACTAGCTCCATTTGAACAAATTAAAGTTGGTCTCATTCCCTTAGCAAAACCAACAACTACCGACAAAACCACGATTCATAAAAGAATCTTATGACATTTTTTTTCATATCACAATTTTTCCTAAAACCACAAGAAAAAAACCTCTATGGTACACCTGAGAGTTTTGACAGTTGATTATCGAGCGATCATAATGCGCAGGCGCAGATTTACGACGTCATAAAGTAAGGCGCCCGCGCACCACAATGGGTTGTTGACAATACGGACTAGCGCCCTTGGTAGACCCTTAACTTTATAGTCTAAGATGGAATAGTGAGGACATGACTATTTAAAATAATAATAATATAGTTCACCCATTGTACACTAGTTTACTTTTTCCATAGAAATATTGTAATGTGTACAATACCTAAAGTATATAATAAATAAATAGTAATCTTTATTTATAAAAAGAGAGATTGTTACATCTGCATATGAATTATAAAAAAATTAAAACAATGAATTTTTAAAAACACTGCTAAACCTAACTATGTACATAAAAATTTAAACAAAGAACAAAAAAGAAGCTTAGGCATCAAAGTACTCCTCCACATCGCTGTCGTCCGGAAACGTACCCAAAAGACTGTCACGTAAACGTAAACGTACCTACTTTTGTTATTTATTATGAAGATTTTTAATAAATAATGATACTAGAAAATAAAATCTCCAACAAAGTGAGCGAACTGCTGTTTTCCTAGCTAGGCTACATGACTATTTAAAATAATGATTGAACTTAGTCGTGAAGTAAACAAAATGCATTTATTTCCAACTAGCTTTTGCCCGCGACTTCGTCCGCGTGGAATAGTTACTTTGGGCTAACGTTAAATTTAACCCCAATTTTGAAGCATTTTCATTGGTGCTCCGCTCCTATTGGCCTTAGCGTAATGATATATAGCCTATAGCTTTTCTCTATAAATCGACTATTTAATTAAAAATATTTTTTCAATTCGAACCAGTAGTTCCTGAGATTATCACGTTCAAACAAACAAACTCTTCAGCCTTATATTATTAGCATAGATAGCTGTTGCCCGCGACTTCGTCCACGTTTCCGTCGTTTTTCGTAAAAAAAAGTAGCCTATGTCCTTCCTCACGGTTCAGTGATTTTGATGTAACAGACAGATTAACTTTCGTAATTTAGTAGGAAAATATAATATGTCAATCTATAATACTGTTGAAAAATATCGCAATACCGAACCGCACAATATTATTGTTAATAGCTGTGCCCGCGACTCCGTCAGCATGTAACTCCAAGTTAATGTATTGGTAATATTGTTTAGATCACGTTCACATGAGGCTTAAGTACCTATAGAACGAAAATACTTCAGCGTAAAGCTTCCGGGTAAACTATGTTGAAAGTTGACCCGTCCGGCACGTGAACATAAAGATTTCTAGAACTGCTAACCCGGGAAAGAGCGACGTACAACTGACCATGCGAGAAACAACAGACACCGAGATCTACTCCAGCAACACGAAAAGTCTGCCCTTGAGCCTTATTAATTGTCATTGCATAACACACCGATACTGGAAATCGCGTTCTTTTAAATTGGAATGGAAAATTATTTGGTATCATGGGAATTCTGGGAATAAAGAAGGTTTCTCCTGCACCGCAACCTGTTAAGATTTGAGCCTCGATTATATTTTGTTGCAACTGGGTTACTTTTAGCCGAGTTCCATTGCAAAGTTGTGGTGGTTTTAAATTTCGGAGCAGAATAATAATCAGAAAGCTTCGAACTGCTAAGCTATCGGGAGTGACACGTGTTATTGTGAGTCAACCATAAAAGATAGATATATGCTGTCGTGAGATATTTTTTATATAATTTTAAGGAGAACATTTCCGTCATAAATGATTTCTGTGTAGCTTTAACCATTAAGGTTGCACACGCGACGGAAGCTTAAAAAATGGAGTAACTTCTCCCGTTTTCCCAACATTTCCCTTCACTGCTCTGCCCCTATTGATTGTAGCGTGATGAAATGTATACTATAACCAGCTCAGGAGTATGAAAAGTAATTGTACTACGTTTCGTTAAAATTCGTCGAGTAGTTTTTGTTTCTATAACGGTTATACAGACAGACAGACAGACAGACAGACAGACAGACAAAAATTTTACTGATTGCATTTTTGGCATCAGTATCGATCCCTAATCACCCCCTGATAGTTATTTTGTAAATATATTTAATGTACAGAATTGACCTCTCTACAGATTTATTATAAGTATAGATAACTATGACTCATACAGTTAACACATACTCACAATTACAAACATTATCATTATTAATTATCAACAGAATTAATTAAAATTATCAAAAGCTTGGGCTTCAGAAAATACCATAGGGACTGCTTATACATAGTTTGATATGATTTGCTATATTTAGAAAAAGAAACAGACATATAAAATAAGTTAATATGTACCTTTTATGTCAGAAACCAAAAATACTCTGTTGTGTTTTTTTTTTTTTTCTTAACCTACATAGTGTTTCACTGCTGAGCAAAGGCCTCCCGTTTTTTCCTTCCAAATCTTTCTATTTTGGACAATTTCGGACCATATTTGCCCCGCGAATATGCTCAGATCGTCACCCCACCTTTCGCCGTGTTCGACGTCGACGGCATTGTCCTCCTTCGGGCGTTCAGTGGGTGACGATCTTTGCCCACCTCTCCGGTTGTATTCGTGCGACGTGGCAATGATTTTATCAATAAGAATTTAATTCGATTTAATTTTTCCTTCACATGTTTAATTGACCATTTGAATGTTGTTTAAAAATTTTTTAGATGCCTAGATGAATGATACTTCGCGTTGTTATTCGCCTTGGTCGAGAGGTTACGCATTGCTATAGAATGTGGAAATCGTTTGGGCACATTACCAGTAGACACGTAGAGAGTGATTATTCGAGGTTATTTTTTTATTCATTAGTTTATAGTTTTAATTAAAGTATTGTTTTATTGTTAATAGGCTCGCGTTGGACCACCATCTCACCTGATGGTAAGCAATGACGTGGTTGAAGATGAAGCACGCTTGCCCAAAAGTAACTTATACACTTTTGACTTAAAGACCCGCCGAAATTTTGCAAAAAATAAAAAAACAATTTATTCGGCCCATCCACACAACTCTTTCCAAATTTTTCATCTACCACAAACTTATGACATTAGTTCAACAAGCTTTAGCCATCAGCTCATAACTGAACCAAAAAAACCCTATCGATACCCGCTCACTTCCCATAATTTTGACACTTTATGGGATTTAGTACAATGAGAACGGTAGCGAGATACCCCCATAACGACATCTTATGGTTGTTTTGTGGAATTTTAAACTATTTGTTTTAGATTTGTGAATAGAGTTTTGATAGGATGAAGTCATAAAAATGATTTATGATGCTATTTGGGACATCAAATTTTTATTTGAAAAATATTTTAACGCAGTTTTCATCTAATGATCATTATTCGAAAAGCATAGTAACTCGGTGTAAAAGATAACGTAAAACATCAGCATGAAGCTCGCTTAACTAGAAGTATGAATAGGTTTATTCACTCTTGACTTAAAGACCCCTAAGTAATAGCTATTGGAAACAGAGACTCCGGCAGGGAATTCCATTCCCTATCTTATATCTTTATCTTTATATACGATTACTAGTCATAGATTAATCAAGATATTTATGTAAATATCGGACAATATAAACGTCGTGTCAAAATTTGATATTATATTTTGACTTTTTTATATTTAATTTATTACATTTAGACATTTGTTTTTTTTTTATAGGTAATTATTGTTTAGTTTTTGTTTTAATTTTGAAATTAGATTTTGACATTTGATTATATTCCAATTCCTACTTTTAATTTCATAATTTAATTTATAATTGAATTACCTCTGTGAATTTAATTATTTATACATTTTCATGCCTACTGGTAACGTATGGCTAAACCAACATTGTACTCTTACACCACATTATGCCTATGTTATTGTACTACCCATATTTGCAAAATAAACTAGATAGTTTTATCTTATCTTATCTTTGTATTTCCATTTAGGCTACTGAATTAATAAAACGTTACCTAGGAAAATTTTAGCTTTACACGTAAGTGAAGCTTCTGGCCATCTAAACATATTAAGATTCCGCCGTGCCTTGGAAAACACGTTTTCAATTTTCCCAATCAACCTTGAACCTAATTTCTTTAACAATAAAGTTGAAAATCTATTAAAGAAATTTGACAGATTGTTGTAGCTTGATGTGCTGGCGTCTGTACTTCTTTAACAGTCGTCACGCCATACAGTCTGACACAAGAAGTGAAGGCGTAAGTGGACATCTTATAGACAGTCGCTCCATTTAAAAATATCGACTACCGTTGCTTTTTAAGGTTCAATACCCAAAGGATAAAAACGGGACCCTGGAAAGACTTCGCTGTCTGTCCGTCCGTCTGTCCGTCACCAGGCTCTATCTCAAGAACCACGATAGCCAGACAGTTGAAATTTTCACAAATTATGTATTTCTATTGCCGCTATAACAACAAATATTAAAAACAAAATAAAATAAAAATTTAAGGGGGGCTCTCATACAACAAACGCAATTTTTTGCCCTGTTTTGCTCGATATCAATAATGGCAACAGGTAGGCACTTGAAATATTCACAAAATACTCAGTTGTATTTTTACTTTAATTATAAATAAATAAATTAAAATAAAACAAATATTTAAGGAGCGCTCCCATACAACAGACATGATTTTTTTTGTCGTTTTTATAGATAACTAGCGACCCGGCCCGGCTTTGCTCGGGTAATAAAGTATATATTTGCTTATATATGATTTTGCTTAATCAATTTCTCGTCCGGTAATTTGCCACACTCATATATCGGCGATAACTTATAAGATATTAATTTTATTGATATAGTGTAAAAGCAATTTTGATCTACATTAAATTCTCAACATATCTGACGTATTTAATTGGATAAAGAATAATACTGTACTGTTAAAAAAGATTCGTAAATAACCCATCATTTTAATGTAATTTGTAAAAGAAAAAAAAAATGTTATTGTGGGTTATTCCTGGGAGATAGACATATGCCATCGCAGACTGTTTTGTAGATTTATAAAAGAGAAACAATCCCGCCATACATTGTATTTTTATAACTCAAAAGGTTTTGGCAGCGTTTTTGATTAAAGCTTCCAATAGGCTTAATTCTTTCCGACATGTTAACTTATTATACACTAAAACCTTCCTCATCAATCACTCTATCTATTAAAAAAAAACTCGCATCAAAATACGTTGCGGAGTTTTTAAGATCTAAGCATACATAGGGACAGACAGACAGGGAATCGACTTTGTTTTATACTATGTAGTAATGGTACGGAACCCTACGTGCGCGAGTCCGACTCGCACTTGGCCAATTTTTTTTACAAAGAGAACTAGCAATGTGGGTGGAATTCACATTAATAGCAATCTTGTTAACCCCTCCAACTAAGCTAAATATGCTTGTGTCTGGGGTGGGTTCACGGCTATAGTGTATGGGTGGGTGTAATGGGTGGGGTTCCGCGACCTCTCGATCACAAGCCCGACACCTTAGACAATTCCGATATAAAAAATAGCCTATGTGTTATTCTAGGACTAGTCTAGAGTAGACTGGAAACTGACCCTAACATATTTTCGAAAAGGTCTCAGAAGGTATTATGTCATAAAACAACACAACCTCTAACTATTATAATAAAAATGACGGCATGCAGTATTACGATTCGTGTCAAATAGTCGATTAGCGATCATTACATGCGATTCAGTTCACAGTTGCTCTCATTTCCATAGTAAATACCCTATACTGGCTTTTTGCCATGGGGAAAAAATTATAAGCGCTATGGAGTGGTGTTATATTAAAAAGTTTTTGTGCTTCAGTTGTATTTTTTTTTTTATTTCATCATTTTGAAGTAAGATAAATAAATAAAAAAAAAACAAAAATCAATAGGTAAATATGCGCCATAATAATTAATTAATTTTTTCACACTTATTAATATAATAATAATAATAATAAATAATAATAAATAATAAAATAAATAATCTGTGGCCCGGCTGTCAAACGGCTTGTCAAAAAATTTTCTTGATTCTTTTTGAATAAATATTTAATAAATTAATAGTTCACCAAACCATGTTCCACCAAACAAAATGCGTTAAAAAAAAACCAAACTAACATAGAAATGCAGAACATGCCATTTTGATGAGAAAAACTCCTACACGAAGAATGAAAATAAGATGTTGACAAGACGCCGGGCACAAATACTACAATCCACACGCCCAACACCTGCGGAATCGTCGCTCAGCTCCGCCTCGCAGCCACCGGGACCTTCTCCAGCCGTGAGTCAAGAGATTCCGGCCGCTGCAGTTGCGTCGAGCTCGAGCGATGAGTACTTCTCGCCGCCGACGACACCACCACCTGCGCGTCGGCGAGGAAGAGGCCGCCCTCCGGCCAGCATGAGACTTCGAGGCCCGCCGGCCTCTGATGGGGTCCCCGCTGCCGGTGGAAGTGTGCAGCGCATGCGATGGACTCAATCCATTAATGAGAACGTCATGCGCTCATACTATGGGGCTACAGAGGGGGGAACTAACCTGACTGCGTACCGTGGTCGGATGCTCTCTCTGTTTCAGGTACTTGAACCAGCTGTCAACATTTCGGCCCAACGACTGTCGGATCAGGTGCGGGTCATCCAGCGTAACCGTATGTTGGATGACGCCGTACTTGATAGACTACGCCTCGAATCACGGTGCAGCCGTGTCTCATCTGCTTCGCCACTGGCCGCGGTGCAACTACAACCCAGTATCTCACCGCGACCCGACCACGTCGGTGAAGATGATGATGACGAGGCTATAACCGTGAGTACCCAGTGCAGTGAACGATTGAGGAGTGCTTTGGAGTGTGCATTACGGGAGTATCGCTCCACACCGCCTGAGCTTAGACCTCGTCTGCCTCGTTTACCCATGCATAATAAAAATAGGGCGCTAGTGTGTGCTCTAGATTCACTGCTGTCAAATTATTTTGACAATAGTGAAGACCTCACCGATACTCATTCGATCCTATACTGTGCAGCTGTAGCAGCTTGTCGGGTAGCTCATGTCAAGTTTCCAAAGACTGACAGAGTTATTCGACCGGCTGTACCAGCTTGGCAGGGCAGGATCGAACGTCGTATTGCTGAGGCTAGAGCACTCATTGGTAAACTTATCTGCTTCAGGCAGGGCAACACTCGTCCTAGAGTGATGCGCTTTGTGAGGCGGGCGTTTGCGGGGACTGATATCAGTCCTCGGGATTATCTGACCCGCGTCACAGAGCGTATCGACTTCCTGAAGCAGAAAGTCTATGCATGGGCAAATCGAATTCGTCGATATAAGCGGCGGGTGGAGCGATACACTCAGAATCGCACATTCCAAAGCAATGAAAGGTGGGTTTATAGGGCCTGGGAGCGACCTAACCAAGGTGTGATTGATACGTGCCTACCGAATGATGACGCCATGTGTTCGTTCTGGCGCAGCATCTGGTCGGTGCCTGTCAGCCACACCGAGGGTGACTGGATGAGTGTGGTCAGGCGCACGTGCGATCTTATACCAGAAATGGGGGCAATTACGATCAGCCCCCAAGATGTAACCCGTGCAGTCCGTCCGTTATCCAACTGGAAATCTCCAGGGCCGGACGGGCTGCACAATTTCTGGATAAAATGGTTTCTAAGCTCGCACGCTCGCTTGGCCGCTCAGTTCCAGTCTGCCCTAGAGCTAGGATCGCTACCTCAATTCCTAACTACAGGAATAACCCACCTACTCCATAAATCAGGCAGTACTTCGGAACCTAAAAATTATAGACCGATCACGTGCTTACCGACGGTCTATAAAGTTCTTACATCCATTCTGAGAGCTAAAATTAATAATCACATAGATACAAATTCAATCATGTCTGCTTCTCAGAATGGATGTAGGAACGGGTCCCGCGGTACTAAGGAGCTTCTCCTAATCGATATTGCCATAAACCAACAGGTTCGTCGTTCCCGAAGGAATCTGTCGACATGTTGGATAGATTATAAGAAGGCCTATGACTCGGTTCCACATACATGGCTCATGAAGGTGTTGGAGTTGTACAAAATAAATCCAGTACTCCGCACTTTCCTTGAGTCATGTATGGGGCAATGGAAGACGGTCCTCTGCTATCCAGGATGTCGACAGATCCAGGAAAACAGCGAACCGATTAGGATTGAGCGTGGTATTTTTCAGGGCGACAGTCTGAGCCCACTGTGGTTTTGTCTGGCTCTCAACCCTCTCAGTACACTGCTGGAGGGTTCGGGGCAAGGCTACCAGTTGAGAAGAGGTGGTCAGGTCATATCACACTTGCTTTACATGGACGATTTGAAACTTTTTGCCCCCAGCAACTTGCAACTCATGGAGCTACTGAAGGTAACGGAAACCTTTAGTAGCGCCATCAGGATGGAATTTGGGGTGGACAAATGTGCGGTCATGCATGCAAAGCGAGGAGTGATTATGGAATCCGTGGGAACTCAACTCTCGGATTCCATACACCTAAGATCCCTCGGCTCAACTGAAACCTACAAGTATTTGGGTATGTCAGAGGCACTAGGCATCAATGTTGCTTATGTTAAACAGTCATTGAAGGAACGCTTCTTTGGCCGCCTGAATAAAGTACTGAATAGTCTTCTATCAGGCGGAAACAAGGTGCGTGCCTTCAATGGTTGGGTCATGCCAGTATTGATGTACTCTTTTGGCATACTCAAATGGACTCAGACTGAACTTGACGCCTTGGACAGGCGGGTCCGCACAACGCTGACTGCAAATCGAATGCATCACCCACGTTCATCGGTGATGAGGCTGTATATCTCGCGGAAGTGCGGGGGTCGTGGCTTTTTAAATGCAAAGACCCTGCACAACCGCGAGGTATGCAGCCTTAGGGAATATTTCCTAGAAGCCGACGTGGGTATGCATCGAGATGTGGTAGCGGTGGACAAAGGCCTCACTCCGCTCTCCTTAGGTACCGAGAATTGGCGCAAACCTGTAGTATTAGATACTAATGACCGCAGAGAAGTATGGCAGAGCAAGGAGCTTCACGGACGCTATTACCGGGCCCTTCATGGGTCTGACGTAGATACGTTAGCGTCCGTAGGCTGGCTACGTTTTGGTGACCTCTTCGGGGAAACCGAAGGTTTTGTCTGTGCAATTATGGATGAAGTTATGATGACGAATAACTATCGGAAATATATTGTGAAGGATGGTACGGTAGACATATGTCGGGCATGTCACAAACCGGGAGAATCCATTCGTCACATTATCTCCGGTTGTTCTCGTCTGGCTAACGGAGACTATTTGCATAGACACAACCTTGTAGCTAGGATTATTCACCAGCAACTTGCGCTTAAATACAATCTTGTGGAATCAGAAGTACCATACTATAGGTATGTGCCCGACCCAGTTCTCGATAATGGCAATATTACACTATACTGGGATCGGTCTATCATTACTGACAGGACTATTGTTGCCAATAAGCCTGACATAGTGGTGATAGACCGATTAGAGCGTCGCACAATGATTGTTGATATAGCAGTCCCCCATGACGAGAACCTCGTGAAAGCTGAGATAGATAAAAAAAATAAGTATCTTGACCTGGCGCGCGAGGTTGTCGACATGTGGGATGTGGAGACAGCAATCATTGTGCCGATAGTCGTCTCAGCCAATGGCATAATAGCCAAGAGCCTCGACCAACATCTAAGGAGGCTCTCGTTGGGCAGCTGGATCAAGGGCTTGATACAGAAAGCAGTACTCCTGGAAACGGCGCGTATTGTGAGGAGGTTCCTCTCTATGGAGCCCTGACCACCGGTAGCTTGGACCCTGTTCCCGATACCGGTGGGCTACTATTTTTTATATTTTTAAATGTTTTTATTTTTTATATTAATATTTAAAAATGTAATTTATATGTACATAGATTTAATAAATGAAATAATAATAATATATATTATATTAATTATTTCACACTTTTGTAAGTAACTCATTTAGATAGGTATCTAAATGAGTCACTTACAAAAGTGTGCTTGTAAACCACAATAAGTAGGTACTTATTGTGGTTTATTAATTTTGTTTGTATATTTTACTAGCTGTTGTCCTCGACTTTGTTCACGTGGGAAGATTTTCCCGCGTAAATCCCGATCCCGCGGAAATTTCGCATAACCGCGTCTTAATGAGAATCTACAGCCTAAAAGTAACCTCCATACAAAATTTGAGACCCCTAGCACTTGTAGTTTCTGAGATTTCGTGATGAGTGAGTGAGTCAGTGACCTTTCGCTTTTTTAACTTAATATGAGTTGTTTATATGGTAATCAGATTCAGTGTATTTAAAAGGAAAGGAAATAGAAAATACAAAGCCTTTGTTTATTATTTGTTCTTTATATTGCCGCTACGCAATACGTTAGAGAGCGCTACAAGTAGGTAGTATTAAATAACAAAATCTTTTCAAAATATGGGTAACATTACCATTAGATAATTAACCGCTAGATTCCTTACCAGGAAAACAAAGAACCGGACATCCAGATATCATCAATGAATTGACTTAAAATAAATGAAGTTGTAACAGTACGCCACGCCATTCCTGTTAACCCGTCCGATGCGACGCAATTATTGCAACGAGAAATAACATTACCTATATTCAAATGGACTGAACTCAGATATTATTTAAACTTAATGTAAAAACACATTTCAAAGAAAAAAAGAATAACAACTGTTTGTATAGCAATTAGTGTATATCATTTTATTACCTAATTATCAACAAAAATATTAATCAGCAGTAATCACAACTACGAAAATCCTCATTGGTTTGGAATATTGCCTCTGCGCAGTTATTCTACAGAAATTTTCAATGCGACCTCACGAAATCGCGGCTTATTGCAACACGATTCAATGCGACGCTAACGCCATCTAGTTATTAATTTCGAAACTTCAGACAAGCAAAGATGTTTGGAGCAGCGACATGCGAAATTTCAGCAAAAGCTCTTACATGTAAATATATAAAAAGAGAAACGATGCAAATTTTAAATTCCGTGATTTCTATTGGTCGAGTTAGGTTGGCCGAATTTCTCCGAACGTCAAAATTCGAATTGTAACGCGATCACGCACACGAGGACCGTTACTGCACATTTCAAAAATAGAACACGCCGGCCATACTGAGTAGGTGGACAGTTGACAGTAGCGAATCATGATATGCTTATTAATCAGTCTATTTATTTTATATTGCATATAAAATATTCAGAAGGCGCAGTCAAGGCGCATACATTCCTCAATAAAATGACCATAAAAAACTAATGCAGTACTTGGTGGTTTTATTGCGGTTCTTGGTAATCGTAAATATAATTGAAATTAAATTTCTATTTCAGGTATTGAAGATATTGTGCAACGGATATATTGGTTTCAAGAATATAAAATAATTATGGTGTGTATTTAAAAAACATATTTCCCGGATTAAGCGCCTATCTCCAATCTCACAAACAGCAAATCAAAATCAATTTTTGAAGCAGAAAAGTATCAAAGTCCTCATGTGAAACATAGAACGAAATCTACATGAACCAAAAATTCTTAAGTACCCCATTTTTACGAAAATTAGGTACGTATACGGAGAAGTATGTTGACACAGTTAAAGTTAGTGTAGAGAAGGAGAGCATTCTTAATAAAAATTACGGCCTTATGGATTAGTAATATTAATTAGGAAAAAGACTTCTTCAGCGTTATCTGCATCGGCTGCATCGCTTTTAACCCATCATCATCTCAGTTGTCTTAATACAAAACAAATAATTATCATTACCATCACCTCCTTTACTTTTTACCCAACTATGTCGGAGTTGCCATCCAGCCTGATGCAGCTGAATACTAGTGTTTTAATTTAAAAAAAAAATAGCGATTACCTATTTGAACTGAGTAACTACGTAACACGATCCCTTTGGAGAGACTTGTATCAGATTCTCTGGCTGCCGACTACCGGCTGCTACTAACGGCTTTTTGTGTTTGCCGAGCTACAGACGAATCTCGAAATGATAATAAGATCTGCAGACCATCTTCGGCAGGAGTTGCCCTTCCCACTTTAATTAAAGTTTTGAAAGTCCTTCCAAAGGTTGTCTGGAAGATATCGCTTTTAGTGATAAGACCGCCATTGTAACCATAGAATTAAGAAATAATGTTAAATAGGTGTGTTTAAATTTTGGTGTACAATAAAGTATATTCTATCTATCTAGGTCGACCTGTGCGGCTGTTATTCAGCCACAAGCCCCCTTAAAACAAAACAAATAATAATTTTAAAAATACTGTTACCTTTTCGCGTCAGAAGTTTTGCATTCGAAAATAAAACGGGCTATGAATGAGTTTGCATGTAATACACGGTCAACATTGTGCTGTCATAAAAATGCAAGAAGCGTGAACTACTCAGCGAATTCTCGACGATACTGAATGACAAATGCATTAGAAACCTCATCAGATACGCATATTATTTAAAATTATCTTCAATGTACATTTAGGTTGATTTTAAGGGTTTTGTTATATTTAAATTCATATTAGGAGTGTATAACTACCGGAGTCTATGTGTCCTCGTAGCTTTAATCTTGAAGTCAAGAATGAATAGGTTAGTTCTATCTAAGCTTGCTTCATCTTCGACCACGTCTTCGCTTACCATAAGTGAGATGGTGATCAAATGCGAGCCTATCTGCGATAAAGTTGGCAACGAATGATTTGCTGTAGTTTGTTGCTTCATTAATTCATTTCATTTATTTTCAAGTGACAAGACTCGGTTAGTAACAAAATTCCTTAATCTAAATTTCAAGGTTGGCGAAACACTGACGTGGAGAGCTTGCAGCAGCGATTCACTTGCACGCAGTCGAGCCTACTCGCCACACAACGTACGATTATGTTGGGGCTGGCTCGCACCCGACGCACCAAGGAAGCGCATCGTTTTCTTATCGTTCCATAACCCTAACAATCATCTGTACTATAATAAATAGGTACCTACTATGTTGTTACGGACACATTTTTGGGAGACTATCCACTTGTAATATTTTGACGTTCTAAAAGTATGTTTTACAGCCTATTTTTAATTATTAACATTTCGTTTGGATTTCAATCTTTTCATCAAATAAATAGAGAGCGAAAATATTATACACACAAGCACTACTGAAAATCTCGATTGCTAGCATTTAAAAATGAGAAAATCTAGTAAAACCTTTTCATATTTGGAACGAATGCTAAAGGCACAAGCGTTTATCAACGTCCCTTCTTTTAAGACGGATATGAAATGACCATTATAATCTGAACCCTAACAATATTCTTTTCTCCTCTTGTTTCTTCCAATTATAAAGTAAAAAGGAGGGGGTTGGAAGGTCTTTAATGGTTGGTAGTGGGATAAAACAATCATTTGTCATGTCAGATGAGGGTGATATGATGTCAGTTGTCTGATGGACATAGATTTGTGTAATGCCGACTATGAATATTTTTCGTAGTAGGTAAATGATATTTCTTATGAAATGTTTGCTGTGACTGTAAAAGGCAGACGGGATTAATTGATAATAGATTATTTTTTTCTATTTTAACTGAATAAAATATAGAATAATATGAAATAGTCATCAACATTCATTTTTGGAATCATTTATTAAAAAAAAGGAATTACTCGTAATTTTTTAGTTATAATGTTGTATAGTACACGTAGTTACCATTACCATCCTTTAAAGAGTCCAACTATGAAAAAAAAATAAAAACAAAAATAAATACAAGAAAAAATATTAAAAACAGAACCGCAACTCCCAAAAGAATCATACAGCCCAATTATCATACTGATAATCTTCAAGATAGACAAATAAATTCGCACATAAAAAATGTAAATTTTATTCGAGAGAGCAAAGAGAAAAAATTGCAGAATCTTAAGACTAGAGGTGCGAGTTTGAAAAAAATCCCAAACGAAATGAATATTTGAGGGCACCTCTTTGCGGTTGTATTTTTTAATGTTTATTTATGTTGCAATGGGGTTGATACGGGTTAATATTAATGATTTTGTTACTGAGGGGTTGTCGTGAAGATTTTTTCGATAGGGAGACTATCGGAAGAACATTTATTTGTGTTAATTTTGACAGGGATTTAGTGAGAGCTTTGACTCGATTTCTTGTTGTTTTTTATTGGTACATTTCTTCGTAGTAGAATCCACTACCTAGATAAAAAAACTAATTACATACTTTATTGCAAAAGAAAAAGGTACCATATATGCCATTAATTTTACAAAATATGTAATAATTTTTTTCTCGCTATTTTTATTAAATTCGTTTTCACCATAAGTTTGTTTTTCGTTAATTCGTATTCTGTTAATTCTTTAAAAAAAACTTCCCTACTGGTTTATTATACTTTTCCAATGTTTTTTTTTGGTATTTTCTGTACGTGTTACGTAATTTTATCCTTGTTCTTTTGTTAGGATGTTTACTCACAAACAAATCCTTTATTCATGACTCATTCTATTCGACCTCAATAAAAATATCTTTATTCGTAAGTACATAGCAACAGCCAAGGTACCCATTGCCCAACCGTCGGATTGACAGGAAGCGGTAGTGGATTCGATCCTGAGTTGAATATATTATTTGATTGATGTCATAGTTGTCGTCATACATTACTATTAAATATGGCGTGGAATAGTAAATCCCGTATAAGTTAGGAGGCTAAATATATCTTTAAGAGTGTAACTGGAAAAGCAATTGAGATTCGCCGGCTGTAAATTCTGTATGGTAATTTTGTTGAGGGTTTTTCCAGGCCATGGACATTGGATTTGGTACTTGTATCATTAATACCTACATAGATATAGCTATAGCTAAAGGGTTCAGTAATAATTTATTTATACAAAAATAATTTTTCACAAATATTCAAAGAATATAAAGTAACATATGTGTAGGCGACGATAGTATCGACATCATCGAAGTCTAATAAAATTCCTTTAAAATACCACTGACATAAAATTAAACATTAATTTTAAAAGGTTAAATAAATTAGTTTAAATTTTTCAAAAACACAATCAAAATTACATTAAATAAAAACATTTTAATTATAAATTTAAACTTTGTAATGTAACTTCAAAAACTATTTAAATACCTTTCACTTTATCTATTGAGATAAAATATAAAAAAAAAACCTTTAAAACTACCCTGAACATAAACGCTACACCAAAATATATTACCAAACTGGTGTCAATACAAGAAAACATCTGTAAAACATGGAATCAAACATTCTTGGCGCATCACAACCCCTTGATAGAGGAAAAAGTTACAACACTTAAGGGCCCCCATTTTAAAACGCCCCCACAGATAATAAAAACGCTTGTCTATGTCTTAGACAATAAGGGACAATCGTAAACCTGCCGACCAGCGTAAGAAGACCCTTGCATTTACGGTAAAACTGAACAATATTTAGTATTTTTTGGTAAGAACACATAATTTTCACTGTTGAAACCAAAATTTAACTTAAAAAAATGTATTTATCTTCTGTATAAAAAATATTTAAGTTTAAATGTCTATAAGTGTAATTAGCGTATTTTACACATTCAATGTCAGAAGTCAACATAAAATGGTGAGAGTTAGGAGACAATACAGAAAGTCAAATGGCTCAGAACGAGACTCAGGGAGTTTAAAATTGTCATTACACGGGTTACAACGTTTTTATATTCGGTAGTAAGGTGCTTAGATGAACATATTTTTCCGTGTTCTGTGGGAGTTTGTACAGAATGTTAAAATTTTGTATGATGCATTTCTTTACATTATAGGACAAAAAATCCTACACATATAATATTTAGGATAATCACAAAGGTATTTTGTTTAATAAGATGTTGTCTAATACCAGAATTTTCTCTTATATTGTGGATGAGTTTACAAAGATTTTAATTCATTTACACAAACACCAGAAAAACTATAGGCCATAGGTACTACAATGATTTGTTCCATTACAAGAATGGAACCCGCCACACGCAGCACAGCAGCCAACCACTTCACTGGCCAACGTTTAGAATTGAGTACTTAATTAGGTATCTGGTAAAATTATTTAAAATAAAAGAAGTGTATTTTCCCTTTAAAGAAAATTGCCCCACCCTGTACAAAAACGTCAGCCTATCAACCAAACAGATTCCTGCCCTAATAAAAATAATAAAGGTGGCAATCCTTTTTTCTTTATGTCGCTAAGGGTGGGTTCACACCGTGTCCCCGGAGTGTTGCTTCCCACCTGCCTGCATTCGGCCTTATTTATTGCGACCGTTCACAACGCCTCAATGGTCGCGAAATTGTCAATTTAAATTGTTTAAAATAGGTGATGATGCAGAAAATAAGGTAATAAATTCAACGAAAAATAAAATCACGGAAAAACAACTGAAGGAATTTAAAACAGGAAAATCCTTTTAAAAAAAAACATATTTGTTTATTTACTATAATATTCTTTATTATACACCTTATAATATGCATACTGATACAAATAATAAAACTAGGGTACAATGAGCGGTCTTATCGCACAGGGCGATCTCTTACAAATAACCTCAGAAGGTTAACGCATCCATCAGAAGGACGTCCGTAGAGTGCTGCGTAATCTTGACGTGAACAAAGCTAGTGGCCCCGACGGGATACCAGCAATTGTTCTTAGAACTTGTGCGCCTGAATTGTCTCCAATCTTGACACGCCTGTTTCGCCTTTCGCTAGAGACTGGAAAGGTGCCGAAAGCATGGAAGCTGGCTAACGTACAGCCTGTACCCAAAAAGGGCAGTCGTGCTGACCCTGCCAACTACAGGCCTATTTCAGTCACGTCCATACTCTGTAAGAGTATGGAGCGTGTACTTAATAGTAAGCTCCTGGCATACCTAGAAGCCAACGACATCCTCAGTGACCGGCAATACGGCTTTCGCAAAAACCGGTCAACTGGGGATCTTCTAGCGTATGCCATTCATATCTGGAGTGAGGCCATTGAGAGGCAAGGGGAGGCACTTGCTGTTTCCCTTGACATCTCCAAGGCTTTTGACAGGGTCTGGCACGATAGCCTTATTGCTAAGCTTCCTTCTTTCGGGTTACCCACCCAACTTTGCGTTTGGATTGAAGACTTCCTGAGGGATCGGTCCATTCGAGTGGTCATTGATGGCTGCTCGTCTGGCCAATTGGCAATTAATGCCGGGGTCCCTCAGGGGTCTGTTCTCTCAGCAACTTTATTCTTGCTGCACATTAACGATCTGCTAATGCCCGGTACCTTTGGGTATGCAGACGACAGCACAGTTTCTGAGAGATATGTGTCCAGCGCGCGAGCTGGTGGGTCACAGATCCAGTCTCTCCGTGAGGACATGGTCGGGCGCTTGAACTTGACCTTGAAGGCTGTCTCCGAATGGGGCGATGCCAACCTGGTCAAGTTTAATGCAGCTAAGACCCAGGCGTGTCTCTTCTCCGCAAAAAGGAGCCAATTTGAACCGGCTCCTACTTTCCGAGGTGTAACTGTGCCGATAACTGACCATATCGAGCTTCTGGGGGTAACATTAACTTCTACCCTCAATTTTGGCCCGTTTATCGAGGCTAAGGCTCAACTAGCATCAAAAAAGTTGGGAATCCTAGCAAAGGTGAGATGGTACTTCACACCCGAACAGTTGCTCAATCTCTATCAAGCCCAGGTTCGGTCGTGTATGGAGTACTGCTCTCATCTTTGGGATGGATCTGCTAAATACCAACTGGACGCGCTTGAGTCTATCGAGAAGCGGGCCAAAAGACTCATTGGCAACGATGCACTGGTCGAATCAAAGCTCCAGAGCCTTGAACATCGACGACGAGTTGCAAGTCTATCGGTTTTTTATCGGTTACATTTCGGGGAGTGTGCGATGGAATTACACAATTTAATTCCAACAAGCCCGTTCCATCATCGGACTACGAGACAAACGGCGAAGCGCCATCGTTACATGGTGGACATCCCACCCATACGCACCAAACGTTTTGGGAATACCTTCATTGTGCGTACGGCTAAGGAGTGGAATTCCCTGCCGGAGTCTGTGTTTCCCGATAGCTATAACCTAGGAGTCTTTAAGTCAAGAGTGAATAGGTTACTTTTAGGTAAGCGTGCTCCATCTTCGACCACATCATCACTTACCATCAGGTGAGATGGTGGTCAAACGCGAACCTATTCTAAATAAAAAAAAAAAAAAAAAAAAAAACCTTTAGGTGGACTTCTGTCCATCTAAACTTTTAAAAATCTCCTTTAAGTTCTCTTAAGGGAGATAGATTAAGGGCTGTAATATATTTACCAACTTATTTATTTAGAAAACCAATTTTCTAGACTGAATCAAGAATTTATTTTTTCCACCTGTCTAGCTCTTTTAGTTTATCCCAAAATCGTTTTTCTGTGATAAGAGTAAATATATCTACAGATGAAGAAGATGTTCATAATTGGATCAGGACATTCAGCGAATACTCTTTACCTTCGTGTCTTTTTTAAACAAGATTTGTGTGTCATCAAGTGTTTCATGTTGGTTTAAACAAACAGTTTCTATTTATTTCATTTAAGTTTTCATCAAGAAAATCTAGAAAATAAATATTTTTTTCTCATCTAAATAACTGGAACATAAAGTAAACCACACTCAATAAATCCTCCATTTAAAAAAAATATCCTTTTCATCTACCTAATAATCGTTTGAACATATTTCCAAGGACCTGTCAAATGGAAATTTAAAATAATGGTGTTTCACCCTCTTGTACTACGGTGAATAAATAGCTGATAAAAATGAAGTTATAAACTCTACATTCATCTGTTTTTGTAGGAGATTTAAGGTCTATTTATTTAGCAAAAACTAATGCAAATTAACCATTTTTATTTATATGTAACTCCAGCCTGCCCGCGGCTTCGTTCGTGTATATATTTTTTTGTAAATAAAGCTTTCTTTACTTACTGATAATGTAACTTTATATTGGTGAAAGAGTTTTATAATCGGTACAGTTATTTATATATTACAAACAAATAAAAAATCAATTATTTCAAAGATTACATTACTTACTAGGAATTTCTACTGTATCGTGATTGCATTTTTACACTCAGACCCTTAACGGTGGTTTTCGGTCCTTCGGTAATGCTTAATATGTATTGGTAAATTAACTCATTATTATTTAAAAAAGTACATAATTAGGATCCACGGACAAGAAGGATTAGTATTTTACTAAAGACTATTTCAGCTAAATACATAATTTGATTTGCATTAAATTTGTTTTGGGTCGCCATTTTTTTTCAGCAATCCTTTGGTTCGTCAGACTTCGCTTTACCCAGTACGTAT
Organism: Tholera decimalis; assembly: GCA_943138885.2. NCBI lineage: Eukaryota > Metazoa > Arthropoda > Insecta > Lepidoptera > Noctuidae > Tholera > Tholera decimalis. The sequence continues at coordinate 31,334,672 of OW964569.2, read as the reverse complement.
AAAAGCGGTTTACACCACGTTTACTGTTTCATAGTCTAAGTTAAAGGAACTGCAGATAGACAGGCAAAATCTTACTCAAAATAATTGGGAAGCAGGTAAACTTTGAGCCACGATGTTGCTAATTTACATATAAATTGTCTGGTGAAGTGAAGTATTTCATAGCGCTTTAGTTGATGACTGTCGCGGTTGTGAGGGAGGTGCTTTCGTCAAAATGTTGTTAATCTGTAAAAAATCTGTAAACAAATAAAGTGGAACCTTTATGAAGTACATTATTAAGAGAGTTTGAAATGTGAGCGGTCACATTTTATTATTTTTATTCTGTAGGTACTTTATAAACAGTACCTAAATAAAAACTTTTTCGGTTTCATTTTTTGGTAAAAAGTTTTTATTTCACTCTTTTAGTTGGTCGATTTTTAATTTTCCTAGTTACAAGAGCCTACATGTCAACTACTTACAATCATTTACAAAATATTGCTTTTCCCAATGTTGGGCCGTTAATTATTGAGGTGTTCTCCTGGTACTTCACCATCAGCTTCACTTCACCATATGCATTACGACGAGCATATTGTGCTTAATAACCACATTCAAGTAATCGAAGCGGAACACATGAAATACTTATTATTCCTACTTATATATTGAGTAGTTCCAGTGGCCATCTGTGGTCTTCATCATCAGGTCCACTTCACAAATGGTGCTTTTCGAAAGCAACTACACAAGTTTCTATAAAAAATACTCAAATTACTATAGGTGTGCCTATAATATTTGAAGAGTTTCCTCGATTTCTCCAGGATCCCATCATCAGATCCCGACTTGGTGACAATGGGACCAATTTCGAAGTATACCCTTTCAAAGAAAAAAAGAATTTTCCAAATCGGTTCAGCCGTCTTCGAGTAATCGGTAATCATACATAAAAAAAAACATTAAAAAATACGCGTCGACTTGATAACCTCCTCCTTTTTTTAGGGTTCCGTAGTCAACAAGGAACCCTTATAGTTTCGCCATGTCCGTCTGTCTGTCCGTCTGTCCGCGGTTTAGCTCAAAAACTATAGGTACTAGAAAGTTGTACTTTGGCATGAGTATACACGTTAATGATGCCGAAAAAGTGGTAAAATAAAATTTTGAAAAAAACAATTATTTAGGGTACCTCCCATACATGTAAAGTGGGATGATAATTTTTTTTTATCGTTCTTCCCATAGTGTGGGATATCGTTGGATAGGTCTTTCAAAAATATTAGGGGTTTGCTAAGACCGTTTTTTGATTAAGTAAACCGTTCGTGACTTATCAAGCTTTAAAGTACCAATTTTCGTTAGAGTCAAGTGTCCCCCCCCTCTATCAACTAAACGGTTATAGTTAGAAATTCAAATGTCACGGCAGTAGTACCTATATATAACGAAATTTAAAGGAAAACTATCACACATAAGTGGGCTTTACAAGTTTACGAGTAATAGTCGACCAATTGTATTTGACTCGAAAATTTCGAACAACTCTATAGAAATGTCGATAGATGGCGCTGAGCGCCAGTTGTATCGTGCTAGCTTCTTGTGACGATTGAGCAGTGTAGCTCTGTGTCCGTATTTAAATTCAAAACACCGGTTATGACAAGTTTTATACAAATCTCTAAAAAAAATTGAAACTTTCCGTGCAAAATTGTCGGATCAGGTGAGGATTTGTATAGGAAGTCAAATTAGTTAGGTAGTCATGTTTAGTTAGAGCATGGTATGAAACGATCAGTCAGCGAATACGACACGCACTTGGCTTTTATAAAAACTACGGAACCCTACACTGCGCGTGGCCCGACACGCACTTGACCGGTTTTTTGTCGTCGGTTGATAAACAATATAAAACATAGGTAATACACAATAAACCTATAGCGTTCCCATACAGGCCTCCCTATGAGAAGGAATGTGCTGTAAACCACTACCCGGGCCTAGCGAGGGTTGGATGATGCTGCATGTCTTCGAATTTTTGACTGTTCGACAGTTTGATGATGATGATGTTTTATTGATAATTGGTTAGCGTTTGACCACCATCTCACCTGATGGTAAGTGATGATGTGGTCGAAGATGGAGCACGCTTACCTAAAAGTAACCTATTCACTCTTCACTTCAAGATCCCTAGGTTATAGCGGCGGTCTAGAAACAGAAAATAACACTTGAAACAGTCTGATGCAGCTTGTGGCAATTATATTAGGTCAATCACTGATTTCAACACTACCATTACCAACAGCTAATATGGGTTCATCCATTTTTTACGTTGGCGATTTTTAGCAGGTTTCCCCCGTGTGTATTTCTTACGTAGGACTCGAAGAAAATAAATAATAAAAGCAAGTAATAATTATTAACAAAACGCTTAGTTTTAATTATTTTTTAAAAATAAATTTATAATATATTGAGAAATATAATTTATAAATCGACTACTAGTGTAACTTTCATGGCCTAATTTGTGTCCTGAAAACATGTACGTTTTCTTTTGTTGTAAATAATAGGACCTTAAAAAAGCGATTTTATCGATGAAGTGAGAATCAATCTTATATTAGATCAACCTCTTTCTTTGGGAAATATCGGATCTTCTTCAAAAATATATTTATGGCCCTTATTATATCTATCCATCCAAAGGTTGTCTGTAAGAGATTGCCCTGTGCGATAAGACCGCCCATTGTACACTAGTTTTATTATTTGTATATTTAAATGTATTGTAAGGTGTACAATAAAGTATATAATAAATAATAAATATAGTCCGGAATAGCACATAGTCTAATTTATATTTGATAAGTCGCGGGCAATGTAGATATGTAATACATGCTCTCCTCTGATCATTCCCTCATTACTTAGGATCGTGATCACTTAATTTTGCTGCTTTGATGATGGTCCTTCATCGGTCCTTAGTCATCGCCGCCCTCATCACCAGGTGAAATGTATTAGAGGCTGATGCATCTTTAACTTGGTCAGACCATTTGGCGAGCGATCTCGGGCTTTCATGCCTTCTACTCCGCTAACAACAACCAGTTTCTCCAGGCTGTCATCGCCTCTCCGTATTATGTGTCCGTGTGTGGGTAGGTGCCAACTGAAAATCAGCGCTGGGTGTCTTTCGCCCAGCAAATGCTGAGTTGGCAACCATTTCAGTGTAGACATGCTCAGCGAAATTTTTGTTGTCATTTTCGTATTAATGTTTGTAATTTTGTATCGTGTGTTGTTGTGTGTGACTTTAACTGAATAAATATCTTTCAATTTTAATTTCAATTTATATGCAGTGTATTCAAAATTAACTTTGCGGGATCCATAACATTCATTTCCTAAGTTGTCTGTAAGTGTAGTATGTAATTTAAGTAGGTACTAAACTCAGTTTTACGAGTATTTCCAACCAGCGAACTTTAAAAATAAAAAATAGCCCGAAACTTTTGAAGATCTTAAAGATAGTTACAGTATAAACCTTCAAAAGTTCAAGCAACTTCAATATTTTAACTAGCTCACCGTATTATCAAGATCATAAGCTCGCAAACAAGAGAAGTGTTAAAATTCACACGGCGCGCGACAGCCCTCGCTTCCTTTGAAGTTTCACCGCCGCTCTGGTAATCCGTCTACGACGAGTGGATTAGGGTTGCCACTTCGTATAGGTATTTATAGCAAAATATTTTGAAGTCACGTTGTTTTGAACGCGGTAGATTATCGAGTAAGGAAGTGTGTTGGATTTAGCTTTTTGATCCTTGTTTCTTCAAGGGGTTTGTTCAAGATATACCTACCTACTATTTGCTGCTAGCTATACATATACAACGTATTTTTTATCCCATAACTCTAACTCTAGGTTATGGTCCCAACCATATTAAAGAATCAACTGGCATAAGAATTATTTTTCGATCATCATATTTCTTTTTGTTTATATTTTTCATACAAAATATTTCGACCGTCGCGATTACCAATGTAAAACAAAACCCTTACGTAAATGAATAATATGAAAACGTTGCATTTTCGTAATTTTAAATATGAGTGATTGGTTTTAATGAAAATGAATCACTCATATTTATGAATGAAACTTAGATACCTACCCGCATCGGGAGTCCCGTGTTAATATTTTGATTATCGATGATATCTTCGAAACTATGCATTTTTGAACCACATATTCCAGGACTTTTTGTTTTATTTTTATTAGTATTATATTAAGGAGTTTTTTTTTTAAATTGAAAATAGGCTCGCGTTTGACCACTATCTCACCTGATGGTAAGTGATGATGTGGTCGAAGATGGAGCACTCTTGACTTAAAGACTCCTAGGTTATATCTATCGGGAAACACAGACTCTGGCAGGGAATATAAAAAAAAACATTGTAATGAATTTTCATAAAAGGGAAGCCGGACCAAAAAATGCTTACCTTGCTGAAGTGTGATGCTTGAATTCCAGTAACTGTGGCCCTGTGGCTGGCTTCGAAATCTTGTAACTTCGTAAATAATTATTTGTTTAATTGAAAATAATAGATTACTATTTATACATATATTCATATATAAAATAATAGACTAATATTTGCCATATTTCAAAAGGGAAGCCGGTAGGAATCGAGTTGTGTGGAGCCTTCGCCACTGATAGCAGGTAGACATTACGGTTGGTGCGGTAGTTCAGCAATTTGTTGCTGGGTATGACCAGTCTTGCCAAGGGCTACGCTGCTACCCAGCTACTGGGATTTTTTTCTCCGTGTAAAACACTAGTACTCAACTGCATCTGGATAGATGAACCCAATATAACTAGTAAAAGGCTAAGCAGATAGTGATAACGATGATCACTACTGATATTAACGTAGAGAGGTAGTATAAATTAGTTACAGAGATTCGGTTTTGGTGGTATAGGGTTAAGCGTCAATAGCCTAATGGATAAGGTGTAGGACTTGTGATCGAGAGGTAGCAAGTTTGAACCCCACTCATTACACTATTGCCGTGAACCTACTCTAGACACAAGTATATTTAGCTTAGTTGGAGAGGTTAACAAGATTGCTAGTAATTTGAATTCTACAAAAATTGTTAAAAAAAATGGACACTAAAAGCAAGTAGCTATGCATTCTGCTTTAGAGTTTATCGTAAATACGTTATACAACGTGTAATTTAAAGGGTATATACATACCGAGTGTACGGCTTCTTTGGATGATAACAAACGATATGGCAAGGGTTTTCTAATCCTACGTCTACTGCATGTGTGGAGCATATTAGAAATTTCAATACATTGATACCAGAGGCCGAATTTTTCAAATTAAGAAGAACGAAGGGAATTATCATTTTATTGGCAAGTGACGTGGAAAGTGATGACCCTCATAGTGCTGTGCGACGTTTGTTATTACTGGTATTCAAGAAACATATGAAACCAATAATTTGGGGTCAATTCTATGAGTCACTTATTTTGAGCTGAAACTTTGCATAGAGACTCCATACCAGATGTTGTCTCCAGTCCTTTTGGATATATATGGGGTTTCCGTTACACGTTGTATATCAGCTATTTTTATGATAAAATCTAACCAACTTAATAACTTATTAGCATGTTTTCGTTATTTTTTTTCTATACATAATATGAAATTAAAACGTAGTTATCCATATTAAATTATTTAACGAGTTTAACAGTATGCTTTAGTTTATAAAATGACTAGATTCTCATGATTTCGCTTATATGGAAATTTTACACATTTTTCCGAGAGAAAAAGTTTCCTGTTTAGTTCTGCAGGTTACATACATATGTACAAACATGCAGACTTTAGTACTTTATTCAAAATTTTCGATTTAGAATCTGCTTAAGAACGTTTAAAATATGCACTTATATGTAATTTCTGATGAATAAGCCAGTGTGTGTTTATGTTTTCAGAATCGAGAGCACATTTGGTAACGTCATAAAAAATACAAGAAGATGAAGCGCACTGACTTAACACTAGGTCCAACGTATAGTGATATCTTAACAGAACTTGAGGAGCAAGTAATCATTACCAACTTAACAGATTTAGTGACATTGGTAATGGTGGTAAAGTGATCCCAAAATTTACTAAGTAGCTATAATTATGTATTTGAATATGCACCTACCACGCTACCTTTTTAGGACCCTCAGTTGACTAGTACAGAATGTCCAGGGCATTAAAGCCGCCTATATAATTTGAATGATGTGTAAATTATTGCCATTTTTAACACGTTCGCTGACAGTGAGCACTTACCCTGACACCACATTACGACAGTACAATTTTCCACGACGTACTCTTAAAAATAAGTGGCCCGTCCCTCGACGTACTGTCATAACGCACTATTTTAATTTCCCGCCTAACGACGTACTGTCAGCGAACGTGTTAAGTAATATTTTTAGTTATTTCATTTTATCCTGCCTTTTTTTCTTTCGTACTAATAAAATCCATGTGTGTAACAACAGAAAAGTCCAGATAATTCGCATCTCCCAACGAAAAACAAATAAGAAAACATTATCAATAAAACGACATGTCGATTTGTCTCGACGCAGACAAATCGACATGTAGTCTTATCTTACTATAAATCAACCCCAGTCCGTCTGTCTGTCACGACTAATATGAGCAACGTCAGGGGGCGCCACTGTATTAGAATAACAAATAGGCCGCGAATTGAGGGTCGAACTATTGAACTTTACGCAATTTGGTATAAGTTATTTAATCGCGACGATAACTATTATCTACATAGGTTCATTATGTTAAGTGACTGAATTTTGAACGAAAGATAATAAAACCTTTATAAAATGTACGCGTACATAGAGATTATTAAATTAAATCTGTAAAATTAACTAGTTTAAATCTATACCTATCCTATTATTATTATTCAACTAATCAAGCATAATGAGATTGACTGAGGCAGACTATGTGCCCGTAAGTCAGTTTTGTATTAGTGCGGGAGTATAGGATGAGTCGTTCTTAGGACGAGAACACACTTGAGTCTATCGACAAGAAGCTCATGGGCAACGATGCACTCGTCGAGTCAAAACTCCTCGCCTTGAACGACGAGTTGCAAGTCTATCAGTTTTCTATCGGTTTCATTTCGGAGAGTGTGCGATGGAATTAGGTACACAACCTAATTTCGCCCGGCCCGTATGTAGACCTACACGACGAACGGCGATGCGCCATCGTTACATGGTGGACATGCTACCCATTCGAACAAAACGTTTTGGGAATACTGTTGTTGGCGTTCAGCTAAGGAATGGTATTTCCTGCCGGAGTCTGTGTTTCGTGATAGCTATAGCATGGATTTTTTTAATTCAAGAGTGAATAAGTTAATTCTAGGCAAGCGTGCTTCATCTCAGAACACATCAGGTGGTAAAACGTGAGACTATAATCAATATAATAAAACATCCACTCACGCTTTGTATACTCTATTGCTGTAAAACCTTATGGAGTCTGGTTACTGGAACTTTCGTTTTTATGAAAAAAAATTCTTCTAACGATCTGTCTCTGAAATGAATTTTTAAGATCGTGACAAACTCACCAAAGATTACTCTTCTCTTTTTAAAATCGGATCTTTATAGAGAACACTTCAGCAAACCCATAAATTAAATAAGGAATGTCAGCTTTGTAGGCAAACGTAGCATTTGTCAAATATTACTAGTTCTCTTACAAATAGAAAAAAATATATTTTATCTTTATTTGTTTCTGTTATGGGCTTATGGTGTACAATAAAGAGATCTCTTTATTTATACGCGAAGCAAAAACTTTGTTATTAGGTACCAGTAATACAGATATAGTTCATAAATAAGAAAGAAGTAGTGCAGAAAGCTAATATTATTAAATTTCAATGCATTCAATAATAATAATTACATATTTATTAATTTTTGCTCTCAAATTACATGTTAGTTTGTAATTTGAGAGGAAAAATGAAATGAATAAAATGAAATGAATCTCTGTTAGGCATGGAAATGCCTGTATTATAGATGACCAGGTTCCCAAACAATGGAAACAGAAAGCATCAATAAAACATTAATTTAAATATTATACATATTTACCTACTCAATATAATTAAACTTACAGTTGAAATTTTACAACTTTGCGATCACTAGTAGGTACCTATAAAAGAGCAAAAGCTTACTTACCTGTAACCTCTAACCCTCGAAACACAAACAATAAGAAGCATTACACGGTCAATTTGTACCGGAGCATTACATAAAATGTTTAACCCTCCAATACCTACGAATTGTAGCTTTAATTCCTTAAGTGTGGCGCTCATTAGCAACGCAAGGGTTAGCGCTTAACGGCCCCTGAAATAAAATTCCTTGGCCTCCTTGAGACAATAAAAGAAATTAGATTTTGCCTACGGTTGAAGCAATTATCTTGTGAGTAAGATTCTGTTTCATTTGAGTTGATGGTTTTTGAAATATAGGGAGGCTCGACGCGCCTTTACCGAAGAGTAGGTACTACCTACCTACTAATCATCATCAATATATAAAGATTTTTTGTTTAGTTTTTTTATTGTTGTTTGATTTATCAATAAATTGGATGAAACCGTATAGCGTTTATAAATGAATTTAATTGGTCGAATTATTTATGTAGTTATTCGCCTCGAATTTGAATCCACTGCCGCATTTGAGTTGAGATATTAACTGTTAACCACTGGGCCACCATGACATTGCTATAAAAACAACTAGACCTACCTACTAAAGAAAATGTTACCAATGCTTGACTGTAGTAAATATGTCAACAAAACCAAATTACATAGATAAGTAATATAATAATTAATTATAATTAAGTATTAAATAGATATAGAAAAGTTACTTAACCAGTTCTCTTGTGCATAGTATCTGAAACAAGTTATTCAATTCATTAATATAATTATATGAAAACTGACTAAAAGATTATAAAAAAATAAAAACACAAACAAGTCACATTTTTGATTATAGTCAACAGCTAACGCCATCTGTGAGTGAACAGTGAAACTACGTGTACTTCGTGTGTAGTTGTTCAACTCGTTAACAGATGGCGTTACTTTGTACTGCATCAAAGTTTATAGTTTATTTTGATATACTCTTATTCTGTTTACTTTACGGTTAGTGAAACTATTTGTAGATAAAGACATACCTAATCACGAAAAATATTAGACCCAAAGATACCACACTTCCTAGGTCTTTCAATGCCACGATTTATTGAGTAGATGGCAGTAAAAAATAATCAAAAATAAGCAAACGTTTAGACAAAACATAATAGAGAATATACCTACTTTTTAATTACATAGAGCTTAAGAAAATAAATGTTCGAGTTCATGGACCAAATTTTAATATATGGCGTTCTAAACTCCCATTTATGAAAAATGGACTAAAATTTCTGTGGTTTTAACCCCATGTAATTAAGACCGACGACGTAACTTTGCGAATTGAGATTTACGGAAAGTTCTAGATTTTGAATACACCGTATCTTATGTCATTGGTACTCTTTACATAATACTTATACTACAGCATTCGATTATAGTGAGGACAGGAAACTTTATTTTGGTATCAACAAAGATTTAAATACCGACTACTCAAGAAATATTATCTTCATCTATAAACCTAGGTACCTACCGAATTCCTAATATGAGTTCACACTCATTAACTTCAATAGGTATTTGCACATCTCTATTAAACAAGTTTTCAATATTATTGCAAAGGGTCAATAAAATTAAAAACCTGCATCGGCTACTAAAGAGCATTAAAGGCATATTCAGTATTGCCGTCTTGGATAAGCATTGATTTATATTCAACAATTTTGTGATGAATTAAATTTTTTAATGAGTTCTCAACTTTATTACTCGAAGCAATAAGTTTATATTGCCTTGTTTTATAATAAAGTGTAGGAATTGGTATACTTAAGAGAACTTTTTTGGATTTACAAGCTAAGCGAATTTCGACTAAATTCAGGATTTTTATAAATTTATTAAATAAATATTATAAAACAGTCTACCGACGCCTCTGTCTGTCTGTATGTTCGCGATAGACTCAAAAAGTACTAAACTTTTCAGCAATGGATAGAAGTATTCAAGAGCAAGGTTTTAGTGTATATTTTTTAGGGTTTGTGTGAATCAACAGAATGAGACCATGCAAAGCGGGCCGGGTCAAGTTTGTAACTAAAAGGAACAGAAAGAAAACATATTTATGGTAACTTTATGTGTTGATCTGACCACCTCAACTAATTTAAAAACTATCTGTATAGGTTTAACACATACAATTGCAATATCATATGAAATACAAACACACACAGACACAAGCAAGCACGTCACTTATACACACAGCACATACACGCAAAAAGTATGAGGTGCTCATCATGTAGGTAAGTACCGATGGCTCATCGCCGTTGCTCTTGTAGTTTGATGATGGAAAGGGCACAACTATAATATCTCTAATATTTTAGACTATAATGTAGCTCTATACTCAATTTGGACCAGATATTGGCGTGATTGAATAACAAAAAACAAAAATAAAACCTACTTACTGTGTGGTCAGTTCAAATAAAAAATATACCTAAATGGGCCATGCTCATTGCAAGAAGCCAGGGTCGTTGTAGGAGTTAATCCAAATAATATAATTTGTAACTCATACCAACTCTATATAAGTTTTTAAGCTAACATGGTAACGGGATATTTACCATGTTCTTTTCATCTTTTGTTTCGAGTTTCCAATATTTTGGCACTGTTGCAAGTGGCATGATCACGGATGAACTGAAGTCATTGCGGGTGGAAGTTTATGAGCAGACAAATTAGTCTACCCTCTTTCTCGTTCGTTTTTTTGTGATCGACACCGGTACCACTGGCACATGTATTACTAAAAACTCGATTCTATTCCCGACACCATGTCGACTTGCAAACTTTTTAACGATCTTTTTCGGTTTTTACATATTTGAACCACTGGATTCCAGGCCCTCGACAGTTGAAACCCATCCTCCACAGTTGAAATTTTCGTATTTGGTAATTAAAAAAAACACACACATAAAGATACACATGGTAAATATACCGTTTGAGGTTCTACTCATACCATCTCATCTCTCGTATTAATTCCCAATAATCACAACCGAACGGAATTCTAGATATATTGCTTAGTATGTGTCAAACATTATCTGCTCGATAACGCTAAACACGCAATCAGCAAGGTTGCAATGCCAAAATGCAAGCACTTTCGGGACTCGTCAGCAGACGGGACGCAAACATCAAACGCAAACCGCAAACGCACTGTGTGCTTGATGAATCAATAATCCCCCATTTCGCCAAATTATATTTACAGCGGCCTGCTTGGACACACCTGCAATGACACAAAATATCTAATAATAATTGGATAGTCATATTTATGTCTAATATCTTCTCACGATTTCTCATAATGAACTGCGACCTTCGCACTCTCAGTCACACCGCAATCAAAATGATGAAAATTATACACGAATTTATAAATTCGTAGTAATAATATACTTAGGTTCGTACGTTCATGAACCTATGTACTAATAGCTACAAGATGAATCACAAATACTACCATTTGTATCGAAAGTTATCGTGGAGACAAGGGTACGACGAGATTTGAAGTTGCAGGTAGGCAGTAGTCCAGGGTTACGGGAATTATCCATACCCCGGCTTCAGAACGCAAGGGTAACTAGGTAAAGGAACAGGGTGGATTTTCAGTCAGTAAGATTCTGACATTACCTTCTACTCCAACAGCATCACAAGACTTCTTCCACTCAGGAAGAAGTCATGTGATTGAAATTTAACTGACACTGCATGAGCATGACCCAAACAAAGGCCTTGCCTTGAACTGAGGTGGGATTAGACGATGAATAGGTATACGTTCTTTAAGAGTGAAGAGATAAAAAAGTATAAAGTGTAAAATGTAAAGAAGTTTATTATAAAGTTTTTCAGTGCGTCTACGTGCATTTTCAAAATAAATATTTCTAATATGTAAATCAAGTAATGGAAAGAAGTAACACTAAATCCCAACAAAAACTCTCAAGGCTAATCCTCTCCCTAACAACACAGATTTATCCCCCCAGAAAATCAAGACACCACTCGCCTGACAAAATTAATTTCCGCGCATCATTTTCCAATCACGCGAAAAAACAAAAAAAAAACCTCGTCCCCCACATCAAACAAACATTAAGAAATAATAAAACGGAACACCTTAATCTTATTACATTATGATAAGGTTGAATAACTTACAGATGTTTTCCTAATCGGATACCCTTGAAACCCGTATTTTTCATCACGAGAAAATTACATTATCGAAAATTTGCATTGCCTGTAGCGCCATCTATGAGTGAGTAGCGTTATTAAGAACCACAATACATTTACCTTTCGTGCTCTGTAATTACTTAACTATTGCACCTTAGATAGTAAGTAATAAGGTTCAATTTTAGATGACTAGTATAGATTGGAGTCTGTCAGTAATTTTGTAAATACAGACTCGAGATTAGGGGTTCGATCCGGTTCAGGGCCCTCTGCAAAAACAGTATGAATAATAATGTGATTAGCATAATATCGGGAGCTCATCTAACAAGGTTTGTTTACTTTGATAAGTTCAAAGATAATAGTTGACTCGCTTTCAAGGAACGAGGTTTTTTTAATAATAATTTGAGGTTACGTTGTGATCCCGACGAGCTCGTGGCTAAATATAACAGCCGCACAGCTTGATATTCAAGGTAAAGCACCACTTGCCAAGGTCAGTGCGCGGATGGGTCACCATCTTATATTAAGATTCCTCCGTGTTTCAGAAACCATGTTAAGACGTTGGTACCGACTGTCATATGTACATAGATAGATAGATATATTCTTTATTGTACACCAAAATCTATACTAATATTATAAAGCGGAAAAGTTTATTTGTTTGTTTGTTTGCTTGAACGCTCTAATCTTCGAAAGTACTGGGTGGATTTGAATGCAATTTGGTATGGAAGTAGCTTGAAGCTTGAGGAAGGTCATAGGCTACTTTTTACGCGACTGCAAAAAAGGAGAGTTATGTTTTTACCGTGATAGAATCCACGGGAGCGCAGCCCCGCGTGAGTACTAGTAGTGAAATAAAATTATGGACTTAACAACTAAAATGGGTGATACAATGGGCGGTCTTATCGCTAAAAGCGATCTTTTACAGACAACCTTTGGATGGATTTAACACAGGAGGAGAAAATAAATACGCGGGTAGTCCACGGTGTACTACTTAGCTACAACGTGTAACGGAAAGGGTATATACATACCAAGGGCACGGCTTCTTTGGATGATATCAAACGATACTGGAAGGGTTTCAACTCAAAATAAAATACTGTAAAAATTTACACCAAATTTGCGGTTTCGTAAGTTTCTTAAATTGAAACCATAACAATCGTGTCACCGCACTACGTAGGTCAATAACTTTCCACGTTACTTGCAAATATCACGATAAATCTCTTCCGTAATTCTGTGCACCTAGTACTGTATCTGGTATCAATGTATTAAAAATTCTCATTACTTCCGAACATGTAGAGATAGGATTAAAAAACCCTTCCAATATCGTTTGATATCATCCAAAGAAGCCGTGCCCTTGGTATGTATATACCCTTTCCGTTACACGTTGTATATAAAATACAAAAACAATAAATAACGTTCTCAAAACATATATACATATACATATAAATATTTAAAAAAAGAAACAAAGACATCATAATAACAACAATTTAAGGAGAGAGATAAAGATCTTTTACTAAGTTTTTGAAAGAAGATAGGGTTTGTGCTTGTCCTACTGACACGGGTAGAGCATTCCACAGCCTTACTGCTTGAGTTGCGAACGACTTACCACAGAAATTGGTGGTACATCTTTGACTCTCGTTGCGGGTAGTTAGAAGCTAGAAAACCTGATATTGATCTGGCCGAGGGGTTTCGTGTTACCCATCGACTGAATTGTAGAGGTCAGATAGTAAGCAGTCGTTCCATGTAAAACAGTATTCAGGTTAGACTGGAACCCACGATAGTTGGAAAAAGACATGAAGGTACGTAATATTATAATTTAGTAATATCTGTTCTGCTTTTATTAAGACGATTTTTTTTTTAAGTATGTTCGCGTTTGACCACTATCTCACCTGATGGTAAGTGATGATGCAGTCGAAGGTGGAGCACGCTTACCTAAAAGTAACCTATTCACTCTTGACTTAAAGACTCCTAGGTTGTAGCTATCGGAAAACACAGACTCCGGCAGGGAATTCCACTCCTTAGCCGTACGCACAATGAAGGTATTCGCAAAACGTTTTGTGCGTATCGGTGGGATGTCCACCATGTAACGATGGCGCTTGGCGGAATTAGATTGTGTAATTCCATCGCACACTCCCCGAAATGAAAACCGATAGACTTGCAACTCGTCGTCGGTGTTCAAGGCTCTGGAGCTTTGACTCGACCAGTGCATCGTTGCCAATGAGTCTCTTGGCCCGCTTCTCGATAGATTCAAGCGCGTCCAGTTGGTATTTCGCAGATCCATCCCAAAGATGAGAGCAGTATTCCATACACGAGCGAACCTGGGCTTGATACAAATTGAGCAGCTGTTCCAGTGTGAAGTACAGTCTCACCTTGGCTAGGATTCCCAACTTTTTTGATGCTAACTGAGCCTTAGCCTCGATAAACGGGCCATTATTAAGTAGAATTCTTCTTCTCTTCTTCGTTGGCATGACAATGTTTATATTTTGTCAGCCCAGAGCTTTGCCATTGCCACATCAACGACGTCTTCGGTAGTGATTCGAATATATTTTTGGCTACAAGTTACTGGTTTTAATATATTACTGAGATACCTAACACAACCACAACCTACCGTGCAATAGAGCATCCCGAGAAAATCGCTCTAGACAGTCATATAGCGACGTCAACAAATAGGTACACAGAAGAACTAATACACATACAAGAACCAACTTCAAACTCCACCAAAAACCATTTTAGAAAACCCAAAAATATCACCACTTCTATCCATATGCCAGCCATTCAATAACTATTCATTCCGACCCTTGAATAGAACATTACCATACAGATATACCTACGGGGGTTGATGTAGTGGGTAGTGTAAATAAATAATTGTAATTCTTAATAAAACTGCCCTCAAAGTCCGGTGGCAGTAAATTGCACGTGGTGGATGATACCGATAGTTTTGTGAGGAGTTACTAGTTTTGATACTTTATACACTTTTTATACCTCGGGGCCAAATAATAACGTCAATTTTCAAAGTTTAGCAATGCTAACACCTCGGTTAGCATTGCTGAACTTTGTCAGTACGTGAATAGTTGACCATCTTACCATATCGAAATTCTTTTATGCCTCATCAAGCACGTAAAACAGTTGAATCCGACTGTCATTTGTACATCTTGGACAATCGTTACGGGCAGTCAGAAGCTAGAAAATTTGACACCAGTTTTGCTAAGGGGTATCGTGTTACCCAGTTACTTAGTTGTCAAGATTTAGTCAGCAGCATCTGGTCAGATAAGAAGCTGATTCTGACATAGTTGGGAAAAGGCTAAACAGATGATGAACAGCTGATGTTTTCCCTATTTATTTGTAGGAAAAGATAAACATGTTCAATACAAAAATTCTTATTAAAAAAAGAACTTCAATTTAAATTAAACAATAATAATAACAAAATCTCTCTTGCCGTCCTTTAAAAAAATAACTGCTTCAAGTATCAAAACCTTACGGTCGTGCTATAACAAGATAGAGCCGTCAGTGGGTCGCGTAATGACCGGACACTTTACATAATTTGGTGATCGAGTGACCCCAGCCTCCCCACAAGTAATGTTGTCTTGACCCGTGGCTACCCAACTACCCAACAAGCAATATGGCTAATGCTGGGATATTGAATTGTATCTACGTATTGGTTCGGCGGTTTATGCGTTACCGTTTGAGATCAAGATTGCTGAGAAATATTGTTTATAGAACAATACGCCACCGATATATTGTGGCTATCCAATCTAAGCACACATTACTCGTATGTGTGTGTTTCCTGATAGCTATAACCTGGGTATCTTTAAGTCAAGAGAGAATAGGTTACTTCTAGATAAGCATGCTTCATCTTCGACCACATCGTCGCTTACCATCAGGTGAGATGTGGTCACGCGCGAGCCTATAGCTAATTAATAAAATTTAGAAGTTTGTGGCTTATTAATAACAGCGGCACGGGTCGATCTTTGAGGTTAAGCAACGCTTGCCGAGGTCGATATATGGATGGCTGACCAACGAAACATATGGATGTTTCTTCATAAAATATATAATAAAATCTTGACACTTCCCTGTATATATATTTTCGAAGTAGCTATGTTTGTCAAGCAAAATCCATCTCGTTTTGAGCGCCTGGCTGTTGTATTCCCAAGGAATAGGCGTGACAACAGCAAATTATGTCAAGTATCATGTCGAACCATTTTAATGCGTAAGAGCGTTTCTTGCATGGCCCCAGTTATTTACAATAAATTACCGAGTAGTTGGAAAGCTTTAAATACAGCACAATTTAAGAGTAGATTACGGAATTTTTTGGAAGATAAAACGTACTACAGTGTAACTGAGTTCCTATCGGATAAAAAGATTTGTTAATTAGTGACATCTTGATTTTTGAAATTTAGTTGTATGACATTATTGATTATTGATTTTTGACATTTTGATCTTTGACATTTTGATTTCTCATTTTTTGATTAAGTTTTTATTTTTTGGAATTGTAATAATAATGATATTTGTAATAGTAACGATAATGACATGGTATATAATCTAATGACACTAATTTATATTTTCCTTTTAATACAAACATGTATTTTTAATTAAGTTGATGATTTAAAATTTTATAATAGTAATGTATAAATTGATCTAAATAATAATGATATAAATAATTTCAAATGTTTGCATGCCGATTGGTAAAATGTGGCTGAGCTAAATGTAATCTTAAGAACTATTATGTACCCATATTTGCAAAATAAAAATTCTATTCTATTCTATTCTATTCTATTCTATTCTATTCTATTCTATTCTATTCTATTCATGCTTCGGAAAGCACATTAAGCTGTTGGTTCCCGCTGTCATTTTTACATTTTTGACCTTCGTTACGGTTAGGTGGAAGTCAGAACATGTGATATCAGTCTTGCTTGTTATTGTGTATGTCAAGGTTGTAGATGTCAAATAAGCAGTAGCTTCATGTAAAACTAGTACTCAGCTAAAGACGGTTAGACTGGAACCCGACGCTATTTTAATTTAGAAAAGGTTAAAAAAAAAAAAACAAAAAAAAAATGCATTTAATTCAAGTAACTTAACTCATATAAATTTAAGCTGAAAATGATGACGCTACTGGTATATTGTGGATATACCATTGATACGCCCGAAATGTTTTGGGAAAACTTTCATTAAGTATGGAATCGTATCAGGAGAGTGGAATCCCTGACGGAGTCTGTGGTTCATGATAGCTACAACCTAGCAGTGTCTTAGTTTAAATTAAGAGTGAATAGGTTACTTTGTCGGCTCTTTGTCGATCACATCATCGCTTGCTATTAGGGTTGATGAAAGCAAGCCTGTAACTATTAACAAGCGTCAATGGCCTAATGGCTAAGATGTTGGACTTGTGATTAAGAGGTCACGCGTTTGAACCCTACCCATTAAATTATTGTCGTGAACCCTCTCCAGACACAAGCATATGTAGCGTAGTTCGAGGGATTAACAAGATTGCTAGTAACGTGGATTCTACCCACATTGCTAGTTGTTTTTTTTTTATATATCACTGCTGTACAGGATCACCTCATTGTATATCAGAGACAAAACAATACCCTTAAATATGATCACACACTTTTTTTTTAGAATATAATAGTGTTACGCCCGTCGTTTAGCGAAGTACGTCGAGAAACTTCGACAGAAATCTAGAATGTTCGAGACACTAACGCCATCTAGCGGCGAATAGCGGTACTGTGTATCTCAAGTAGCTCTGGAATGTTCTTAGCAGCATAAACATTGAGTCAATTTTACAGGAATGTTCTGGAACTCATAGACCAGGGTATAAATAGATCGCAAAGGAGCGCAGAGAGTCAGTCTTATGACGGGGCGAATACGCGATATAATCGAAGCTTTACAAGTGAATTTCAGTGCGATTTAAGTGTGAAGTGACAAGTGTTGTGGTGCGAATAATTGTGTTAAATTTTTATTTTGTGTTTCATTAAATAAACTGTTAATTTTGGTTTAATTGGCGTTAATTATTTCTATCCCGAATCCCACTTCTGACACCAAATTGTTGTAGGTATACATCGTGGCGATTAGGTTATCACATTAATTGTAACCAAGTACTGTAATGACTGTATATTAGGTACTAGCTTCCGCCCGCGACTTCGTCCCCGTGGAAAAAAAAATCCCCCGATTTTGAAACATTCTTCATTACTGCTCCGCTCCCATTGGTGTTAGCGTGATGATATATAGCCTATAGCCTTCCTCGATAAATGGGCTATCTAACACTGAAAGAATTTTTCAAATCAGAACGGTAGTTCCTGAGATTAGCGCGTTCAAGCAAACAAACAAACAAACAAACAAACAAACAAACTCTTCAGCTTTATAATATTAGTATAGATTCTATCATATACACACAATTAAAATAGTTTAAAAATAAACAATGGGATTTTTTTTTCATTTTAATATTTCACTACATCATGTGTTGCATAAACGTAATCAGCTGACCAATCACTCGGCGCTACGGCGTTGCCGCTTTTACAGGTCAGTAAACTAATATTATAAAAGATTATTTATTTTTTACCAATAACGCCATTTATTTTGTTTGAAAAATGCATTTTCTTAATTGTAGTAAAATTATTTATTTTATTATTTTAACGGACTGATAACAACTCGTAATACCCGCTGTACAATTAAATGTGATAACCTAATCGCCACCCTGTATGTTTTAATATCCAGCCATATAGCCCAGGAAGTCGATCTGTCTCATAAACTAGGTTCATATAACTTATCAACATAAAAGACAACACAATTTGCCCACAGTCCTCAACATTTCTTATCTTCAGTATCAATTCAAGCGATCTGCCAATGCCTCCCATTTTTGACACCATCTTAAAAAACTTTCCTCCTATATGGTAAGACGCAAAAAACATCACATATTCTTCCAGGTGGTCAGGGTATCACAGAGTAACGAAATGCCTTGGTGGCCGCTAATAGAGGAGGGTGGGACTTAACCGTTACTTAAAGTGGCCGCTAATAAATGTGACCGCCGCTATTAATGATGACCGATACCGAAACTGGCTGCTACGAAAAGTGGCCTCTACTAGTCTAAAGGTGTCAGTTTGCTACAGGTGGCCGCTACAAAAGATGGCCCTTACTAAAAGTGGCTGCTACGAGAGGAGATGCTGTCAAACATTTCGCAAAAACGCATAAACTAATCATGTCACTCAGTATCACAATTTATTCATAGAACTTCCCATACAACTCCTACTAACTATGGCTTTGGTAAATCCTGTGCTCAGCGCAATTCGGCGACCAGGATTTTACAATCAACGGCTTCTCGTTGCTGGCTTTACTCTATGGTCCCCTCCCATACTTTTGCCGCAGTATGAAGGGTATATAAAAATTAATTAAATGCTAAAACGTTTGCTAAGTAGGTAAAAAGTGTTGGGCCCGGGGGCCGTCGCAGCAGGTGCCGTCAATCAACGTCCGCGATGTATTGAAATTGCACTTTTTATGTGCTTGCGCTGTGTAGTGGTTGATAGTAGAGGCCGAATGGCGGGTTGGGAACTGGAAGTGTATTTCGTAAAAGTCTTCACAAATGAGATACATGGAGAAAACTTTGACCTATTTTGCATATTAATAATTTGGTAACGTTTTCGAACTTTCAGTTATTAGCGGAATTGTTACTAAAAATTATTTAAAAAAAATCTCCTTTAATTTTATTGAATTAATTTATTGTGTTATTGTCATATGTTCTTGTATGAAAATCACGCTGAATGGATCACTAAGTACCTACTTGGTAATCACATATTAGAGCCAAAGTATAGCAATAGCAAAACTAAGCTACACTACCACCACTTTTCTGGGAGACAGATGTTCAGATATAATAACATTGAAAATACTATAAGTGACACAAAATGGCTTTGACGTAATATTACTTAGATTTACCAAATCGCCCCCGCTCCACTCATCACGAAGCGCACACCACCCTCCCATACGTATTGCAAAGCATTATCAAATGGCCATCGACTCCTGCAATACACACAAAACAAAACCAACATATAATTGCAGATGGAATTCGCCAAACAAGACTTTTTACAGCAAAACTGTCAGACAGTACTCTTGTCAATTTCAAGTCTCCCTTTTTGGAGTGAAATTAACAGGAATGTGCATATTTTGTAGTGTGAACACATTTTTACGTTTTTCATGACTTTTAAGGTTCCGTAGCCGATTGGCATAAAATGGAATGGAACCCTTGTAGATTCGTCATGTCTGTCTATCCATCCGTATGTTATAGCCATTTTATTCCAAAACCATTAGGATTACACGGTAGAAACTTGGTAGAAGATTTAGGAAAATAAGGGCCAGCTCCATGTACATGGAACTGAAACTCAACGTGCAGGGAGTCTATAGATAGGTCTTTGAAAATGACACTGAGGTTTCTAAAACCATTTTTCTCAGACTCAATTTTAAATATTGACACTTCCAAAATGGTAATTTATAGAGTGTGTGTCCCCTCTAACTTTTAAAATAATAGAGTGAAAAGTTTTAAAACAAAACGTATGCTATACCTACAATGAACACTTTTAAGGAAAATTAGTTTGAACGAGATAAGTATGGCTAATCAGCAGCTTTTGAGATATAGCTCTTTAAAAAAAACCGCAAATATTACTTTTTGATTTATACAAACATTATGGATAACAAAGTTATATTGCGTAGCCACTACAGAACCCTTCATGAGCGAGTCCGATTTGCAGTTGGCCAATTTTTATTTTAACATTATAAGCGAAATATGGGCGTAATAATAGCCTTAGGTAATAAGTAGCATACAATAGTTTCACGGTAGATTATAATCAGATCGACACCTATAACGATGCTGCACGATGGGACCCCAGCAGGTAATTAGAAATTCATGAATTAAAAATAAGTGTATGGAAAGAAAACGAAAATGTTTTATAGTATCCCTAACAGGAAATACAGACTAATAGGAACATGTTAAAACTAACAATATAGGTATGCATTTATTAAACTGTGAAAGGCAAAAAAAGACATCTATATCTTCATGATATTCCAGGGATTAATTATCATTTTGGGAGGTTGACTTTTAGGTGCATTAAACCAATGATATATGAATTAAACTATAAAAAATCTATACTAATATTATAAAGCGGAAAAGTTTGTTTGTTTGTTTGTTTGTTTGCTTGAACTCGCTAATCTTCGAAAGTACTGGGTGGATTTGGATGCAATTTGGTATGGAAGTAGCTTGAAGCTTAAGGAAGGTTATAGGCTACTTTTTACGCGACTGCAAAAAAGGAGAGTTATATTTTTACCGTGATAGAATCCACGGGAGCGAAGCCCCGCGTGAGTACTAGTGTACTAGTGTACTAGTACTAGACAGCCCACTTTCTTTTTCCAAAACTCAAATGAAGTACCTACCACTTCGTGGCACCCGTTTTCATTCGGTAGAAACCATAAACAGAATTCGCGGCGAAAACTGACCTCCATTCCGGAAAAACCGTTTAAAAATGTTATGTTGATTGGATTATTCGTTAGCATAAGTGTATCGTTGCTGAAGGAGCATACTTTGAATGCGATAAAATAACTTTGGATGAATAACTCTTCGGCTTCACTTCTGAGAAGAGTAAGGGACAGTCGTAACAGCATCCTGAGACTGGTTATTGAGCGTGTGTCCTCTCCTATTATGAAGCAGTTTGTGAGGAGGGTGATGGGTACTAACACTACTAACACTAGATAATAAGTTACTAACATTTTATGGATTTATGGTCCGAAATAAAAAGATTGTAGGTATTGTATAACTGACAGTTTGTGAACTATTGATCGTTTTCCGGTACTTTCTTGACAGAGTAGTACGTATGTTTAATATGAGAACCTCTGAAGCCATAACCGCATCAACTTACACCATAACCATGATTCCACTAACCTTTATCTACAAGCCATCGCCACGCGTAAAAACTAGCCCCCACCGTAATAGTCAAAGAGACAGACAACGGGCCATCAACATAATCCGACAACTTTACAAAAGCCCAGTAAGTGGGCAGCAACAATCGAAACCTATTTCCATTGACATGATATTACCATTTAATAGCCCGAATAGCCCGTGGCCACGCAAACGGCTATCGGAATTGCCCCGGGACAGTTTATGAGACATAACAGTCGAGCTCTCCGACTATCTGATGCATTTTTAGATGACTCGATTTTGGGTTAAGACAATCGGGGGCATTGTTTGGTACAAGTGAAATGAACCTTGAATAATGGTGGAAGCTGTTTTTGGAATTCTACTTCTTTTATTTTATTTATCTTTAACTGTGAACTTGTTACACACACGAAATGAAATATGACGACACTATTGGCGCAGATTGTGTTCTTTGGTGCTGCGCTGCGTGTCGCGGGTTCATTTCCCGCGCCCGTACAAACTCTTCTATGTACTAAAAATAGTTGCTCCGGGTCTGGGTGTTTGTAAATATGCACTCACGATACAGAATAAATTCCTAAATAAAATCGTAATATAGACTATTTAGGAAAACTTTCATAATTACTCATTTCAAATTAAATTAACGGTCTGGCATTTATTCAAATAAAGTATATACAGGCGAAAATAAAAACAAAAAAATAATAGGGCATCGAAAAATTCATCAACATCGCTATCAATGATAAACGTGCCCAGAACACTGGCCGCATTGCCACGTTGAATGGCAATGCTGATTCTCTGTCCAAAGAAAAGGCCAGCCCTCTGGTCACTTGTGGAGTCGACTAAACGTTTGCTGATGTCACGAAAGAGTCCATGCGCACTCGGACCCCATGGTCCTAACGTTTCAACCCCAAACGGCTCAAACATATAGCACCCAATTAGGTTGTTGTATTTGAGCCGTTTGAGATTTTCTGCACCTGCAGCTGCCGCTCCAGCACAGCCTGCCGTACTGAGAAGATGGGATGGCGCAAGGGTGTCAACACAAATAGCATCCCACACCAAAGGCCTACCCAACTTCCAAGGCATTATAGTCATCCCGTCTGGTCTCTTCCCATCGTCGCGTGCCAAGCCGTTGGGTTCTAAAACAGATGGTACTCCAGAGGTGACAAAAGCCTGACGGATGATGTCATTTATGCTGGCATGCCGTGCTATCCGACCAGAGGTTCTGCTGCAGGAAAAGCCATGATGTCCGAGGCGGTCGACTGCCGCACCGCATTGACAGCGATGTGGAGCACCGCTGGGAGCACCAGAAATTATAAAATAATGAATTAATCATTAAATTAACTAACTATATTATAACAAAGAATATTTGAATTTACATATAATGATACAGCAAATTTTTATTGTACTTTTAACTTCAAATATCGGAAAAAAAATATTTTATTGTGAAATCTACATTAAAATCCGCATGTTTCCACTGTAAGCTTGGAATATTTTGATATCTAAGTGGTGTAAGAAAGCACTAAATTCTACCTGGACGAAATTGAGTTCACATTTAGTCATGTATATATTATTAAATGATGATAAAATAACTCAAAGGTTCCTCTTTTTAAAATCGCTTTCAGCTTACAACTTGTACCAAACATAGGAAAGCAATCGACTAGGAATTTACTGTTTTAAGGATTAGGAAGCCAACTGACTGCTCCTTAGGGGTATTCAGAACATCATTTGAAGGTTTTATTCAATCCTATGCGGAAACTGGAACGAAAATAGTTGTATTTATTTACTAAAATCGGTTTACTGTTCTACGTTTCTGAATGTGAAGAATTTTCTTGTAGGTATGAAAATCATCACCATTCCTATATTGAATTTAATTAAATCTATCTTTCGCGCTAATAACATTAGCAACAGCACAAAGGCTTTTTATTTCAAGAAAAATAAACGATTGTCGTGGAATAGAATATAATTTCCTGGGAACGCCGCAATCGCGGCGATAAGTCTCCTCTTTGAGGAGTGGCTGGAGAAATGCCACGGCGTCCCCACCTTCCGCCTGACGCAGGTGGTGACCGGACCTGGCTGTTTCGGGAGGAGGTACCTCCCGAAACAGCCAGGTCCGGTCCGGTTTCGGATACAGTGGGAGGACACACCCGGGTGTCGTCATGGTGAGGACTACCTGGAAGACACGGTGGAGCATACAGTCGAGGTGTGCCCAGCTTGGGCGGAGCACCATCGTTTCCGCGTAGAGGCGGTTGGCAGCGGCGACCTCTCGCGTCCTGCTCCGGTTCAGACCATGGTGCGAAGCGAGAGGGTATGGATGCAGTCGCCTCCTTCTGCAAAGCAGTCATGCTAGCGAAGGAGAAGGCCGAACGCGTGAGGTAGAGGCAACTCTCGCGCCGCAGCCGCCGCGGGAGACGTCCCGGGCGTCGGGGGTCGCGAGCCAATTTCCGGCCACCGTAGGCGCGGGCCTGCGGACGGCAAGGACCAGGCCCGGGTCGGCAGCGCGTCGTGTTCCACGCACGCCTCAAAGAGCTGTCAACACGAGTGACGGGGCCTCATAGGGCCATTCCCTGCCGGGGTTTGCGGGAAAGTTCTATCGAGATACCGCGGCCCCGGAACTTTAGGGCAGCCGAAGGAACAGGGTGGGTTTTTAGTCAGTGACCAGTTTGTCGACAGCCATACAATTAAATGTATATAAAAATTGCATATAATTTATTGTACACCAAAATATATAAGTAATTAATATAAAAGGTAATTAATAACTTAATTCTGTTACTGAAGTCTTCATAAGTATAATACAATGTCAACCCCACAAAATGCTAGACTAGGTATATTGCAGCTATACCAAGCGAGACAAGCTTAATTTCATATTATAATATTATTTAATATTAATACTTTCACTTTTAAACGTATATAAAAAAACCAGCGAAATACAGACTTCTGGAACCGTGTCTTGCTGAAATAAGTGCCTATAACAGAATCAGCCTATTAATTCGCATTTCGATCGCATTGAACTTCCTGGGGTCACACTAACTTCGATCCTCAATTTTCGTCCGTTTATCGGGCTAAGGCTCAACTAGCATCAAAAAAGTTGGGAATCCTAGCAAAGGTTAGACGGAAGTGGTGGTATTGAAAATTAAACCAAGTAATGTACCTGTGTGAGTTCGAACCCATGACAAACAACCCGTAAGTCGCACCTGTAACCACTGAACCACCTGTGCTGTCCAAAAGTTGTTCCTAAACTTATCATTTATTAAACTACCCTCAAAGCCGACCACTATGATGCACTACCATAAAACAGTGGGCTAAGATAAATCGCCATAACACAGCCACGCTCGTAAAAGTGACCCTCAGATATACTCAGGGGCAAAAGGATAAGTATTCAATAATTTATACAATTGATAAATAATAAATGGGATGGGGCAGCCATAGTTTTGTTTTTATTTTTGTGAGGGTATTTTCAAATTTTATGACTGGACTGGACGTAGATTCCAAACGCTATATGGCACGCAGTAGACATCTTTGGTCGTGTCGAAGTTATTTTAAGAAAATTCTATTAGATGAAAAACATTTATATATTTAATACACTACACATTCATTAGCATTAGTTTATTTACCCTCGTCCGTGTGTCACTGCTGGGTGCCAACTGAAAACCAGCGCTGGGTGTCTTTCGCCCAGCAAATGCTGAGTTGGTAACCCTTTCGGTGTAGACATGCTCAGCGAAATTCTTAGTGTTATTTTTTAAGTTTGTAATTTTGTAATGTTTGTTATTGTGTGTGTTTATCATCGAAGAAATGGTTTTCAATTTCAATTTCAATAATATAACTCGATATTTTCCTTATCAAAAGTACCTGGCCAGATATCGGCCATTTCATTAAATGCCCTTCTCGAACCCAAAAAGGTAAAACCTTATCAAAAACAAAAGATGTTACTGCCACTTTAGACTTTTTTGCAACCTATTTCGGTCATACGCCAATTATCCTTTTTTTCGGTGGAAAAACAAAAAAGCGGAGCGGAAACGAGTATCAAACTTCTACTGATTAAAACCCACCCAGTTCCTTCAACTGCCCTTACGTTCCGGGGCGTTATCTCGTTAGAACATTTCCGCAACCCCGGCAGCCCAATTACCGTGGCGTAACACACTCGCACTATAAGTTTTAACACCCATTATCCGCAACCATTCAACAAATCAACTGCCTCGACGACCATTTTTCTTACCAACAAAAACTGACCGTAAAATGGCATTATAAAAATACTTTACCACCGTTCAAAGTTACGATTATTTTAGTTACTATAGTGCCATAACTATACTCTCTGCTTACCCATTTGGAGCTTTATAAACATCATAATTTTATATATGAAGTGCTGATTTATACCTGTAGTGGCGATATAGAGGCGTAATGTGGTATAAAACAAAATATGTTTAAATCAACGACGTTTTATATAGGGTGTTAAGGTTTCTGCTTCATTAGCAGAAACCTTAACACCCTATATAAAACGTCGTTGCCCTACCATCGATCCTGTTGAGATCATCTCAACAGGATCGATGGTAGGGTTGCCCAATTTTATTTATTATTTGGATATTTTTCCACTGAGGAGCTCGTGGCTAAATAATAACATCTGCATGGGTTGTTCTCTAAGGTTAAGCAACGCTCGCTGAGGTTGATCTGTGGATGGGTTACTATCTTAATACATCTAGGTTACTCTGAAAGCATTTGTATATCTTTTTAAATTTAAAATTAATTGCTTAAAAATGTGGAGAGAGTATTTCGACTTAAATTCATTAGTAAAAGGTATTTGGTACAGGACAATGCAGTGCAAACCTCCTCGAGTTCCCTGGTTTGCCAACATTAGAATTAGTAGAAAATGCATTGTACTAGCTCATAGATTAAGGTCTGGGCACATTCCACTCAACAAGTTTGGCTTTTTAATGAAAAAAAACTGATAGCCCTAATTGTGAGGTATGTGGACTTGTTGAAGATGTTCACCACTTGTTGATGGAATGCACTCGGTATAGAACAGAAAGAGACATACTACTGTCCGAGTTAAATATTAATAATTTAGACGTAGGTGCCTATCACACAATTTTATCCCTACAGCGATGATGCGATTGAAATATATAAATTTGTGAATAATTTAAAAAGAATGTAGCAGTAGAATCTCTCTCCTTTTAGGCTACGATGAGCCTGGCATGATCATAAGATTAAAGGGCTCAAAAAATAAATAAAGAGAAATTAAAATCTTTGACAGTCGTTACGGATAAGTCAGAATATCTGACACCAGTCTTCAGCTAAGGAGTATTGTGTTACCCAGTAACTGGGTTGTGGAGGTCAGCGGTACCAGGTTAGACTGGAAGCTGACCCCAGCATAGTTGTGAAACGGCTAAGCACATGAGGATGTGGTAAATATTTCCACTATTGTTGTACAATAATACCTTCTCCAATATGATATCTCTCTATTAACGAAGTTCTCTGGTAGAAAAACTCAATTATAATTTAAGCACGTTTTTGTAATTATGTTATCTGATCATTGTAAATTTAAAACATTTTTTTCATATATAAGTAAATAAAAGAATAAAGAAAAAGTGTTACTTACGCACAAAACGTTTTGGGAATACTTTCATTAAGCGAACAACTAAGAGATAGACTTGCCTGAGTCTGTATTTCCTGATAGCTATAACCTAGGGGTATTTAAGTCAAGAGTGAATAGGTTCATTCTAGGTAAGCGTGCTTTATCTTCGACCACATCATCACTTAGCATCAGATGAGATAGTGGACCAACGCGAGCACATCAGTAATTAAAAATAACAATTTCTGTAGTGTCACGCACAAGTTTCTGCATGTAACCCTAACACTATCCCTACCAAATCCTCCTCCATATTTATAACATTATTTTCCCACGACCACCAGCCCTGTCCCACTCACGGATGCAAACATCCAAGCAGTCACATCGCAACATCTCGCTTCTGTAATCGATCAATTAAATCGAGTTTCTTTCGATATCGAAAGGACTAACTCGAATTTTTTTCGCACGAAAACGCGCGAACAATCGCGCCCCGGTATAATATCGGATAATACGACCTTTTTGCCCTATCCGTTTTCTATATCAATGCACATTTTGCTAAACAGCACGTCGTACACTGACATTTCAAGGCATTCCTTTCTATACACGCAAAATTCAACTTTATCCTTAACAAAAAAAGTCTGAATTCCCCTCTCGATGTTTTCGCATACATGTTTATTAATTCCTGGACTTTATTCCTTTGAATTTAAAGGTGATTATTGAGTGTGTAATCAGAAGATGAAGAAGCTATCTTATATGAAGGAATCAGATTCTTCATAATGGTGCGATTGCATTGTCATGAGGAGTATTGAACTGATAGGAAAATACCTTTTAGGAAAAAGACGCTTTTCTATTATTTTGTAAGCCTTTGTCATCCGTTTGTTGTATTGTGTACATTCATGACGCCGCGCCCCTCCGTCAAAAAGAAATGAGACTCTTACAGTTATTAAGTGATCGTATCTTCAATTTTTGATTGAGATTCTTTGGTGTAAATGTTCGTTACTTACTACCTTTATCATAAAAGCAATATCTTGTAACCTTTCCATGCCATGGTGCCGCAGTTTTATGTTTGGAAGTTAGGTTCAGTTTCTGAAACAAATATTGGTTTCAGAAACTGAACTGAGAAACTGAGCTTTCCTCTTGAATATACAACATGAACATAATATAATCAGCCTACTGCTAGGACACAAGCCTCGTATATGATAGAGAATAGGCCTTAATCAGCCACGCGGTCAAAATACGGATTAGTGGATTTCGCATAACTACGGATTTTATATCATTTTGAGCTGCTAATACACTTAGCAGCTGCTGCATACCATGTGAAAACTATCCCTTAATGGCAGATCAGTTCTAAATGGCGTGAGTCGAATAAAATAATGATGTTTTATATTGCAATAATATGGTCATGGATTTAGATGACAAATTGCCTACATTTTATTTATGTTTTATAGAACCTTTGTTTCTCCTTGTGTCTCCATGGAAGAGTGTTTGTCTCCATATGATGCTGGAAACAATTTGGATGGGTAATAATATTAATTTTAGAAGAGCTTTGAAAAAAACATGGCCGTCCCTGTATTTCAGGATACAGTTCACTCACTATACAGTATGTTAACTAACAGAGGGCGTTCCCGTTAACCCGCAATAGTATAACATCCATACATGCTAAAAAAAAATATTACCACTCGAAAACAAAATGTTTTAATTTTTTTAATACTAGTACTCACGCGGGGCTTTGCTCCCGTGGATTCTATCACGGTAAAAACATAACTCTCCTTTTTTGCAGTCGCGTAAAAAGTAGCCTATAACCTTCCTCAAGCTTCAAGCTACTTCCATACCAAATTTCATCCAAATCCACTCAGTAATTTCGAAGATTAGCGCGTTCAAGCAAACAAACAAACTTTTCCGCTTTATAATATTAGTATAGATTAAATTATTCACTAAAAATGTTAAATCGATACGTAAAAGAAACACTCTGTACACGCATACTTAAAGGATAGCAACGTCGCAATTTACCTATTTATGAATGACGGGCCGCGTGTGCGGCGATATCATTGATGTGCTTATACTATTGCGGGTTAACGGGAAAGCCCTCTGTTAGTTAACATACTGTATAATAGCTTATTAGTTATCTATCTGACCTCCACCACCCAGTAACTGGGTAACACACAGATGTGTTGTATGAGTTTCCCCCGTGCTTCGGAAAGCACGTTAAGCCGTTGGTCCTGGCTGTCATTTGAACACCTTTGACAGTCATTACGGTAGTCAGAAACTAGATAATCTGACACTGGTCTTGTCAAGAGGTATTGTGTTACCCAGTTACTGGGTGGTGGTCAGATAAGCAGTCGCTCCATGTAAAACACTATTACCCAGCAACGTCCGATAAGACTGCAAGCCGCGTCTCACATAGTTGGGAAAACGATAAGCAGATGACAGTATAATCTGAGTAAAGGTGTCGTATGCTATTGTTACTGCGAATGGAATTAATTTTAAAACTTTTTATAGTATCATTTTATTTATTACATACTAACACATATTATTTACTTTGTTAAATATTTGGATTAAAAAAAAAACATTAAAAAATATAAAAAAAACGGTAGCCCACCGGTATCGGGAACAGGGTCCAAGCTACCGGTGGTCAGGGCTCTTAAGAGAGGAACCTCCTAACAATTTGCGCCGTGTCCAGAAGTACTGCTTTCTGGATCAAGCCCTTAATCCAGCTGCCCAACGAGAGCCTCCTAAGATGTTCGTCGAGGCTCTTGGCTATTATGCCATTGACTGAGACGACTATCGGTACAATGATTACTGTATCCACATCCCACATATCAACAACCTCGCGAGCCAAGTCAAGATACAGTATCACTATTATTCTCTTTATTTCCAATATATACATATAAGTTACATTTTAAATATTCTTAAAAAAAAAGAGATTAAAAAATGTAAAAAATAGTAGCCCATCGGTATCGGGAACAGGGTCCACGCTACCGACGGTCAGGGCTCCATAGAGAGGAACCTCCTGACGATACGCGCCGTGTCCAGGAGTACCGCTCTCTGAAGCAAGCCCTTGATCCAACCGTCTAACGAGAGCCTCCTGAGGTGTTGGTCAAGGCTCTTGGCTGAGATGACTATCGGGTACAATGATTGCCGAGTTCACATCCCACATGTCGACAATCTCGTGTGTCAAGTCAAGATAACTTGATTTGCTTATCTTTCTCAGCTTTCAGGAGGTTCTCGTCATGCGGGATGGTTATGTCGACAATCATGGCACGCCTCTCGATTAGGTCCACCGCCGCTATATCAGGCTTATTGGCTACAATAGTCCTGTCAGTGATGATGGACCGATCCCAGTATAATGTGACATGGCCGTTATCGAGAACTGAGTCGGGCACATACCTATAGTACGGCACTTCTGATACCATAAGAGAATATTTCAGAGCAAGTTGCTGATGAATTATCTTGGCTGCAAGGTTGTGCCTGTGCAAGTACTCTCCATTAGCAAGACGAGAACAACCAGAGATAATGTGGCGGATTGATTCACCCGGACGGTGACATGCCCGACATATGTCAACCGTGCCATCCTTCACAATAAATTTCCGGTAGTTGTTCGTCATGATAACTTCGTCCATAATTGCACAGATAAAACCTACGGTTTCCCCAAAGAGGTCACCGAAGCGCAACTAAGCTACGGACGCCACTTGGTCTACGTCGGACCCATGTAGGGCCCGGGAAAAAACGTCCATGAAGCTCCTTACTCTGCCATATCCCCCTTCGATCGTTAGTGTCTAGCACTGCAGGTTTGCGCCAGTTCTCATTAGCCAAGGAGAGCGGGGTGAGTTCTCATTATTATTATTATTATTTTATTTATCTTAAACATGTTTAGCTTGAGTCAACTGCATAGCCTTTTCCCAATTACATTAGGATTGGCTTCCAGTCTAACAGGACGCAGCTGAGTACCCACTACTGTGTACCGGAACAGCTGCTCAATTTGTATCAAGCCCAGGTTCGGTCGTGTTTGGAATACTGCTCTCTTTGGGATGGATCTGCGAAATACCAACTGGACGCGCTTGATTCTATCGAGAAGCGGGCCAAGAGACTCATTGGTAACGATGCACTGGTCGAGTCAAAGCTCCAGAGCCTTGAACACCGACGATGAGTTATAAGTCTATCGGTTTTCTATCGGTTACATTTCGGGGAGTGTGCGATGGAATTACACAATCTAATTCCGCCAAGCCCGTTCCATCACCGGACTACGAGACAAACGGCGAACATCCCACCCATACGCACAAAACGTTTTGGGAATACCTTCATTGTGCGTACGGCTAAGGAGTGGAATTCCCTGTCGGAGTCTGTATTTTCCGACAGCTACAACCTAGGAGTCTTTAAGTCAAGAGTGAATAGGTTACTTTCAGGTAAGCGTGCTCCATCTTCGACCACATCATCACTTACCATCAGGTGAGATGGTGGTCAAACGCGAACCTACTTTCAATAAAAAATAAAAAACTTTTTTGCAAAAAATAAAACCGACTTCCATATCAAAACACTACAAAGCCAAAAATAATTTTAATTTCGGTAGTCGGTGTTATTGGTTTTGTATTTTCTTTTTTTTTCACACCGCCTTCCGAAATTAAAATTATTTTTGGTTTTGTAGTGTTTTGATATGGAAGTCGGTTTTATTTTTTGCAAAAAAGTTTTTATTTTCGTGCTTTTTAGTGGGTCAGTGAATTTTCCAAATCGGTTCGTAAATGACGGAGTTATGCGCGAACAAAAAACGCAATGCAGCGTAAACGAAAAGATCATCAACGTAAACATTTTTTTAGACTTTTGTTGATTTTTCAGAAACAGCTGGTCGGAGATTTTGATAAAATTTTCATGGGACCATTTGGAAAGTATACCCTTTCTAACAAGATAAGAAATTTTCAAATCGGTTGGCAAGCGACGGAGTTATGCGTGGACAAACATAAAAATAAAAAAAAATTCAAACATCTGAATTGAGAACCTCCTCCTTTTTTAGAAGTCGGTTAAAATAGCGACCGCTTATCTGACCTACACAATACAATAGATGGGTCGTCACCAAACTACTGCGGTTCGTGCTTTCCGAGGTACAGAGGAATCTAGATTCGTTGAATGTGTCACCCATCCATGGGCTGACCGCGTCAAGCGTTGCTTAACCTTGAAAAGCGAACCATATGACGATTATTATTTAGCTACGAGCATCTCAAATCAATACTACTTTACTATTATACTTAATTTTACTATTAAAACGACATGAAAATTCGTCTGTCCTTACATAAAATATACAACGTGTAATTTTAAAGGGTATATAGCCAGGGGCGTGCACAGGATTATGACAGGGTATGCGGCGGAGTAATCGGTCACAAAGACTTTGCCTTTTATAGATTTTTAGCATAGCCACAGCCACGCATCGTATCATGGTGGCGATGCGTGGCTGTGGCTGTGCTAAAAATCTATAAAAGAAAAAGTTTTTGTGACCGATTACTCCGCCGCATACCCTGTCATAATCCTGTGCACGCGCATGGTATATACGTACCAAGTGCACGGTTTCTTTGGATGATAATAAACGATATGGCAAAGGTTTTATAATCCTATGTCTACATGTGTGAAGTATATTAGAAATTTCAATACATTGATACCAGAGGCAGAATTTTCAAATTAAGAAGAACGAAGAGAATCACCGTGTTATTGGCAAGTGACGTGGAAAGTTATCGACCCTCGTAGTGCTGTGACACGTTTGTTATGATTGGTATTCAAGAAACATATGAAACCGATAATTTGGTATCAATTCTTTGAGTCACTTATTCTGAGCTGAAACTGTGCATGGAGACTCCATACCAGACGTTGTCTTCAGCCCCTTTGGATAGATATGGGGTTTCCGTTACACGTTGTATACAAGGTGGGGAAGACGATACGACGATAAATGTAAACACCGACTATACTGATCCCGAGGAAACTATAGTGAGGATAAAACAAAATGTGACATCAAAATAAATACAAAATGTTATTTTCAAATAATCTAAATAATACTGGTAAAAGTATGAAATTGCCGTTTTGTAAATTGTAGTGAAAGATTCTTTGAAACCTTCATGGTGTGAGAGTTTTTTATGTTTAAACGCAGGATACCTAACCTTGAACCTTGAACTTGCAGGATAGATAACCTTTCGTTGAAGCATAGTAGCTTAATAGAGCTTGTGGAAAAATATGAAAATATTAAAAAAATCCTGATTTCTTTTTGTACAGACTAAGGAACTTTTTTTTAATGATAATAGGTTCGCGTTTGACCATCATCTCACCTGATGGTAAGTGATGGAGCACGCTTACCTAAAAGTAACCTATTCACTCTTGACACGTCGGTAAATTTTTGATCGTATTGTCTTCTCCACTTTGTATATAAATATACCTACACAATACAACAATTTCTAACCCAGCTAGGTACAAGATAACATTAAATTCGCCGCGGACGCAGTAAGTACTTCTGTAAATCGCCGCCTGTCAAGATATACCTACCCGACATTACCACGTTTGTGACAATATCACCACTTTGTTAAACTCTGCACGTAGGTAAAGATTTACGATAAAAAGTGAATACAGATTTGAAGCCAATGATAAATATACTCTCACGGTAATTTTCTTCCTTACTTTGCTGCATAGGCTAAAATACTAACAAGACATGCGAGTTGATTTGCATGGTAAAGCAGCAACTCTTGCCGAGGTTCACCAGTAGATGGGTAAGAATCTTAATATGTATGTATGACTAACGAGCCGGCCCCTCTTTGCATTGTTTCAGTCTGCTAATTCACATAAAGCCGTAATAAATTACACACCAAAAAACTTTCTCATAAAGCACTATATCAATTGGTGAAAACCGCATGAAAATCTATTCAGTAGTTTTTGAGTTTATCGCGATCATACAGAGTATCAGACGCGGTGAGTGACTTTGTTTTATAATACTTATGTGAGAATGATTCTTCTGCACGTCGGATAGACATTTGTACATTTAAAGCCTGCAATACATGTTGGCCGAGCGTTGTCAAGTGAAGGCCAATACCAACATATAGACGGCATATTTGCCTTGTCTTGCTATCGCTCGCTGTCACTTGCCTAGTTGGCCGAGTGGAGGCCAGCGCCAACGTGTATAGAGCTCATTTGGTGCAACTTGTCTTCGCTCGCCGTTGCTCGTGATCACTTGCCTCACTTCGGATCAGTGTCGGTTTTTGGTCACAAATCAAAGACGCTCGCTTGCGCTCGGCCAACGTGTGGGCAGCTCTAGAGACCCTCTTCTACATTGGTCGTCTGCATTGGCGTTCGTCGAACTTGTCGAAGGTGTAGATATTATTTCTTGCCTTGTACCTATTTGCCAACGCTCGCGTTGGTCTACGCTCGGCCAACATGTATTGCAGGCTTTAGACAGTCGTCACGGTTAGTCAAAACTCAGATAATTCTGTCACCAGACTTCCCAAACGATATCGTGTTATCCAGTTACTAGAGGTCAGATAGCTAGCCGCTATATGTACCCATAGGACTCAGTTGCATCCTATTAGGCAGGAAACCGAACTCAACAGGGTTCGAGAAAGACTAAGCAGACGATGTGGCATAGGTATTTGGCTTTACGATGACATATGATCTGTGATAGTATATCGGGCAAAATATTTACTATACAACGTGTAACGGAAACCCCATATCTATCCAAGAGGACTGAAGACAACATCTAGTATGGAGTCTCTATGCAAAATTTCAGCTCAAAAAAACTTTTTACCAAAAAATTAAACAGACTCCCAAAAAACACTACAAAGTGAAAAATAACTTTAATTTCGGTAGTCGGTGTCTTTAGTTTTGTATTTTCGTTTTTGGCACCGACTTCCGAAATTAAAGTTATTTTTCACTTTGCAGTGTTTTTTGGGAGTCGATTTAATTTTTTGGTAAAAAGTTTTTATTTCACTCTTTTTAGTTTGTTGATTTTTAATTTACCTAGTTACAAGAGCCTAAATGTCAACTACTTATAACATTTTACAAAATATTGCTTTTCCCAATGAATTTTTGAGGAGTTCTCCTGGTACTTCACACTCAGCTATACATCACCATATGCATTGTGACGAGCATAATGTGCTTAACATCCATATTCAAGTAATCGAATCGCAATCCACGAAATACTTATTATTGAGTAGTTTCGGCGGCCATCTGTGGTCTTCATCATCAGTTCCACTTCCCCAAATGGTACTTTTTGAGAGCAACTGCACAAGTTACTATAATAAATACCGAAAACGCCATAGGTGTGCCTATAATATTGAAGAGTTCCCTCGATTTCTCCAGGATTCCATCATCAGATCCTGACTTGGTGACAAATGATACCAATTTCGAAGTATACCCTATCAAACAAAAAAAGAATTTTCCAAATCGGTTCAGCCGTCTTCGAGTAATCGATGATCATACATAAAAAAAAAAAAAAATATATACGCGTCGAATTGATAACCTCCTCCTTTTTTTGTCGTCGGTTGATAAGTGACTCACAGAATTGAACCCAAATTGTTGGTTTCGTATGTTTCTTGAATACCAGTAATAACAAACGTGTCACAGCACTATGAGGGTTATCACTTTCCACGTCACTTGCCAATAACACGATAATTCTCTTCGTTCTTCTTAATTTGAAAAATTTGGTCTCTGGTATCAGTGTATTGGAATTTGTAATAAGTTCTACACACATAGACTTAAGATTACAAAACCCTTGCCATATCGTTTGTTATCATCAAAAGAAGCCATGCACTTGGTATGTATATACCCTTTAAATTACACGTTGTATAACTCTCGTACAGTATAAGTTAGTAACTAAAAAGTTACTAGACACTGTTACTATTGGCCTACATCATTCCACTGCTGGGCAATAACCTCTCCCCATGATGTCCAATTTGTCCTACTCAAAGCCAAAGTGGACCACTGGTTGTTAGTTTGGTCTAGCTTGTCCCGCACTCTTCTAAGAGGTCTGCCTCGACGCCTTCTGGCTATGTCTCGAGAATGTAGTTATTGTGGCCGAAAACTTATTGGGCATGTGGCGGTTATGGCAAGCCCAGGTCCACTTCAACTGAGCGGCCTTTTGAGCAACGTCAGCAATTTGCGTCTTGGACTGCTGTGTAGTACATGTAGGTACCTGCACCATACTACAATTATAATGGCACTGCCGTTGACCATGGTGGTGGCGGAAGTAACTCGCGCTTATAGCAGAGGAATCCTCCTAGTTTAAGCCCAGTTGCACATGTTTTGTATCTTGCCTATTAATTTCAGGTACAATAATTGTATGGTTTAAGTCTTGAACAAATAAATATGGTTGAATTTAATTACTGTAAAAGTCACAATATGAGTACCTGTACACCACCAAACTATAACTCATAACAAAGTACACTCAAGAACAAAAATACCTTACTAATCCGTACTACAAACTTAAGATACGGAACAAACTTGAAAAATCCCTAGCGAGTGACTTCGGTAACCCCTAGAGCGGTTTACGAGCGTCTTAATGACGGTACTCGGGCGTTTTAATGACGTTAAATGAGCGTCAACGAGCCTTGAGTTAACAACTTTCCACTTTCTTCACTTTTGATGCACTTCCTTGTGTTAAAAGTTGACAAGTTTGGGAGTGTGTTTTGGGAAATGTTTCTGTGTTTCGTTTTGAACGGTTGTCTTTCAAAGTTTCAAGATATTGTGTTGTCTTGCACTTTATTATAGCTACTTTTCTATGACCAAATGTTGGCGGGTTTTATGTTCACCCTGTTAAGTATGGTGATTTTGACTTAGTTACTTATTAGTCAAAAGCGAGTGAACAAGCCATTTGATTGACTAAAGTTTTTTTTTTCATTTACACAATTTTCATATATATTATTATGCCGGTATTTTTTTAGAATGGTCAACATAAGTTTAATCAGGCGTTTCCAGTACTGAAACACAGGCCTTCTCTATGAGTGGGAATGCGCCATAATTAACGTGACCACTGTGACCAGACGTCCCGTTTTGAACGGGACTGTCCTTTTTTATAGTTACAAGTCCCGGTGTCCCCGAAATTAACTCTGGGACGCAAAATTGACCCGTTTTCTGAAACCGTGCGAAAATTTGGGTAGTCGAGGCTCTTCAGTTCTAAAGGCAATGTTGATAATTAAGGTGAATATAAAAAAAAACGAAGCAAGAGTTTCATTCTTACTTAAAATCACCTGTATTAAAGCAGATTTGTTCCTCTGATAAACATAAATATAACTAAACGTTTCGGGTATAAATATTTTTTTAATTTGTAACTTTTAAGCTGACTGACTTTTCTGAATAAATAACTTTTAAAAATGGTTTTGTTTTTCACTGATTACCTGTTAATTGACCGAAAGAAACCGTCCCTCTTTCAGTCAAAGAATTAATGGTCACGTTAGCCATAATCCACTACGCAGGTCCAGTTCGGGTTGATGGAAGTCGCGTCTTCGACTTCGACTTCGTCGGGGCGGCCAATGGACAAGCCAGTTTCTTCACGATGTTTTCCTTCACAAATTTTTTAACAGCTGTGATGACGGCTAAACCGCAAAGCCTGCCTGAGTTGGAACCCACGACCCGTAAGTCGTACCTGTAACCACTGGGCCACCATTGCTACATAATATATAAAACATTAGCATATCATTACATTATCATATTACTTATCTTACAATACAAATTTCGATTATAAATATTATTTATAGGCTTTTTTTTCTGGTTAGGAAAATCATTGAATGACTTCTCCCGCTCTGAGTGGAGCGGAAGGGAGTGTAAGACTTGTACTGACTAAAAATCCACCCTGTTCCTTCAGCTGCCCTAAAGTTCCGGGGCCGCGGTATCTCGTTAGAACAGTCCCGCAACCCTGGCAAGCAATGGCCCTAACACTATTCTAGCTTTACTGTGAAATGAAATGAAATGAAATATTTATTTTGTAAATTGGTTATAAATAACGCTTTTACACGTCATGTTTTTTTGCGTGTAAAGTTTACTTTAGCTAGATGAGGCCGGTGTTTCCTAACTGACTACTCTGAGAAGAAACACCGAAACAAACTCAGAGTTCAACGTCTCTTTTAAAGTCCATACAATTTGTGTTGGTCCAATCATAATTATGAAAAACATGTAGGTTCATGTCTTTGGTGCTCTTTGAGGAAATAACCACACAGATTTGAG
This sequence comes from Tholera decimalis, assembly GCA_943138885.2. Lineage (NCBI taxonomy): Eukaryota > Metazoa > Arthropoda > Insecta > Lepidoptera > Noctuidae > Tholera > Tholera decimalis. Next base: position 31,295,897 of record OW964569.2, on the reverse strand, counting down.
TGGACCTGTCCAGACAGTGCAAGCATTTGTCAGTTATCATGTAGCTCAACTTAGAACTTAAGGAGCTCAACGATCTGATGAACAATACCAAAGTAAGGACATTTGGGTAGGCCACACAAGTACTCAAACTGCTTGACATCATTAAATAAATTATAATGAAAGCAACACAAAGAAGAAACAATAACTTACATTGCCCTCACATTTACAATAACATAAAAAAGCAAAATAAATTAGTATATACAATACTTGAGAAAGCGAATCTTTAAATCAGTAAAATAAAAAAAATAATTAGCAATCAAAATTTATAAATTAAAAAAAAGGCCCACGTATATCACTGGAGCAGCTCATTCCCAAATCTTTTTGTCCTCAATATAATCTTTAACTGTGTGATATACACATAGACGTACTAAAACAAAAGACTCACCAATGATTGACTTCACTGCCAAAACTAATAAACAAAAGACTGCCGACACCACAGAACCCATCAGTTCAATAAAATTGGACCACAATATAAAGCTCGCATTACACTTGACTAAGGGACAGTAGTAAAAGCAAATTGGATTTTTTGCAGCGCCCTCTGCCGGTGGGATTTAATTATTGTTTTATTGCGTGTCGAGGGGATCTATGTTAATGCTGATGGTGGATCTAAGTACTTGTTTGAAATTAAGCTCGAGAAAATTGCGAGTTTGTGGGTGACTGTATCTACTTTCTTAAAGTTTGAAGTACATGCATTAGGAGCGTAATGTTCATTTGCATTTTTTAATATAGTTTAATATCCTCATCTTATTTATTTACCTACAAAAATAACTTTATTTAAAACTGTGAGCAAAAATAAATCAAAACTGGAGCCCTGAGACAGGGAGGTGAGGTCGCGGCAGACCACGAAGGAGATGGCAGGACTAACTCGATGGGTTCCGTCAGAACTGGAAGGGGTACGCGCGAAGGAAAATATTGAAATTTCATTATGACAATAGACATAAATAAAATATAATAATCTTCTTTATCAAAAACTTTACAAAACTAAAATAGTAACCTCAGAAACAATCTGACTGAATATTGTCAACAATTCTAGTGACGTAATGCTAACTTTTATAGTTTTATACAACGTGGCAATATCGCCAGTTTCTTCAGTGTTGAACACCAATTTTTTGATGCTAGATTTTACTTCGGTTGTCCATAGTTTGTATAAAAGTTTACATAAAATATATTTCTTTAACTATCGTAATTATTGTATTTGACTAAGATTGCCAAATGAAGTTTATTTAACAGAAAAGGTTTGAAACGTTTATGCGAACAAATTACACCAATCTATCGACTATTAGATAAACAGCAGTGCGCTATCGTTACATGGTGGATATCCCACCTGTACGCACAAAACGTTTTCAAAATACTTTCATTGTGCGTACGGCTAAGGAGTGGAATTCCTTGCCGGAGTCTGTGTCTCCTGATAGTTATAACCTGGGGGTCTTTAAGTCAAGAGCAAAAAGGTTACTTCTAAGTAAGCGTGCTTAATATTCGACCACATCGTCGCTTACCATCAGGTGAGATAGTGTTGCCCAAACGAGAGTCTCGCAAGAGTCTTGCAATTAGCGATTATCCTATTGCTATTTAATAAACGGTAGTTGAGATCTCAGAACAATGTAACAAACTCTGTTACATTGTTCTGAGATCTCAACTACCGTTTAATAAATAGCAATAGGATAATCGCTAATTGCAAGACTCTTGCGAGACTCTCGTTTGGGCAACACTAATGGTGAGATGGTGTTTGAACGCGAGCGATAAATAAAAAGAAATTATTAATTATAATAATGTGCGATTGCTTCATGTATTGTAGAAGTAATAAGTAGTCGATGTTGTCTTGAGTTTTTAAAATAGCAACCATGTTCCCGAAGCGTTGGAAAGCCTCTCACATGGTAAACAGATGACCTCGTGAAAGTTACGATAATCCACTGAATGAGACACGCATAGGTTCAGTGGATGTGACGACGGTTGTAGGAGGCTCATGTTCAGAATTTGATGTCCATCGCCGACATAATGATAAAGTTGACTGTACTAAGCGAAACATAACCAGATTTTTTTTTTATTGTTTGCTTTGGTTTTTTTTCCATACTTTCGGACAGCATTGCAGTCCTATAAGCACTAGACACAGCCACACAGTTAACTCTGAGCTGATCCTGGAGTTTCACAATCTCCTCAACCAGGTTGGTAGACACAACAAAATAACCACTCAATGGATCAAAGGACAAAGCGACTCGCGGGGCAACGATCCTAAGACTATCTATATCGCAACTGCAGTTGGTCACAGCCGGCCTTACCAGTCACGGATCCTTAACACCTCTACGTAATAGGAGTCACAAACAGCCCACTCTGCAGAGCCTGTATAAAGGAGAACAAAACAACGGAACACCTGCTACTAAGCTGCCTTGGATGTAGTCACAGATTACAACACCAAATACTTCGGCAACCCGGGTACCCTCCGTGAAAAGGTAAGCAAAACTAGGGCATTGCTCGGGCTGGAGCTGGAATGGATCTGGCATGGTCTGAATTATCAATTTATCCTACCCATTTACGCTTGGTTGTGGAGTTGCGTATACCTGCCCGACATACATACATTGATTTTTCCTAAAACGCGAGCAAATATTAACTTTTCTAGCCTAACTCCAACACACACTTTTATACTCAGAAATCTGGTAACTTTGCCTACCCACATCTATACATTCAACCGTTAGTACCACCTGTTCAACAGAATGAACTCTGACACAAATAGTATCAGTTTGAGGTTCCCATTGCGTTCGTGTTCACATGCTGACCTTACATCCTAAGGCCTTAAGGGGAGTAGCTCACAGTCATTTTAATTTACTTGTATAGTGTGTGCTGGTATGATTAAGCTCTTTTTAAACAGAGAAATTCTATTATTTAAGTAGCATGACGTTAGGTATCAATGGCATATAATTTTTATCTAACAGCATCACAAGGAGGGTTATGTTTTTCGAGAGCAATCTAAACGTCTTTTTCTCGTCATCATCGAAAATCATCTCATGACTTCTCGTGCTGGGTGCACCTGTGGGTGGAGTGGAAGGGAGTATTAGACTCCTACTGACTAAAAACCTGTTCCTTCAATTTCTCTAACAGTCCCCCAACTGGGCCCTGTCCATGCTGCATTTGAGACGCGCGTGGTATTGGAACACGACGCGTCGTTGATCCGGGCCTGGAATCCACTTTATCTACGAGATATGAAATAGTTTTCAGTTTTACCCAACTGCCCTAGGTGGTGGGTATTATATTATATATATATTCGAGAGTATTTGGCATTCGATTTCTCATAAGACCAGAAGTAATATAGGCTACTTGAAAAAATATAAAGATAGCGGCCGACGTTGAATAAGTCAGTTCATATTTTTCCTAATTAACCATTATGTAAGTTTTAAAGGACTAGACGAGACAAATTCACAAATCACAATCACTAAAATATAGGAAATAAAAAATACTATTTGTCTTATTTTTGCTGACGGTAGTAGAATAGAAGAAAAGAAGTGTGCAACATTACCTAACATACTCGCAATATATCTTGTGTGATATTACGAATAGGTACCTACTTAGTTCAATTTGAAACCAATGCACTTAAACAATAACAATTTTATTAAACTGCATCGCTGATTATATGTCTAATGATAATTTTTATTATTACCCCAATAAACCGAAAATATCCTCATTTTATGAACCAATGGCAGTTTCACCTGTAATTGGCGATCGTTTTATTAGAAAATTAATGACTTGTATTATGTTTCACAGGCTGTTTTTAATAGTATCCAATTATTATGCATATTTTATTAATAGTAGCTAAGTGCGTAATAATTTAATAATTGCCAGTAAGGTTATGGGCGGATAAATTTTAATTTGGATGTGTGGTTCTTTGGCATTTATTGTAAAGGGTACTTTCATATTAACTACTAAGACATTATATATAAGTAGGAATACGTAGTAAAAACTAAGGTTAGGTTACTTTTTAAAGATGATAAATTTTGTTTAACTGCCAATGGTTAATACTAAAAATTAAATTAGTTTACTAAAACTTCAATCAAAATAAAAATCACATAAGCTTACATAGGCACTTAAAAATTTGTGCATGACTCGAACTTTTCGTTTCCTATGGAGAAGAACCGACAAAAAAATGTATAGTAAGTCAACTAGTAATTAATTAATCAATAAAACGGTATTTAACGTTATTTAACTAGTATTGGCACATACTACTTCATTCAGACTCATTCCTTACCGGCTGGTGATTGCAAGGTACAAACATATTAGGACAAAAAATCAATTCTTGTTAAATAAAAAAAATAGATCTTATAATTAATTAAAAGTAACATACCTATATGGTGTACACTATTGATAAGTGATTTTACAATTGTTATTACAAAATAGTCTTATTTGATTTAGTCGCTCTTATATATTACTAGCTGACCCGCCACGACTTCGTTCGCGTGGTATCCTACCCCTACCCAACCGATACCCTACCCCTATCCTACCCCTACCCTACCCTACCCCTACCCTACCCCTACCCTAACCCTACCCTACCCCTACCCTACCCCTACCCTACCCCTACCCTACCCCTACCCTACCCCTACCCTACCCCTACCCTACCCCTACCCTACCCCTACCCTAGCCCTACCCTACCCTACCCCTACCCTACCCTACCCCTACCCTAACCCTACCCTACCCCTACCCTACCCCTACCCTACCACTACCCTACCCTACCACTACCCTACCCCTACCCTACCCCTACCCTACGCCTACCCTACCCATACCCTACCCCTACCCTACCCCTACCATACCCCTACCCTACCCCTACCCTACCCCTACCCTACCCCTACCCCTACACTACCCCTACCCTACACCAACCCTACCCCTACCCTACTCTCCATTTCTTCTTCATTCGCGTGGGACGTTTTTCCCGCTTAAATCCCTATCCCGTGGGAATTCCGGGATAAAAACTATCCTATGTCCGTCTCCTGGCTCTAAGCTACCTCCATACCAATTTTCACCCAAATCTGTTCTGCCGTTCTTGAGTTATAAGTGGCGTAACTAACACGACTTTCTTTTATATATATAGATGTAGTCAAATTATATATTAAGTAATATTAAATCATGCGTCAAAAAAGTAATAAAGAACATTGAATAGTTATTCTTTCTCGATTAAATACAATACGTTACACCAAGCTTTTGTCTTTAAAATAAAATCGTTTATTGAGTAATATGTAATCGTAATACCTATGAGAAATTCCTTGAGTTTAAAATTAAAAATATTGAGGGCTGCAATAGTAATATAGGCAAGATGTCTATCTGTGTGTCAATTTTTATCCAGATCCGATCAGACATTAAAGATTTTAGATACTACCCAGTGCGTAAAAGTCCCAAATAATAAAAAAAAAAAGTAAACAACATCCACATCCATTGATCTTTCACATTTATAATATTAGTATAGATATACTAAATACAGTCTTCCCCTTAACTTCCTCCATGAATCATGACTCGGTACGGACCTCTATGAATAAATGTCGTAACCCTTAGCATGCCGCCATTACTACAATTCACCTGACTGATATTATCTAAATAGTGAATAACTATATTATTGTAATGTGCAGCGCGATAGATTTGTTCATCATTTTGTTGAAAATAATTTTCGTAATTTTTTATAACATAACCAGCGATATACCGTAGTATACCGTTTCCACTGTTGGGAGTTTGGGACAATTGGTTTGAGTTTCTCTCTATGACAGAAAATGGGCTTTTATCAACTACGCGGATCCAGTGCGAGTTAGTGCATGTCGACGACACCAGGAGGGAACGGGCGTTTCCTCATGGTGTAACAACATAGCCGAGTAAAAAATCCAAAAAAATTAATATCATATTTATAGCACCCATAATGTTACCATTAAAAGAAACGATATGTAACAATGATTACTTACGAAATACAAAAATAAAACTTTAAAACAGGCATTCTAACGACTCGACTGCTGCGCTGCCCCTTGCGGGTTCGATTCATTCACGTAACAAACGTTTGTATGCCTAAAGATAGTTGTTTTAATTCTCAATGCTATTACAAGTGAGTTTTAATGTTTATAAACGCACACAAGATACAGCAGAAATTCTTAGTGTGGGGCCAAATAAAAAAATCAAGGTTTTTTCTCCCTATAACATAAACTGCAAAATACCTAATCTTGTCCAATAGTAATTACGGTTTAAGGGGTTGTAATGTATACGCATTAATTACTAGTACTTACGCCAGGGGCTGTGTAGTTTGTCACGGAAAATTATAGATAATAAGGGTTCGCTTACACCGATCGGCGATGCTATGAGCACTAAAAGTAGCTATCAACATTATTTTAGGTAGGCATTATTAATTAGGTCACAAATCAAACAGTGACAAACAAGCCTCAAATAGTTGTCAGCAATAGTGAAGGGGCCTAGTAGGGTCGTCGCCTGCCAGAATTGGAGAAATGTTCTAACGAGATACCACGGCCCCGGAACTTAAGGGTAGCAGAAGGAACAGGGTGGGTTTTTAGTTAGTAGAAGTCTGACACGCCCTCCACCCAGAGCGGAAGAAGTCATTCGATGATTTTCCCACCCGGAAAAAAAATCTGTCACTGACAAACATTCCATTCTTATTCATCATCATCATCATCCACAGCCTGTCTTCACCCACTGCTGGATATAGGCCTCCCTTTGCTTGTGCCAAACACCACGTTCATTGTTATTACTAATAAAAACACGATGAACGAATTTTACTCGTACGTATACGTACGAACACACACGAACGATCCGAACCTTCCAAGTACTATGGGAGCGCACATACTGGATGCGAGTTAGTCGTACGTATACGTGCGTGTAGTTCCGACGTCCGAAAACAATCCGAACTCGTTGGGATTTTTAAACACGTTCGTGCGTAAAAATGGATGTAGAAAAATTTATTTTAAGTTTCTATTTTCATACGTACATAACCATGAAACAGTATGAGGTCATTATTTTTATTTTTCTCCGAATTCTTTTCTTTTTAAATTCACGCACCCATTCGGCTCTGCGACAACGAAGACGCCGCCGCAGTCTTCGAGTTATAAGAAAATTATCTAGAAGATACAGATTATTCATTGCGCTCCAACCAAAGATGACTTCACGAATGCGATATCACTACCTTTTTGACGGAGTAAAACGTATTCAGTGTACGCACTCAATTCGTACGACCACGATCGTACGATACAAATTCGTGTCCAAACTGAGCGCGGCCTTAGAACTGAAAACGCGTGGTAAATATTCCGTTTTAAGTTAGTGACCATGTTAGTTTAAAAACTTATAATTTAGAAACATTTAAAATAAAACTAAATATAAGAAGAAGACTAACTACCCAGATCCAAAAAAAACAATGCACATTTTCGCATGAGATATTGTCTAAAAATTGAAACGGGAAAAAACCTCTATTCCATGATCGTGTGGCGTCGCCTCGCTTCACAGTGTGACTTGAGTCTAGAGGATAGTAAACGGAACAGATTGCCCGGAGCAATAAATTTGTAATTAGAGAAAAAGTCTAGAAAACATAAAATAAATTATAAGTGTGTTGCACAACCGTTTAGAAACAACCGTTTAATTAACTATCAGATGTATCAATTACTGGTAATGTATTTTTAATTTTTGCAACTCGTCTAGTTTATTAGCCGGTATGTATACCTTGATGTCACCCTGACTTTAAAACAGATCAATCTTCAAACTAGCAGTTAAATATAATCGCTCACCTACACCAATCTTCTTACTAATATTATAAATGCGAAAATTTGTAAGGGACGATGGATGTTTGTTACTTTTTCACGCAAAAACTACTGAACGGATCTGAATGAAATTTAGTAAGAAGACAGTTGACATCCTGGAATAACACATAGGCTACTTTTATCCCGGAATTCCCAAGGGATTGGGATTTACGCGGGAAAACCGACCCACGCGAACGAAGTCGCGGGCAGAAGCTAGTATTATATAAAGGTAAATTTTATTTGAAAGTTTGTACGTAAGGGGTAAATCTTCAGAACTAACGATCAAATTCTAAACAAAATGCATTAATAGTAAATTGATGTATGCTATTAGCTATAAATTATATAGGAATACACGCAGATGAAGTCGCAGGCAAAGTGCTAGTCATTTCATAAAGCAAAGAAGAAACATTGCACGTAATTATGTTATTTAGTTTACCTACAGTTTAACCTTAAAATATGGACTTAACGATGCATATTGATTTACAGTGACGTCAAGGTTCATTATAGATATTTTATTATAAGCAAGTACGTAATAATGATTTAAAAAACATCAAAAGGAAATTTATAAGTAACAACACTTCTTTAATCTTTTTCAAACCATTTTAGAGACGGTTTCCAATCTAACTGGAAACAGTTCAGTACTAGTATTTTAGATTTTTCTGGCTTCTGAATATTCATAATAACTGTGAAAGATTTAGTTATTTATTACAGATTTATTATATGTATAGGTTTACACTTTATGCACATAGGAACAAAGGCGGACTTAATGTCGTTGACATTCTCTACCAGTCAACCATGAGTAGTGAAGAGATAGTGTGGGAGGTGCAATACGCAAAAATATGAAATTATGTACAAATGTCTGACAAGATAGACTGCTAAATGTGCTCACTGATACATAGAAGAATCTCAATATTAAGCCTGCAATACATCTTGGCCGAGCGTTGTCGAATGCAGGCCAATACCATCATGTAGACGGTATTTTTGCCTTGTCTTGCTATTGCTCGGTGTCACTTACCTAGTTGGCCGAGTGGAGGCCAGCGCCAACGTGTATAGAGCTCATTTGGTGCAACTTGTCTTCGCTCGCCGTTGCTCGTGACCACTTGCCTCACTTCGGATCGGTGTCGGTTTTTGGTCACAAATCAAAGGCGCTCGCCTACGCTCGGCCAACGTGTGGGCAGCTCTATAGACCCTCTTCTACATTGGTCGTCTGCATTGGCGTTCGACGAACTTGTTGAACGTGTGGACATTATTTCTTGCTTTGTACGTATTTGCCAACGCTCGCGTTAGCCTACGCTTGGCCAACATGTATTGCAGGCTTTATAAGATGATCACACATCGGACCGACCTCATCAAGCGTTATTTAACGTTGAAAATAAATCTGTACAGCCATTCATATTTAGCCGCCAATCCCTCCAAAATATATGTAACGCAATCTAAAATATTTTCAAACCCTACCAAGCCCCATGTAACTTTTAAAGGCAACAAATTCAAGGCAACTACATAGTTAAATGTAACGGAATAAGTTATCGCTATGCAAATTTGGCAGTTAACTTGGCACTGATTAAAACTGCACGTCATAACTGTAATGGGGCAGTACTTGACGGTCCGTTAAACTTTAGTTAGCTTTTCGTTTAAGTTATGGTGCCACCGGACGTTTTTAGTGACCTTTCTTTATGTTGTTTCAGCTCTTTCTGTATTGAAACAGTGTTTTAAACTGCCTAGTTGGTCTAGTGTTCGCAAGCACGACTACCGGGCACAAGGTCGTGGGTTCGATTCCCGGATCAGGCTAAAAGTGTTATTGGGTTTTTCTGTAGGATTTTGGCAGTTGGCCGTGACATCCCCGTGCTTCAGAAACGATGTCTTTTTTTTTTCAACTCAACTTAAAATATTTTATTTCACATACTTCTAACGTTTTGTAAGTGCCTATGTAGACCACATAGGCACTTACAAAACGTTAGAAGTTAGTGCACGTTCAAAATTGATCGTTTTCTATGGAGAAGAACCGGTTGTCATTTGGACATATTTGACAGTCGTTAGGGTAGTCAAAAGCCAGAAAATCTGACACGGTTGGCCAAAGGGTATCGTGTTAGTAGGGATATACATAAAGTAGTAAGCAAGTAATTGATTTACCTTCAATTCGACGAAGAAGGAGAAAACATAGACGACCCACCCCCCCAACCAAGAACTCGGTAATGTGCTATTATGGGCTTTATGCTATTATGTCAAATTTGGCTTCTATGCACCGGAATACACCTATGCAATTTTTTTTTATATTTTTCCTAATGATATTTACAAAGATATCATGACACATATGATATTTTATGTGGGTGTAGAGTTTTATTAGGTATTTTTTTTTTTCTTAAATAACTAGGTTTTGAATAAAAGGAATTTCATATCAATGACACAATAAACTTTCTCCTGTAAAATTTTGATTTTTCGATTACCGAGTTATTGCTTGAGAGGGTCGAATTATTATTAACATTTTTCAAGAAAATTCTAGTCCATTTATTAAATTCACAGACAAAAAGCAGATTGTATAAATAAAATGAACAACGGGATCATTTGAAACAGGGTACATTAACGCATTAGAGGGGTGAACAGAACAAGATGGAGAACACAGGAAATGAACAGGAAAACTAAGTACAACTGATAATAACTTATTCAGATTAGGATGAAAGCTTTACTTATTAGCATTTTGTATATTTTTCTTGTAGATAAAGTCTTTATTGAAATTTGCTGAAAGCCTGGTAAATTGTTTTGATAAATCATTCAATCATGACATAAGGTGCTTCTGACAAATTCATAGATATTTCCAAACCAAACAGTGTATTCTTAATGAAATTTTACCATTTACTTGGCTTATAAAGTGATTAGCTAATTTAAAATTCAAATTCTATAAAGACAGTTTGAATAAAGAATTTTCTTACTAAACTTTGCAAAAATGAAATAAGTTGTGATTGGTAGTCTAGCCATTACAAGATCGACTTACCAGTAACTACAGGTCATGGGATCGAACCTAGGCACATTACTTTGTGTAATTACATCATCACCACTGTTTTCAACGCGATGAAGGAAAACATCATGTGAAAACTGGTCGGGCCGAACGGGAAGCTGGACGCAAAACATCTTAGGGAAAAATATCCAAAGACGTGATATATCTATAACATGTATGTATTTAGAAGTATATATGTATGTTTGTCAGTTGTCTAGTACTCATAGCACAAGCTTTGCTTAGTTTGGGACTAGATGGCGTTGTGTGAAGTTTGTGGAATATTATTATATTTTTATTCATATTTGCTTCTCTTTTTAGAGAGTACATAAATCTAAACACACGGGCCGGGGCCAAGTGTGTAAAGGGAAATGATTCAATTGAGAATTTGAACGTCAGTGTAGAGGAAGTCAGAAACTTTCTTTCAAGTATTGAGTATGGTGGCTTTCTGGAGCGTGTATAGAGTATGAGAAGGCGTTTGAAGAGTATTCAGACTTTGTGTGAGAGCTTTTGGTACAACACCAGTGGATGAGAGTACTATAGGGACGATATGAACAGTCTGTGCTTTCCACTGAGTTTTGATTTCTATAGCCAGGTCTTGGTATTTACTAAGTTTATCGAAAATTGTAGACTGGATGTTGTGTGAGTTGGGTATAGCTATGTCGATTAAGTAAACTGTTTTATTTGTTTTGTCGTGTACTGTTATATCAGGCCTATTGTAGTGTATAGTTTTGTCTGTGATTATTTTTCTATCCCAATAGATTTTATCATTTCGTGTTTCTAAAATGATTTCTGGTTTGTATTTACAGTATGGAATCATTTCAACTGTAACATTTATTATTATTATCCACCAATCGTCACTGGGCTACTGCGGTGGATTGCGGCCCATTCCCTTCCATACAGAAGAGGTCTATGTCCCAGCAGTGAACGTTAAGGTAATGGGCCATTTTGACCCAACAAAATGTGAATAAAACAATGATATTATAATAAAATATCATTGGAATAAAATAACTTTGTCTGGTGTGAACCAGCTAAATAATCCCAAGTTATGTTTTATTCTTAACGCTATCTTAAAACAGAAACGTCTGTCGTGTTCGGCACACGTTGGTGACAAATAAGTGCAATAAAACAGTTGGGTATTGGATGCGAGTCCGTTTGTCAGCTCGACGGGCGACATATTGTAGCTGGCTGATAATGCTAGCAGGGGCTAGAAGGGGCTCGATAAAAGAGGTGGGATACTGTAGTGCAGTTTTTCATTTTTTTATTGTTGCTCTGTAACAAATATTATGTAGGCAGATATTCTCTATTCATAAAAAGTTTACAGACGTATTCTTTGTTTAAAAACTGATGATTATATTCTAAATTCATTGTGTTTTTCATAATTATTATTCGCTAAAAGAGCTTCTTTTCGGGTCGGGGAAAATCATTGAAGGACTTCTCCCGCTCCGGGTGGAATGGAAGGTAGTGTTAGACTTCTACTGACAAAAAACCTACCCTGCACCTTTAGTTGCTCTTGTATTCCAGGGCTGCGATATTTTATTAGAATATTCCTGCAACCCTGGCTGCTAATCGTGCTTAAGGTAAGCATATGGTTATTTTTTATAAATAAGGCTGTGAGTATCATTAACTAAGAACTATCGGAAAGCTTCTCTGTTATAGACTGTACTTTAATAAGTTTGTGTAACATCGATGATAATATTGATGAAACCAGGTGTTAACACGTTCGCTGACAGTGAGCACTTACCCTGACACCACATTACGGCAGTAGAATTTTCCATACTAAATGACAAATCAACGTAGTACTCGTGCACAAGCAAGCAATATGAAACTACCCACAAAATACTCGTATTACGGCAGTAAGAAATATAAAATTGCTCATAATATGACAGTGGATACCGCTCTTCATAATACTTATATAAAAAATTGTCGTGAGACGACGTACTCTTAAAATTAATTAGTGGTCCGTCCCTCGACGTACTGTCATAACGCACTATTTTAATTTCCCGCCTAACGACGTACTGTCAGCGAAGGTGTTAATCAAACTTGTCTGTCTTAACAAGATTCGTCAAATATAAAGAATCAACCGCTTCAACCAACGGTGCTTCATTCAGAATATTTCTGCAGCGCTAAAAGAACCGGTGTCTGCCTGCCCGCTGGCTACAAATCAGGCATTTGTTTTTTTTATGTAAACTATATAACATATTAAAATTTAGAAGGTATATGTTGGAATCAATAATATAAATTTGGAAGTCGTTTAAAATATAATTATTAACTCTTAAGCTCAAGCTTCACTTGTATACTATAATTAATTCAAATTTCAAGAAATATAAATGAACCTGTCTATTAGTGACAGTTCACAGTTTAAGAAACTTATTTTTAAGTTATTTGGTTAGTTCTTAAAAGTCCTATTAAATGCTTTAAAAAATGTCAAAGTCTGAAGAAAATTGCAGCAAAACAACACAATCCATGCCCCGTAAAAAATCCACCATGCCCACATACCCTGAACTCGATAAGGTTTGCCCCTCAATAAATAATTTGGCTATATTAGCATACGTCGATTTATCTCGAGACGGGGCTAGAATTATTATTTATAGTCGGCTCGACCCCTCACACCACATACGTTAACTAAATCCGAGGAATAAGATTTCTCATAGACTAGATAAATTACGAAGACGGGAAAGTTATAAGTGCAGTTTCTGCTTGTTTTCTGGCCATTATTCCAGACTTGTATAATTTCGGTGTTCGTACAGAAATGATTAATTGCGAAATAGGTATAAATGTATATTTATTAGACGGATATTCAAATTGTCTTAGTATACCTATAATTATTTACATAGCATACTTATTCTGTTTACGGAAATTCTTACTAGATCATGAACATTTGAAATCAAATTAATAAGTTAATTGGCCAATTTATATAAATTATTATGTATTTTGAGGTCGGCCGCAAGTCTAATCAGATATCTACAATTAATATCTAGAATATAACCTGTATTTATTTTAAAGAGATCTAGAAGTGTGTGTAGAATAAATATTACTAGCAATCGTGTTAACTCCTTCAACTAAGCTAAACATGCTTGTGTCTGAAGTGGCATCACGGCAAGAGCAAACCAAGACATCTCGATCACAATTACAACACCTTAGCCATTAAGATATTGACACTTCAATTATGTATTTATTGCAAAATACTAAAAATTAATCATAATATAATATATTTATTAGGTTTTTACATTTGTAAGTTAAGTATAGCTTGTTTGAATGTTTTAGTTATTGGCAATCCCTCCATTTCAGATTGACAAGTAATATCATACGTAGGTACAATAAAAGACGGTGGCACAGTGACCACGTGCCACCATGCACAGCGAGACTCAGGAGAGATCTCTTTACAGTCTCCCCAGAGATGTGCCTTAACAGGCGTTGCACAGAGGAGGCTCCGGTGTGGTCTTTTTAGAGGTAACGGGGTCTTTTATATGTGCTGATGGTGATCACCGGGGTGGTTTTAGTGAGGTAAGAATCCCACACTCCCTGGTCTTTACCCCGAAAGTCCAGGCGCCTTTTGAAGGTTTCTCCCCGATAACAAAAAAAAAAAAAAATAGGTACAATAATTCAATCAAAAGTAGAGTAATCCTAAAAACGCAAAGCACTTGGCACATCTGCAAACTACTTAATCTTGTATGCACCGGTACTGTTAAAGATTTCCTGTTCCTCGTCTACGGGCGCAGCCCGGGCGCGGGGCTTCGCTTTGATTATCCAAGTTTGATGTCTTGACTCCAATTTCTAGTTTGTATTAGCATTTTCCAATTTGTGTATTTGAATAACAAATTTAGGATATATTTTGAGCACATTTGGGAAATTTTGTGGAGATTAAGATTTTGATTATTATTTGTTTTATAAACAAAATAATCCCATGAAAACAGTCATAATTTAAAACATTAGTTTTTTAAAATATAATCAGAACAAAAAACGAAATTCTATTGTAAAAGATATAACAGGTATAGAGCTTACAGAACCTAATTAGCTGAATTAATTTTATAACAAGTAACACCAAGGTGCGAATAAGGGGAGAGCCACACGGCAAGACAAAGCGACGGCGATTACCGCTGACGCGTGACACGACAGCTACAACAGACCTATTAATAAGCCGTATCAACGATGGAGTTAATTAAAATCAAACATTTCGTTAAAGGGGAGGGGAATTTTATTTGTATGATGAATGCCATTTAGTAAACGAGGTTCACTGATGAATTCGATGTTTTGTTTAATCGTGTGAATATGATTTGAATAAAGCTTTTTATCAAAGTGGATACAATCAGATGCGATGACTCTATTTGGAGAGTTCTGTTTAGAAATGAGTAAATTTACAATAAGCACAATACATTAGGTATATAATGTTCGTAAGCAAAATACGCGCTTGGTTGTGGAATTGTGGACACCTGTACGACATGCATAGGTACACATTGTTATAATTGAGGAAAATTAAAATTAATCTAATACGTCAATTTAATTATTATCATTATTAATTTATTGAAAATAATAGAGTACTATTTGTATATTCATATATAAAATAATAGACTAATATTTGCCATATTTCAAAAGGGAAGCCGGTAGGAATCGAGTTGTATAGACCCTTCGCCACTGCTACAAATCCTTGAACATCTACAGATTAGAGCCTCAACTTACATAATAAAAACATTCGTAATCTTCCACAAGCCGCAACAAAGCAACCGAACACAACCTCTTTCATCAATAACCCTTTAAGAAAAAATATTGTCCAAACTAAAAAACTAACAGTAGCATCTTTTAACACGTGAAGGGTTAAAACGAAATAAAAAAGAATATCGTACAAACGAACGACTTCCATTTATCAGAAGAGGGTAGAAGACACTTAATCAAAGTATCACAATATACCGTCTGTAACAGGAACATGAATATTTATAAGTGAATTAGCCGCGGTCGAAACGACAAGTCGCACGATTGGAGGCGGTGCGACTTGTCTCAACTGTTGTCGGGTGCCTTATTTGTTTTTTTAAGTATAGTTTGAGAGACAAGGGGATTTCTTAAGATACATCTTAGTAGAAATAGATTGTAATTATATTAACCTATATTGAAATAATGATATTTACCTATTTTGCAAATCTTACTGATATTATAAATGCGAAAGTTTGTGAGAATGTATGGGTTGTTTGTTACTCTTACACGCACAACATACTGAACGAATCTGAATGAAACTTGGTAAGTAGATAGTTGAAATCCTGGAATAACACATATTTATCCCGAAATTCACATGGGATCGGGATTTACGCGGGAAAACCTACCCACGCGAACGAAGTCGCGGGCAGAAGCTATTAGGTTATGAATACACTTTTTTTTAATTCGTAAATGTAACTATGTTTCAGTGGTATGCGGAGTGGTGGAAGATTACATCACCTATTGATGGAATGTGTTCGATTTGAGTCCTACAGAAATGATCTCTTTGGAGCCTTGATTTTGAACAGACTCGATCTAGGTTCATTCCACAGACTTATGTCTCAACGAAGCAGTGCTGATGCGAAGAGTCTGTTCAAGTTTGTGGCAAAATGTAAGACTTAATTAACGGTAATGTTATAAATAGATTTAGGGCATGATGGGACTGTCATACGCAGTGCGTAAAAGTTCACAAACAAACAAACAATAAAAAAAAACTATGTTTCAGGATGAACAAAAATCAATGAAATCCTAGTTTCAGGAAAAAAATTATTGACGCACATTAATTATACGTAAGTATAATAATTTTACGATATCTTTTATTCTAGATACTTTACATAAGTTTCCTGTTTGTTTATGTACCTACATCCTGTTTCAATCTGTTGCATTAATTAGGGAATAACTAAGATTGGATTTTTGTGAAAGGGTCATTAAAATCAACAATCAACCAATATGGTAGAAAAGTCAGTGAACGATTCCTGTCCAGAAACGGGGAGGGAAGGACTTTTACACCCAAATAAATTCATCAGCAACGTGCCTAATACACATATCCAATCAGAAAAGGCTTTCCATTCTAAATAAAACGAAAAGCTAAAATCTAAACAACAAACCAAAACAATCCATTTGAAAAACGCCACAAAACAAATAGAAATATGAATTGTCCGAGTGTCCAAATCCCGGTTTAATATGACGTTGGTCATCTGATCCGGGATCACTCTGCTAATCCTTCAACTAATAGCCCTAGGGTTACTCTTGGTTCGTTTAGAAAACCCAAACCAGAACATACAAATTTCAACCTTAGGAACGGCACAAAGAGTCAACAATTCAACAGCAGAAAAGTCACATCACAACGTATAGTAGAATCTAGTGATAGACAATCAAAACTTATCCTTGCCAGTCAAGACATAAAGCGTGATTTGCAATGGTAGTAGGGTTGTTTAGCGAAAACCATTTTTAGGGCGCAAGAGTCCTTTCGTTGAAATGTGAAAGCATTCCTGTGTTAGATTATGATATTAGAGAATGTGGTGTAAGTAGTAGTTGTGGTGTTAGAGACATTATATTTTATAGTTTTGGACGATTTATTAAAAAAATCCCCTCAATTTGCCACCCCTGCTTTGAAGATAGAATTTTTGGTCGTAAGTTCTTTCTTATTTTGTTGAGTTATGAACTTCGTAGGTACCTACCCTCGAAATGTCACATATCAAACCTGAAAAAGGTGACCCTATTTTCCAATACTACTTATTAGAAGTCGAACTTAAAAAACGGAACGCAATATTACAAAAAGAACATAATAAAAATAAACAACAAGAAACACAGTAAGAATTCAAAAAAAGCAACAAAAGAACTAGATCAATTACTGAAATACTGTCCATTGCACGCAACTTTAAAATACCAACTAATTACTTGGAAACAAAAACAACAGAACTACACCAATTTCCACGCCATTCGAAATGTAAAATACCTTTAACCTTAAACATAAAGCCAAGATTCCTCTCCCCACTTCCATTGGCCAAGTCAGTCAAACTCCTCTTATTAAGACCAAATAAATTAAGGCCCTCAACTAATTGGATCCTTAAAACATTTTTTTTCTCCAAAGAATTTATGCAAAACACTCGGCGTGGACAAATTAAAAGTGGCGGAGAAAAAAAAGTATAAATTAATGCACCCGGACGCATCTGTTTTAATTATGTCACTGTTGGAAAGGAAAATGTGGATCTGGCTGTTGATTATATGACACAAGAGCATAATATCATCTTTTAGTGGGACAGTTTAGTTTATTAACAGTTTTGTAAAGCTCATTTTAATGTGAATCTGAGAACACTATAGACTCTGAGATTCATTTCTGATCAGTTATTTCATTGTATTATGTCAATTGGTCTATACTGTTCTCTCATAAAAATCAATTATTTTTATAAGAGCAACCGTCAAGTTCCTTGCCAGTTCTTCACCGTAGAAAACGACCAATTTTGAACTGTGCACTGCTTCTGCCGTTTTGAAGTACCTATACCTATGTGAAGTAAAAATATTTTGATTTTTACTCTTCAGGAGTTCGTGGCTACATAGTAACAGTCATCCTGTGACTCCCAGCCACCGCAGGCGCGGGCCTGCGGGCTGCGAGCAATGGGTAGCTCGCCGCCCGACTGAAACCAGGCCCGTGTAGACGACGCGTTGTGTTCCACGCGCGCCTCAAAGAATGTCAGCAAACTGTCGGGGCCCATAAAGGCATATGATGGAACACGGATGGGTTTTAGTCAGTAAAGTCTGACACACCCTCCCGCTTCGCCCAGATCGGGAGGCAGTCATTGGATGATTTCATATCCTTAAAAAAAAGCCGTTGGTCTCAGCTTTAATTTGTACATCTTTAACAGTTTACAGGTCAGAAACCAGACAGTCTTGCCCAGGGATATCGTGCCTATAGCCTAGCCTATAGCCTAGCTAGGTTGTGGAAGTCAGATAGGCAGTCCCTCCCCATTTAAAATACTATAACTTAGCTTCATTTGGTTAGACTGGAAGCCGACCTAGACATAGTTGGGATAAGGCTAAGCAGGTGATGATGAGTCAGTTACTCTAGTCAAAGTGGTCATGTCTTAGTTGGTTCTTGTGTTAACGTTGCTCTTGAGATGTATAAATAAATAAATAAAAAAAATAAAAATAGTTTATTTAATACATATGTTTAATATATGTGTAATACATATGTTTATGTAAGAGTTGCAGCCAATACCTAAACTAAAATAACTTAATATCTTGTATTTATAGGTTTTAGCACCCGTATCGTCATGAAGTCTTATGTTTGGCGGAATAAGAGCAATCGTTGATATTCGAGTGCTTCACACTTCAAAGAATATATCGTAAATAGTTTTTATATACGTCGTAACATCACAGGGAAAAGTTGATTGTCAGTACTAGAATCCGGTTGCAAAAAAAGTTTGGTACTTAATTAATTACTTGGAAACAACTGCTATTAATACTCAAAATATAAGTGTATGTCGATTAGACTTTGGAGAAGACATGAATCCGTTTGTTAATATCAATCCCCCGAATCCGACCCCTCAAATATTAATAAAAAAAATCATTGACCAAACTACAAAAATAGAGGTTTCTACCATAGAAGATGCCATATTCTAATTTCAATAGAAGAAAGGAGCATCCACATTAATAAAATGCCATAGTCGTCTTAAAATTAAAAGTTAGCTTCAGCGGAGGGTCAAAAGGCGCCGTAATCGACGCAATAAATCTAAACATTCACTAATTGCTACCGAACGTATCAATAATATGGTAATTTTTGTATTTATCATGTCGATAATAGGTTATTAATTGACAAACAAAATAATTCAGAAGAGAAAATATACCATATTTAACATTTTAAGAGAGCGACCAGCTGGGTATAATAATATAATATTGTTGATGTTTGTATATTGGAAAACATTGTTGTGTGATGTTTAGCACAGTTGCTGAGACATATGTGTCCAGCACGCGTTCTCGTGGGTCACAGATCCAGTCTTTTCGTGATACATGGTTGGGCGCTTGAACTTGTCCTTGAAGGCTGTCTCTGAATGGAGCGATGTCAACTTAGTCAAGTTTAATGCAGCTAAGACCCAGGCGTGTCACTTCTCCGCAAAAAGGAGTCAATTCCAACTGACTCCTACTTTCCGTGGTGTAACCGTGCCGATAACCGATCGGATTGAGCTTTTTGGGGTTACACTAACTTCCACCCTCAATTTTGGTCCGTTCATCGAGGCTAAGGCTCAACTAGCAGCAAAAAGTTGGGAATCCTAGCAAACGTGAGACGGTATTTCACACCGGAACAGCTGCTCAATCTATATCAAGCCCAGGTTCGATCGTGTATGGAGTACTGCTCTCATCTTTGGGATGGATCTGCCAAGTACCAAATGGAAGCGCTACAGCTACACGGGTCAATCTAAGTAATGCTTGGCGAATTTGGTTCGTGGATGGGACATATCATCACTGTCACTATCACTGGTCGAGTCAAAGCTGTAGAGCCGTGAACATCGACGACGAGTTGCTAGTCTATCAGTTTTCTATCGGTTACATTTCGGGGAGTGTGCGATGGAATTACACAATCTTATTCCGCCGAGCCCGTTCCATCATCGGACTACAAGACAAACGGCGACGCGCCATCGTTACATGGTGGACATCCCACCCATACGCACAAAACGTTTTGGGAATATCTTCACTGTGCGTACGGCTAAGGAGTGGAATTCCCTGCCGGAGTCTTTGTTTCCAGATAGCTACAACTTAGGGGTTTTTAAATCAAGAGTGAATAGGTTACCTCTAGATAAGCGTGCTTCATCCTCGACTACATCATCGCTTACCATCAGGTGAGATGGTGGACAAACGCGAGCCTATTCTGAATAAAAAAAAATGACTCACACAACAATTTCTTCCAGTGTCATGAGTACTTAAAGAAAAAACAATTTCGCCTTCGATATAGACCTCAACTAGTTTCTTCTTCACATATTTGTAATAAAATAATCTCACACATAGATCTCACATAATAATGCAAGATACCTATTATAGTTATAGTTATTTTTCACTTGTCTTTCTCTACCCATTTTCAGAAATTTTATTTACTAGCTAATAAGGTATCTTATATGTATGTACAAAGTTCAAGCAACATCGAAACCGATGTTATTATGTATTAATTCTCATGAACTTGACAATTCGCATGAAACACCGTCAAGTGTTAATATTCTTAAGCCAGAAATATCTGATGTTGACAAAAAGCCAATAAAACATTCATCTATAGATGCACTACAGGGTACGGGCAGCTAGTTTGGGAACCAAAATTCATCACGCTAAAACAAAATGGTACCGATCAGTCACACTACAAAGAAAAGATTCAAATAATATTTGGCCCGAAGTCTTTTGAAGAAATCCTAAGAGATGAAAGTGAAAAATACATTCGACGCGACAAAAGAAGTGTCTTTTCATATGCAAATGACCATAGAACGGGGGACTGTGGTATTTTTCAAAACCTTTTCACAGACATTTTGATTTTAAAATGGGATTTCTGACTGGACAGTAAGAGGTTTATTCTCTACGATGAACTCACAAATGCATTTGGAGAGAAATTCACAGCATTTTGTATTGATAAAAGAATGAAAGAATTCTTTGTTGGGTTGGATTTTCGGAATTGCTTGGCCTCAAATTCTTGCTTAAACGGGCACAAGACGACTGGGAGTTTTTCAAACACATCATACGGTATCATGTTAAGCATTACAGGTGGTTATAGTTAAGAGGTGGTGTGTTTTGGCCATAATAATGATGAATTAATTCACAACCACAAATCATGATCCAACAGAAATGAAATATGTTTTACAGAGTAGGTACGGTCTGGTTAATCTCATTCTATCCTTTTTTTTTTGAGGGGAATAATCATCAATTGTCCTCCAACTCTATTTGTAGCGGAAGTGAGTGTCATGACTCCTACTGACTAAAAACCTTTCTGTTTCTCCACTTGCCCTTGAGTTACGGAATGGCGGAATCTCGTTAGAACATTAATTTAATTTCTACAAACCGACAGGAATTCATCCTATGCTCAAGTAAATTAGTCCATAAATCTAGCGATTGCATAGCTACTGCCATAGTGATATATTCCTATAATAACTCTCATCTATCCATAGTCCAAAAAAAAAACAAAAATTAAGCAAGAAAAGCAAACTTCTATCGAAATCAGACGAAGCTACGAGACTTAGTAATAAATAGAAAGGTTATCCATCTTAACCCCGCGCGAGAAATATCGCATACACCTTTCTCTTTCACTCCCCCTACGAGACCCATACATGCTGTCCCCCTCACTCTTAGAAGCACGTGACCAGCTTACTAGTTGCATGAAGTTTTCCCTCCTTTATGGCAATTTCCCATGAAAAATCACCTGGCGAGGAACAAGCGGCGTGCCAAATTAGTTTCCTAGGCAAGTCATGATATGAAATTGTTTTTGTAAGTTTTAAGCAATAGTACTGAGATATTGAAATCACTAAATCAGATATTCATGCAGTTACTGTCAATAATAGACTTGCAATATATATTTTTTATTGATAATAGGCTCGCGTTTCACCGCCATCGCACATAATGATAAGCGATGATGTGGTCCAAGATGAAATAAGCTTGCTTAGAAGTAACCTATTCACTCTTGAATTAAAACCCCCAGGTTGTAGTTATCAGGAAACACAGACTCCGGCAGGGAATTCCACTCCTTAACCGTACGCACAATGAAAATATTCCCACAGCGTTTTGTGTGTATGGGTGTAACTTATCTATACTTCAATTTTCAAATCGTTAATGAGTATGTATAATGTAATATTTTATATTTATTATAATGCTTTTCATAACCTAGACATTGGTAAAAAAAAGTAATTTCCCCTCTTTTTACGTCTACCAAGAGAAAATAAATTATTTGTTTGTGCGTTATCTTCGTCGTTCGTTCTCTGTGTAACCGCACGAGATTAAATACCCTGAAGTCGACTGGCAGAAAACGCCTAAGACATAAGTCCATTGTACGGTGTTTTTACCTGTGCATAAAATTTTAATAAATAAATTATTGGAAATATTAATCTCCTGGAATATACTACACACACTAATTCAGCCGTCCCTTCTTTCATTAAAATTTTGAAAGTCCTTCCAAAATATCATTTGCAGCGATAAGACGGCCATTGTAACCATAGAATTAAGCAATATTGTTAAATAGGTGTGTTTTAATTTTGATGTACAATAAAGTATATTCTATTCTATTTTATACCGTACGAACGATATACATACCTACACATATACAGTATCCTGTGTCGACGAATGAGTGTGATTGATTAGGTACGATTCTTCGAAAAATACAGACTTCTAGTACCTATGTCAAAATACAGGGCATTTCAGAAGTACATGGTCGCACTTAATACTGGAAGTTGATGTTCTATTATTTGAAATCAACTGTATATTAAATACAGAATATCGACCTTAAATATCACAACCCAATTCTGGAACACGCTACATATTACAGCCATTCTTCATACGATACATCTCTATCCTTTTCCATAACTAGCTTCAAAGTAAGATCAACATAAACTACTCTAAAACAGAGACATTAGATGACAAATCCCTCACGCATCGCATCGAACACAAAAAAGCTAATTGAACGAAACCGATAACAAACCAATATTTAATAAAGCATTCCTATAACATATCCCAAGGCTAACAAAACCTCATAACAACGGTATGCAAATACAAATTGATTAAAACAATAACAATAAACCAGCGAAATCGAATAAGGCATCGATTCTCGAGATGAATCGATACGATGGGATCTCCGTTACGATTATTGTTCCTTACTAGGTAAGCCGTAATTACTCGATACTATTGTCTTGCCCGATTTATAGTTTGTCGGCGAAACAATTTATAAATTGTTGTTTTAATTGACGATAGAATTAATGATGGATATTATGTGGATGAGGCTTAGAGTGCTACTTTTGAGAGATATAAAAGCCAGTGCTAAACAGCTCGACTTTTTTTATATTTTTTTATTCATAACTAGTACTCACGCGGGGCTTTGCTCCCGTGGATTCTATCACGGTAAAAACATAACTCTCCTTTTTTGCAGTCGCGTAAAAAGTAGCCTATAACCTTCCTCAAGCTTCAAGCTACTTCCATAGCAAATTTCATCCAAATCCACCCAGTACTTTCGAATATTAGCGCGTTCAAGCAAACAAACAAACAAACAAACAAACTTTTCCGCTTTACAATATTAGTATAGATAGGCTCGCGTTTGACCAGCATCTCACCTGATGGTAAGACTTAAAGACCCCTAAAAGGTTATAGCTATCGGGAAACACAGACTCCGGCACGTGGGTTCGAACCCAATCAAGCACATTCATCATCAAGCCTTTTCCCAACTATTTTGGCTGAGTAATAGAGTTTTGCATGGAGTGACTGCCTATCTGACCTCCACAACCCAGTAACTGGGTAACACCATAAAACTGGCCAGACCAGGCTCAGTTTTTCTGGCTTCCTGACTACCCGTAACGACTTTCAAAGCTGTATCCGGTTAGACTGGA
The DNA here is from genome assembly GCA_943138885.2 of Tholera decimalis. Taxonomy (NCBI): domain Eukaryota; kingdom Metazoa; phylum Arthropoda; class Insecta; order Lepidoptera; family Noctuidae; genus Tholera; species Tholera decimalis. The sequence continues at coordinate 31,271,586 of OW964569.2, read as the reverse complement.
AGCCGACCCCAGCATATTTGGGAAGAGGCTAAGGCAGACGATGATGAATTAGGAACAAGATCGTTTTATATACCAGATTTGCCATTCACTAAAAATAACATATATGACGACAGATGAGGGGTGTCTCCATTATTTTGTTGGTCTGTCATGATGGCACGTGGAGTCCGACGTGAAATAATACACAAGCACTGTTCGGTACACTCAACTTTACTATTCGCAACACTTTACAATAAAAAATAATAAAGGATTAAAGATCTATTTTCGGATTGAAAATTAAAATAAAATGGAATGTAGTGAGGTTAGCCAAGTCGTCCGTTGGTCGCCACGATCACAATCGGAATGTGTCAACTGCACAAGATTACCGCCTTTTTATTAACATCAAAAATGACCAACGACAACTTACTCGACTAAACACACTCAAGCATTGCCAGACTAAAAATCAAATTAAACAAACTAAATTAAAATTATGATAAACGCTTGACATTCCATTGGCGATCTGCGACATATTATATAACGGGTAACAGATTAAGCGCAATACCTCAGACACCCCAATTAGAATATTAAATTATAAGTCAAACAACATCCGTAACTAAATAAATTGAATCCAAACCTAGGCATTTTTTTTAAATTAGTTATCTTTACTAAACGCAAAACGTATGTGCGTCATTAGCGTCATACAATATCCTTATGCAGACGCATACACTCATGCAATGTTAGCGGCCGATGCGACACGCTCACAATTTCCTTGAATTAAGGATTGTATTTATTTGTCATGACATTGTAAATGAGAGATTTTTCCATCAACATTTAAAACCTATTTTTTATGACGGAAATCCATTCAGAAGCCGATTCTGAACCAACTACTTTCAGGAATTGCGTTTATTCTGTTACACGTTGTATGTATAAAGCACTTTTAAGTTAAGGAAACTCAAAAAATATCGTTAAAATATTTTTTTATTACAACCCAGACTTATGCTTATAGAAGCAAATAGGACGAAGAGCTAGCACGGGACTCTAAATATAGTCTACAAAAAAAAAAACAAAAGAAATCTTCAATGCTAATAATATGGACTGGGCCAATATGGCCACGAGAAAGACGGAATATGGCTATCAAAGAGCGCAGCGCACATCGTACATAATAAGCTGATGTTTTATCATTTATTATAATTATCGTCCTCAGAGGAGCCGAGTAAGGTTGGTCCGTGGATGGGTATTAAGATATCTTTCAGATTCCTCGGGAAAACGAGTTAAGCCTTGGTCCTGGCTGTCATTTATACATTTCGACGGACGTTACGGGTAGTCATATCTACATACAATTACCAACTAGGTAGTGAAATTGCATACAGTTTTATGCAGATGACCTTGGCCATACTTGGAACTATGGAAAACCTAATTAGAAGCTATATGTTTGAGCCGTTTGGGGTTGAAACGTTAGGATGGGGTCCGAGTGCGCATCGACTCTTTCGTGACATCGGCAAACGATTAGTCGACTCCACAAGTGACCAGAGGGCTGGCCTTTTATTTGGACAGAGAATCAGCCTTGCCATTCAACATGGCAATGCGGCCAGTGTTCTTGGCACTTGTCCCATTGATAGCGATGTTGACGAATTTTTCAATGCCCTATAATTTTTTTTTTATTTTTGCCTGTCTATACTATGTTTAATTTTTTTGTTATTTACAAAATAAATATTCTAGGAACATTTCAACATTAAGCATAGCAAATCATAGCCAGTCTATAATGTTCCCGCTTCCCCGAGACACAGGCCTCGTTCTTATGAGAGGGAATGGGCCGTTATCAATCACGTAGGCCTAGTGTGGGTTGGTGGATTTGTGGATTTAAATAATCAGAAGGATAACATACTGAAACTCAATAAAAGTTATTTCAAAACCCCCAAATATCTAATCACAATTATGTCTTACTAGCTTCCGCCCGCGACTTCGTCCGCGTGGAAAAAAAATCCCCCGATTTTTAAACATTCTTCATTAGTGCTCCTATTGGTCTTAGCGTGATGATATATAGCCTATAGCCTTCCTCGATAAATCGGCTATCTAACACTGAAATAATTTTTCAAATCAGAACCGTAGTTCCTGAGATTAGCGCGTTCAAGCAAACAAACAAATAAACAAACAAACAAACTCTTCAGCTTTATAATATTAGTATAGATTAAGTCAATAGATAGATTAGAATATACTTTATTGTACAACAAAATTTAAACACACCTATTTAACATTATTTCTTAATTCTATGGTTAATGGCGGTCTTATCGCTAAAAGCGATATCATCCAGACAACCTTTGGAAGGACTTTCAAAACTTTGATAGGTCTCGATCGTTAACTAATGTGGTCAACGAGGCTCAATATCAATAAGGGTTTAGCAATCACATTTGTATGTCATACCAGCACTTTTTCCGCGTGGATTTCGAAATAATTTATGACCTATAGCATTCACAAATGAAGCAGCTTACTGCCAATATTTTTTTTTAGAATTGGCTCATTAGTTCCGGAGATTACCCCTACATAGAAACTTACAAACAAAAACTTGCTCTTTATAATATTAGTACCTGATAGAAGAAAAGATAGAAGCAAGTCCGCCTCTGTTCGTATGTCCGGACACACGCAGTGTCATCACACCGATCTAATTTGTCCAGGATTAGTCCGAGTGCCGCTTTTTCATTATTTCACTGAGTGTCTTAAGCCGTGGCTTGGAACGCGTTGTGAATTCTAAACAACCTCTATTTACAATGGATTTGATGCCTTTTTTACTGTATTTTTGGATGTTGGAATATTTGCATATGAGGGCAATACACGTAATTGAAAACGTACAAAATTTAATCGCATCACAGCGAATATAACTCAACCACAGTAATGGTAACTTACAATTTTTTCTGCCATTTTAATTTATTTTCCGGACCTAAGTTCATGTTGATTTGTGTATACAGTATATAATCTAAAATAGAACTTACATGCATCCTCAACGCTCTCGGCCGATAATGACGATAATGTCAGCATTGGAACTTTGTATGGCGATTCTTAGCCTTTGTTCAAATTAATAGCCAGCCCTTGAAACATGTGTAGTCATATTCCTTCCGTGATCCCATCTACCCCATTTATCATGTTGTACTGGCGTTCCCACTACGACTGGGAAAAAACTCAAGCGGCGTGAATGTATTGACCTAACTGGTAACTATATTTTCGAGCCGTTTGGGACTAAAATTCTCATAGCATTTTCAAAGAAGTATATCCTTTTCAAAAAAAAGTTTTTATCTTACAAAATCCAAATTAGGATGGAGGACACTAACTAATTTTTCTTAATGCGCGTCCCAGTAGAAGGACATAATGCGTCACATGCAAATTATTCACGTACCGACAAATTCTACATAGGTACTAAATGGCACATAAGTACAAATAAAGGTAGATGTTTATGGATTCAATAAAAATTAAGTTACCCGTATAATAATGTTGTTTTGTTGGTAGAATAAGAAACAATTTTATATTTTCCTTGTATTATATTGTAAAATAGCTCATTTTTTTTTTTATTTTAATTTGAAACCGATTTCATAGCTTTGTATGTATTTTTTATTTATCTTTAAGCTGTATATTTTCAAATTCACCATGATAATAGATGTATAAGCTGGATATGTAATATGTTATTAGTGAATAAGTCGTTGGAGTTCCTTATATAATAAAATAAAGTCAATAAAACCAAACTACTGTTTAAAAGAAATAGTACCTAAAAAAAGTCATCACAAAACAAAAACCTCTAAAGACAAAATCAATGAAACTCCGGCTTCCTTCAACCCTTCATGTCACCAAAACATTACATTCTACACGAACGTTTTCTTCCATTAAAATAGATTATTCTTCAATAGCAGTTAATATTGAGATTGGTCGTATCAATGATCAAATGTGTCGGTTTTCTTATTCTGTAAGTGGAGAGCGCGAGCCATGTCAAAATTACATGTTGCCCCGCGTAATTGTGATTGGATTTTGTCTCTTTTTTACCATTTTTTAGGGTTCAGCTGGTGTAAGGAATATTGTCGGAGACTGTATAGATAAACAGGAATATATAGCCGCAGGATATGTTAATGATATCGAGTCATTCGGCGATCGTTGATATGAACCCAAAATAGAACGTGAGACTGTGCAAACTTAGGACTTTCTTAAACGAGTAATAAGGATAATATTAAAATGTTGAGCGTCATACGTCATTATAATTCATAATGTTAATAATCTATTAAAGTCACATATTTATAGAAATGTACGAATAGTCCAAAAGTAGAAGTACCGTTGGTACAACGATGATTCGTCTTAATAATTACACCTGAGGTAAACTTTATTTCTCACTGTAAAGCGACTTACCTGATCCAGTTTTTTAAAACTTGTGTTTCAGGTCATCGCTGACAACGATTATTTTAATAGATAACAACATTAAATACAATGCCTAAAGGGAGAGTAACTATGGGTATATTATTAAGAAGATTAGGTAGGTAATCATATTAAAGTACGCAAATAAAAAAAATATTTTAAAATTTCTAGTCGTTTTTCCGACTCTATACAAAAATAGTATTTTCAGTAGTAAGTAGGTACCAGGTAGGACATGTCAAAAAATTAAAAGGATTCCAACGATTAAAGAAGTAAGAATAGAAAATCTGCGGAACCGTCCACGTTTCAACCAATTCCATCCTGCCAACCAATGTTTACCTGACTTTTTTCACATCTAAACCCTTTGTTTCGTTCGTGAGAACACTCGATCGGAAATTACCATTTTTAGATATTGGATTATCGACATCCACACTGGATTTGAGGTTATTTTAAAAAACTCGATCGGCAGAATCGATTCGGTATCGAACAACACGATTTGGGCGGTGACGTCCAATGTAACCATCGGCATTAGTTAGTCGAGTTTTGAATAATTTTGCGAACATACCGGCTGTTGACTGACGCTGCGTTTGAGACGCCATCTACTGATGGTTTTCTGAAACAATTAAAAGATTAAGTGACATAAACATTTAAACAAAAGTTAAGCTAGGATTTGATGGGAGAAATTGTAATATAAAGAACCAAACACATCTCGAAAAGTCACTTAAGGATAGGGTTGCCATACGACCGGAATTTTCCAGACATGTCCGGAAATATACGTCTTTGTCTGGAATGCAGAGGGAGTCCTAAACCGTCCGGAATTTCTACAATTGAATAAAAGAGCGAAACATAATAAAATATATAATGTTTTTATTTGAAATTAAAGAAAGTCAGGAATTTTCATCAATGTCCGGAATTTACTCCGGGTTTTCGATTTTTTGATCTGGCAACCCTACTTAAGGGAGAGTTTTCGCCGATCTGTCAAAATTTATTCCCATTTTTTTTGTAATGATATCCTGATAGCTCTATGAAAGATTGTACAGTAGTAAAGCGAATGACCTTAGCTTCATACATCCAATGCGTACACACATTAATAAGTGGCATCCGCACACATATGTAGCTTCTTAGGTACCTAATGTCGCGCGCGTTATCCATAAATTCAGCTGTTTTGTAGGATAAAGTTAACTCTCATTACCTCTTTTTCTGTTAATGAATAGTAATAAAATTATCCATAGTACCTATACATATTCCATTCTGAAGAGGTTCCATTTAAGTAGCTAGAGCTCTCATAATAATCATGCAGAGATACAGAAGACTGAATACGAAGATCACGCGGAAGTGAGTACTGAATAATTACTTTTGCGGTGTTTTCTCGCTCTTATTTAGTTTATGACGCATGTTTAGATATCAAGATCAAATATAGAAAAAAGTAGAAAGAAAAAGTCCCTATTTATTTCCAAGAGACAAGCGACATGGATTTAATATACATGATAATTACTCAGGATAATATATTTATTTATTTAAATAGGTTCACCAACAAATGCTTACACTAGTTTTATGGCTAATACAATATGTTTAAAAGCAGTAATAGGTACTTAAATTGTGGTAGTTAGGACAAACTTTTTTTTAAACATTGCCTAGTGGTATAGATTTCTTCTGTATCATGAGTTTACAGTCACCCAGATCTGAAACAACTTACTATAATATTAAGGCCAAACAAACCTTTGGATGCCAGTTACGACCAAACTCTACATACATACCTCTATCAATAAGACAAAATTAAAATTTTTCGTAAAAGCATTCACGCCATTATTCGTAAAAGAGTAGCATCGCTGATGCGAAGGGTGAGGGACAGTCCCAACAGCTACCTGAAGGTCATTGCTGAAAACATCCATGGTCCGATATGGAGGCAATGGATGAAATTTCATGTTAGATAGGCTGACTCTCATTTTTTCACATTTTTATTTTTGTTTCTTTTGTTACTTGTATGTGTATAATTTACTAACATAGTTTTAAGTTCCTTTAATATAATACTAACACTTTATGGACGTAAGTCTGAAATAAATGTATTGAAATTGAAAAAGTTGAAACATTTTAAATAGCTTATTTATTATGTGCAAGTAAAACTAATAAAATACCTAACTTTTTATGAAATAAAAATTTCTTCCCGTGCGGAAGCGTGCGTCGCTCTACCACTGCGCTAACCATTCCGTCAAATCTACTCATCGTAATTTCATAATATACTTACATCCAATATGGGTCAGCCAGACTGGTAGAAGCTGAAAACTGAGGAGGTAGATGATAGGGGCTGACGTAGTTAACCATTGGGACCGCATACATTTTGCTTTGATCACTTTTGTCTCTTTTATCTTATTGGCATATATCTAGCCTGACGTACTGAAATATTCCGAAATTGTCTGTTTTATTTGGTGTGTTTTATGCATGATATTGTGTAAGTGCATATTGAAATGTAAAGTGACGTATTACGGTAATAATTAGTAGTCGGCCCATAACTATATCCAAGCTTCTTCTATACCAAATTTTCAAGCAAGAGTAAATAGGCATTGTTTTTAGGAAGATGCCTATTTACTCTTAACATGTGATGACATCGTAGACTTCATCTATCGCTTACCATCAAGCGAGGTCGAGGTCAGGAGCGAGCTTATCCGTAATAAAAAAAAATAACTTTCGAAGATTTGCGCGTTTATAATAGCTCTAGTATTCATAAGGACTTTATAGATACTTATCATCATCTTAGCCTTTTCTCAACTATATTGAGGTCGGCTCCCAGCCTCACCAGAAGCTACTAGTATTTTACATGACGCGAGTGCCTACCACCATAACCCAGTAGACGGATAACATGATACCCCTTAGGCAAGACTGGTGTCCAGTTTCTGGCTTCTGACTGCTCTTAACGACTGTCAAAAATGTACAACAAATAACAACCGGAACTAACGGCTTAACATGCTTTCCGAGACACTAAATAATCTAGAATATTAGATAATTATTATATATTTTTTTTTAATTTATTATTATTATATTCGGGCACGCCGCAATTGCGGCGGTAAGACCCCTCTTTGAGGAGTGGCTAGATCGGCGTCACGGCGTCCTGACCTACCGCATGACGCAAGTCCTCACCGGACACGGAAGTTTCGGGAGGTACCTGTGTCTGATGAGGAAGGAAGAAACGCCTGGGTGTCACCACTGCGAGGATCGCCCTGAGGACACAGTAGAGCATACGGTGCAAGACTGCCCCGCTTGGGCAGAGCACCGACGTTTCCTCACGGCGGCGATAGGCGGAGACCTCTCGCGCCCGGCATTGGTCGAGGTCATGCTGCGGGGCGAGACGGAGTGGGAAGCGGTCGCCTCCTTCTGCGAAGCAGTCATGCTATCGAAGGAGGAGGCGCGCCGCGTGAGGGAGAGGATAGTGTCCTCCCTCCAGCCCAGCCGCAGTGGTAGTCGCCCACGGTGTCGGACGTCGGCCGACGATCTCCGGCCACCGTAGGCGCGGGCATGCGGACAGCGAGTAAAGGGCAACTCGCTGTCCGACCATGGACCATGCCCGGGTCGATGGCGCGTTGTGTTCCACGCGCGCCTCAAAGAGCGTCAGCAAGATGACGAGGCCCCCCCCTGTAGAGGGCCGAAGCCTGCCGGGGTCGTGGGACTTATCTCATTACCATGACCCCGGAACGTAAAGGGCTATTGAAGGAATACCGTGGATTTTAGTCAGTACAAGTCTGACAGTCCCTCCGGCCCTGCCCGGGGTGGGAGGACTCATCTGATGAATTTAACACGAAAAAAAAAATATTATTATTATATTAATATTAGATATATTTTTTAAATTCTGAATAGGCTCGCGTTTGGCCACCATCTGACCTGTAAGTGATGATGTGGTTGAAGATGGAGCACGCTTACCTAGAAGAAACCTATACACTCTACTTAAAGACCCCCAGGTTATAGCTATCGAGAAACAGACTCCGGCAAGGAATTCCACTCATTAGCCGTACGCACAATGAAAGTATTCCCAAAACGTTTTGTGCGTGTGGGTGGGATGTCCACCATGTAACGATGGCGCATTGCCGTTTGTCTTGTAGTCCGATGATGGAACGGGCTTGGTGAAATTAGATTGTGTAATTCTATCGCACACTCCCCGAAATGTAACCGATAGAATACCGATAGACTTGCAACTCGTCGTCGATGTTCAAGGGTCTGCAGCTTTGACTCGACCAGTGATAGTGACAGTGATGATATGTTCCATCCACGGACCAAATTCGCCAAGCGTTACATAGATTGACCCTTGCAGCTGTATAATATAACTAGCTTCCGCCCGCGACTTCGTCCGCGTGGAAAAAAAATCCCCCTATTTTGAAACATTCTTCATTAGTGCTCTGCTCCTATTGGTCTTAGCGTGATGATATATAGCCTGTAGCCTTCCTCGATAAATGGGCTATCTAACACTGAAAGAATTTTTCAAATCAGAACCGTAGTTCCTGAGATTAGCGCGTTCAAGCAAACAAACAAACTCTTCAGCTTTATAACATTAGTATAGATTTAGCCGCATATTTGCTCTTTTATCTTCTTTTATTGTTATATGGTTAATGTAATGAGAAACAATCAAATGGCTCAGAGGCAGACGTATTAGTGATAATTTTTATTTCAGTTTGACAGCATAATTTTAATTATGACTGTGACATATACTTTAGATTTTTAATTTCGACTTTGACTATAAATTTAATGGTGCTTTGATTGAATTTAAAGTATTTAATTAATTATTACTATTGTGTTGAAAATTATTTATATGTACAACATATTATAATCAAAAATTGATTGAAATAAATGATATTTCAACCTCCTATATATGCTTTCCTATATATCGTGAGCAGATCAGAGTTTTAGCAATTAAAAGGCTTGCAATACTGTCTGTATTTCCTATGATAGAATTTTAAAGAAAACCCTTCGCCCCGTCAAGCCAGAACCAAAGTACATTCTTGACGACTGTTACGTATGATTACAAAACTACTTATGTAAATAGGCATAATAGTCAACAAAGTTTAACGAAATGGCCCCCGCTTTGATGACAAAAACCTCCACATTCCACAAATCCACAGCTTTTGAAAATGCCGCGACCGTCACTAAATACACTCTAGTTGACAGAAAGCCGACGAGTCCCGATCTTAACCGAATCGAATTTGACAATAGTTCCACTTAGCGGCCCACAGATGTCGTTAGCGCCCGCTGAGCTCGCGCCGCGCAACATGCAGAGATTAGAAATTAGTATTCCTTTAACAGTTACGTTTAAAAAAGTTGTCGGTTTATTTATTTTTTGCGAATAATTTGTTTTTGAAGTTGTTTCTACTTCTGGTATGTACTTTTTGCATCTGTACTGTTTTTTATTTTTATGGGAAATGTAATGAGAAAGATATTGCTGTATTGTGACACTGTAGCACTTTAAACCATTTATATTGCTGTGCCCTAGCAGGGTTAATGTATGAAACCTATAATTATATGTATTTGTAACAACTTGTAAACTAAATGAACGAAATAGGTATATTTTGTATAGGTAATATAGATGTTGAGAACTTGTTTAGGATTGATAAAATTTTATCTATGTATTATGGATCTCATTCTTGCAACCCCTTTTCGTTTCCCTTGACATCTCCAAGGCTTTTGACAGGGTCTGGCACGATAGCCTTATTGCTAAGCTTCCTTCTTTCGGGTTACCCACCCAACTTTGCGTTTGGATTGAAGACTTCCTGAGGGATCGGTCCATTCGAGTGGTCATTGATGGCTGCTCGTCTGGCCAATTGGCAATTAATGCCGGGGTCCCTCAGGGGTCTGTTCTCTCAGCAACTTTATTCTTGCTGCACATTAACGATCTGCTAATGCCCGGTACCTTTGGGTATGCAGACGACAGCACAGTTTCTGAGAGATATGTGTCCAGCGCGCGAGCTGGTGGGTCACAGATCCAGTCTCTCCGTGAGGACATGGTCGGGCGCTTGAACTTGACCTTGAAGGCTGTTTCCGAATGGGGCGATGCCAACCTGGTCAAGTTTAATGCAGCTAAGACCCAGGCGTGTCTCTTCTCCGCAAAAAGGAGCCAATTTGAACCGGCTCCTACTTTCCGAGGTGTAACTGTGCCGATAACTGACCATATCGAGCTTCTGGGGGTAACATTAACTTCTACCCTCAATTTTGGCCCGTTTATCGAGGCTAAGGCTCAACTAGCATCAAAAAAGTTGGGAATCCTAGCAAAGGTGAGACGGTACTTCACACCCGAACAGTTGCTCAATCTCTATCAAGCCCAGGTTCGGTCGTGTATGGAGTACTGCTCTCATCTTTGGGATGGATCTGCTAAATACCAACTGGACGCGCTTGAGTCTATCGAGAAGCGGGCCAAAAGACTCATTGGCAACGATGCACTGGTCGAATCAAAGCTCCAGAGCCTTGAACATCGACGACGAGTTGCAAGTCTATCGGTTTTCTATCGGTTACATTTCGGGGAGTGTGCGATGGAATTACACAATTTAATTCCAACAAGCCCGTTCCATCATCGGACTACGAGACAAACGGCGAAGCGCCATCGTTACATGGTGGACATCCCACCCATACGCACCAAACGTTTTGGGAATACCTTCATTGTGCGTACGGCTAAGGAGTGGAATTCCCTGCCGGAGTCTGTGTTTCCCGATAGCTATAACCTAGGAGTATTTAAGTCAAGAGTGAATAGGTTACTTTTAGGTAAGCGTGCTCCATCTTCGACCACATCATCACTTACCATCAGGTGAGATGGTGGTCAAACGCGAACCTATTCTAAATAAAAAAAAAAAAAAAAAAAAAAAACCCCATTCAGCAGAACACACAGTGCTGTTTCAGCAATGCGAATTTCATCTCCATGCATAACATCACAAAACGTGTAAGGGATCTATTGATTCTTATCTATTGGTACCCATCTGAGTAGATGTTGCCTTAAAACTATTTGCTAAATTAATAGAAAACTGCATTTGAAACATTATTTTGAACTCAAACACACCTAACTTATATCATTTATTTATTAAGACTTTATGCAACACAAATGGTACAAAGGTGGAATTAATGCCTTAGGCATTCTCTACCAGTCAACCATTGGTGGTGAAGAGATGGCAGGTGCATAAAAAATTAACATGTATCTACTATATTTTTAGCAGTATGAATTGGTCCGATAAACTAAGTACGATCTACTTAACGTAAGTACCACAGTAATAGTAAGTCCGAGGGGGGTAAGCACGGTGATTGGTGAAAAAACTGACGCTCTCACAAGTAGGAAACGAATAAGAACGAATGGTTTTTTTATGTTGCCTATTTAACTTGATTATTTACGCAGCCACATTGATGTTTGACTGTAACCGGTGTGTCAGGATTGAAAGTTTTGATACTTGATAGTTTTCTTAAATCTTTCTTTCTTTTATTAGTTTTATTATCTACCAAGATAAATCACCATCAGTATAACTTTTTCCAAAATAAATACCTATTCAAATTGATTGCATATCTAGACGCATTTTCCGGAAATTGAATATCACAAATGAAATTAAATGAAATATTTATTTATAAAACCTTTTCAATTAAATAGCTAATAGTAGTAAATAATCGAGGTATGTAATTTACAAATGGGCTAAGTACAAAAACATTATAAGTGCGATATTGGTTATTAATATTCATTTATTTTCTGTTATACAACATATTGTTACGAGACAAAGCGCACACCCTCAAACTCCAATCAGAAAATAATGTTATAACTACTTATAATACATACACTGATTTTTTTTTGTTTAACTAGTATTTAAAACAGTTATTTTGAAATCTTTAACTTCCTTAAATTAAGTTGAATATTTCTTTAATTTGTAGCTATTGTATGACGGATACATACATAAAAATTATAAGAACCGATTCAGTAAAAGATTCTAAACCAACTAATTATATTTAATAAAATTTTAAAAAAGTTACTTATACCTTAACTAAACTGAATTTACTAATAAATTTTAGGATGTACATTAATTATGTTACATGTTGTAATATAACTGTGGAAAAAAGCATTTAATTTAAATCTATCAAAAACAACACAAAAACTTATATCAGTGCAATCTCCTAATTCTTACTGTGCATCAATTAAGATTATTAAACGCTTGCAGAGTTAAATTTTAATATCTATAAAACTGTTTAAACGATCTTTGTTGTCTACTACAACGTGTAACGGAAACCCCATATCTATCCAAAAGGACTGAAGACAACATCTGGTATGGAGTCTCTATGCAAAGTTTCAGCTCAAAATAAGTGACTCACAGAATTGGCACCAAATTATCGGTTTCATATGTTTCTTGAATACCAATACTAACAAATGTGTTACAGCACTATGAGGGTCATCACTTTCCACGTCACTAGCCAATAACACGATAATTCTCTTCGTTCTTCTTAATTTGAAAAATTCGGTCTCTGGTATCAATGTATTGAAATTTCTAATAAGCTCCACACATGTAGACATAGGATTACAAAACCCTTGCCATATCGTTTGTTATCATCCAAAGAAGCCGTGCACTCGATATGTATATACCCTTCAACTTACACGTTGTATATCAAATAGAATGCAGAATGCATACTCTGTATAACAGACCATTAATAACATTATAGAGACCACACATTACACCGAGTATCAAGACCTCTCACTCGACAAACAAATTGACCAATCACAAATCGATGTCGGTAATCGGATCGATTTACTTTTACACGATTTGATTCCTATTCGGTTTCCGATTGTTTCCAAATCGCGGCGAGTTCAAACGAACGCGAGCTACATAGGTACTTTCGTCATGGAAACCGTTGGCCGGAATTAAAAACTTTTTTGTGAAACCTATTTAAAAGATTTTCTTTTTTTAAGTAGCGAATTGGAATGGAATAAGCGTTGAGCTGTAATTGATGAGCTTTGTAACTCACGTGTTGCTTTGTGATTCTTCATGATGACATCACAATTTTTTAACTTGAAATGTCTGAATGCTTAGTAATATAATATCTCCCTAGTTTTCTTACGTTCTTTGTTTTTTTGCAAGACAATAGTACCAAAAATATAATCATTGTGTCTTGAATACATCGAAAATATATAGGTATTAAGCTTGTGCCAGCGGCTTCGCCCGCGAGGGAAGTTTTTCCCATGTAAATCCCGATCCCGTGGGAATTACGCTAAATCCTTTCTTAGCGGATGCTTACGTCATAACATCTACCTGCATGCCAAATTTCAGCCCGATCCGTCCAGTGGTATGGGCTGTGCGTTGATAGATCACTATGTCAGTCAGTCAGTCAGTCACCTTTGAGTTATATATATTTAGATAATGAAATAATGATGTTTGTTTTACAAATAGGTTATAAATAATATTTTTACACGTTTTTTCCGTAAATGTAAACTAGATGAGGCCAGTGTTTCCTGACTACTCTGAGTATATGCCAAGCGCAAGTAATAAAGCTGAAATCGAAAACCGTTATTTATTTTTGAGACAGTATGTACAGCGTATCAATAAGACCTTACTATCACCATATCGTAGGGAAAATGTTAATACATATCTATAAATTAATATTTTTCAATTTTTGTTCACTGCTAAAAAACAAGCCAGTCATAAGTTTATTTTTAAACTTAAGCCTTTATTTTAAGTCAACCAATTAGAAATCTAACAGTGCTCAATAAAGTGGAAACCAAGAGCCTTATTTTCGAGTCTAATTAAGTTTAACCACACAACATACAAGTACAGAAATCTCGAATAATTATTTACTCATTCAACACGTCAATACAAATGTCTTCATTAACTCAATGTCGAACAGAACACCAAATAAAAACTATGAGAACTCCCACATCGCGAGTTTCCGAGAAAACTCCACGAAAACGTCAAATTCCACAACTAATCGAATAAGGACTTGACAATCGAAACGTTGCGAATAAGCAATCGATCACCGTACCTCACTTTACATTTATAATACGCTAAAAACAGACCTTTCCAAATATTCGGTATATAAAACTTAATTGATAAAAACTAGGAAATCGAACGAACGTACGCACTACTTTAAATCGATTACCGTTGCAAAAAAGTTTGTTAAAAAAGTTCGATCGCGAATGCCAGTAACTTTCTCCAAATTTTCGAATTTGGAACGCATAGGCCAGCGCTCGCCGCGGCGCTCCACGTGCTAGTGAAGTGACATGCACGCACCCCGGAAAATTTTGCGGATCCCCCTAGCAGTGTATATATACGCACAGGAGTAGGACCCGGGGGCCACCCTAATCGAATAACAATCGTAATTTGGCGCGCTATTAATGAATCATTAATTCGTGTTCAGGAATGCTGCGATGACTTTTGACTTGTGGTTTTGAAGTTTGTTGTTCAATTTTGATAGGATTAATTGCTAGGAAGATAGATTTGTTTGGCGGAATTTTTAATAAAAAATGTACTGAATATTTGGCATAATGTTTTAATTAATCTGATTAACCTAAACCGTTACCTGTTTGATCCACCTGAACACCAGTATGTAACATTGTGCGCCGGCCTGTCAGACTTCGAGAATTCGGTTACTGGGTAGCAAATAGCAACAGCCTTAGGCATCGCCTTACTTCTGTCTTACTAGTTATTTCGACTGTTAGATATCTACAATTGGCATTTAGGAATAGGGATTTAATTATTGGTGACTGACACATCCACATCCCAAAGCCAAGCATTTGTAATTTTAGCCTCAAACTATGACTATATTTTAGAACATAAAAAATATACGTGGTCGATAACTTCAAAATCAGATCACGAACACCCGATCATTTAATACATTTAATAAATTCAAAAATAAGCCGAAACAAAACGACGAACTACATCAAACTTGATAGCACAAATACCAACAAAATCTTTCACTAGAATGACAGTCACGGAGCCACTAACTCGCATTTACTGGCTAAACAAAGGACGAAACTGACAAAAATTCCCCTCACAACCGGGGAATAATTTTCCAATATGGCAATAATATGACACAACAGTGGTAACACCGCGTGAATAATAAATATGGCGGGGACACGCGCGGCGCGTAATAATCCGTGTTTCTACCGCGAACACTAACAACACAAGAACATCGGTTTGGCATACTCAAAATGAGTTCATCCAAATCACGCTGTGGAATGGCCGCTCATGTTCGTTGCAACAACAAAAAAAGGTCTTCTTGCGACTGGATACCCTCCATATTCGGCAGAGCTCTTCTCTGTAGCATATCCCATGCATGCTCAATCGGGTTCAAGTCTGGCGACTGAGCAGGCCAGAGCAGGACATTGATGTTAGCTGCGGCGAGAGTCTGTCTTACAACTCTTGCGGTGTGCGGTCGTGCATTATCATGCATTAACTGAAATAAGGGACCAATTTGCACTTGTAGAGGAACGATGACGTCAGATACAATCGTCTCAGCATAAATTTGAGCGTTGAGGTTGCCTCTGATCCAAATCAACTCAGTTCTTCCACCGATCCAAATACCCGCCCATACCATGATGGTTCCACCACTATAAGGATGGACTTCCTGGCAGGATTTTAATCGCTGTTGGCGTCCAGGGGTTTTCCAGTGTCGTATACGTCTTGTATCCGGTCTCATACCAAAACGAGACTCATCAGAAAAGCACACGAAACGCCATTGTTCTTCTGCCCAATTTCTGTGTTCAAGAGCCCATTGATATCGAATCCTACGATTGTGCATTGCTATAGGTGGTACCCGTAGCGGTCTTCGGGAATGAAGGTTCACTTCATGCAAGCGGTTTCTGACTGTTTGGTCGCTAATTAAGTTCCCTGAAGAGTGATGAAGCCTCACGGCTAACATCATGGCGGTTATTGTTGGAGCTCTTCGAGTTAAGATTTGAATGTATCGGTCTTGTCTCCGTGTGGTGCAGCGATACCGTCCTCCATGGCGCTCAGCCACGGTACCAGTGCTTCGGTAACGTGTCCAAAGTCGACTGATAACACTCTGACTTGTATTCAGAGCTAAAGCCACAGTACGTTGCCGGGAACCAGCTTCTATCATTCCCACGGCTCTGAGCATTTCTTCCCTGCTTAAATGACGTCGCCGCTCCATAATAACGTTGGTTTTAATCAGTAGTAGGGAAACAGTAGCACTAATAATGTCTTCAATGCGTTGTATGTTTTTATAGGGAAAATATTGACAGCTGATTTTCATCTTTTACTCGAATTTGATTAACAGTTCCTGTTTCAAATTATGAAATGCACCAAAAAGGATCCATATAAATTTATAAAATCATAAATTTATTACAAAGCCACATCTCAATCTCAAGAAATCCGCATAAAAATGCTTGATCCCTAGACACTTTTGATGTGTGTAATTTCCTCAGCCAATAGCTACATGATCCAAGTCAAACCTTTTTCTTTTATGTAATATTCATTATGTAACCAAATTAAAGCCTATCTTTATTACACCTCTTTAGTGTTTTTAAATTCATTAAATGACTCCTACCGCTCTGATGAAGCAGATTTTTTTTTCTCGGCTGAACATCAAATGAAATAAAAACACAAAACTCTACACAATACTCACACATTATATAAATGCGAGTAAAAAGTTTTTATCATTTTTTTTTTTAATTTTGGCTTTATTCTCTATATTAATTTTATACTGACAATTTCGCGTCTAAGCTACTCGTCATCCGTATGTCACTGCAGGGACTCAGCAGAATATCAGCGCCAGGTATTTACAGCCTACGACATGCTGAGCTGGGGACCCATTTGGTGCAATCGCGAGACACACACCGCTCGTTTTACGTCTTTTTTTAATGTATGTAAGTGTTACTTTATGTATTTTCATAATGTTAATCAAACTGCATGTTATACTTTTTTTTTTTCTTTTGTTGTTTTTTTTTTGTTGTGAGTCATTATTATTTTTCTTTTTATATGTGAATTGTGTTTTGTGTCTTGTGTTGTACCAAATAAACGTTTTATCTATCTATCTATCTAAATGACTCTTCGCACTGTGGATGGAGTGAAAGGGAGTGACAGACTTCCACTGACTAAAAATCGACCCTGTTATTTCAGTTCCCTTTCCGTTCCAGGGCGGCGGCATCTCGTTCTTGTCCCTGCAACCCCAGAATGTGACTCCCTGATTTTGTATCTGGATCCGCGCTTGTTTGTAAAAGATTTGGGCCATAATACTTATGCCACGCGGGCTCAAGGTATTTTTTGCATGTCACATATCTTCTCATTTTTAACCGACTTCAACAAAGGAGAAGGTTCTCAGTTCATCTTGAACTTTTATTTTTATTTTTGTATGTATGTTACCTCATAGCTCGAAGACGGCTGGACCGATTTGGAGTCCCATTGTTATGAAATCAGTCAGGATCTGATGATGGGATCCTGGAGTAATCGAGGGAACTCTTCAAATATTATAGGCACTAAAAAGTATGAAAAAAACTTTTTAGCAAAAAATAAAACCGACTTCCATATCAAAACACTACAAAGCCAAAAATAACTCTAATTTCGGAAGGCGGTGTCAAAAAAAAGAAAATACAAAACCGATAACACCGACTACCGAAATTAAAGTTACTTTTGGCTTTGTAGTGTTTTGATATAGAAGTTGATTTTATTTTTACTAAATAGTTTTTTTGTTAATAGTACATACATGTGTGCCACTTTAAAGTAGGTATACGTATATTATTATGTAAACGAAATGACCTAGAATGTGTAAAAAAATATCTAATATTAATTTGCGACGGCATTAATCGATGTTTGAATAACCTTATTCCGAAATATGAAATGCTCTACGGAGAGCGTACCAAAAGTAAGTAAGTACAGTAATTTATGAGAAACAAAATAATGCATAAAGTTTAAACAAATAGAGGATTACTTTCACGATAGATACATTAAAAACTGTCAAATCAGTTGATTTAAAAAACTAGCAGTGTATAATTTTATCATCCACTTATTTATCATTTTTCACAGTCGTTCTACGTATAAATTAAATTAAATTATATTTCATTAATTAAATTATTGAATCGAGTTCGAATTCGAAGGGATTTCGGTATTCGGGTGCCCAAACAATTTGGTTAGAAACATGTTAAAAAAAAAATAAGTAAACGTTTTAAAAGATATCAAGTCAATAGTTAACGCTTCATAATAACCTTCCTCTATATTGTATGTTTCTAATGAGTGTCTCTATAAGTTTTATGTTAATTTTATTTTGTTAACTACAAAGTTTGGACGATAGTTATTTTGTGTAATAATCTGTTGTGAGTAGGGTTGCCAGATCAAAAAATCGAAAATCTGGAGTAAATTCCGAACATTTGATGAAAATTCCTGTCATTCTTTAATTTGAAATAAAAACATTATATTTTTTTATGTTTCACTCTTTCATTTAATTGTAGAAATTCCGGTCGGTTTAGGTTTCCCTCCGCATTCCGGAAAAAGACCTATATTACCGGACATGTCCGGAAAATTTCGGTCGTATGGCAACCCTAGTTGTGAGCAGTGTATTTGTTACACCTAATTTCTACGTCATTTTTATTTTTAAACTCTCTGCTGTTTGTTATCCCTAATAAAATAAAATACTATATAGTAACTTTGGATTTGGGAAAAACTTGGGTTGCTTGCCAAAAATAACAGTTTAAACTAGTTTAACATAGTTTCCCTCTACACTACCATATTGGGAATTCCTGTGTTATGTACTAATATTAAACGTAAAGGCATTTCTTTTGTGCATTTTACGAGTTGTTTCAGTAAGTATAGCTTTATAAATATATCCAATGACGCTGGTCATAGGCCTGAAACCAAATATTTCAAAATCAATCCGACAATATGGCCCACGTTACTGTAACGAACTAATCACCTTAAAAACTTAGTAGTATGCAAATTGAATGGTTGTTGCCAATGAAATGATGATTTTTTGCCATTAAGTAATATATTTATAAGAACAAACATCTCCAGGCCGGAGGCATGGAGTGATTGGTATCGCTGTACCAATGATGCTGGAATATTATGTATGGTGGTTTTGATGCGGTATTTTATTAAGTTAACAAAATTCTTTCTATATAGAATGGAATTAGGTGTGGTTTGCTTGTTTTTTATTGCATCCCTTATGCATGTACTATTGGCCAAAGTTACACATGCTCACTTAAGAAAATATTTCTGCGGAAGCGCAGCTAGTGACAAACCGCGTTTCTCCCAATTAGAGACAATATGCATTTTTGTGAGTACAGGGCGAGTAATATTATATTAATACTTACTATTACGATCACTACTAAAATACGCTTCGTGCATCGTTTTGGTCAAAATACATGCATTGGGCGATCGAGTTGTGAGCCGTGCTATGCGATTATAGCGTTAAAGGTGAGCATGCAGAAGATTGGTCGATAGTACATATATTGTGTATGTGTGACTCTGCGACTTTGATTTATACTATGTAAGTATAATTATTTAACTGTACATACAAATATAACCTCAACAGTGGAATGCAAGTTTACATCTACAGTTGCACTTAATTATACACGTGTATAGTACACGTATGTGAAGAAGATAGTACCACGATAATTTTTATCTAATGGGTTTTTAGTAAAATCTTATCGTATAGAATAAACACTAATTACATGATACAAAAGCAATACAGAACAACAAAAATCTTAATCTCTATAATCTCAATAGCATCCTGAGGAAGGTGGATTCTATGGTCCGAAATAAAAATATTTATTATTATTATAAACGTAAATTAAGCAATAACACAAATAGTTTCCAAATTCAGTAGATCGCATTATTTTAATTCATTCTCAAACAACCTACGTAGATTGTTTGAGATACATGCCAGTAGGCCATTATGTATTTCGTTGTGGGTCAATAATGGACGGACATTCTAAAGATTTTGGAATAATTATGACTCAGTCCACGAACTTTATGTTGATAATTTTCTATTAAATTAAGAATTTGAAAATGTTTATGCGGTTCTACCACATACCCGCATTTCACATCACTGGCGCCTCATAATGCAATGCGAGCACTCAGCGATGCTAGATAGCGAAAGGATAGTCGGTTCGATTACTGGAACCGTACTGTGGTACTTTTTGTGGCAAGATTTAATATTGATGCCTTTTATTACTCGCTGTAACTTTGCTCATCAATTAGACGATAATGTGCAGTTTTTGTAAGACATAGCTAGAATATTCTGGAACTAGATGATTTTATGGTGTTATTAGTTTTTGTTTATTATCCGTAACGTAACAACTAATTGTAAACTCGATTGTGTAGCTTCATATAATTCGAATCAGTGTAATATGGCATCATCATTTGATGCTGATACTTATTCTTCCGGCACTAAAGTATAAGAATAGGTACCTTATAGTTGCTAACAATCTGGCTTATTCGTCAAAAAAGTAAACGAATTTTATGCTTAATTTAAATAATCATAGGCAGACGCTAAATTAAAATTCTCTATAGGGAGTTTGAATTTAAAAATGTGCTAATGGGTATCTATACTAAGTATCTGATTAGAAGTTTTAATAAACTAGGCTGTATACAACGTGTAATTTAAAGGGTATATACATACCAAATGCACGGCTTCTTTGGATGATAACAAACGATAAAGCAAGGGTTTTGTAATCCTATGTCTACATGTGTGGAACTTATTAGAAATTTCAATACATTGATACCAGAGACCGAATTTTTCAAATTAAGAAGAACGAAGAGAATTATCGTTTTATTGGCAAGTGACGTGGAAAGTGATGACCCTCATAGTGCTGTGACACGTTTGTTATTACTGGTATTCACGAAACATATGAAACCAATAATTTGGGGTTAATTCTGTGAGTCACTTATTTTGAGCTGAAAGTTTGCATAGTGACTCCATACCAGATGTTGTCTTCAGTCCTTTTGGATAGATATGGGGTTTCCGTTACACGTTGTATACATACCAGGGCACGGCTTCTTTGGGTGATATCAAACGATATTGGAAGGGTTTTTTAATCCTATCCCTACATGTTCGGAAGTAATGAGAATTTTTAATACTGATAATTTTTAATACGAACCTTTCAAATTGAAATAAGCACATAACAGAAGAGATTTATCGTGATATTTTCAAGTAACGTGGAAAGTTATTGACCTACGTAGTGCGGTGACACGATTGTTATGATTTCAATTTAAGAAACTTACGAAACCGATTTGGTATTAATTTTTAGAGTATTTTATTTTGAGTTGAAACCCTTCCAATATCGTTTGATATCATCCAAAGAAGCCGTGCCCTTGGTATGTATATACCCTTTCCGTTACACGTTGTATTTACATAGATGATGTTGGGGTCGTCTTTCCGTCTAACCGGATGCAGTCTGACTGCCTATCTGACCTCCACAACCCAGTAGCTGGGTAACACAATACCCCTTGCAAGATCAGTGTCAGATTTACTGACTTCTGACTACTCGCAACGACTGTCAAATGACAGCTGGACCAACAACTTAACATGTTTTCCGAGACTCAGACAAAACTCGATATGATAAGATTAAGATGGGTGGATGGCATGGTGACCGCGGCAAACATTGCTTAACCTTCATGCGCCTGATATCTCTCCGATCGCATTGAATTGCCGTCCCATTAGACAATGAGAGTAAAGGACCAGATAGTACACCTGTACCTGCGCACAAACTTGTACACTACAACGTGTAACGGAAACCCCATATCTATCCAAAAGGACTGAAGACAACATATGGTATGGAGTCTCTATGCAAAGTTTCAGCTCAAAATAAGTGACTCACAGAATTGACCCCAAATTATTGGTTTCATATGTTTCTTGAATACCAGTAATAACAAACGTGTCACAGCACTATGAGGATCATCACTTTCCACGTTACTTGCCAATAAAACGATAATTCACTTCGTTGTTCTTAATTTGAAAAATTCGGCCTCTGGTATCAATGTATTGAAATTTATAATATGCTCCACACATGTAGACATAGGATTACAAAACCCTTGCTATATCGTTTGTTATCATCCAAAGAAGCCGTGCACTCAGTATGTATATACCCTTTAAATTACACGTTGTACATCTCCTCCGCAGATGACAAACTTTAAAAAAATAACTAGCTATGTACGTAGAATTTACTAACCTCAAATCTCGAATCTACTAAGTCTTGTTAACCCCTCCAACTAAGCTAAATATGCCTGTGTAAACCCGCGACCTCTCGATCACAAGTCCGACACCTTACCATTAGGCTATTGACGCTTTAATGAATGAATTATTTATTAATTTAGAGATTGGGCGCCGTGACCGAAATCGGTTAGAAGGACCATTTATTATTAATTTTGGAGATCGGCCTGTGCAGCTGTTATTATTTAAAAAATCCTCATTCAAGAAATATTAATACAAGCTTTCAACTAAAAACATACATACCATTTTCTTAAAAACAAAACCAAAACCCGCCAATCACTTTGTGTAAATTCCGCAATATTCAAGAAAAGTCAGGGGTATGCAATCGTAATATCTGCAGGTCGTTTTACTAGCGCCGTGGGATCTCGTAAACTGAGGGAACTAATGAGGATTTACGGGGACGCTGAGACGTATGCCAGCCAGGGTGGCGCAACTGCGGGGCTTTGTGTGGGTGCAGTAGAGATTTGGGTATTTTAGGAAATGAAATTCAAGGAAAAAAACTTATTTTGGCCCCTTATAATCCACTTATCGATGAAACTAAGTTCACAGGCATGTTATTTAATTTAGTTAAATCATCAAAAGAATATTGAATAGAATTTACAGTTAAAAAAGATTCTAGATTTCAATGCGACACTACTTTCTTTCCTTCTATATTGAAATCATTCCACTTCCAAGGAGCCACCTCACCTCAATAGTGCAGTATAACTCTGTTGCATGGACATTAAACCACTACCATTCTTACACCTGGGGTTGTGGGAATCTTCTTACGAGATACCGCGGCTAAACAGCAGAGTAAACTGAAGCAACAAGGTTGTGTTTTTAATCAGTAAAAATATGATACACCGTTCCGCTCCACCCAGAACGGAAGGAGTCATTTGACGTTCCACTCCCCAAAAAATAAACCATTCTTACATTAATTAGGTTTCTATCAAAATAACTTTATTAATATAAATTTAAGTTTTATGAGCGAGAAATAAATTGAAAAAATCTTACTAGCTGCCATCTTTTTGTCACGATCACAAAACCCAACCAAAGGTTACCCACCCCTGTCACATCAATACAAAAGGTAAGTACTACTCATTGATGCGACAGACATGCGACCCTCACACACATTTTATATTATACCTTCTGCCTCTTACTGTGGGGTGACTAATGTCCTTTGTTTTACAAAACAAAGCTAAGGAAAAACACTCATATTTCCAAGGAAAAGTTATTTCTGGAAAACTGAAAGACTTGCAATATACAAAACAAAAAACCATTGGCCAAGAAAATTAGGTTGCACATGCGTCGGCTATCCGAGTATAGGAGAAATATTTCTACTTCACCTGCAGTTTTGATACAAAAGGTGTTTATATGCAGGCATTTTTACGCCCCGCTGGGCGTAAAAATCGGAAATCTAAGTCTCGACGGCCCGACTAGACTCCACAATATTATATTTTACTATTTTACAATGTTATATTTTACTGTACAATAAGTTTGAAAGGAGCTGAATCCAAATATATATCAATTATATCGCACTATAAGCGCACGAAACATAGACTAAAAAATATTGCACAACACGTACCCTACACAAAGCAATGAAAAATATGGAGCAATCAATTTTAATCTCGCCCAAACTTTTGTTCCATCATTGCACAATTTTCAATATTAACCCAAAACGGTCAATCATATTGCGCAATTCGTAATATGGCGCAACACAAATGATCGTCTAGGGGCCGTCTAAGACCACAGCATCTGGTCGACTAACATGTCACTTCAAGCTCACGTGGTAACAGTATTATGTCTACAGGACAGACCGTTAGACAACCCGGTTGGCGCGGTGGTTGGACGATACGCTGCTGCGCTACGTGTCACGGTGTCGATTCCGGCATGGACAGTTCCAGTCTGTGTATGTGCATATGAGTTGAAATAAGTTTAAACGTAATCACTATCGTGTTACCCAGCTACCGGGTTATGGAATTCAGATAGGCAGACGCTCCATGTGAATCAATAATTCACAGCTGGATTTGGTTAGACTGGAATCTGACCCCAACATAATTGGAAAAACAGGCTAAGCAGATGAATCGCAATACATGAGAAAATCCTAGTGTTGGGAAACGTTTAAAAAACAGAAAGAATTAGAACATAACCCCACTGGGCACTTATATTAAAAAATGGGAACTAATTTTTTGAGCTGTTATTTAAATATTCGAGATGTTATTATGATCAGTTGAAAAACATATTATTATGGAGCAGTTATTTAATTTAATGGCAGTTGATTAATAATTGTGACAGTAAAACATGGACAGTAATAAAAAATAGTAATAAAAAAATAATAAATAATAAATAGTCGGTTATTTTATCATACAATGTAAATTCTAAAAATAATTGAGCAGTCCAATAACTGAATGAGCGGTAAAAATGATGATCTCATATATACCTGCGTCAGATCCCCTCTATGGTTAGTGAATCATGTGGGTTAGGTTAGGTTAGAACCATGACCATTAGCGCGCGAAGGCGAGCGAGCGAAGTGAGCGTGCCGCGGAAGCGGCCGCCGAGCGCCAGATCCGTTCTATTGTTGGTGAATCATTTGGGTTAGATGAGGTTAGAATGAGATTTGTTACCGAAAAATTCCGATTTATTACTGCCCACACGTAAGCGCTCGTTCAATAATTTTTACCGCCCATTTAATTATTTTCCTGCTCAATTATATATTCACTGATCCATTTCATTATTTTTTATTACTCATTTTTGTTTACTTTACTGCTTAGTTTTAACTGCTAAACTAGTTATTAAACGTGCCATTTATAATTTTTGACTTACCAAAACCGCTATTTAAATATTTATTTATTTCTTTAAATCAATGCTTTAAAAAATCTAGAAAAAAAATCATGACACCAAGGAACCAACTAATTGTTAAATCGTGCACTGTATTCCGCCCTGCGGTTTCGTTTACCATTTAGTGTAATTTTATAACAGATATGGTGCACATTTACATGGAGTATACCCCGTAATGGTGCTTAAGAGATTTAAAACGACATTATGAAGGATTTTTGAGCGAAATTTTGGAGTTTTATGGTACTTTGTGGCGGCGGCAAGGTGTATTGTAAGGAGAACGATTTAGTTTAAGTATCTTTAGGATTTTGTAGAATAAGTTGGGTTTAATTGAGTGGAGAATACCTCCACCAAAACTGGTCCACGATAGTTTTAAACGGGACTTATCTAACTAAAGAAGAAACTTTATTTAATTTCATATAGTTAAACTGTATCAATGTACACACTCTATTCAGTTTTCATCACAACGCGCAACGGTTTAACATTCAATGGCACGAAGAAATCTCAATATATGTATGAACACTCATCCAAGGACTGCACTTGAGAAGCGCTGATTAACCCTGAACCCTTTCTTTAAATATTTAAACACCAACACTAAATAAAATCTCTTCGAATATTAACTCAAAAACAAAACAAAAATGTCATAAATAAAATTACCATACTTAACGTAACTTGAACTAATAAGTTTCTCAAGTTAAGTGGCAAGTTACTTCACCGTAACTCTTTCGGCTAAGTTAAATAACTTGCCGTCAAGTCGTAGTTAAGTAACTCTTAATTGCGGTACTGTAGCTTTATTATAGCAGAATGTTCTGCATAACATTAAAGCTGTGACAGTTAATTTTAAAAGTTTATAGTGGGTTAGATATAGAAGAAATTTTGGTTCTTAGATAGACTGTTCTTAGATAGACTAAGTATATGTAACTAAAAACAGACAGACCGACAGATATAAGTTTAGCAATTAAAATATTCGTAACTAAACGAATTGGCTTTGTAAAAAGTCATAAGATAAAAACGAGGAAATTCTAGTCATTCATAATTATGTATAATATATAATTATGAATGACTAGAATTTCCTCGTTTTTTATTACATTTTCTTAACATAATTATCATATTTTTCTGGCCTGTGTAATTTAAAGATAATGTTTTATTTAATTTTGCATTACATTACAATATTAGTTCCAAAATTCTTCTGTTACACACCCTTTTTTCGGTGGGAAGATCATTTAAGAAGTCTGACACTTCCTGCCGCTGACATCTGAGTGTCAGACTTCTACTGACTAAAACCCCACTCTGTACCTTCAACTGCCTTTACGTTCGTGGCATCTCGTTAGAACATTCCTGCAAACTCGGAGACACCCTTAAACACGCAATCAATACGATTCCAATGTCAAATAAAAGATGCATGCGGCAAATGCCATTTATTTTGTACTCGGTCCGCAATTTACTATTTCGGCACCATGTAAATCTGATCTTATTAAGCGTTCCATTTCACGGTATCCATTTGGAAATAAGACCCGTCTACAGTACAATACGCTAGGCTAAGAACCTTATTCATACAGACCCTTAACCTAGGCCATGTCGAAGCTTGGTCTAACGGGGTATATCAGTCACAATTTAAACAAAATACGCATTGGGACGATTTGATCCAGCCGTACGGCTTCGTTACTCAACGTGTAGCGTTCGCAAATAAATCGGGAAATATTTCAGGGTTAAATTATAAAAAGGAACTGTTTTTTTTTTTTGGATAATATACATCAGTTATTCGATGAGAGGAGCTCGTGGCTAAATAATAATTGCAGGATGGGTTAAGCTTGAAGGTTAAGCAAAGCTTGCCTAGGGCGACCTTGTCTAGGTGACCAACTGACTATCTTAATACAACGTGTAATTTAAAGGGTATAACTATACATACCAAGTGCATGGCTTCTTTGGATGATAACAAACGATATGGCAAGGGTTTTGTAATCTTAAATCTACGTGTGTAGAACTTATTACAAATACCAATACACTGATACCAGAGACCGAATTTTTCAAATTAAGAAGAACGAAGAGAATTATCGTGTTATTGGCAAGTGACGTGGAAAGTTATTGACCCTCGTAGTGCTGTGACACGTTTGTTATGATTAGTATTCAAGAAATATATGAAATCGATAATTGGTGTCAATTCTTTGAGTCAGTTATTTTAAGCTGAAACTGTGCATAGAGACTCCATACCAGATGTTATCTTCAGCCCTTTTGGATAGATATGGGGTTTCCATTACACATTGTACATTGAGATTCCTGTGTGCCTCGGAAAGCCCGCAAAGCCGATTTTAGAAAAAATAATTTTTGACAGGCCTGTTGGTCTAGTGGTCAGTAGCCCTGACTGCTATGCTCAAGGTCGTGGGTTCGATTCCCACGCAGGACAAATGTTTGTGTGATGAGCACGATCATTTGTTCTTTGTCTGGGTGTAATTTATCTATAATATGTATGTATTTAGAAATATATATGTATGTTTATCAGTTGTCAAGTACCCGTACCACAAGCTCTGCTTAGTTTGGGACTAGATGGCGTTGTGTGAAAGTTGTGGAATATTATTATACTATATAAAGCTAAATTACCACTCACTGACTCACTGACAGAATTGTTCTCCCAGATGGTGGATGGGGAGGTGGGTATATTTTGACAGATTCGTAAACAAGTAACTCTCAAACCTACGGGAAAAGTGCCAAACCCCCCCTTTCCCCCCCCCCTTCTCCCCCCCCCCTATCGTATCTCGGAAACTACGAGACCCGTATTTTTTCTTTTTACGGATTCGTATAGAGGAGGCTCGGTAAAGTAAAAACCATTTTTCAAAGTCCCCCCTCCCCGCCCCCCTTCTCCCCCCCTTTAGGCGGATCTCGGAATCTAAGAGACTTGGAACATTTTTTTTTTCAGATTCATTTAGAGGGGCAATGCTTAAGTCGAAATACTTGTGCAACCCCCCCCCCATCACCCCCCCCCCCCCTCTTTTTTTTTATTTTTTTTTCACAAGCTCGCGAGGTGCTTGCACCTCGCGCAACACGCAAATACTAAACCCCTCCATCAACCCCCGCCTTTTTTTTTTTTTTTTTCACAAGCACGCGAGGTGCTTGCACCTCGCGCAACACGCAAATACTTGATTTAGAGGGGCAATGCTTTAGTTTTTTTCACAAGCACGCGAGGTGCTTGCACCTCGCGCAACACGCAAACACTAGTTATTATTATATTATTAAACCAGAAGAAGAATATAATTTTTATTGCATTATAAGTATGTGTAGGTATATTTAATATTTTAGTTTTAGACTTCACATATTCATATTTATTTCTCTTCTTGTTCTCACACACTATTGTGAACAAATCTACATTTCTTTTTCACTCCTCCTTTCGCAGGTCTGCTGGAAGAAATTTCTTAAGAAATAAGCAGTACCTTCGTACTCAAATATTATAATCATGCTTATCCTAATGTATTTTACTGTGTGTACATAAATAATAAAATAAATAAATAAAAAATAATAGAGTTACACGCCTTTGAAGTCATTCTTCTCGCATTCAAGCTTGTAACGCAAAACTGTTATTTACACTGGTAAGTGACGTTACAAGGAATAATTTCCGTATTAATCGGTTCTCCAGCAGTTACAAACCTTGGCTGTGTGCACAACAAATGTAGAATTTATTATGCGCACGACCAAGGTTTCGAACTCTCTGCCGGCTTCAGTCCGGCCTTCAAAGTAATAGTGAACAGGCACCTTCTGGGCTCGCTCGTCCCATCGTAGACCTCATCTACCGCTTATCAGGTGTGACCGAGATCAACAACGGGCTTATCAGTATTAAAAAGAAATAATAATAATTCAACATTATAAAAACAATAACGGAGTGTATTAGCTCACCGTTTATTAAAACTTTTGTAAAAGAAACAATCCCTACAGTCTAAGTAACGGATGTCCTTTTCACTAAACTACATTTATGTATTGAGTCGTATTTTTTATTATTTTTTAACTATTAACACTAATGCTAAGTTATAATATTGTATACTAACACGACGAATCATTGTTGTCCGAAAAAAGAATTAATAAAACGCTAGCATAACTAAGACACTTTTTGGAAAAAGAATTTAACGTCACGTCTATTTTACAGCTTTGAGAAATGTAATTTCTTAAATCTAATCCCTAATAGCCTATTAAGTAACAATTACGTCAATTCATCTTCCACTTCTCACAAAATAATTTGCGAACCTTATGCACCCAGATAGAAAGTAATAAGTCGGTAAAAATGTGCATACAATGGGTGCATTTGAAATGCAAAGCGCAGGCGCATTCTGGGGTCGAGCCTGCCCGTCACTCAGCCACCATTATGTATCGCACTTGCCTTGTGTAATATATCTTGAGCTGGAGTAGGTATACGATGGTTTTAAGACTTCATATTCCAGTAATTATGTTGAGGTATTCCTCGAAGCGCTACCATTTTGAAGCGCACCTAATGAAGCGCTCCTTTTTTATTCCTCGGAGCGCTCCTTTTAGTAGCGCTCCCGATACCATGTTATCGGAAAAGGAGCGCTCCGAGGAATAAAAAAGGAGCGCTTCATTAGGTGCGCTTCAAAATGGTAGCGCTTCGAGGAATACCTCATTATGTTCAGTACTGCCTTGTTGCTGCTGAGCACGAGGTCTTGGGTTTGATTCCCGGGGCGGCAAAAAGTGCTTTTCAAAAAGGAACTTCTCAGTAGTAGACCGGATTTTGGAAGTTGGCGATGTGATTTCACATGCCTCGGAAACCACGCTAAGGCGTTGGTACCGGCTGTCATTGCGACATCTTGGCAGTCGTTACGGGAAGTCAGAAGACAGTAATTAGACACTGGTCTAGCCAGGGCGTATTGTGTTACCCAGTAACTGGGTTGTGGAAGTCAGATAGGCAGTCACTGCATGTCAAATACTAATACCTACCCAGCTACATCCGGTTCGGAAGCAGATCATGATAATGATTCCAGTAATTATTTATTTATTTAGAAAACCAACAGCGATACATTAAGAGTCCCTAACAGTTTTACTGCCGAAAAAGAGAAATTACCTACTTTTGTAGAACAAATATCTCAATAACGTTATAAAATATCATTTTTCTTTTAAAACAGCGTTTAACATTGTATATTTATCTAATATGTGGTCAAATTAATCCACTCAAAATAAATCGAGCAAGCGCATCGATTTATAAGGCATACTTTGAAAATGTTATTACAATAAAATGTGAGCTCAGAATTAAAATAAAAAATAATAATTTGGTAGATAAATACCTGTATTATTCAGAATTAGTTTTTAATTTTCTATTCAATAACGGATTCTTACTCAAAAGTGACGGTTTTGCAAAGGATTTTATTGAGTTTTTTCTGAGTTTACTGATTTTTTTTTTAAGTACATCGCCCCATTATTTTTCATCAAATAATTTGTTAACTTACTAGTGCACTATATGCCCAATGGTCAGGAATTTTTTTTAGATTGTTATTCACCCCCATTAAGCTAAAAAAACAGTTGTAAAACCTGGTATTACGTGATTTCGTAAAAACACGTGTTTGTATTTTATTTTTTTTAAATTTATTTAAATTATAATTTCACCACATACTTGATAAATATACAATGTTTAACGCTGTTTTAAAAGAAAAATGATATTTTATGCCGTTATTGAGATATTTGTTCTACAAAAGTCGGTAATTTCTCTTTTTTGGCAGTAAAATTGTTAGAGACTCTTAAATAAATTATTGAATATACAGAGTTGATACGACAGAGGGGCATTAAATTACACAACCTATACTATACGTGTTTAGTGTTAATTTGATACACTTAAAAAATAAAAATTGGCCAAGTGTTGGCCAGTTTCAGTTCCATGTATGGGAAGCCCCCTTTATTTTAAATATGTTTTAAATTTTCTCTTAAAATCGGAAAGCGATTCACAGAATACATCTACCTACCAAGTTTTACATGTATAGTCCTAATAGTTTCGGAATAAAATGGCTGTGACATACGGACGGACGGACGGACAGACAGACAGACGGACAGACATGTCGAAACTATAAGGGTTCCGTTTTTTGCCATTCGGCTACGGAACCGTAAAAAATAAAAATTGGCCAAGTGTGAGTCGGACTCGCACATGAAGGGTTCCGTAGTAACTATAATAAATAAAATATACTTAATACATTTATTTGAAAAAAAAACAAAAACCTTACAAATTTCTTAAAACTAGATTATTTACAATTTTTACAACTACGCCAAATAACTTTGTTTTTCATAGTATTTGTATGAATTACAAAGTTATATTTGCGGTTTTAGAAAATATACTGTATCTCAAAAACTGCTGACTCGATCTCATTCAAACTAATTTTGGTTGAAAGTTTACATTAAGATCTACAACATATGGTTTTTTTAGAATTTTCACTTCATTATTATAGAAGTTAGAGGGGGGGGGGGGGGGGGACGGACACATTTTACCAATTTGGAAGCGTATATCTTTTGTACGATTAACTTTATGAAAAAGTCATTTTAGAAATCATAATGTCATTTTTAAAGACCTGTCTATGGATACCACACACGTATAGGTTTCATGAAAACAAAAAATTTTCAGTTTCAGTTCCATGTATGGGGAGCCCCCTTTATTTTAAATATTTTTTAAATTTTCTCTTAAAATCGGAAAGCGGTTCACAGAATACATCTACCTACCAAGTTTTACATGTATAGTCCTAATAGTTTCGGAATAAAATGGCTGTGACATACGGACGGACGGACAGACAGACAGACGGACAGACATGTCGAAACTATAAGGGTTCCGTTTTTAGCCATTTGGCTACGGAACCCTAAAAAGAGGCAAAATATTTTTTTTTTCAAACAAACTAAATAGCTTACACCTCAGAGTAAAACGCAACCACCCTTTGTAAATAAATGTGACTGACCTTAAATACCTAGGTAACAAAGTGGCAACGTAGCGTGGCGTGTGTTATCTCTTGTTTTGGTCAGATTTATCGCTTTAAGGTGCATCTCATCAAAATCGTTTGCGACTAAACTACTTCTTCTATTTAATTGATTTTTGGTACAAAGCTTGATAATGGTACCTAGTATACGCAGTTTAAAGGAATGCCCCTCGGTCGTATCAACTCTGTATGTATTACAGTTTTGTATGGCTAATAATAGGTTTCCCTGTTTAACTTATATGAATTTAGAACATGCGAACGAACGTAACAGCAAAACTCAAAAATATTATATAAAAAACAACATAGGTAGGTATATTTTGGGTTTGATTATACAAATTAACACAAGTACTAAGGCTAATTTTCCATTTATCTTTAATTAAGTTTTTATAAGCGCTTTGAATTTAGGTTTTGTGTAATAAAGTGTAATAAATAAAAATAAATCTATTTGTGCGAAATTTGTGTTATATATCCGAGCAATGCGAGTCTAGTGTACTGTCTCTTATATCTCACTGACTGTTTCGAGGGAATCAATTAAAATCCTTATTCGAAGATAATGTAGGTCGTATAATCTTTTTAGCCTACCAATTAGAGCGGTTCTAAGAATAAGCGGCTTCAAATCTAATCGGATGAAGCTGAGTATTAGTATTTTACATGGAGCGACTGCCTATCTGACCTCCAAAACCCAGTAACTGGGTAACACATTACCCATTGGAAAGACTGGTATCTATTTTTCATCTGACTACCGATGTAAAAATTTTACAGATGACAGCCGCGGGCTAGCAAGGGTTTTGTAATCCTATGTCTACATGTCTGGAACTTATTAGAAATTTCAATACATTGATACCAGAGACCGAATTTTTCAAATTAAGAAGAACGAAGAGAATTATCGTTTTATTTGCAAGTGACGTGGAAAGTGATGACCCTCATAGTGCTGTGACACGTTTGTTATTACTGGTATTCAAGAAACATATGAAACCGATAATTTGGTGTCAATTCTGTGAGTCACTTATTTTGAGCTAAAACTTAGCATAGAGTATCCATAGCAGATGTTGTCTTCAGTCCTTTTGGATAGATATGGGATTATATCGTCGTCGATATCGTTTGTTATCATCCAAAGAAGCCGTGCACTCGGTATGTATATATCCTTTAAATTACACGTTGTAGATTATTATAGACTTGCGCAGTTATAAATCGTGAGGTACCTAAAGCCCTCAAAATTGCAATTCTTAACTATCTCGAGTTTACAAGATTTTTAGATCATCTAAATGTTAAAGGCATTTTTCCAGATTAATGAACATACATGGTCATTTCCACACTAGGTCTTAAATCAAGTACCTAAGACCCCAAAAAAAAAGCAACTTGTGAATATTCACATAACTGTCAGTCCTTTAAACGTCAATCATACACGGAAGTATGAACTCCAATATTGTAACTTCAAGAGATAAAACAATGCCAAGATCACATTGTTTATCTTATGCATATGGAAACGTCGAAACCTGTCTCGAGAACAACAGAAAAAAAAGTAATCGGCATTAATAATACTTTTGACGTATTGTATGACAGTTTGAAAGTTGTAACGTTTCCAATCTGCATGTAAACTGAGGCATAATGGTCATTTACATTTGTACAGAAAACTTCTTTGTGAGTCGTGTGAGTCAGGCGGACAGTGTGAAAACGTCGGTCGACGGCCTAAACACAGCCGTTAGTCGGGTAACGTCGGGGGATTAGATGCTGTAGACAAAAATATAACTAGTTCTTTGGAGTTGAAACTGAAACTAAGTCGGTTTTGGGAGGGCAAAATTAATGACTACCAATTTTAAAAAATGTTTAATTACTATACATTATACTAATTGGACCCGCGTTGTGGAATACAGCCCATCTCATAGAGTGGAGGCCTGTTTGCCAGCAGTGGGAACGTCACAGGCTGAATTTTTATTATTATTAATTACTAAAAAGCTTCCAGAAGTATCTTTAAATGACACAAAACGTATCTACTTATAATTTATGGAATCATTTTTTTTTAAACTGAAAATAGGTTCGCGTTTGACCACTATCTCACCTGATAGTAAGTGATGATGTGATCGAAGATGGAGCACGCTTACCTAAAAGTAACCTATTCACTCTGGACTTAAAGACTCCTAGGTTGTAGCTGTCGGGAAACACAGACTCCGGCAGGGAATTCCACTCCTTAGCCGTACGCACAATGAAGGTATTCCCAAAACGTTTTGTGCGTATGGGTGGGATGTCCACCACGGATTCCTCACGTTTAGAAACGAGAACTTATAACAGTTTGAAATAAATTACTAGTACGTAGCATAGAATTATCTAGGTGCAGCTTTGTCTATGAACCACACTTATTTATATTTCTATATCAAACTTTATTACTTGATGTTCTTAACTGAAAATTCTGCATTATTCTGTCAAAATTGCTTATCACACATAGTTATACGAGTGCGTGTGTTATGTCAGAGCCATTTTATTCCCAAACTATTAGAGCTACAGAGTTGAATCTTGGTAGGTAGCTAGGTATTCTGTGAATCACTTCACGATTTTTTCAGTCTTTCATATAGTATAAAGCAACATTGGAATAAGGCAGAATTAACACTAGATATTCTTCTCTATTATTAGTTTGTTTGGTAACTAGTCCCACGAAGTAACACCTGGGCCCTATTAAATAAAGCTGATAATTCGACATATATGTCAAAAAGTGTCAAAATTGTCGAATTGTCGCGCTTGGGCTGTTTAATAAAGCTGATAAATATGTCAGAAATTGACAGGCAAAATTGTGACATATTTGTCAAGTAATAACGAGTTTAATAAACTCGACATATGTCACAAAACCACATCAAAATATTTCTGACAATTGTCGACGACAATTGGCGATGACAATTTTCGGATTGTCGTGACAATTATGTTGACTTTTGACATATTTGTAAATAATTTGGTCTTATAAAGATAAATGAGGATAAAATAGTAACAAAGTAACAGAATGAATCAATCACTAGTGCAACTACGATTGTTTGTTTTGAAATGTTTAAACGACATCATCCGACGAGCCCTTTTCACCGTCGGCGTTCTAACTATATTGGAACCCAATGGCTTGGTGCGTGACGATGGCAAATAACCGGACGGCATGACATTGTTTCCTTGGAAGATAGACGCCACTCATGTCGATACTCTCGCGCAATTCCATCTTCCCAGCTTATCATGTTGTGCTGGCGCTCCTGCTGCGGCTTCCTCAAGCGACGTCAATACAGTAATCTCGGTGATAACTATATTTTCAAGCCGTTTGGGGTCGAAACTCTTGGACCATAGGGCCCGTGTGCCTGGGGTTGCGGGAATGTTCTAACGAGACACCGCGGCCCCGGAACTTAAGGGAAAAAAGGGCCCGTGTGCACACAGCCTTTTTATACAAATATCGTAAAGGCTCGTTGACTCTTCCCTTGACCCAAGGGCAGGCTATTTTGCCAAAGGGTAAGCATTACCAAACAACGAGGCAATACCACTAGTCTCTACTTACCGGCCGACAGCGTATAAGATGATTTTTATTTGCTTTATTTTAGTTTTGCATAATGGTTATAAATAAATTAACCCACACTTACACATTCAAAATTCAAAATATGATTTCGCGACAGAGGGAAATGCTCCTGTCAGAATTTTCTGACAATTCTACAAATATGCCAATATGTCATGACAATTTTCTGTTTATTAAAGCAAATTTGACAAGCTTTCCATGACAAATTGTCACCTGTTACCTGTCGCTTAAAAACTTTTATTAAACAGAAAAATGTCGAACTGTCGCGATTTTCCGACATATTTGTCAATTTTCTAGTTTTATTGAACAGAACAATTATCGAATTGTCACTTTTTGACATATGTTGGAATTGTTCCTGATTCTATTCTCTATACCAAATCTTTGTCACAACGGGTATACTAACAAATGCAGTAACATTACCGCGGTCCCATCTCTGCGCGGAACTAAACTAATTCTTTCGGTCGCCAGCTAACGACGCTCGACAGTTACAAGTTACTACACAGTAACAAATATTGCGAGACCATTTACGTACATCGCTATTCTTCAACTGTCACTTACTTCACAAGAGGCTATTAAAAATACAATCACTATGTACGACATAAAACAGGACAAATATAAGCGGCAGTGAAATTGGGCGAAAATTGCGGGTTTGGAAATGTGTATTTCACGGGACATGTTTGTGTTTTTGTGTGAACAATTGTGCTTGTAGAATACATAGGTTAGATGTCTTTTGAATACCAATTCAAATTACAAAATATTATACAAATTCCAATAATGGTAAACCAATAAGTACAAACTTGGACGTGGTTTGGTAGCAAAACACCACAAGTTAGCTGGAATGCTTTTGGGGAAGCTTTTTCCCAGCTGTGGCGATTATGCAACGGAACATGTTTTTTTTTAATTCAGTTCAGGTCTGACACTCCTTTCCACTCTACCCAGAGCGAGAGGCGTCATTATACGATTTTCCCAAAGAAAACAAAAGACTGAAAATAGGAATATTTTGTTATAGATGATATTATAGATATTACCAATAGGTAAGTACTATTTCAGCAAGCAAGCTAGTGATATTTTAAAAAGTTGCTTACTAATTAATTGTGACAATATTATCACTCTTAAGCAAAATATTTAAAGCAACCATAACCAAAATCTTAACAACCCGAAAGTCCCAAATTGTCACGCGGAAGTAACAGTTCTATAACAAAACGAAAACTTGTTCAAAACAAAGTAACACGTCCATTAAAATATATTTACACATTTTTATAGTTCACAATGTAAAACTACGTAGTTAAGAAAACAACTATTGACATAGAAGTGATGGCGTCAACTCTTGGAAGCGATATATTTATAGAAACACCTGTGAAATAAATGCTGTAGATTTATTATTTAAGTCTACAAAACAAGGACAATATAAATTAGAGTGGATGTTCATATAAGATGCACAGATGCCTGTCCATCCCAAGACATTGTCTATCTACGATTGACGATATTTTAACAAACTAAGCGATCTTTTCAATAAATTATATTGTAAGCGCACGCGCATCGGGGTAGGGGAACTATATAGAGTTGCGAATTAAACAAAAGAAAAGCTTTATAACTTCAATGAATAATTGTTCCAATTTTAAAATCTTTCTTATGAATATAATTTAAGTACATATTACTATCAATAGGTAAAATAAATTATAGTAAGTTTTTAATTCTGTATGCATGTCGTTTTCCGTGGCAATAAAAACTTTATGTCTAACAACCATAAATAATTGAATGAATTCCTTCATTGATATGAAGTAAATGATATAAAGATTCCAAGGAAATCACTAAGAAAGAAAACGGAAATACATTCACAATAGGCACATTACAATGTAACACCTCTCATACTAAAATAAACGCTTATTCTGATAATGACGTACCTCTGTTTTCAGTCCTATCCTTCCACGGCTGAACAAACGTCTTGCTCTCTTTTTTACATAATAATTAAGTATATAATAAATAATCAAATAGAAAGCTGTTTAATCCTGAATAACATTGCCGTGTAATTGGCTATTAACGGAAAGGTCTGTCACAAAACTATGTTTTGACTTAATTTAAATACCTCAACTAGTAGAAAGAAAATTAACACTTACATTATTATTGTGTTATGTGCTGGTGGTAATTTATAATAATTCATAATAGAAAGAAAAAGAGGTTTCTTCAACATGATACAAAGATCCAGTCATATCGTCAAACTAATTACCAATATTATATCTTCATCATCAATTTCTAGATAAATTACACACACTTCAAAATAATTATAATAACATAGCTTCTAACATAATAGTCCAAACTTTTACAAACAAAAATTCAAAATTAGAACACAGACAAAGTCGGTATCATCATCTCTATGCCGCGATCCACCTGTCTCACCGGTCAATCGCACAGTGCAGTCGATGCAAATGGGTGCGCCTGCGCATTGTTACCGCCGATCACTAACGACGATGTCCGAACGCGGTCATTACGCTTGACATGACCGGATCACGGCCGTGAGAATATATACGCAGGTTGTTACGTAATTTATTGTATACTCCTTTAGTTTCAAGAAGTATGGCCATGCTATTCGCACCTGTTTGTGCTTCTTTGTTCCTGAGGTCAGGATTAACGGTTTGTTTAACTGAATATTGTAATGAGGCTGTGACTAAAATGGTTAAAAGTGGAAATCTGGTAAAGAGGGACAGAGAAG
Source organism: Tholera decimalis (assembly GCA_943138885.2). Lineage (NCBI taxonomy): Eukaryota > Metazoa > Arthropoda > Insecta > Lepidoptera > Noctuidae > Tholera > Tholera decimalis. The sequence goes on along the minus strand of OW964569.2, from coordinate 31,233,068 downwards.
TCATAGCTCATTTTGTGAAGTTGTGCCAATGGATTTTTATGATTGTTCCAACAGTCGATTCTAATGACTTAAAGCTAGTCAACGGAGATTGGGAAAAAGAATAAGGTGAAATAAGACCCCTTTTTTATGTTGGTTAAAAATCATATCATACTATGATTTCATTTTCGAAGAACAAAATATAAACAAAATATGACCTGTGTGTTTCTGTAATCCGTGGTATAAGTATTGACGAATTAGATTAAATATTACGTTGTTATTGGTGGCTGGATATAGAACATAATTATATAGGTACTATCAATTTGTACAAATATGAGAAGATTTAGTACAGTTACTGAGGTACTATACAACGTGTAACGGAAACCCCATATCTATCCAAAGGGGCTGAAGACAACACCTGGTATGGAGTATCTATGCACAGTTTCAGCTCAAAATAAGTGACACAAAGAATTGATACCAAATTATCGGTTTCATATGTTTCTTGAATACCAATTATAACAAACGTGTCACAGCACTACGAGGGTCAATAACTTTCCACGTCACTTGCCAATAACACGGTGATTCTCTTCGTTCTTCTTAATTTTAAAAATTTGGTCTCTGGTATCAGTGTATTGGAATTTGTAACAAGTTCTACACACGTAGACTTAGGATTACAAAACCCTTGCCATATCGTTTGTTATTATCCAAAGAAGCCATGCACTTGGTATGTATATACCCTTTAAATTACACGTTGTATAGGTACTATCAATTTATACAAAGATGAGAAGATTTAGTACAGTTACTGAGGTACTATATAGTATTACATGTGGATATCTACATTGATATATTCCGCAGTTACATGGTCCCGTGTCGGTAGCCTGTGGTGTTCCACGCGCGCCTCAAAGAGCAGTTAGCAGCATTGACGTGGCTTCAGGAATATCCTAACCAGATACCGAGGACCTGGTAACGTAAGGGCAACTGAAGGTCCCTGTTCCTTTATTTGCCCAGTTGCCCTGTTCCTTCAGGGTTATTAGTCAGTAGAAGTCTGATTCTCCCTTCCGCTGTAACCAGAGCGGATTAGCGATTTGATAATTTTTCCACCGAAAAAAAGATAGTTACATCGCAAACTACAAATAAGCCATTCATTACCTAGCAAGCTCATGTATTACTTCATACGCGAGTAAAATATAAATGCCACTAAAGAATGCTCGTAATATGAACGAAAAGCAAAGTGTCACATCAATTCATTCTAGACCTAGCCTTCAAATATAACGAAACAGTCGGCTTGCGCACAAAAAATGTCCTCTTAACAAAAATCGAATGACGAGTATTGCAGCCTCGCAAGGAATCTGACGGAGGCCAAAAACTGAGAATGTAACAATGGATGGATAGTATCAGACCATTTTGTTATTTGTATGTCCAATGAGAGTTTGGTCCACAGTGTTAGTAACTATAAAAACGTTTAATTGTCGATTTGTTAAGTTGGGGTGTCTGATTCGAAAGCTGGGTTCGATGTGACTCATATAAGTGCTAATGTAAGTATTGGAGCTTAATGTTTATGTTCGAATTGTTGGAATAAATCTGTTTGCGTTAATCGCTACTCGGTTTTTGTTGGTACGATAGTGGCATCGACAAAACAAATTAATCTTCAGTAAGATACAAAAGAGTTGATGTGTGTTGATAATAAACACGGTTTAAATTCCAGATCAATTCAATTTAAAATTACAATGTAAATGTGTGTAAAATATTATGTTCCATCCGTGTTACTCAGATACTGGGCTGTGGAGTCCATGTAAAATTCTAGTACTCAGCTGCAGGTTAAGCAGATATCATGTTCCATATCATTGCAGTTGGTAATATTGTGAACATTAGACTACGTCTTTATCATCATTATATTCCTTTTTCAAAAAACAACAATCTTTAAATCAATCCACTTATAGAATGACAGCTACAGGTTTTTTTAAAATCTTTGTCTTGTAACCGATCACTCCCATTTTCCTTCAAACGTATCAAGGGTCCTATTTTTTGTTTGAACCATCATTATACCTGGAACCTGACTTATCTAGAGCTGGACACAGGAAAATTCTATATTTGAAAATGAAAAAAATAAATTACAACTTTTCAAACCAGAATGTTACAAGGACATGAAATTAAAATCTTTACAGAGAGAGATAAGACCATTCTTGATGTGGATAAAAAAGGCAGTATACCTAGTGTCCTATTCTCAAAGCATTTCCAAGTATAATTACAGAAAAAAAACTATACGTAGAAACCAATCAATTCGACGACAACGGAATAAGGCTTATTATTTTTTTCTTTTCGATAATAAGCACTGTCATGAAGGAGCGAATTAACCACAGCATTTTGCTGTCAATCTCAACCTTATCATTTTACTACTAAGAGTGCTCATTGAAGATCTATGTGTATTTTATAACTTTGTAATAAAGAGGGCTTAAAGTATTTTATCCGGTAATTATCCAGGAGATAATTCCTTCGGTTACGGTGACAATTTTCTCCGATTGTCCGGCATTGGAACTGGTTATGTTATTATTATTGATTTTATATTGCAACAAATGTATGTGAGAGCTGATTGAGATCATAATCTTAATTGATTTAATATTAATGGCTTAGATCCGCGTGTTGATCTGGATGGAGTATTTTTTCTCTTTGATGAATTTCTTAGATATCATAAGGCATTGTAAATACTTTGTAAGCTTTGATATGTTTGGTAAGAAATATTTTTGAATTATTATTAATATCAATCCCAACACTGTCACTTGCTTATAACTTGTCTCTTAACGGGAATGTATCACTATATTTTACTCTGTCTCACATCACACTTGTTTTGTTTACGATTTGGTTTTTATAGTAATTTGTCAAGAACGAACTTATCTTGACCAAAACTAATCTGACTACTAGAGCGGACTGTTTATGGCTTGACTTAGGCTTGGCTATATTAAGTATAAGTTATTAAGTATAAGTAGTCTCTTTAGCTCCACAATTAAATCATGTATTATTTTTTTAGTATTGTGTTAATCTAACAGTTCATTTAAAATCACAGACGGACTCTCCAATTTTATTTATATGTGGGTATACATAGATAAGAATATCCGCAGAAGAACTATTGCACTATAATCCGTGGTATGGTCACCAAAAAAAAACTATTGAACAAAACAATGCAACTCATATACAATCAAGTCATAATAACCATATCGTGAGAAATTAATATAATTATTGGCCCTTATGGTTGCAGCGGCCACATAAGGGAAGATCGATGGTTGTGCGAGTGAGAGGTCCGATAATTTCCAATAGGAACGAGAAGGACGGAAATATCAACGTGTTATTACGGTCAGCAAATTGGCTCGTTTATGTAAAATTCTACCCGCTGCGCATCTGCTGAATATATTCTGAATTATTGTGTTTTCTTTTAAATTAACTTTTGTGTCATATTTAAATTATTTCTTAGTTGATCCTAATACTGTCTTTCTGATTTTTTTCCGAGTTGGTTGTCTGTCACATTGATCTGTACCTACTTTTAAAGACGATGAAAAATTAACTTCATGTTTGCAATATTTGGTTCCACCTCTTAGCATTTTCTAACTATGTTGGGGTCAGTTTCTAGTCTAACTGGATGCAGCTAAGTATTATTGTTTTACATGGAGCAACTGCCTATCTGACCAGCACAACCCAGTAACTGAGTAACACGATACACTATGGCAAAGCGACTGTCACATTTTCCTGGCAACTGACTACCCGTAAAGACTCGACTCGACAAATTTGTACGAAATTTGTCGAGTCAATTTTGGACACGAATCCACAGACCGACTGTGACAGAACCGTGCGTCACTCTTGACCTCAATCTTGCCTGATGATAAGCGATAGATGAAGTCTACGATGTGACGAGCGAGCCCAGAAGATGCCTATTTACTCTTGCTTTAAAGGCTGAAAGGTCATAAGTGGCAGGGAACACAGAAGCCGGCAGAGAATTCCTCAGCTTGGCTGTGCGCACAATAAATGTGGAGGAGAAGCGCTTGGTACGACAAGACGGTATTTTAACTAAGTGTGGATGGTATCCAGCCGTGCGTCTGGTAGACCGGTAGTGAAAGGGAGATGGTGGAATCAGGTCATGGAGCTCCTGTGCACACTCCCCGAAGTACAATCTATAGAAAACTAATTATTACTGAATAATTTGAAAATCTATTTTGTTTTTTTTTTTCCGCAGATCTTAATATAAAACAATCTTATTCTTAAACCCCTACCTCAAACATACCATTTCAAACCATCTCCCTCACATTTAATTGTGCTCCATTATCAAAGCAATTATGTCTACTGACAAAGGCTTGCAATGGTTCAACGACATTTTATGGTACACTAACCAGTCTTTAATAACCAAAGAACGATATATAATATTTTATGGTCCAATATAATGGCACTACATAAATAGTATCGATTGGTAGAAGTTGTGCAACGACATTTTTTCCCTGCATTCTCTGAACAAACATAAGTTTCGAATCACTCTGCAAGCCTGGCTCCAGAGCCAAACTTACACTACCTCGGAAGCTCTCCTTTGTATTTTGACCTAACCATTACCATCATCTCATTATTTCTCTCACTTTGCACTTTCCTCTCATCCTACACCCACATACATAACTGGACACATCAACGTATACCTATACACCACATACACATAACTACACATCACTCACATACCTGCACACCATACCTACGCAACTCATACACCATACACACACACATTCCCTCAAACTCATAAACATAAATGTACGTTTCTTACTATGTAATGATATTTTTTTCATAGTTCACTATTTAATTGGAACTTGTTTAAGTGTTATTATAGTATCTGCTTTATGCTATTTAATTATGTAATTTCAATCAGGTGGGAACCTGGTGACCTGTATCACAGGTGGTAATACATACCTCAGGCACCAGCGATCCACAACCAGAAATGATATGAACTAGCGTATGATTCTGCTAATTTTGGTAACCATTTTACGAATAATAGAGGAATTGTTTAGGATCTGCCGGGAATTCAGAAAGTGATTCACTTTTAGCGGAATTGCTCGTAATGTGTTATATCTGTATGTTTTTTGGCTTGTGGTGAGAAATAAACTTATATTATTTTAAATTTTGTTTATAAAGGTAAGCTCTTATTGTATTGCTACTCATCACTTACCTAACCTTCTCCCAACTATAGTCAGCTTCCAGTTTAACTACACATATAATAGTGCCAGTATTTTACATGGAGAGAGGGCCTATCTTAGTTCCAGAGTCCAATAATTCGGTAACATAACACCTCTTAGAAAGACTGGTACCGTATTTTCTGGTTGACTAAATATCAGTAACGATACGACGATGTCAAAGATTTACAAATGGCAGCTGGGACTCTGCTCAGCTGGGACCTCTAAGTTCTTTTCGGTGAGTCTTCTCACGGTTATAATTTAACAAGTAATGACTTATTCATATACCCAATTATTAATAACTAAGAATGGAGAAATATTATTCCGGCAAGCCCGTTCCATCATCTGACTACTAAACAAACGGCGATGCGCCATCGTTACACGGTGGACATCCCACCCATACGCACAAAACGTTTTGGGAATACTTTCATTGTGCGTACGGCTAAGTAGTGGAATTACCTGCCGGAGTCTACGTTTCCCGGTTGCTATAACCTGGCGGTCTTTAATTCAAGAGAGAATAATAGGTTACTTTTAAGTTAACGTGCTCCATCTTCAACCACATCATCAGTTACCATCAGGTGAGATAGTGGTCAAACGCGAGCCTATTATCAAACATTGACGCCTAGAAGCCAATCTGTCGGTATTATATCGGTTGCACTTTGGTGAGCGTGCGCTGGTTGCATAAACCCCACAAAGTAAACTGTGATACAGCTCTCGTACATGATGGACATCCCACCCATCCTTACTAAACGTTATGAGGATTTATTGTGCGTTCTTAAGGGATAGTTCTTTCTTATCCATTTAATTGTAAACTGGTTTATATATGTGTGTGTGGATAGGGAATAAGGCAGATGATGCTTTCAGAAGCTATAAAAAACTATTTCCCTTTTTTCAGCCTATTCTAAATAAGTTAGCTATTTTGATTTTTATAAAGCAATTTTTAAAAAAGCCCAAATTGAAGGAAAATGAACTGCATGCGTCAGTTCTGTTACATTTTAAATAATATGAGTTCTTACTTAGAGCACATAAACTTTTACAACAAAATGCATAACAACAATAAATTATTTCGTAAAAAAGTCGCTACCGCGCATTCAAAAACGTCTGGTGCAAAAGACGAATGGCATTACCTGTGCCGGTCTTACGGTAAATCAAAATGGCAGGTGTGCTACCTCCATCCCACCCGTATGCGAGGTATATGTCTATCTCACTCACGTATTTGATTACACCGCGATCGGATGCGCTCAAGATTATGAGTGCTACCCGCATTAATGCTATTTGATTTATGTTTGTCTTACTGATCGACGTAATTTAGTGCAATTTTTATCTAATAGTTGTACTGATGAACTGAAACTGAGGCTTTTGTGAGTCACAATGATTTATGGAAATATAGTTCTACTTTTCTGCTTTCTTTATTTTTATTTTTCTTTATTATTTATTTATTAAATACTTTATTGTATAAAGTATATATGTATTTTACTTAGATAGTTTATAAAAACTCTGATTATCTTCAGTCAACAATCTTTAAATTGGCACGAAGATGTTCATAGAAATTCATTTACTTACATAATTAAATATATAAGATAATATCTACACAAAATGTATAGTGGTTAGTAAAAAAAAGCAATTACTAACTTTGTACACACTAACTCTAGCTCTAAGTACTCTACTGACACAGCTATGACGGAAGGACGATCAATTTATGGATAACGTGCCCCGTTTGATCGTCATTCCCATAAAGTGAATCATGAAAGGAGAGTGTAGTCTCTCCGCCACAGTCGACAGAATGCTGTTGTTACTCGCCCGCACTCTGCTGACCAACGAACAGGGCTTTTTGTGAATGATGCTGTAGAAGCCATCTGTATGTACCTTCGCAAACTTCGCAAACATGTCTTCTCATCATTTAAACGTCAGCCTTCTTTTTGGATCACGACGAACAAGTTAGATAGATTGAAACATTAAAACACTACCAGCAACTAAAACTACTACATCGCGTGTTTTCTAATCACTTTAATTCACCCCATAAGAAACAGCAAAATTGCTGTCATTTACCATCATTTCAATTCACATATTAACGACCGTCCGACTGGCACAGAAAACAGCAAAAAAAAAAACAATAGAGACAAGTTGCAAACTCATTTAATACAACGATAAAATAATTTGATGGACTCCGAAGAACGCAGAACATGGCAGGTGACTGAGAAAATGTTTTTAACCGATCACATAGGAAAGGTAATGATTCATTTATATTTTAATGTCTTTAGGAGACAACACAACACATACATACATCATCTGCTTAGTCTTTTCCAAACTATATTGGGGTCGGTTTCCTGTTTAACCAGATGCAACTAAGTAGGTATTCATGTTTTCCATGTACAATCGACTAATCTTCCGCAATTGTATAGACGCCAGCAGATCGAGCTATCTCAAACTATCAAATTTTCCTAATTGAACATTTTGATTTCAGTCGATCTAAATTTCTTTTTGCATTGGGCAGCATCCGGGTATTCATTTTTTAATCTCTCTCTGTATCTTCTAGTTTTCTCCGCGCCAGTAAGCGGCATTGCAATATCCACCAAAGTTAAGAAAAGCTTACCTAACATTTAAATGTCGTCAGCAAACTTCAATGATCTATGAAATATAAATTTAAAAAAGAACTTATTTAATTTAAAACTTTAAAATCACATTAATTCGGTCAGCAAGGATAGCAATGTAAACTAAGTTTTATGCATTCCGCCCTGTTGTGACTTGCCGTTCCGTTAAATGTGACCGTAGAATAAGTCACAAAACGGAGGTCACATAATACAACCTTTTGGTAGTTTTAAATTGTTTAAAAATTACTCATCGTATTTAGCAGTATTAACTTTTCGGGATCAAATACTATACAACTTTTGCAATGTGTCAATAATAACAATGTTTATAGAAAAGTGATTTATAATAGTAAAACTTGGTCACATACCCGAGTCAAGAAATTGAAACACGGAACACTTCAACAATAAGTCCGCACTGCTAGCTAATCTTTTTACAATGAAAGCAAAATAGCGTCTCTCGATGAAGTACAATATGTTGTGCTGCTATTGTGCCAAATACTTTCCACGATTAGGAAGAATTTTTTTGAAAACGAGCGGTCACAAAACTGAATGTTCCGGTTGGCCAAAATTTACGATTTTAATTTAAACTTATTTTTTATAGAAAATATGTAAGAAAATATATTATTTATACTTTTAACTGATAAATTCAACTTTTGAGAATTCAAATATATTTATAAACCACTCTCAATACTCGGATTTTTTTTTAATTAAAGGTTGTCTGACGCTAGTTGGGAAGGGGACAGGTAATTTCTATGTTCTTAAGTATTTTAAAATCTTCGTAAGTTTTATATTTATTAAAGTAACGACAAAACTACAGTTTATTTGTATATTTTAACATATTTTTATTTCACTTATATCAATATAATCTCCTAGAAGTCATTCATCTCAACAAAATAAATTATTAAAGTCTAGGGACAAGGCAAAATCCGGGGGTACAATTTTTTTTGAAATTGCTCAACTAAGTATTAGTGTTCTCTATGTACAATCGACCAATCTTCTGCTTGCACACCTTTAAGGCTATAATCGCATAGCATGGCGCAAGGCTCACAACTCGATCGCCTAATGCATGTATTTTGATCAATAGGATGCACGAAGCGTATTTTAGTAGTGTTCGTAATAACCTAACCTAACCAGATCAGTTACATCTGCAACTGAGCAATTTCAAAATAAAGTGTAACCTGCTCTAAAATTCGATTGTATTTTTAATATTTTTTTTTCTTTTTTATTTGACCAAAATGTAATAGGTAATATAGTTTAATATGCAGGAAAACAAAAAGGAACGCTGAATTCGAGGCATTTATCCTGTAATATCGAAACAAAACCGACTTGGTGGCGGAACTGGTTCCATTGTGTGACTAGATTTAAAAGCAAATTTTACGGCAAGTATGAAATAAATAAGCCATTTTCATATTTATTTAAACAATTAATACATGCACTTAATTGGTAAATCAAAGAAAATAGCCACAGCTTTAAGGATTAACACACAAATATTGTTTTTTATTCTGTTTTGTGACTATGTCGCTTTTTACTTGGCATTTTTTTAATTTTACTCCAAAATCATAATATTTTACTCAATATGCGTACATTTTCTAAAAGCAATAGATAATGACGCTACACATATTTGTGATTGCATGGAAATAAAAGGTGAAAATTCATCAAATTTCATAGATTTAACTCCAAAAATTTTAAGGGACAGTGACAAAACGGAAGTCTTAAAATCATAAGGCTGTGCTCACATGATTTATTCATTGCCAAAATAATACGGAGCTACATGGTTAGTAGAATATTAAACAAATTAACAAAGTTTGATATCAAATGATGATTTAAACATTATCAGCTCTACTTTTCAATAATAAATACAAACAACAAAAATTCAATAATAACTGAAAATTTTGAAGAATCGAGTAGGTAAGAAATAAAACAATAATTTTAAGTATTCTTATATTTTTGCTTTACTATAATGAGTGAAATCACAAAAGAAACCTCAAACCAAATTATTATAATGTAGGTACTGGTGTACTTTACATACAATAAAATAATTGTGTTTGAGGTTATACACGGTTGGGTTAGGTTTGTTATAAATTGTATAGACGCCAGCAGATCGAGCTATCTCAAACTATCAAATTTTCCTAATTGAACATTTTGATTTCAGTCGATCTAAATTTCTTTTTGCATTGGGCAGCATCCGGGTATTCATTTTTTAATCTCTCTCTGTATCTTCTAGTTTTCTCCGCGCCAGTAAGCGGCATTGCAATATCCACCAAAGTTAAGAAAAGCTTACCTAACATTTAAATGTCGTCAGCAAACTTCAATGATCTATGAAATATAAATTTAAAAAAGAACTTATTTAATTTAAAACTTTAAAATCACATTAATTCGGTCAGCAAGGATAGCAATGTAAACTAAGTTTTATGCATTCCGCCCTGTTGTGACTTGCCGTTCCGTTAAATGTGACCGTAGAATAAGTCACAAAACGGAGGTCACATAATACAACCTTTTGGTAGTTTTAAATTGTTTAAAAATTACTCATCGTATTTAGCAGTATTAACTTTTCGGGCTCAAATACTATACAACTTTTGCAATGTGTCAATAATAACAATGTTTATAGAAAAGTGATTTATAATAGTAAAACTTGGTCACATACCCGAGTCAAGAAATTGAAACACGGAACACTTCAACAATAAGTCCGCACTGCTAGCTAATTCTTTTTACAATGAAAGCAAAATAGCGTCTCTCGATGAAGTACAATATGTTGTGCTGCTATTGTGCCAAATACTTTCCACGATTAGGAAGAATTTTTTTGAAAACAAGCGGTCACAAAACTGAATGTTCCGGTTGGCCAAAATTTACGATTTTAATTTAAACTTATTTTTTATAGAAAATATGTAAGAAAATATATTATTTATACTTTTAACTGATAAATTCAACTTTTGAGAATTCAAATATATTTATAAACCACTCTCAATACTCGGATTTTTTTTTTAATTAAAGGTTGTCTGACGCTAGTTGGGAAGGGGACAGGTAATTTCTATGTTCTTAAGTATTTTAAAATCTTCGTAAGTTTTATATTTATTAAAGTAACGACAAAACTACAGTTTATTTGTATATTTTAACATATTTTTATTTCACTTATATCAATATAATCTCCTAGAAGTCATTCATCTCAACAAAATAAATTATTAAAGTCTAGGGACAAGGCAAAATCCGGGGGTACAAATTTTTTTGAAATTGCTCAACTAAGTATTAGTGTTCTCTATGTACAATCGACCAATCTTCCGCTTGCACACCTTTAAGGCTATAATCGCATAGCATGGCGCAAGGCTCACAACTCGATCGCCTAATGCATGTATTTTGATCAATAGGATGCACGAAGCGTATTTTAGTAGTGTTCGTAATAGAAAGTATTAATATAATGTTACACGCCCTGTACTCACAAAATGCATATTGTCTCTAATTGGGCGAGACCAGGAAGGGTTTTCCGCAGAAATATTTTCTTAAGTGAGCATGCGTATCTTTGGCCGATAGTAACTAGCGACTGCCTATTTGACCTTCAGAAACTGGGTTACACGATACTTTTTGGCAAGGCTGTTGCCAGATTTCTGGCATCTGACTAGCCGTGATTGAGGTTCTGTGATCAAATATGTACAAATGACAGCCTGGAACAACGGCTTAGAGTGCCTTCCGAGTCACAGAGAAATCTTGATATTTTAAGAAGGTCACCTATCCACGGATTGACCTCGGCTCAATTTACTTAACCTTTCAAAAACGTCAAAAACTTGTGAGAGGCAACAAGCGCTCCCTAATTTTAATTGTGATACTTGTTTCAAACAGTGACTCTTTTAGAAAAATCACGTTAAAAACGTAGTCAAAGTGGACAGACAACTGTGTGAACGTTTTTTAGTGGATCAGGTGGCTACAAAATATGATAATCAGTGAATAAAACTTAGGAAAATCAGTGGACAATAATCAGTGAAACAGAACTACCCACTTAAAATTAATAAATCGCATAGTGCTAAGCCGACACTGTCAATGTCAAGATGACAGTTACTGTCACTGCTTAAAGCAAAATAATGTTGTCAGTTATCATTTTTGAATTTCTACTTAAAAGGTGCGTAGTAGAAATTAACCACTGTTAAATTTCCTCGGTAATTTTAGTAAAAATATTGTGATTGAACTACGACTGAATTGCGAGTCTTCTTCAGCCTGTAAGGATCGTATGTAACGACTGTTCATACTGGGCTTCCTAAAGTGTGCTCTTTTTTATCGTGCACCTCTTGCGGCTCCGTGAGTTGATTCTTGATCCTTTTGACTACAGAGACAGTCGAGCTTCGTGGTTAAATACCCGAGCAGTATTCACATACCACTCTTTATTCCGAATTATATACTGGGTGACTTATCAAACACTTAAATCTACCACGAATAGAGGTTGCTCAGATAAACCACATTGGAAAGATGACTCGTATGCAGAGAACTCCACCACCTGCAGAATCAAATGCTACGCCAAGCGGAATAGACATGAAAGGGGCAGAAGCTACTCCTGCGAATCGTGAGATGAGCAATGTATCCTACAGGTCGAAGCCGTCAAAACGGGTGCGTGTTGATAAAACACCTAATAGTTTGTCGGGTGAGCAGAGTACAAGAGACGAAGTAGCATATCTAGATCACGACAGTCTGGTTCACACCCTAGATGATAATGCTCTTGCAACTATCCGCCATGAGATTGAGTCCCAGCTAAAAGTCTCGCTGAAGGCATACTTTGAAGAGGAATTTGCAAAAATTAAGGACAGTCTTAAGTTGCTCGGTGAATTGAAAGATTCAGTAACTTTCATGAGTCAAACATTTGACGAAATAAAGAGTGAATTCGATATTAACAAGGAGACCAATCTAAGCTGCTGACATCTGAGAACAATACTCTCAAGAATTCCATGTCAGACTTGACCGAACGTGTCAACATCCTGGAGCAACGCTCACGGCAAGACAACAATGAAATAAATGGGATTCCAGAAAACAAAAGTGAAAATCTACTAAGTACCGTATTGAAGCTGGGGAATGTGATTTCTCACAACATCCAGGAACAAGATCTCATGTCATTTACACGTGTTCGGAAAATGGATGCCCAGAGCGACCGTCCACGCTCAGTCGTTATAAAGCTGAGGAGCACCCGAGTTCGTGATGAAATTCTCGCATCAGTGACAAAGTTCAACCGAGCCCACCCTAAGGACAGGCTTAATTCCAGCCACTTGGGTTACGGCGGCGTTAAGCTGCCAGTCTTCGTCTCTGAACATTTGTCACCTTTAAACAAAGCCATTCATGCTGAAACCAGGAAAATGGCACGTGAGAAAGGCTACAGATACGTCTGGGTTCGCGACGGACGCATTTTTGTCCGCAAGGATGACGGAGCAAGCGCAAGGCAAATCAAATCTCTGCAAGCTGTTGGACTATTATAAGGGATTAGAAATCAATGTCTACGCTAGTACTATGGGTATTCATACAGAATTCACCATTTATTACCAAAATTTTAGAGGTATGCGTACTAAACTCCACGACATTAATATGGCAGCCGGTGTTAGCCAGTATATGACGTCATTGTTGCGACTGAAACTTGGCTCAATGGTAATGTCAATGACGGAGAAATCTTCGATACCTCATACAACATCTATCGAAGGGACAGAGCCTCTAGTGCTTTAGGAAGTAAAGAAGGAGGTGGTGTACTTATAGCGGTAACTAAGACACTCAATTCTGCCCGTGCTTGCCAATGGGAAAGCGCAGCGGAAGACTTATGGGTTAGGTTAAAACTAAATAACGGATAAAAGAGAAACATTTGTGCCGTATATCTTCCCCTATATATGATTATACTCGGAGACTTCAATCTTGGCTTCATTAACTGGGAAGTAGACCTTAACGTCACTAATGCATCTATAACGGTCCCTACAAATTATAATATTAATCTAGGTTTCTCGCTGGTATATTTCATGTCTCTAAACTCTCTACAACAATGTAACTATGTAAGGAACTCAAAAAATAAAATTTTAGATCTGATTCTATCAAATATTCTTACAGGAGTAGTTAAAAGTGTGATACCCCGATTAGCAAAGTAGATAAATACCACCCACCATTAGAAATAGACTATAGTTTCGTTGCTGTTGCTACATTAAAGCCTAGACAAAGTAATATTTATAACTTCCGCAGTGCTGACTATGAATCAATCAACAAGAAATTGTGTGCTATGGACTGGTGGGAGCTGTTGGAATCCTGCACCCATGTAGATCAGATGGTCTCTACTTTTTATAATCTAATAAATATTGTCATTAACGAACTTGTTCCTAAATACAAGCGCTTTAATTACAAATACCCTCAGTGGTACACAAAATCCTTGGTCAAAATTTTGAATGAGAAAGAGAAATTAAGAAACCGTTTTAGGAGATATAATAATCCACGTGATGAAATTGAATATAAAATTCTTAGTGACCGTGCCCGTGCTCAAATTAAAGATTGTAATAGGAAATACGTGCATAAAATGAAAAGCAATATTCGTAATAATCCTAAATCTTTTCGGTCTTTCGTCAAGGCCAAAAATAGACAGATTACTGCAATTCCATCTACAATTAAATTAAATAATACAGTGGCTACCAGTGGCAATGATATTTGTAACTTTTTGCTTCAAAATTCATTTTATCTTTTAATACAGATGGTATCACAAGTAGAACGCCTACTTCGCCTCGTCAGAGCTTCCCTCAACAAACTCTGGCTAAAATATATTTGAATCAAAATGATATAATTAGAGCCCTACGTAAGCTAAATGTGACAAAAGGCGCCGGTCCTGATGGCTTGCCTCCAATTTTTATTAAAAGGTGTATCCGTAGTCTTACTCTTCCACTATTACTTATATATAATCGATCCTTATCGACTGTTTTTTTCCCTCAGAGTGGAAAAAGGCAAACGTTGTTCCTGTGTACAAAAAAGGAGATAGAGCTGACGCAAGTAACTACCGTCCCATATCTGTGCTCTCTATTTTCTCAAAAGTATTCGAGTCCTTAGTTTGCCCAGTCTTAACTGCGCATATCAAATGTCAGATTGCTCCCCAGCAACATGGGTTCTGTAGTAATAAGTCAACTGTCACTAATCTTGTATTATACTTTAATGACCTGTCAGTTGCTGTGGACGCAGGTCAACAAATTGATGCTATTTACACAGATTTCAGTAGCGCCTTCGATAAAGTCGACCACCGGATGTTATCAAGGAAACGAGAAAATCACGGTGTTCACGGGAGTCTCTTGGAGTGGTTCAGTTCATACCTAGTAAAGCGAAAGCAAAGAGTGGTAGTAGAGGGGTACCAATCATTAGAATACACTGCGACTCCGGTGTGCCACAAGGATCGCATGCTGGCCCAATCTTATTTATTATTTTTATAAATGACATACCAGATTGCTTTGGCTACAGTCAGTGTTCTCTCTTTGCTGATGATCTAAAAATCTACCGCGTAATTAAATCACTGGAGGTCGCCGCACTACTTCAAAGTGACCTTAACTCACTGCAGACCTGGTGTGACATGAACGGCATAGTGCTAAACGTAAACAAGTGTCATCATATCTCATTTACACGTAAAAAACGCGCGATCCTATCATCGTATTCACTTGCAGGTATTCTTTTGCAGAGAGTGGAGACCATTCGTGACTTGGGCGTACTCTTTACACATAATCTTTCTTTTAATTCTCACTTTGTCAACATTGTCGGAAAAGCTGCTAAAATGATAGGCTTTATTAAGAGAACGTGTAAGGAATTTAAAGGCACAGCAACTCTAAAAACTCTTTATAATAGTCTGGTTCATAGCACACTGGAATACGCTTCCTCGGTCTGGAATCCAACTTATAGCGTACATTCGAACCGGATCGAGCGTCTCCAGCGGAGTTTTACTCGGTACCTACAATTCAGGGATAACAACTGTCCCAACAGAGCTGACTATATTTCAAAATAGCCAACAGTATAACGTGTACTCCCGAACTGCTTGAACAAATTAACCTAGACATACCCCGCGGTGGCCGGGTAAGATCGGTAAGGGCACATAGTACATTTGTAAGGAGAAGTTGTCGCACAAACCTTGGACGTTCTGCTCCCCTCACTAGAATGCTGGACACGTACAACAAGATCTGTTCCAACAACCAGGATATTGACATTTTTTCGGATTCCTTAGCTCAATTCCGCTCGAAAATTATAAAAAGCACAATTGATTCGTAGTCACATTGACTCTTGTTGCAATATTATTATTATTGTCAAAGAATTTGTTTGTTCATAATTCATAATTTTTAGTATTTATTCTTAACTGAAATCCTTAATTGAATTTTTAGTTGAATTTTATTTGAATTTATATGTTTTTTTATTGAATTGATATTGTAATTTTTTTGCTTACTCTTAATTTTTTTTTATTGGTTTTCGCAGTCATTTTACTTATTGTTAAACTTTAAAACTATTATAAAAACATTATGTATCACATGTTTATAACCAACTAATCAGTCCTCTGTGAGTGTTGTGCAATCATGCCCTTAAGTAACTTGTTTACACAGGTCTATTAATGTATGTTTATCTGCATATAAATTTGTAAATAAGTTGTTGGTGTGCCTTGGAAATAAATAAATAAATAAATAAAACCTTTGAGATCGACTGGTGCAGCTGTAAATGTTTAAACACGAGCTCCTCTATACATCCCTACATACATATGTTAGCCGCTATTACACATTGTAATGAAAACGAACCGATCCCGAACAGACGTCTCTTTCCACCCCAACAAGAACTTACATTATAAATTCAAATGATACTTTAAGTAATTCAAAAATTTAAGATTAACTCCGCAATTAAAAGAAAACAATTGAAGGTTGAATATTCTTTAAAAAAGAGTTATCCGGCAGTTTTAAGTACCACCTGTCAATTCAGTAACTAGTTTATTTAGAGCTCTGGTCATCAAATAACACTTTATATGCAGAGGCCATCTCAAGATTGTAATACAATTAACACTAACAATCAAAAAACAGTGCTTGTTGCCCACCGATTATGAGACATCGATACACGAGTCGATTAATTCGCTTATAAAGGTTACGCAGCAAAAAGAATCGATACTACACCCATGTTATTAATTATTAAATTGTTTATCAATCATAATTAATGCACATATGATAAACATTCTAGCCACTTTACTGAGAAGTGGGTAATTTGTAATATTTCAACATAATTGTAGGAGGCCATTAAAGACCATTATTACAGGTTACATCAAAATCAATAAAAAATGTGAGTTTGCATCTGGTCATTTTTAACTGGCAACTATAAATATTACACCTACTAAATTACCTACAAATAAATGCTTATCATATACATAATATATTTAAGAAATAAACTCTAATTACAAAGCAATATACATATTTATGATAATTAAACAGCCAAAAGTCCACTTCTAGAACTACAAAAATCACTAATATAATCACCAAAAATTCTCCCACAATATATCCAAACATGTCATATACTGCATCCCTGTAATAACACATTATGCGTACGCGCACCGCAGTCGCGCATCGCGCTGTTATGGCCGCCGGTCAGCTAATTTCTTACCATCTGATAACAGGCCGTGATCTCCCCGTAATAAGATATTCATGAAGACTGAAGAACCAGTAGACGCGAACGCGAAAACTTGTTTTAGAATATTTTAAGAGGTTGAGTTGTTTATATTTTGGCTTCCGGAACAGAAAACAATTAAATCTCCTAAGATCAAGGCAGCTAATGTGCTATTCCATCATATATTATTTTTTTGTATTATTTCATCTATATCTGTGCTAAATTTTATCCAACTCTGTTCTGCTATTTTGGTGTGATTGAGTAGCAAACATATCTCATACCTTTATCCATCCATACGACTTAACTTTCGCATTTCTAATATTAGTTAAGATGAATTAAGGACGAAAAACTGTAGAAACATGTGGAAATTTTAATCGCCAAACTGTAAGTTTTAGAATCAAATCCAAAAACAATAATAAAAAACCAACGTGACATTACAAAACAATTCCGAAGTGGGTACTCAATAAACTCATCAAATAATTTTACAAAAAAATATTCTCACGAAAAATTATACAAGGAACGACAGTAAGATGAAGAAGCGAGCAATAGCCAAATATGGAATAATTGTAAAAACTGGTAATTGGATTCCAAGCTTATTGGTTTCATAGCAAAAACTAATGACACAACACTACCTCTCGTTACATAGTTTTTAATATAGTAGGCTGACGTAAGAATTTATTGTTCTTTGTGAACCGATATTAAGAGCATAACTAAATATAACTGAAACACCTGGAATTCAACAATATATACATAATATATATGCTACGTAATTTGTTTGTCCTTGTTTGCTAAAATTATATAACTATAGCTTCTGCCCACGGCTTCGTTCACGAGAAAAGGGTCTTTTTCAGCGAAATTAATGTAGCCTATGTCACCACTTTACTTCCTTATAATATAGCCTTAATTTGGTGTAAGATTTTCTTAATTTTTCATTATAATATTAGTGTTCCATTTATCAACTTGACAGCAGGATATTTAATTCGAGGAAAGGGAAATAATTTATTATTCATTTTTAATTAGGTTACTTCTAGGCAAGCGTGCTCCATTTTCGACGATCACTTACCATCAGGTGAGATGGTGGTCAAACGTGAGCCATTTTATCTATAAAAAAATGGTAAATTTAGGTAATTAACAACCTTTTTCTCTTTATTTTTGAATATACATATTATATCTATACCTAAAAAAATCGTTACCCATTATAGTAGTTTCTCTGTATCAATATTTATTTAACAAAAAACGTTCAGTCGTTAGTGTTACTAATACGTAGAACACAAACAATTCTCTTGATGAATTAAATGACCTTTTGTAGATAAGCTATGCACAACATGTGCTTGCAAGACGCTTACTTATGTATGTCATCGAAGTGTGGCAAGAGACAATTTAACACTCTGGGTTCTTTATCTTTATTTTTTACAATGTATCCAAACCATCATTATCTTTAAAATGGTACAGACTATATCATCAATAATGGCATTGCAAAATAGAAAACAATCAAATTAATAAACCATACTAGACCCAATATTTATGCAAATTATAGATTAAAAGTCGTACTGCCATTATTCCACATATCCTTCATGGCCCCACTAATAGAATATTAAGACTGCATAAAAAGTATAGCGTAATGAAAAAATAATTTTACAAGATTTATAGCTTACTCAGGGATCCGCAAATTGCTCTCAGTTTGGGACATTTAACTTAAGTGGTGCGTACGCGCATGATACGTTAATTTTTGAAAAAAGAACGAGGAAATTATTTGCGGGCAAAATGGCGCGATGTATTCTGAGAGCAATCGATAATGATTGATTTTAATAAATACAGGGCGGTTGGCGCCATTGCTGGGCATGTGTACTTACCGTGGAATAGGTATAATTTATCTTTGTTTTTGTGTTATTAGGTGGCAATAATGTCAAACCGGTGTCACTTTGTCTGCACCTCAGAAGCATGAGAAACTGGAACACCCGCAGGGAGATTAGTAATTGATTGAATTTTAATGTCTGGCTGTCTCATTGCTTCATGTCATATTCCATATTCAAAAAGGACTATTATGGTGAACGCAGACCTAGCCGCACCGCACGCGCCGCAGTCTTTGCATTCGAATTCTTTATATGAAGTTCTATGCAACCTCGCACACCTACCCGCGCCGCAGTCGCCGCAGTCCCTGAAACGACCGAACTCCCCTAGCCGCAGCTGATGACGTCACCCGCACGCGGCGCGGATGACGTCATTCGCATCCACGGCGCGCAGTGTTGCCAGAGTTATAAAGTAGACAGAGAATCTCTGTCAACGGTTTATAATAAAATTACTTATTCTCGTATAAATAATTACTTGCTTATTCCCTATTATAGCACCTACAGATAAAATTACACAAAAGAGCAAAATACCAATACCAAATACAGATTTTATACAGATTTTTTAAATCTTCGGATAGATAATGCTTTCAAAAATCTGGCAACACTGACGGGAACGACTGCAGCGACTGCGGCGCGGATAGATGTGCGAGGCCATTAACAAAAAGCGATGACTGCGGGGACTGTAGAGACTGCGGTGCGGCTAGGTCTGCGTTCACCATTATAATGCATGCGTCTACATTTGAGTACAGTCATGACCAAAGTGATAATCTCCTGGAGACCGTATACCAGTGGTTACCAACATTTTATTTTTGTCTTGTGACCACATTTAGTTTAATAAATATAATAATTACAATAAATAAAATAATAATTCGGGCCTCCCCTCTATGAGAGTGTCTTCGTAGTCGACGTTCTTGGATATGTCGATTTCCTCATGATGTTTTCCTTCACCTATTCGAAAGCAGTAGTGATGATATAAATTACACAAAGTAATGTTCGAACGACCTACAACTTGCAAGTCAAAATTAAAAGTTCGAAAGAAAAACAAACTGTGACTATCTAAATTTTAAATATACCTATCAAAGGTACATGGCTCTGACGTGAGCTTACGCAAACTCTATGATAATAATTAGGGAAACCGGCCCGGTGGATCCGGCATGTTTTTCGACCTACTGGAATGGGTGAGTCAGCGCCGGATCCAGTAAGTGTAATTTTTTTCTCTAGCCTATACTGTCTCACTGCTGGGCAAAAGCCTCCCCCAATCCCTTCCATAAACTCTATTCACACGCCGCTTCAAATCAGCCCTCATGGTACAATTCCTGGTTGTCTCCCCACCTCTTCCTGGACCGACCCCGGCGTCGCCGTCCATTCTCCGGCACCCTTTGTAAAGACCTTTGCCCAATGGTTCTCGTACATGAAGATGACGTGACGTGACCCACCCAATGTAATACGATAATACAATATTTCTATTCAAATTTACAAAAGTTACCAAAGCTGCAACGATACCAAACTTATTTGAACGCTTCATGCTTGTACAGCTACTTTCGTTCGGACTTGGGTGCTTTCGGAAATTCGCCCGAAATGCTGCTAATAAGTATAAGTATACATGTTTTTTTTTTTTTTTTTACAGAGAACAACTTTATTTATAAAATTAACTTAATTATTAATCAATTAAGGCTAACATATACTTTAATTAAATAAAAACCCTTAACTACATATACACACCTAAAAATAAACTAAAATATAGCATCCAGATATTCGTGCGCATCGCTGTCCACTGGTAATGTGCCCAAAAGACTGGCGGCATTGCCACGTTGTATGGCAATGCTTAACCTCTGTCCAAGGTAAAAGCCAGCCCTTGGGTCACGCGAAGTGTCAACTAGGCGTCTGGACAGATCTTTAAATAATTTGTGAGCACTCGGACCCCACGACCCCAAGGTTTCAACCCCAAACGGCTCGAAAATATAACTACCAACAAGGTTATTATATTTCCGCCGCTTGAGGTTCTCAGCAGCCGCAGCGGCAGCGCCAGCACAACAAGATGAGCTAGGAAGATGGGATGGCGCAAGAGTATCGACACAAGTTGCGTCCCACACTAAAGGCCTACCCATCTTCCAAGGAAATAAAGACATACCGTCCGGTCTTTTGCCATCGTCGCGTGCTAAGCCATTGGGTTCTAAAACAGCTGGAACGCCGACAGTGACAAGAGCCCGTCGGATAATGTCGTTAATATTCGCGTGCCGTGCTATGCGACCCGCGCTCAAGCCGCATGAAAGGCCGTGGTGACCAAGGCTGTTGACAACTTCACCACAGTGGCAGCGATGAGCAGAACAGCAGGGAGCACCTAATCGAAGGGAAGCAGCGAGGCGGAAAGTAGTATCATCAAACAAGGTGCCTATGTTCGATGACGGTAGTGCATGGAGCCAGAGACCCGACTCCCATTCACCCACAGCCAGCAGGCGCGCACGCTCTGCAGCCGAAGCAGATGTGGCAATAAGGTCACTCTGAACTGCTCTACAGAGTGGCTCATCCCACCGCCTCTGAGATGATGGAATGTCGGGTGGATTTAGGTTCGGGCAAGCGAGTCTCCAGGTATCTATAGCCTCGGTGAAGTACGGCACATTGAAATCAACCAGTGATGGAGCTAGGATATTCCTGATTAATTTCTCAGTGCCGTGCACCGAGGATACAAAAGCCGGTAGACTGATACTACTAATTTTGCGGACGCCGAGACCACCCATACGAATGGGAAGAGTAGCTTGTGCCCAAGCTCGGTCGTCCATAGCCACATTTAAAATTCCTGTCAGAGTTTGACGAATAATTTGGTCCATTTTTTCCAAAAGGTTAGGATGATGCCATAGATGCGAAGAACGAAGAAAATACATTAATTTGGGTCCAAAACAACAGTAACGAATTAAGGTGATGGCCGAATGCATATTAATTTGGTATAATCTGTCCGAGATGTCATTAAAATTTTGTATTTTTTCCTCGACAAAATCGGGAAAGGAATTCTCATAAATTGGAGACCCAAGAAGACGAAGAGAACTTTTTTCCACAATTTGGATATCTGGGGCTACTGCGTCGAATTTTGAAAGTGTCAGTTGTCTGTCAGTACTGTCGGATATGAATAGTTCACACTTCGAAAGGTTGAGGTCCAATCCAATGGAATGGAATTGATTTATTAAAAACTGTAGATCATCTAATACCGTGTCTACATCGCCTCCCAGGGTTCCATCATCGAGATACCACACATTAAATTTTGAATTTAGCTGTCGAATGATTGGGTTAATGGCTAAACTAAAGATCGCTGGCCCGAGGGGATCACCTTGTTGACAGCCAACAGCTGATTCCAAAAGGTTTTCCTTATAAAGTAATTTAGTCGGATGTCTGTAACATTGCCAAAGAAAACTAAAAATTTGTGGTACTTCTTTTTTAGTTTCTGCCAACAAAGTGTCCCTATTGACTGAATTGAAGGCATTTTTAATGTCAACCTTCAAGATGACCTCTCCTTTACCTGAATTTAAATAGGTCGTCAAGGCGTGTACGGCAGCCTCACAACCCCCTTTGGAGCCGTAACCCAGTTGTAGGGGCTGAAATTTGGTCGAAATATCCTCACCATAAAATTTAGAGCAAATCTTGGCTGCCATACGACGGTAGGTAGTTCCCACGGCAATGGGACGAATGCCGCCGTCCCTCTTGCGTAGGGCACATAGATTGGCCCCGTACAAGATATCGGTGACGGCTTCGTTCACCTGGCCCGAGAGCATAAGATTAATCAGAGCCGTTAGCTCCTTCAAAAGCAACTCACCAGCCTCTCCGGCGCCTGAGCTGAGTAGGTCCTTCAGGTGCTGCGGACTCAGCCCATCGAGGCCACCAGCAGAGCCGCTTCGGAAGGAACAAACGGCTGTGAACACCTCTTGACCTGAAACGGTGAGGGTGTTTATGTCCTGATCGGGGGGGTCGGGAAAGGAAAGACCATCCGCTGGGGCAGGGTGTTTGCTCTCCAGAGCTGCGAGAGTATCTGGAGAGTATGGGGCCACCACATCACTGCTGAAAAGTATCCTGGCAGCTCCGCTAATGTCACCTTCCCCCAATTTAGATTCGACTAGGCGGGATATACTTCTTGTGGAAGTAACCCTCTGTGTCGGTAATTTTGCATCCTGAATGTGGGCCGAAATATTACAATTTTCTTTGATTTGTGAAGTTAAAGTTTTTTTTGGTTTCCAAATTCTTTCGAACATGTAGGATCCTATACGGGAAGGTAAGCAGATGTTCCCAGGCACTTAGAGAGTTCTCGCGAGCGGCAAGGCGAACGCATCCTGCTAGGTTTTGCGCCACTACAGGTCTAGCGCCGCGGGGAATTCGCTTTAAAACCGGAACAGAGTTTTTGAATTTTGAGAGGGTTTTCCAAAACGGATCCAAATTGGAAGAAGATGATGTATGTGTTAAAGAAATGACGGGGTCTGAAGTAGATACATTGGGTGGTTTGTGTACCTTCCCAATATGTACTTTCAGACCCCGTATACATGTGGATAATTGTGGTAGGTATTTGATAGATGTACGGTTCTTTACTAACCAATCACACTACTAAACTCACTTGGCTCTTATTATTATTATTTCGAATCACAATATATTATTTACAATTCTCCAATTTAAGGAAAATGCAATATGATTCGAAACATAAATTTCGGATCAGTCCAGATTCAAAATGATACCGAATTGCAATTCCTAGGCACTATGAATAGATACCAGTCTATCAAGGCCCTTTTTCTCAGGAATGAGTGGAGATATTATCAAAATAAACTTGTCTACAGTCTATTTTAAGTGTGATAAAACACGCTTTTAACTTTTTCACTTATAAGTAACGATCAAAAGACGTGATAGTTAACATCGTATGTTTTGCAATTTGACAAGAGGATCAATATGTGTAGGGTACTTTTGTTAACCTATATTTATTTATTGATTTATTTATTTATTTAAACTTTATGTACAATAGTGGTACATGGGCGGACTTAATGCAACAAGGCATTCTCTACCAGTCTACCTTTGGGTTAAAAAGACCACAATGAGGTAGGTGTACAAGTAAAAAAAAAAAGTCATTATCGAAAAAAATGTATGTATAAATATATATATATATAATAAAATACATATATATGCTAAAATAATAGACTAATAAATACGGTGCTAACTAAGAGAACTCACAATAATTATAATTATTACGAAAACCAAACTAAGAATGACAGGCCTTTAAGTAGTGGTTTCTCATTTTACGCTTAAAAGAGAATTTAGACTCGGCCTTCTTGATGTCAAGGGGTAGCATGTTCCAGAGTTTAATGGTAGAAATAGCATAGGAATTAGCCATAAACCCGGTTCGGTGAGAAGGAATGTGTAGAAGTAAGTTTTTGGATGCGCGAAGATTAAGGCAATGAGAACTGCCTAGCACTTTAAAATTTTTTTTTAAGTAATCAGGAGCACAAGGATCGTTCAAAATAGTGGAGAGCAAGCAGAGGGATCTGAGGGATCTCCTATGATGAATAGGCAACCATTTAAGCTGAGAACGGAAGGAAGAAATGTGATCATATTTACGAAGGCCAAAAATGAAACGGATACAGTTGTTAAGAAGTCGATCCAGTTTGTTAAGAAGTTCTTGGGATAGATCAGAGTAGCAAACATCAGCATAATCAATAGCAGGAAGCACAAGCGATTGGACCAAAGTGGTTTTAGTGCTAGAAGGAAGAAAATGCTTGGATCTATAGAGAGATCGCAGTGTGAATGTTACTCTCTGGCTAACCTGTGCAATCTACTTATCCCAACTTAACTTGTCGTCAATGAATAAGCCTAGGTCTTTAACGTGTGGCGAGAGTGGAATGACGGTATTGTTGAAGCTAAGCGGGAGTAGTTGGCTTTTTTTTTTTTTTTTTTTTTAACGTGGTAAAATTATCAAATAAGTCCTCCCACTCCGGGCAGAGTGGGAGGGACTGTCAGACTTTTACTGACTAAAATCCACGGTGTTCCTTCAATAGCCCTTTACGTACCGGGGCCACGGTAACGGGATGAGTCCCACGACCCCGGCAGGCTTCGGCCCTCTGCAGAGGGGGCCTCGTCATGTTGCTGACGCTCTTTGAGGCGCGCGTGGAACACGACGCGCCGTCGACCCGGGCATGGTCCATGGTCGGACAGCGAGTTGCCCTTTACTCGCTGTCCGCATGCCCGCGCCTACGGTGGCCGGAGATCGTCGGCCGACGTCCGACGCCGTGGGCGTCTACCACTGCGGCTGGGCTGGAGGGAGGACGCCATCCTCTCCCTCGCGCGGCCCGCCTCCTCCTTCGGAAGCATGACTGCTTCGCAGAAGGAGGCGACCGCTTCCCACTCCCTCTCGCCCCGCAGCATGGCCTCGACCAAGGCCGGGCGCGAGAGGTCTCCGCCTATTGTCGCCGTGAGGACACGTCGGTGCTCTGCCCAAGCTGGGCAGTCCTGCACCGTGTGCTCGACTGTGTCCTCAGGGCGACCCTCGCAGTGGTGACACCCAGGCGTTTCCTCCTTTCCCATCAGACACAGGTACCTCCCGAAACTTCCGTGTCCGGTGAGGACCTGCGTCATGCGGTAGGTCAGGACGCCGTGACGCCGATCTAGCCACTCCTCAAAGAGGGGTCTTACCGCCGCAATTGCGGCGTGCCCGGGGAGTAGTTGGCTAGTGTCCAATTTTCGTAGCGCATGTGAACTGCCGATCAGGATAGCCTGGCATTTACTAACATTGACCGTAACTCCAAATCTGCTTGACCAATCGCTGATAGCTAATAAATCAGCATTCAGCAATGAGATACAGTTGTCCAAGTTGTCAATGTCAGCTTGTGCGTAGAGCTGTAGGTCATCAGCATACAGATGGTAAGAGCATTTGAGGATAGTAGTAATAGAGTTTATGAAAAGAGAAAATAAGAGTGGAGAGAGTATACCGCCTTGTGGAACGCCAGTTTTCAGGGCGCACCACTCAGAAAAACCCTGATCAGCACGAACCGCTTGCTGGCGACCACGAAGATATGATGAAAACCAATCCCGTGCCAATGGAGACGTCCCAATTTGTGTCAAAATAGCCAGGAGAATGTCGTGATCAACGGTATTGAAAGCATTGGAGAAATCAATTAAAACTAACACCGTTAATCTCGAACTCTCCAAGCCATTCCTAACGTCTTCTGTAACTTTAAGCTATAACTTTAAGCAAAGCTGTGGCTGTGCTGTGGCCAGACCGAAAACCTGATTGGAAAGGGGATAACAGATTATTACCAAACACAAAAGAAGATATTTGTTTAAGGACAACTGCTTCCAGGATCTTGGATAGGAAAGGGAGAATGGAGATTGGTCGGTAATGATTAAGTAGGCTGGGGTTGGATATTTTAGGGAGAGGAATTATAAAGGCCTTACGCCAGATTGTAGGTAATACCCCAGTCTGTAAGGAGGCATTGATTATGTGGGTAATAATGGGGAGAATACTTTTAATTATGAGTGATAACATAGTTCTACTGACACCATCACAGCCAACAGCTTTGGACTTAATCGCATTGAAGGTCTTGAGGATAATGATGAAGATACGCAAGAAGTAATGTCAAGCACTCTGAAAATCTGAAATCTCGATCGCCCGGAACAACACATCGCACGCTTAATCCAATACTGTCACTATCCCAAAAAGTCAACTTTTCAGGAGAGGCAGAAAATGGAATGAGAATGAGAACATTTTTGTTTAGTGACGAAGCGGACTACTGCCGTATAGCGGTTATTTCTGTTACGTTTCCCAACAGATAGCATTAAAAAGTCGATTTGGCAAAATTTTGGACAGTGACAGTATTGGATTAAGCGTGCGACATGTCCAGATCCCCGAGTGCACAAGTCCAACACGGACTTGACCGATTTTATAAACTTATTACGCACTAGCTTATGCTGTCATCTTCGCCCGAGTGGAAATTTTCAAATCATCTAATGGGAACCGTCTCCCGAAATAAAAAGTCCTCCAAAGTATAATCTATCTCTTTACCGAAATTAGACAATTTTTTTTCGTAAAGCACATGTTCTCTCAAACAGATGGACAGAGTTACTTTGGCATTTATCATACTATGGATTTTAAACAAAAATGCATCTTTTAACCGCCGTTAACATTAAATTAATTCTTTTTAAGCTTATCTTTAACGCACTTATACGAAACTTAATTAAACTTCGATAAAACCACCTACTCACAATAAGCCAAGCAATTATAATTTTCAAAATGTTTTTTCACGTAATATTTTAGTAGTGGTACTTACATTTTATACAAAATATCTCGTCAATCTATCCTCCAATGACCAATTAAGGTGACTCTTGCACCTTTTCTTAAAAGTTTTTCAAGTTTCTGCTTTAACATAACTTGAACATAACTTACGTTTATCTGGCAAATAATTAAGTTATAAAAGTTTATAGACCGTTAATACATTATTCATTGCTAAGTTATAAACTTCTAGCACATAATTAACTTTTAGAATTATATTCTGTTTATAACTTTTAGATGTAATTTTCTAGTGAAAAATTCTATGTTTAGAATACGTGTTATAAAGTTTAAATGAGATTAGCACAGACTCTCAAATTAATTTTCGTAGGGTGCTTATTTTGTTTTTTGACACTATCTAACCATCATTTTAATACTACTAACTAATAATACATTATTTTAATTATCAGTAAACTAGATTTAGTAAATAATGGCAAGTCAACGTCATTGTGAAATTATTCTTATGAAATTGGTATAACATAAGTAGTACATTATTTGTAGGATGTAAGATCAATAGTTGATATTTGTATCAACACTATGAAAAAATACTGTTGATTGTAGTTCAAAAGTGATGTCTCTACGTAGTTTAGAATGTAGTTTTTAATTAATAATCTTAAATAATAATTGTTTCTTAATAAAATATCCCAAATATTACCAGTATTTCGAAGAATAATGCAATTATTAATTACTTGTATATGCTTCTGTATTATTAACTCGCTCTGAGTGCTTTTACTTCTTGCTTTCTTTTTAACCGACTTCAAAAAAAGGAGGAGGTTCTCAGTTCGTCTTGAACTTTTTTTTTATGTATGTTACCTCATATCTCGAAGACGGCTGGACCGATTTGGAAAATTCTTTTTTAGTTTGAAAGGGTATACTTTCTAGTTGGTTCCATAGTCATAAGGTTAGATCTGATGATAGAATCATGGAGAAATCGAGGGAACTCTTCAAGTATTATAGGCACACCTATAGCGTTTTGGGTTTTTCTTACAGTAACTTGTGCAGTTGCTCTCGAAAAACACCATTTGGGGAAGTGGAACTGATGATGAAGACCACAGATGGCCACCAAAAGTACTCAATATTAAGTATTTCGTGGATTGCGATTCGATTACTTGAATATGGATGTTATGTACTTTATGCTCGTCACAATGCATATAGTTAAGTAGAGCTGATGGTGAAGTAGGTATCAGGAGAACTCCTCAAAAATTAACGGCTCTGCATCGGGAAAAACAATATTTTGTAAAAAGTGATAAGTAGTTGACTAACGTAACTAGATAAATTACAAACGGGCCCACTAAAAAACGTGAAAAAGAACTTTTTTGCAAAAAATAAAACCGACTTCCATATCGAAACACTACAAAGCCAAAAATAACTTTAATTTCGGAAGGCGGTGTGAAAAAAAAGGAAATACAAAACCAATAACACCGACTACCAAAATTAAAGTTATTTTTGGCTTTGTAGTGTTTCGATATGGAAGTCGGTTTTAATTTTTGCAAAAAAGTTTTTTTATCTGTCTTCTGTTTCTTGTTCTATTCTAATACTGTCTGTGAAAACTTGTAATTGGCCTTCTTTCAATATTTTTCAACTATCTGTATCGTAGCTGTAAGTTATCCAAAGAAAATAAAATAAAATATCACAGTGTATTTGGATAGCTCCCATAACATCAACCCTATTACGTATGAAATTTGTAACAAAATGACAGCTGCAATGTCCATCAGCAAATTGCTATTATAAGTTGTGGCTTTAATACAGTAGTGATGTGAAATAATTGTTAACTTACTCGATTTAATGACATATAATAAGATGTTGTTGAGTATGCAAAATGTGGTACGAAGATTATTTATTAAGTTTGAATAAGGCTGGTCCTTTTACACGTTTGTGTTGGCAATTTATTTTGGTCCTTTAAACATTTTTTATGGTAGTGGTTAAGTTTCTCGAAGCAAATTGAGAAGAAATTCTAGTTTATGTATGTGGTGGCACATGATCTTTTTGTTATTTTTATTATTACCTATTGGGGGTCAAGAAGCTTGGTCCTCTTATGAGGCCGCTCTGGGGCTCGCTATGCGATTCCTCTTACCTTCATTAAAAGGCCTCCCCTATTTCTTTTTTATTTCGGTGGAACAATCATCAAATGACTTCTCCCCCTCTGGGTTGAAGGAAGGGACCATCAAACTTCTACTGACTTAAAAGTCACATAGATTCTTCAGTTGCCGTTGTAACCCGGGGCCGCGGTATCTCGCTAGAAATTGTCGCAACTCCGGCAGGCAGTGTCCCTATCGGGTCTCGTCATTGCTGCTGAATGGTCATTGAGGCGCACTTGGAATATAACGCGCCGTCGACCCGGGCATAATCCTTACCGTTCGGTGAGTTACTTCTGCTCGCCGTCAACCCTGACCCTTGCATTGTATGGTAGTACGTGACCACTGCGCCACCGTCCTCCTTGGAGTCCCTTAGTGGGCGGACAGAGACCCCATAAAGGCCAATGACCGGCACATAGAACCTGGCACAAATTGGCAGATGGGACGCAAAGGTTCTAGAGATTGGACTGCAAACCTGAACCTGACTGAAAACTATTAATTATTACGATCATAATATTCCTACCCTTTCCGGCGTAGAAATATGGTATGTCAAAATGTGTCATAAAATATGCTTTCATAGTGACATCGCAACAGCATTCATTGCGCGATATATAATGTTGTCGAAAGGACTCTATTTTAAGCATATGCAGCAATGCATCTGGAATCACTTTCGATTGTCAAAGACATTATTAGTTTCATAATAACGATACCAGTGAGGGCTACAGGAATACGGTAGATAGGAAAAGTATGAAATCGCTTGACGTGTAGGTACTTGGGATAGGTTAGTGACCAATGTGGAAGTCTTTTAGATAAATTGAAAGAATTATCATTTCGAACACATACACAAGAACAACACACTTGTCAGTTAAAATGCAAAGCGTCAATATCCTAATGGCTAAAGTGTTGGACTTGTGATCGAGAAGTCACTGGGTTGAACCCGGGAGGGGTTCTACCCAGTGAATTTCTATATACTACAATATTGTTGAGAATGCACTCCATACACAAGCATATTTAGGTTAGTTGAAAGGGAAGATTGCTAGTAATGTGAATTCAAACCACGTTGCTTAAAAAAATGTTTTAAAAATAAAATGTGTATTATTTTGTTAATTTCTCTTTACAACCAAACGTAGCAACGAGTCGATGTGTTTTTTTTTTGTGGAAAGATAATTGAAAGGTTAGTGAGTGCCAAAAAGCTTTTTTTGGGAAAAAAAACTTAACTGTGCACCGAAATAAAGTTACAGTTAGTTTTATGAGGCATTGTTTACTTTCCCCTAAAATATATAACTATTAGTAGTCTTGCCTTAAAATATAAGCAGACTTTAAACAAAAACGAAATTAAAAGTAAAAATGTGCACAGATATATTGAGAATTATCCCAAACTCAATTCTAAGTATTTTAATGTTTAGAATAACTATGCATCAAATCGTGTAAAGGCGCCAGCTGTCAGTTATGCGGACTTTAATATGCGCATAGACCATAAGTCTATGGTAATGGAACACAAGTGTGAACATCAAACGTCAGGCATTCTAGTTTACGATTTTATTTAAAAATAGATATTGCCTGAGGTTTTTCTCGTGTTTATATAAGCAACTTAATCAATGTATCTGTCACCTGTTTACAATTTTCCCGACAATCCAGGCGCCGTCCGAAGGGGGGATCACAGGGGACATGACCCCCCCCCCCCTCCAAAATCGTACACCCCAAATCGAAAATCTTCTAAAATTTTACAAAATAAGAAATTCCAAATATTATCACCCGATTTGCCAATAAAAATAGAAGACTTCCATTTCTTTTATAATGTGTGCAATAAAATTTGTATTGTGCAATAAAGAAAACTCATTTACTCGACATATTTTACTGTTAGTGACCCCCACCAAAATTCCAGGCTGCGACCGTGCCTGTGACAATCACGGATAGATCATGAACTATATATATACTATATATATAGCAACAGCTAGGTTCGTTGTTACATTTATTTTTTCCATATCTTTGGGTGTTTTGCAAAGATCGAGAAATAATTACCAAACCCACGCAACTTATTGCATGCAAAATACTTAACTGTGCGTATATTAGACAGATAGATTCTCAAAACATTTATTTGAAAACCACTAAAAACTACAAAGAAAATAAGCACAAATTAATATTTTAAAAATTAAAACAGCCATCTTCGATGCTCGCTCGTTTTTATTCACCGTAGTTGTACCTACTAAAGAAAGTTGCGTTCCTGTAACTTGCAAACTACAATAGCTTCCATATGATACAGAAACGATTCAAACCCTAACATGCTTCCAAACGGATATTGTTAGCGATGACCGAACAGCGGCTAAACATAATTTTGTGGCAGCTCTAACCCTCACTTAACCTGATTCGATGACCATTCTGACCGGCTGTGTTCAGGGTTGCACGTTTAGGAAATATAAAGGCAGCTTAAGTAATAAACAAATTTTATTGGCATTTTAAAGATTATCAAAGGCGAATACTATATTTGATTAAAAAAGAACATCATTACTAATTTTCGCGATTTAGGATTATGAAAAACGTTTCTAGCCTTTCTAACCTCTAAAACAACTTCTTCTAAACTAAAAATTTGCTAAATTAGGAATTAAGCATGGGGGAATTGTTGAAGATGATAATTATGTTCACAAAGTCCACCAATGTATGTAATAATTTCGGGGAGGAAATCATCAAATCACTACTCCCCGCTGCGGGTGGAGCGGAAGGGATTGTCAGACTTCTGACTAAAAACCCAACTTGCTCCTTCGGATGCTTTTACGTTCCGGGGCCGTGGTATTTTGTTAGAACATTTATGCAACCGCAACAGGAGAACTGAAATACCTTATCACGTATTATTTAGATGTAGTTTAGGAAAGCGTAGACAAGGGTTTTGTGGCGTAACTTGGGAGACTCCATCTACCTTGTTTGAGGCAGCTATACCTTGTCTTGGGCTCATCAACATAAAATATTATCTCCATTTTCTTCTAGCGCCTTATCCCAAAATTATAGTCTAAAATAAATTACCAAAATTATTTTGGTACATGACAACCCTAGCTTTCATCCCCATTGTTATCTAAGCCACAAAATAAGCCATCCCGTGACCGAGGGCTGTCCCCGCCCAATTGAATCTCAATCACTATTACGAACATATTATATTACTTTTTTTTCAAGTTTAGACAATATTTTCTATTTGGTTACTTCATAGCGTTATTGACATGGGTATATTTTCAAGATTCTTTCACTCCTGAAAGAATCCTTTTAATTTAATTATTTCTTGGATTATATAAAAATGGTACCCAGAAAAGTACATACTTTGTTTAATTTTTATCATCACGTCAAACGTTTTGGGTATACATTCATTGTGCGTCCCTGCCCGAGTCTGTATTTCCTGATAACTATAACCTAGAGGTTTTTAACCTAGAGTCACGATTAAATAGATTACTACTTGTTAAGTTTGATTCATCTGCGACCAAATCATTGCTTACTATCAGCAAGAGAGAGCGGCTAAAGGCGAGCCTAAAATAAAAAAAAAATAGAAAAAATCACCACCACTAATCTCAAAGTTCTACTAATACGAAAGTGAGATGTATGGCTGTTTGTTCTTTGTTGAAATGGCTGTACGGGTTTCGACGCATTTAGTCTATTGGTCTTAAATAGCACCTACATAGGCAACTTTGTATCCCAGGAACTTGCACGGGAAGGAAGCCGCGGACAACAAGTAGTGTTGCATAAATCTTTTTAGGTAATCCGCTCTTAAATTTTAAACAAACTTACCCAATGATGAATTTATCCTCTTGTTATTTAACCCACCTATACTTACCTTATCCCAACTTAAAATAGTAACCCAACTTATAATAGTAAAGTGGTCAGCACACTTATAGGATTAGTAAGGGGTCGTATATCTAATATTTGCATGTTGACGTCCAGATTATAATATTATAGTGGTCAGTTTGTATGGCTTTGTTCGAAGATCTCTAAATGTTCAGTGTTTGTATAAGGATTTATCGATCTTACATCTAGAGGATAGTGTAGCGTAAAACCGCTACGGTTAAAACTTCCTCCAATCCTAATCCAAACTTTTCAATAAAAATTTTTTTCTTCATAGCTGTTATTCACATTTGAACCAGGAATCGTGAAAAAATCGTCGGTTGTTTGCCTCTTGACGGCGTCATTACATTTTTGGGACCCGATAAGTGATGGTCGACCTTATTTTTTGTGATTAATATCGAAATTATGAAGTGAAAGTTTTTTTTTCTGTTGGTGTAAACCCAATAAAAAATATAAAGTGTCCTAGCAAAAGTATAGTCTGTGTGTGATTTTCTGGTTAATTTGATCCCGTTACAAGCCAATTTTTGGCTCCACCCTACGGGCAAGCGACGTCGATTATCGACGACGGAGGTCCGGGCGCTCTCGCCCGATATCCGAGCACATCCTGTGCCTGAGACGTCCATCTCAAAGGCCTGAAGCGAGTACGAGGTAGATGCGGACTCCGCAGCGCAGTAGCTCCGTGATTTCTACGTTACTTCCCACAGTCGTGTTCAGCCGTCCAGGAATTACCGAGTTTTCGCAGCAGGAGTTCTATTTTAAATAGTGCACCTAATTTGTATATTTCTAATCTAAAAATTCTCACGTCAAAAACTCTTTCTAACCTAAGGCCTATCAAGACGCGTTGGATGCTCTTAGTGTTTTTGTAACTAAAATTACTAATATTGCGTATTCGCCTAGCTATAACCGATTGCAATCGATTTTTTGTTAGGTAAGTTAAAAATATTTGCATAATACTTTCGATAACATTCTTTTTCTTTCCGCTAAGTTAACCCACGCCATCACTGAAAGGTTCCCAATAATAACTAATATTTAACTTTTTTATATTTTTTAATTAAGTACTTGTTTTCTATCTTTTTCCTTTTAATCAAAATTAAACGTTTCAAGTAGCGGTTTGTGTTTTACTGTGCACTTAATTTTATTTACGCTACAATATGGCGCCCGAATTAAAGTAAGTTTGCATATTAATTATTACTAAAATACCTATTTTTTTTTTGTTATCTCGTGTGTGGTTGCTCTTGAGAGCAATCTTTAATTTTCATCTTTCTTATTGTGAGTTTCAGGTTTTAGAATTGGTCAGATACCCGTATGGAAGTTAAAAGGATTACCTGTCTTGAATGTTTTCCCGATTCATACGACTGGACTACGGAATTGCTAACTGAATTTATGTTCTTTGCTTACTTGTGTGATGTTTGTGAAATTCAATTTTAAAGATTAACTTTGTAACTATACCCAATTTCCAATTCTTTTATTTTCTCCCAAAATATACGTATCTATCCCGAGTTTTATTTTATCCCAGTAGGTAGCGGTAGTTAGTTTCCCGTAGAGTGTGTTTGATGTGTGGATGGTTAGGCATCGTGACCAAAGGTAAGCTTTTTGAATGGTCGTGTGCTAGTGTCTACCTTTTTTATTTTTTAGCCCGACTGTTTGCTTTTCTGCTATTTGCTAGTATCTGTTTTTGTTGGATTCTTAGCCCAGCGGATTCCTTTGACGTTCATTTTGTTGTCTTCTTCCCGTATCGATATTACGGCACGATATCTAACGATTTCCTGCTAAGTCCCGCTCTCTTTCATTTAATCTATTTCTATTTTGTGTTTAAAAATGTCCGAAGAAGGTTCTATCGGTGAGACTCCTTTACGCGAAAGTATTATTATTTCTAGACCTCCTCCCATTCCACCTAGGCCCACTCCGGGTACTAGTCGTTCTAACTTACCTTCTCCTATGAAATCCGAGGACTGTCCCGGTTACCTTCTAAAACGATTTTCGCTAAGAAAATGGAACATAAATTATACTGGAGATACCAGTGTTCGAAATTTTTTTACCAGTATCGAAGAAGAGAAGGATTCAGACGACATAACTGACAGATATCTGCTTAAACGCTTCCACGAAGTGTTATCCGGTCGCGCCTTGAATTATTATAGGTCAATCCGTCGACCTGATATGACTTACCCCGAATTAAAAGAAAATTTCTTCAATACATTCGGAGAAATTGATTTCGAGTTTAAAACCGGTCAACAAGTTAGAAATACAAAACAGAAATCAGATCAACCTGTTTTACATTTTGTGCATCAGATTTCTCAATTGAATGATACATTACGTAAACCAGTCGATAAATCTGAACTATTAGAAATTATCACTCACAACATGCATCCTAGATATTTTCCATGCTTATCGATACATAAATTTACTGACTTAGATGCGCTCATTGACACTGCATCGCATTTTGAAAGTTTTTTGCCCAAATCTACAAAATTAGTTTCAAGCGCAACAAATCAATCACAAATCTGTCCAAAATGCAATAAAACGGGACACCCCTATCGTACTTGCCCTGATTTCCCAGGTATGCTATGTTTTAAATGCCGCACACCTGGTTTTATAACTCGTGATTGCCCAAAATGCAATCCAAAAAAATGTTTAGCCCACCGGCGACACGCATTACTCCGTACAGTGTCACCGGTGATAGCGTCCGATTCGTCTGATAACCGTCCTTTCATCGAGATCATATTGTGTAACCGGGTCGTTAAAGCCCTACTTGACTCTGGTGCACAAATGTCCCTTATTAGTGATTGTTTAACCCAACAACTGGGTATTTCTTTAAAATCAAACGTTCAGTGCCCACGTGTTATTTCCGCTAATAACTCTCCTATTGATATTTTAGGAACTATCTTTCTCCCAGTTAAGTTTAATGGTACGACTTTTGTCCACGAATTTTTAGTAGCACGTTCTATGTCTTCTTCGGTTATTTTAGGTATCGAATTTTGGAATAAGTTCGGTTTGACTTCAGTTTTTAGTCAAGCTTTTAACAAAAATATCAAAGGTAATATGTACCTTCCTCCCGACTCTAATTCCCTACCTCCTGACTCACATACCCTTCCTTCTGACTCTCAATCCCTTCCTCAGATTAATTGCATTAGCGAGGTTCGATACATTTACCCTCGTAACGTTTTATTACCAGACCAAGAGCTAAAGTTACAACGGGTCATTGAGGAATTCGATGTCATTTCATCCGATAAAGTTGGCCTTGGTAAGACTACTTGGCTATCACACAAAATAAACACTACTGGACCACCAATTAGACAACGGTTTTACCCTCTTTCACCTGTTAAGTTAAAGTTGCTCAATGAGGAAATCGATAAGATGCTGGAGATGGGTGTCATTCGTCCCTCACGTTCTCCATGGGCCAGTCCTGTTGTGATGGTTACCAAAAAAGACGGTTCTGTACGTTTTTGCGTTGATAGCAGGAAATTGAATAGCGTTACTACTAGAGATTCTTATCCGCTCCCCCGTATTCACGATATTCTTGACAACCTTCGAGGTGCAAGGTATATAAGTTCTCTTGATTTTAGGAGTGCATTTTGGCAGATTCCTCTCGCTGATGATGAGAGTTGTGAAAGAACCGCTTTCATAGTTCCACAACGAGGTTTATTTGAGTTCGTCAGAATGCCATTTGGTCTCACGAATGCAGCTTCCGAGATGCAGCGCCTTACTGATATGATCGTCAATTTTGAATTCACTTCGACCAGTGATAATTGCGTTTTCGGTTACGTCGATGATCTAATCATAATATCAAAAGACTTTGATAGTCACCTCACGCTCCTTAGAAAAGTACTAGACCGTCTCAAGGAGGCCGGTTTAACTATTAACCTAAAAAAATGCGAGTTCTGTAAAAGCGAATTGAAATATTTGGGTTATATCATTAACGAAAAGGGTTTACAAACTGATCCCAGCAAGCTCGATGCTATTAGGGATTATCCCGTTCCTACTACAGCTAAGTCACTACGTGGTTTTATTGGGTTATGCTCATATTATAGGCGTTTTGTTGATGGTTTTTCTTCTATAATAGCTCCACTCACTGCCCTTATAGGAAAAAAGAAGGGTCGTGACCCTATAAGTTGGGATGATGCCGCCGATCAAGCATTCCTAAAATTAAAGGATGCGCTCATCAATACTCCCGTTATGGCTTGTCCAGATTTCTCGAAGCCCTTCATTTTGCAATGTGATGCGTCAGCTGTTGGTCTTGGTTCAGTTCTTTCTCAAAAGTTCGATGGTGTTGAACATCCTATCGCTTATTATTCACGCTTATTCTCAAAAGCAGAACGCAATTATAGTACAACTGAACGTGAACTTTTATCCGTTCTTGATTCCATTAAGCATTTTCGCTGTTATTTAGATGGAATGAAGTTTTCTGTTATAACCGATCATATGGCCTTGAAATGGCTCCTCACACTATGTAATCCCTCAGGGCGTTTGGCGCGATGGGCTACTGTGATTTCCCAATACACGTTTGATATCATTCATCGCAAAGGGTCGCTACACGTCGTTCCAGACGCTTTATCTAGAATGTACGCGAGTCCGGTTACATTCGATCAAGGACCTGACCATACCAATGATAGATGGTATAAAAAGGTGTATTTAGGGGCTCGTGACTCCCCTCAAACGTTTCCAGCTTACGCCATTCGGAACGGTGTTCTGTTAAGACGCATGCCAATCACTAACCCATTGTGCTCTGATCCTTGGCGCGTAGTTTTACCCGTTGAAAAAGTTAAATCCGCTATATGGGAAGCTCATAATAATCCTCTCTCTATACATCCTGGAGTTTCAAAGACTTATTTTAAGCTCAAGGATAACTTTTACTGGCCAAATATGTTTCGAGATGTTTCTGAGACTTTAAGGCAATGTGAGGTTTGTAAAGCTTATAAGATCACGAATTCCCAACCACGTGGTCATATGTGTTATCCAAAGGAAGTTTCTTTACCTTTACAAATGATTTCTATCGACGTTATTGGACCGCTTCCAATCGCTTATTATGGGTTCAAATACATTTTATCTATGGTCGATGTTTTTTCTAAATATGTTTGGTTAGTGCCCCTTAAAAGGATTGACGCCAATTCAGTTATAAAAGCTTTGGAATCTGAAATATTTTTTAACTTCGGAGTTCCACGGTCTATTCTCTGTGATAATGCTACCGTTTTTCGTAGTAATCAGTTTTTAAACTTTCTTAGATCGTTTCGCATTGAATCCCCTACATATACCCCTTATTACACTCCACAAGCAAACACCGTAGAACGTTATAACCAAAGTGTCGTTACTTGTTTGAGCATATTGGTTGGCGAGAACCAAAGGAATTGGGCTAAATTGTTACCCAAGGTCAAACTTTACCTCAATTCATGTATTAATTTAGCCACAGGGTTTACGCCAAACTTTCTCATATTCGGTAGAGAAGTCTGTATGGATTCATCGCGTGCGAATAACCAGACTCTAAGCACTAATTTAGCTGAAAGTCGGGAACAACACGCGAGTAATCTGACTTCGCTCGCCGAGATTTACGCAAAAGTAGCGGACAATCTTTCTTCTGCTTTTCTCCGTAATTCACGAAATTACAATACGAACCGGACGGCTATTACACTTAATGCCGGCGACATTGTATGGAGGCGTAATTTTTCAAAATCGTCAGCTGCTGAATACTTTACAGGAAAGCTTGCTCCTCGTTTCATTAAATGTCGTGTGATCAGAGTCATCTCCATGACTACATATGTCCTACAAGACTGTGATTCTCATCATATTGGACAATATCATATAAAAGACATACTTAAATGAATTAATTTGTTCCATATTCTTAACTTAATCAGCATTACTTATGTTAGTCCATTAGTTTTCAATTAACGACACCTCTTTTATTATTTCGACCCTCATTCCTCCCTGGAGTTAATATTTATTCATAACCATTTCCTCTCATTAGGCGTCGTATTTTTTATTTTGATTTAAGGACCACCCTCTTCAACTTAACCCTCTCTCTTTAACTTAACCTTCTAACTTATCCCTCTATAACTTAAGCTCTTAAATTCAGTCTTGAGTCGTGTTTGACTTTGAGTCGCGTTTGACTTTGAGTCGTGTTTGACTTTGAGTCGTGTTTGACTTTGAGTCGTGTTTGACTTTGAGTCGTGTTTGACTTTGAGTCGTGTTTGACTTTGAGTCGTGTTTGACTTTGAGTCGTGTTCGACTTTGAGTCGTGTTTGACTTTGAGTTGTGTTTGACTTTGAGTCGTGTTGGACTTTGAGTCGTGTCTCACTTCGAGTTTTTATCTGACTTCGAGCTTTTGTGTTCGACTTCGAGTTTTTGTTTGACTTCCTTTGAGTTTTCGTCGTATTTTTAAGTTATTTCTTAATCTCAACTCTTATTGGTTTCGTGTTGATTATTGTTCTTTGTTCCTATATATATTTAAGTATATTATTCTAGATCTATCGTTTGTTTTTCTATTCTAATGTAGGTTTAGGAGACGCATCTGAAGCTCGCACTGTTAACGTCTAAACTGGAGGCCGGCTTTCAATTTTATTCAGTATCAGCTGCACTTCGATGTTGTTGATTTGATGTATTTAGTTTAAAGTTAGTTAGGCTAGTTTATTTAATTTGTATGTTATGGTTTTCACTCTTGGTTGATGCTATCCCTTTTGTGTTGTCAGTCTGTTATTGTGTTTTCAATCTGTTGTTGTGTTTTCAATCTGTTGTTGTGATGTCAATCTGTTATAGCGTTGTCACCCTCTCACTGGGTTGATACATTCACTTGGGTTGATCTCTCACCTTTCTTTTAGGGTTGTCAACCACGTTTCTTTTAGGGTTGTCACTCACCTTTAGGGTTGCTACTCTCAATTTTTTTTACTGGGAATGGGGTACTGTAGCGTAAAACCGCTACGGTTAAAACTTCCTCCAATCCTAATCCAAACTTTTCAATAAAAATTTTTTTCTTCATAGCTGTTATTCACATTTGAACCAGGAATCGTGAAAAAATCGTCGGTTGTTTGCCTCTTGACGGCGTCATTACATTTTTGGGACCCGATAAGTGATGGTCGACCTTATTTTTTGTGATTAATATCGAAATTATGAAGTGAAAGTTTTTTTTTCTGTTGGTGTAAACCCAATAAAAAATATAAAGTGTCCTAGCAAAAGTATAGTCTGTGTGTGATTTTCTGGTTAATTTGATCCCGTTACAAGCCAATTTTTGGCTCCACCCTACGGGCAAGCGACGTCGATTATCGACGACGGAGGTCCGGGCGCTCTCGCCCGATATCCGAGCACATACTGTGCCTGAGACGTCCATCTCAAAGGCCTGAAGCGAGTACGAGGTAGATGCGGACTCCGCAGCGCAGTAGCTCCGTGATTTCTACGTTACTTCCCACAGTCGTGTTCAGCCGTCCAGGAATTACCGAGTTTTCGCAGCAGGAGTTCTATTTTAAATAGTGCACCTAATTTGTATATTTCTAATCTAAAAATTCTCACGTCAAAAACTCTTTCTAACCTAAGGCCTATCAAGACGCGTTGGATGCTCTTAGTGTTTTTGTAACTAAAATTACTAATATTGCGTATTCGCCTAGCTATAACCGATTGCAATCGATTTTTTGTTAGGTAAGTTAAAAATATTTGCATAATACTTTCGATAACATTCTTTTTCTTTCCGCTAAGTTAACCCACGCCATCACTGAAAGGTTCCCAATAATAACTAATATTTAACTTTTTTATATTTTTTAATTAAGTACTTGTTTTCTATCTTTTTCCTTTTAATCAAAATTAAACGTTTCAAGTAGCGGTTTGTGTTTTACTGTGCACTTAATTTTATTTACGCTACAATAGGTAGGTTCCTAAAAACAAAATGTTTTGTGAATAATTTCATTGTGCGTACATCTAATGAGCTAAAAGCTATAACCAAGGAGTATTCAAGTCAAGAATTAATAGGTTGCTTTTAGGTAAGCGTGCTTCATCTTTGACCACATCATTACTTACCATCAGGTGATATCGTAGTCAAATGAGAGCCTATTATAAATTTAAAAGTAATACGCGAAAAACATACTGCAACAGCTTATCGTAAAGTTAAAATAATAACAAAATCTAATATTGTTTTGACATTCATATTATTACACAATTAAGTTGCTAAAAGTCTTAATAATACTTTATAGAAAAAAAACTAGCGTAAATCAACGACCCTTAACATGATTTTAAAATTAAAAAATATATTTCGGTGAGTGGATTTTCGATTAGGCACAGTGAGAGGGTCTAATTTGGCCTTATTAAAAATCTACTTATACGATATAACAAGCCCTAAAATTACTCCCTCAAATATCAAATCTTTTTAAATACCACTTAGATTAATAACTAAACGTAATATAACTTAATAGATCGAGCTACATTTTAAACACTGGTTGTTGAAGCACTTTACTCGAAAAATTTGCACTTAGAAGTACAAATTATAGAAAAGACGATTTTTAAAACATCAAATAGCACACATAGAAATAGTAAAAAGAATAAACAATATATTTACCTATCCGACCAGCATAAGGCTTCGTCTCGATACCTGAAAATAACAAAATTATGATTTAATAATTAACTCGTAATTATCTCACTGTTACCGATAGTGGAACACCAGAAAATCAGACACAAGTCTTATTAAGACCTTCGAGTGTCTATCGTGTCAACTTTTACTTTATCTATATGAACAGCTGAAAATATTTTAAATGATCGTATTAATATGTAAGTCGAATACGTATTTTAATACTTAGATATATCAAATTTTAAAATGTGACCTAATAGGGTAGTTTCCTGTGTTACGAAATAATTATTTTATTTGGTCCATTAGGTAGATTTTCAAAAAATATTGGTCACGTATTTTTTGCTTTTTCAAGTCAAGAAAAATTCACAAAGATGGAAAGCTTCAAAGTACAGGAGTGGGGGCTACTGACGTCACACATTGCTAAGAATTATACCGAGGTGTGACGTCACGCGATATTTCAACTCACTGTATCGTCTTAATTTTTCCATTACGTGATGAAATAAAAAATACATGTCCAATGTTTTTTGTTCAACTACGTGATGGACTAAATAAAATATTTTAGGAAACCACCCTATTGTCACACCATGTCACACTTTGTCGACCTCCTCCCCCTCAGCGTGTGACGTAATTTATCAGTGGCTCCTTACGTGGCACGCACTACCAATCTAAGAATAGTATTAGCTTCAACCGCTACTAGAAGGTAACAACAGCTACATAATTATTAAATTAAATACAGGTTTTATCACCTGACAGTTCCTGATTATAGAGTAAAAGCCCATGCCTTGTTCTATATTATTATATGTGTACCAGTTATCGCCTAGCGATCTATAGACTCAGAAAATTATCTTTCCTCGACTATATTTTGAAACAAGCAAACTAATACGAAAATTAATGTAATCGGCCGCATGTGTTTTAATTTTGGTATTGCAACTGTTTTCATTGGTCTGCTTCGATGGTCGAGTGGTAGCAAGCGCGGCTTTTGAGCATGACGTCTCGAGTTCAAATCCCGGGTCGGGCAAAAAATCGGTTGTCTGTAAAGTCGGTTTACTGACGATAGTTGAACGTGACAACGTCATAAGAAAATACTGATGGAATGGTTGCATTTTTCAAAAGAAAATTTTAATTTTACATCGCTATTACTGCACTTCTCATGACAATGGAAGAATCCCTACACAGTGACGTCATCTCTTAGCGTTTTATGATAGCCTAGTACTTGACTCGTTGAGTCATACATAACTGTCAAAGAATCCCTACACAGTGATGTCATCTCTTACCGTTTTGTGATAGCCTAGTACTTGACTCGTTGAGTCATACATAAATGTCAACTTGTAGATCCAATTTGATTTGCTTTGGAACGCCTCAGAGCGATGGAACGCCTCAGAGCGAGGTAACGCCGCATGAGTCATGTATTTTCGTGCGTGTAGCCAGCTTCATCGAATTATAAGACGTTGTCACGTCAAAAGTGCTATTAGGTTTTTCTGAAAGGAATGTCTCAGTAGTAGCCCGGAGTTTGGAAGTTGGTGGTTTGATACCTCCGTGCCTCGGAAAGCACTTTAAGTCCCGGCTGTCATTTGGACATCTTTGACAGTCGTTACGGGTAGTCAGAAGCCAGTAAATCTGACACTGGTCTAGCCAAGGTCGTGTTACCCAGTTACTGGGTTGTGGAGGTCAGATAGGCAGACACTTCATGTAAAACACTAATACTCAGCCGCATCTGGTTAGACTGGCCGACCCCAACATAGCTGGAAAAGTCTAAGCAGATGATGATGAACGGTTTTCATTGGGTGTTTTCCTTTGTAGAGCTATCGGTTTTTTCACCATATTGTTACGAGCTGGGGTTTGGGATAGAAATAATTTAAAAATTATCACTTTAATTAAATAAACATAAAATCAAAATGAACACAGTTATTCGCACTGGACACGTAATACTTAAATCGCACTGAAATTCACTTGTAGAGTTTTGATGATATCGCCTCGTATCTTCTAATAAGACTGCCGTCTGTGTTCGTTTGCGATCTATTTATACCCCGATCTGCGTTCTAGAACATTCTTGTATAATCGACTCATTGGCTATACTGCCAAGATTGTTCCAGAAGCTACTCGAGATACTTAGTACTGCTTCTCGCCACCA
Organism: Tholera decimalis; assembly: GCA_943138885.2. NCBI lineage: Eukaryota > Metazoa > Arthropoda > Insecta > Lepidoptera > Noctuidae > Tholera > Tholera decimalis. The sequence continues at coordinate 31,189,008 of OW964569.2, read as the reverse complement.
GATGGCGTTAGTGTCTCGAACATTCTCTAAGTCGAAGTTTCTTGACATATTCAGTACTGCTACTCGCCGCCAGGTGGCGTTAGTGTATCGAACATTCTAGATGTCGGTTAAATTAGATGTAGGTAACTTGATATCATATATGTGGAAGCTTGTAATTAGCAAATTTCCCTATCAACGAATGTTATTTTATCTTTGTTATTAGTCTGTAAGCTTTCTGTAAAATAAAATAAATATAAATAAATAAAGTTTCTCGACGTACTTAACTAAGCGACTGGCGTAACAGAATCTTGAATTATTATCTTTATTGAATCCTTCTTGCGTTGTTATCCACTATGCTGAGGGTCGTTACCTCCATGTAATATCTCTATCTTCTTCACTGATATTAAAGTCCAGCGGATTTAGTCGGACCAACGCATAGGGCTCCACCCCCGAGGCCTCTTTCTTCTACCTTTCAATGACAATTTGTGACAGTCAGCTTTTTAAGGTTGTCACCGCTCATTTTAGCACTGTATCCGGAGAACTTGAGTATCCTATGTAGACACTTGATGGAAAGTCTGGTCTAACTGCTATGATTTAAAAGTTTTAGATCCAAAACTCGTCATCCTAAATCCTTTCAGCCATTTTGGCGTAATTGAGAAACAAACATCCTTATATCAAAACTGTTGCATTTACATTAATAACTAGTAATTACCCATAATTTAGAATTTATTATTTTTGTAAAGATAAGTACCATTTTATGCTTTACGTTTATAATATACAAATTACTACTTATAGATTACGAAAATAATTTTAAGTGGATACGACAGACCATCACAGAGCGGGCTCATACACAATAATACATTATAATAAAACCGCCATCAAAATAAGAACCCAACAATACAATATTACCAATTCATACCAACAGTCGTAAGTAAAAACGTTAAAACTCAATAAAGCAAGCGATAATCATTCGAGCTCACTTCGTTCTCGTGCAAAAAGTTCATATCACATAGCTATGGTAAATATATGTATATGGAAAAACATAACTGGGCGACTTGGCTCATTATTGATCGAGATACGACAATACCTAGATGTCTCACACCTGAACTGATAAAGATGTTAAGAGAATGGAAATGGTTAGATGAGCGCGGTCTGTTCAAACCGTAGTTGTAGGAAACTAAAATCAAAATTATAAAAAACAACATTGGGTTTTCTTCCTTTTTTATAACATAAACATTTTTTGTAACGAAATGCCCGTGTCCGTCTGTCTGTCCGTCCGTCTCTCCGTCCGTCCGTCCATCCGTCTGTCCGCGACTTACCTCAGAAAATATTGGTACTAGAACGCTGAAATTTGGCGTGAATATACATATTAATCACGCCGACAAAGTGGCGAAATAAAATCATGAAAAACATGTTTTGGTTACTACACGTAAAGTGGGGATGAGTTTTTTATTTTGTCTAACCCATAGACCATAGTGTGGGGTATCGATGGATAGATCGTTTCAAAATTATGGGAGTGTGGAAAGATCAATTCTTGTTTCGAGCATCTGTTTGCGAAAGAAAGAAAAAAAAACTTTAAAGTGCTAATTCATAATATGTGTTTCATCAAAATTTATACTTGTGTAAAACAAAGTAGTTTGTTTTTTGTTAGAGCATAATACGCTACACTGCGTGTGGCCCGACACGCACTAGGCCGGTTTTTTTGTGTGTCATCTGGACACATTTTCTTTTATATTTATTAATATAATATTTTATACAAACAAACAACCTAAGTACCTCTTCCATTCTCTTTACATCAATGAACTAGACCATTTCCCAGTGTGCCGACCTCCCAGGCAATGAATGAATAATGCACGACGCCTCGGTTAACCGCCGCGTACCTAACTAATACTGACGGTTTGCCTCTGAACACGATGGACGGAAACCGCTAAAAATGGTGGTTACTTTGAGATCCAAAGAAATGAGGAGTAAAACGTCTGATAACAAGATGCTAGAAATCAGAAATATCTACAGAAAATTTGGAAGTAGGTACGTGCGTTTGTATTTCAATCACGCACGTATAGTTTACAACTTGGAATAATACATAGGCAACTTTTATTCTCGGAAAAATATGCAAAAGTCCATAATATTTCGATCCAAATCTTATCTCAGCCGGGCAGCATTTATTGGTTGGTATAAATTATACAGTAATAAATCAAATTAGCTAATAGAAAACCCCTATTTTGACGTGTTCATGTCATCATAATTCCGTTCTGAGAGAGAGACAGAGCTATCCAACAGGTAAAGCTCTATCTCTTTTTCACAACAGAAGCATTTCAGCACAGGCACATCATAGTACAAGGGCTGTTCACAAGCGCAGTATTTGAAAGATTACAGGCAGAAACCAATAAACATTAAGACAAATAACTAAAACATGGTCTCCTCAACCTCGTCGAAAACCCATTAACTAGAAACTCCTTTAAACTAAGCTATAAAGTTAACAATGCAGAGATAAGCAGAGAAATCGCTTGTACCAGTTTACTCTGCAGAATAGATTCTCTGCACCTTGTTATTGACTAAGGACCGCACAATATAGTCAATAGAATATTGTGTATGGTCAATTATGGGACATTGGTCTGTCATGGTAATTATTATGGATAGTACTATTGTGGGTAAATATTTAGAGCAGAATTCTTGAGCTTTAGTGGACAAGGTTGTAGGTATTCTTAATATGAACGATGTACAAAACTATTACATACAATACAACTATAGTATAGATAGATAGATAGATATACTCTTTATTGTACACCATAGCAGAATTAAATGAGGACTTAAAAAACTACAAAGGGTGTTACAATGGATGGTCTTATCGCTAAAAGCGATCTTTTACAGACAACCTTTGGATGGATTTGACACAGCAGGAGAAAATAAATACGTGGGTAGTCTATAATGTACTATTCACTTATATACAATAAACAAGTAATAACCTACATACTCAATACAAATATACATTTATATATACATAGAAAGAACAAAGCTGAGTTATATAAAAAATAGTAACAAATTAAAGAGAGAGATCTACAAGATGTACTTTTAATTAACCTAAGCAATGGTGCTTAAGTTGCCTGCTTGAAATTAATTAAAGACAGGATACTAGTGTTGCTGCCTCACACCGTGCACCAGGGATGCACAGCGTTTACGCATTGTGGCAAAGAAATAGTTCTCGTGTGTGAATCTCTGATGCGATGCAGCTTGCATATGCATTTTGTCATTTCAACCGTATACTGAAAACCTATTCTAGATCTTTAAATATGATGAAATTTGAAACCGAAACCGAAGAAAAGCCAAGCAGTATTATCTATGACCGCATCATCGCTTACTATCAGGTGAGATAAACGCAAGCCTGAATGGATTTAAAAAAAGTCATTAAATATATTACAAATTCCGATATATCCGACCTAACAAAATGTACAAAATATACGAGTTGTGCGGTATTTTTCACAGATTACAGCAGCAATGCAAATGTGAAGGTTCCGTAGTTCAGTTGAGTCGAACCAACCCTAATGCATCATCAGTATGCGCGCTGCGATCAAACATTACTGCGGAACTGCGACCGTGCGGCGGCGACGCAAACTTACGAGTCCATGAGCACTTAGGATGCTGAATCGAAAATCAACCTAATTTCGTTTTGAAAAGGATGTTATCAACATAGGTCAGCGCTATGCGTCTTGTATAATTCCGTCTCCTGCTGACGTCAGAATTTTGATTTATTTATTTATTAGGCACATCAACGATATATTTACAAACTAGCTTTGCCCGCGACTTCGTTCGCAAAATTCCGGGATAAAAAGTCTATGTGTTGTTCCAGGATGTCAACTACCTACTTACCAAATTTCATTCAGACACGTTCAGTAGTTTATGCGTGAAAGAGTAACAAACATCCATACATCTATACATCCATCCTCACAAACTTTTAGTAAGACGTAAGATAATTTACACAATGATGTTTTAAGGACGTCTGTAACTAAAAGGGACACGTTATCATTTTATTGCAATACACATATCAAGCGCAAGTTCGGTCGTGTATGGAGTGCTGCTCTCATCTCTGGGACGAATCTGCCAAATACCAGCTTGATGCACTTGAGTCTATAGAGAAACGGGCCAAAAGGCTCATCGGCAACGAGAAACTGGTCGAAACAAGGCTCCAGAGCCTAGAACATCGGCGACGTGTTGCAGGCGTCATCGTTACATGGTGGACATCCTACCCATACGCACGAAACGTTTTGGGAATACTTTCATTGTGCGTACGGCTAAGGAGTGGAATTCTCTGCCGGAGTCTGTGTTTCCTGATAGTTATAACCTGGGAGTCTCTAAGTCAAGAGTGAATAGGTTATTTCTAGGCAAGCGTGCTTCATCTTCGACCACATCATCGCTTAAGATCAGGTGAAGTTATGATCAAACGCAAGCCTAATTACTATAAAAAAAAAAAAAATTCGTTGATCTATTCCTAGCTCAAAGCTTAATTATGCCTGAAAATTATTAAATAAAATAAAGATCTTCTATTGTACAAACTCAACATAACCTGGACGGGTAGTTGAACTATAGGTACTACAATATTGTTAGACTAATAAATCTGTCTCCATATCATGTAGTTAATGCCCCCTGTTCATTTCTTTCCCTCATCCACCATAAATTCACACCTAAAAAATAAATATCCCACATATTCCGTTGTAAATTTCTCATAAGTTTGTCTATTGCCAATATGGCGGGCGCTCCTTCCCGCGTTTTTAATAAAATTCTCCGCACGCGTATGTCTGTCAATAATCTAGAGATCGCTGATCGCACCGCGAAACCTTAGAATAAATCGTGATGGAAAGTTTTATTAAATAGAAGATATGGAGCAACGATATAAAATTATACATAAAACAAAATGAATAAACTACAGAGGGTTACATCATCATTCTAACAATATTTTGTAAAAAACTTTTTTGCAAAAAAATAAAACCGACTTCCATATCAAAACACTACAAAGCCAAAAATAATTTTAATTTCGGTAGTCGGTGTTATTGGTTTTGTATTTTCTTTTTTTTTCACACCGCCTTCCGAAATTAAAATTATTTTTGGCTTTGTAGTGTTTTGATATGGAAGTCGGTTTTATTTTTTTGCAAAAAAGTTTTTATTTTCGCGCTTTTTAGTGGGTCAATTTGTAATTAATCTAGTTATAAAAGCCAAAATGTCAACTACAAAAAACTAAAAACGCGCGAACAAAAAACACAATATAGAGTAACCGAAAAGATCATCAATGTAAATATTTTTTTTAGACTTTTGTTGATTTTTCAGAAACGGCTTGTTCGATGTCAATAAAATTTTCATGGGACCATTTGGGAAGCATTTCCAACAAAAAAAGAAATATTCAAATCGGTTGGCGAGCGACGGAGCTATGCCCGAACAAACATAAAAAAAAAAAAAAAAAAAAAACAAACAAACATCCGAATAGAGAACCTCCTCCTTTTTCAGAAGTCGGTTAAAAATTTGAATCAGCCTCTCCATCTGATCTCCACAACTCAGTAACTGAAAGAAGAGACAGAGTTTTGACACTGATTTAAATCGTCTTAAGAAATATTGGCATAATTGCTATCCCACTTGTCAGAAGTTCTCACAATCAATACCTATCACTTGTTAATCAGAGTCATTATAGTCCATCACATAACTAATTATAACCATAACGTTGTTATTTTATTTATTTACGTGATTTAATTACGCGGGATATGCAAACAGCGCTAGTGCTGCCAGCGAACTTAAATTATACTTATAAACAAGTTTTAATTTCTAAATTAAAGCAGTAATACTATGTAACATGATGCATGACTTGGCATGACTTGTGTCAGATTTTCTGGCTTCTAGTTACCGTGACCTTAGCATACTTTCCCGTCACCTAGTTATTTTAGAAAACAAGTCTCATCCCAAATACATCCATACCTTCCCGATTTTAACTTAAGGGCCTATACTACATCAAATGGCTTAGCATGATCCTCCGTTATGTCGAAAATACTGCAGCAATAATTTTGAAATAAATATATGGTAAAGTTGAGGATTAATGTTAGGTACTATGTTTGACGAAAACACAATTCCATTAAACTTTCCTGATAGAAAAAAATTCCAAAGTTACCTCCAAACCGAACAATAAACCGCTGGTATTCAAAAGTAACTTCAAATTAGATAATGAAACTTTGCATATTAATTGAACTAACTATAAAGCAGGTCTTATGTTATTTACTTTTTTAAATTATTATTATTTTCACCGTAAAAAGAAATACTAAATTATCGGTGTCTTGGAGTCTTTTCCCTGCCACCCTGTCTCGTTAGCTCGCGTGACCGCGGCCACTAGTGTGCGAGCGAGATAAAGAGTGAGAAGCGCTGAGGTAGTATAGGCCCTTAACATCATTTAATGTCTTCTCCCGATCTGGGTGGAGCGCAAGGGAGTGTCAGACTTCTATCGCCTAAAAATCCATCCTGTTCTTTCAACTGTCTTTGCGTTTCGGGGTCGCGGTATCTCGCTAGAACATTACCGCAACACCGGCAGGCAATGGGCTTGTAAGGCCCCGTCAATGCTGCTGACTGCTCTTTGAAAAGCGCGCGGTACACTACGCGCCGGCGACTCGGGTCTGGTCCTTACCGGACGGTGAGCTTACCCTGCTCGCCGCCCGCAAGCTTGCGCCTACTGTGGCTGGAGATTGGCGACCCACCAGAAAAATGGTCTATGAATCTTCGTTGAGATTTATTGAACGTTCTTTTCTTCTTGATCTAGGATCTCGCAACATTATTTGCACTTCTCTCCACATCAAGCAGGTGATAGCATAAACCTACGCCATGAAGAAGTACATTTTTTTATTGATAACAGGCTCGCGTTTGACCACCATCTCACCTGATGTTAAGTGATGATGTGGTCGAAGATTGAGCACGCTTGCCTTGAAGTAACACTTACACAGCCAAGTTAGGAGCTAAGTCTGATTCTAAGAATAGATCTGGTAAAATCGTTTGAAAATATGGAAATTTCTTTTAGTTTTTACAAGGCCCGTGTAATTAACAACCATGTACAGATGTAACCAGCCAGAACACTATCTAAGATAAAATTGCATTCAGTTTATCAAAGAATATTCACGTGAGTCATGATAAAATAAAACCTATAAGAGGGCTTGCAGAGGTTTAAAATGTATTTAAATATCTATTTCAGAATAGATGTTTGCATTTCATTAAACAAGGTCGTACCCATTCTGAGAAGCCTTAGTGAAAGAGCTGACGAGTTACACGCTACCACAGATTACTAAATAGTTACTTCGTAAACGCTGCCCTGTCGTCAGCTTACCTGTGCCTACGACCTATTTATTACTTGATACATGAAAAATGTCCAAAAACTGAAATAAGTAAGGCAAAGCAGACTTAGTAGGTAAACTGCTCTATTCTATACATTTTCCAAAATGCAAAGATTTCATCTGCGAGTCACACTTACGAGTACGTCTGACATAACAGAAATTCTCAATAGCCAATTAATTCAACAAACGTAAACTTAAATACCAAAAATGCGAGCAAGGCTATCGCAATTCGCATATTGAATGTAGAATGAAGACTCATTCTGCAACAGTTTAGAATCGCATTCAAACTCACAAGGTGTTATTCTACAACGTGTTCCTAACTCGAATGAACATAAAAAGTAATAGAATTCGGTTTAGGGACGCCGTATTCTGCCAGGGCTATCAGAAGAGCCGGTGATCGAGAAAAAAGTTTGCTCTCACAATGCATTGATTAAAAACAATGGCTAAATAAAAACGAATCCCAATCAAGCATATAGGTATTTGCTGTAGGTAATTAAGTCTTAAATATTCCAATTGTCTTCGTTTGAAGACTAAACTGTGACTGATTACAGCAAATGCTTACACAAACTATTTAAATAAAGATTAACCATTAACCATTTAGATAATTGTCGAATAAAGTTATATTGATCACTAATTAAACACAGTTTTACGCATCGCCAACAGGTTGAGGAAACCTGTTTGCGTTAATGCACTTCGCGGAATTATAATCAAAGTATTTCATAATAATAAGTTACTAGCTCCTGGTCGAGGCTTCGCTCGCGCTAATTTTTGTTTTATATTTAAATGCATGTAGGTACCCAAGCCTATATCACTTAGTGATAATGTAGCTCTCTACTGATTGAAGATTTTAATATAATCTGATGAGGAGTTTCGACAATAGTTACAACCAATAGTTTACCAATATAAAATTGGTGTAGATAAAACAGAATTCATCGTACGCCTTGTTTTACAGTATTTGAAACCCTATATATTAGCCTATATTTAAATTTACATCTCAACGTAAGAATAATAGCACCTGCTTAGATACATAGAACACCATAGACAAAAAAACTTATTTGAATAATTGTAAACCATAAACACAGGATTAGATTTGAAGCAAACAAAATTCAAAATTCGAACGTTCTCCACCCAAAATGGCGACCCTACGTACTGCAATTGTCAACACCCGTTGAACACTTTGCATTTTATAACTCGCTCCCGAACGTTTGTCGAGACTGTAATGATGATCATCAATTTTTACTGAGCCCTATCAATTCTCGTTCAGTACTGTTGGATCTACGGCTTTCTGTTTTAGCGTCGTGTTTGAATATAAGTTTTAGCAGATGTTAGGTAATAAATTGAGAATTTTCTTGAACTTTTGATGTTCTATTCTGGCTGGAAGTAATTGTAAATTTGATTTGGTAGAGTTAAGGCGCGAATACAACACGACGCGCCGTCAACTCAGGATACTGCAGATGTCCTTAAAGCCGCATTCAAAACTGCAATCTGGACCTTCAGCATGTTAGTTAACTTATTATAAGAAAATTAGCTAATTTATTGTAAGAAAGCCATTAGTGCTGTGCCATGCACACGAGTCAAAACATTTTGCTGCCGTCCTACGCTGACGTATGTGTCTATTTTTGCGACTCCTTTTTTGTACTTTCTTTTCAGGTTTAAAAAATATATTATATGTTGTACTTAGAACACTTATTTCTAAGACATTATTTATCACCCGCGATGAAGCATTACCGCAACCCCGATGGTAGGTAGATACAGTAAAAAACAAATAGAAAAAAAAACAAGCCTTGGTAACAGCCGGCTAATAAGATACCAAGGTTGCCAAGCCTTGGTTGGTGGGTTAGGTGAGGATATTATTTATTGGATAATACAGTATGTTAACTAACAGAGGGCGTTCCTGTTAACCCCAATAGTATAGCATCCATAAATAGAAAAAAAATATTACCATTCGAAAACAAAATGTTTTTATTTTTTTTTTTATATTAAAATGTTCACTAAAAATGTTAAATTGATACATAAAAGAAACACTCTGTTGTTACGCATTCATAAATATATTGCGACGTTGCCGTCCTTCAAGTATGCGTGTACAGAGTGTTTCTCTTACGTATCAATTTAACGTTTTTAGTGAATATTTTAATATTAAAAAAAGAAAACATTTTGTTTTCGAGTGGTAATATTTTTTTAGCATGTATGGATGCTATACTATTGCGGGTTAACGGGAACGCCCTCTGTTAGTTAACATACTGTATATGCATCGTGGTCGCGCAAATAAACACATTTACCTGCTTACTACATTTTTCCAACATTTTAATACATTTTACTGTTCTATTTTGATACTAACTCAAAACCTCATAAAAAACCTCAACAAATTCGCATCAACAGCGGTAACCCACATAACCACACTAAAACGGTTAATTACCATCAACCCCTGACCCGAACAGTCCCGAGCATCCCCGAAGTTTGTCGAACAACAACTAAGTTGCGGCTATAGAATGCACGTGACGTCACTCGTTCTAAACCCATGAAAATGGATTGAGGAACATTACTTTGTTTGCTTTGAAACATATAGGGATGGTGTGTTATGATTTTGAGGGGTTGTGGCTTAATAATAACAGTCGTATGGGAAGATTAAGCCGAGGTCAGTCAATGGATGGGGGACCGAGATCATCCATTACATACGCAAACCTTTCCCTCAAAAAGTACGTTCTGGGTAGAAGTTTTTGAGGTAAAGGTCTGCCAAGACTAGTCAGATGACCAATGTACATTGATGGTATTGTTTAATAATAAAAGTAGTATATATGGTATATATTTCATGTATGTACAACGTGTAACGGAAACCCCATATCTATTCAAAAGGACTGAAGACAACATCTGGTATGGAGTCTCTATGCAAAGTTTCAGCTCAAAATAAGTGACTCACAGAATTGACCCCAAATTATTGGTTTCATATGTTTCTTGAATACCAGTAATAACAAACGAAATGAGGGTCATCACTTTCCACGTCACTTGTCAATAAAACGAAAATTCTCTTCGTTCTTCTTAATTTGAAAAATTCGGCCTCTGGTTTTTGTTTGAAATTGAAATTTCTAATATGCTCCACACGTGTAGACATAGGATTAGAAAACCCTTGCCATATCGTTTGTTATCATCCAAAGAAGCCGTGCACTCGGTATGTATATACCCTTTAAATTACACGTTGTGTATTGTATATGTTTCTACTTACTACTACCACGTCTACTTACACGTCAAAAACAACAAAACAATTTCAGACAAACCGTAACACCTAGAACGTCATATTGTCGTCATGTACCGAATTTAAATTTTCAAATTCAGAACACGTTTGTCTCGTTGGCGACACTGGCGCTGGTTTATTGCATAAAATTACAATATTCGCCAGCAGAGGGCGACACAGGCGTACGGCCATTATTGTATTGCACGTCATTTTATTAAAACAATTATGTGTTTAATTGATATTCGTTGCATATGTGTTGCACAATGGATAGCGGGGAGAATAAAGAGATTTATTAATTGTTTTGTTTCTTGTTAACACCAGTACCTTGCTGTCAGGACAGTTAAAACCTTCCGTCCTTCCTGGCTGTATAACCGAATCTACTATACTTCATTCATGTTTTCAACAAACTATAAATTACTCAGCAACCTTAACGAACGTCAAACATAAAGACAGACAAACAAATATGTCTCTGTGTTTGCTCTCCACGCACGCACGAGATTTTTAAGTTACCTAGTAGAATGGTCTGTGACTGTACTAACCTAACCAACTTAATAGAAAGACTAGATTACCTATTGCTAGAATGAGGGCTCCGGTCTTTACATCTAAATTTAAAAATACTCATTTTAAAATGATATTTAAAAAATTATAAAAAGAACACCTAAAAATTTTCCAAATTTTGAGTTGATTCACTTTACATCTAGCAGTGCGTCCTATTTGCAGCCACCAAACTGCACGCAATGAAGAGAGAGTGATTACGAAAACAGACTAATTAGTCTGTTTTCGTAATCACTCTCTCTACATTATACCTAATTAGGTAACAGGATGTTTGGTTCAGCGTGACTCAATGGAGCTTCTTTTTAAAGGATAATTTATGCCATTATTTAGCATGAATGCAAATTCTTGCAATTTTAGTTCCTGTCTACCTATATTAAGTAATCGACATATCCTAAACAATGTTTTTAAAGCGATTTGAGGAACCCTCTTTAATGGCAACTACGTACGAATGATCAGCTGGTTCACATAACCAGTCTATTGCGTTCCCACTGCTGAGGCCTGAGACACAGGCCTCCTCTCAATGAAAGGGAGAGGGTAGGGTTGCCATCCATCGGGGTTTTCCCGGATTTGTCCTAGTTTGGAGAGCGTCCGGGGGCGTCAGGGGGGATTTTCCCAATAAGCGTCCAGGTAAAACCCGGACACAAATTAGTTTTATGGGTACCAAAAACCACGATCTCTATTATATTTTCCTATGGTATTTCATCTCATTGTTTATGTTACGTTGATTATATGAAAAGGAAGAGACTGATATTACAAAAGTTCTAAAGCTCGTTATCACTTTATCGGTAAATAAAAACCATAACTAAACATCGTTGTTTTTAGTTTCAAGTTCATAAATGTATTTTTCTACGGTGTCCGGGGAAAAACTGTGATTATACCCAAATGTCCGGGGTTTATAAGTCTTTGTCTGAGGCCGGCAAATTTGGTGATGGCAGCCCTAGGAGTGGGCCGTAATTAATCTCGCGGGCTCCATGCTGGTAGGTGGATGTCACGTGTCTTTTATATCTTCGGATTTTCGTTCCTGGGATATGTCGGTTACCTGACAACATGTTCCTTCACCGTTTTGAAAGCAATGGAGATGACGTAAATAATACAAAGTTATTTACCTGCCTGGGCTAGCCTGAAAAGCCAATAATCACGGAATAGATGTACCTATCTGTTCTGTGCCTATAATTCATAAACCGTGCCTGTAACGACTGGGCTACACTTAGGGTTGCCATACGACCGGAATTTTCCGGACATGTCCGGAAATATAGGTCTTTGTCCGGAATGCGGAGGGAATCCTAAACCGTCCAGAATTTATACAATTGAATGAAAGAGTGAAACATAAAAAATATATAATGTTTTTATTTCAAATTAAAGAAAGTCAGGAATTTTCATCAAATGTCCGGAATTTACTCCGGATTTTCGACTTTTTGATCTGGCAACCCCAGCTACATTAGAAATGCTAGGAGACCGATTGATGCAGTGACATTTGGTGTAGGCCTGAGTTCAGTTGTCAACATCTTCTGGCTGTAATGGTAATAATGATGAAGAACCAAATCATAAGATTAATTATTAATTTTAAATTTATTAATGTGACAACTATGTATTCTGAAGGTTATTAAATTAGACCTAATTCGTACTTACCTTAAATAACTTATACAATATGTATATCCTGACTACCCAAACAAGTAAATTGACACATGTAAAACAAAACAAACATACATTTGCGTTGACCAACACTCTTGCGCAGCTAAGTGTTACACTCTGTGATTACAACGAAACGCAATTAGTCGCCAATTACTGCGCGCGCGCCGATAAGATAAAGATAAATATTCTAAAAGATACCTGACACCTACTTAGGGGACTGTTCTTGATTTAGCTGCGAAGGCTTTGTGGTTTCAAACATAGTCGTATTGGGCTTGGAAAATTTTACCTTTACGTCTTTGAGAATAGATGAAATTTTTGTCGTAGATACCAACGTCTCGTGTCAACGGCGCGTCGTGTGCGTTACCCCAGCAAAATAATGTCGAAAATAGTCATTTAAATCTTATAGATAATTAGTTGCTCAGCTTCTGTAATTGTTAAGCACATTTTTAAATTTGTTACACATATAGTTTTTTAGTTATTACACAAAAACATATTCTGCTGGGGTAACGTTTGAAACGTTACCGCAGCAAAACTTTTTTTTAAATAATGGGAATATTGAAATAAAAATTAGCTATACATTTAGTTGTCTAGACGAGGTAAATGTTACACGTTATTTTGTTTTTGTTCTTTCTTCGGCTGCGAAGTTATTCGAGATTTTGCTGGAGTAACGTTTGTGGTTTTGCTGGATCTCTGAAACGGTTAAGCGGATTCTTATCATCTTTTGTACATGACTTCTTAGGAATTAGTTTTAATTTGTTTCGCAATAAAAATAACAAAATGATATACCGTTTAAAAGTTATTTAATGAAATATAAAAACACTTCTTTAGGTCCTAACACTCTGAATATGATCTCTAAAGACTTACTTTAAACGTTATTTTGTAGCTTTTAACTACCTTCAAATGTATATGAAGTTTCATTAGTATCCTGTAGGTAATTAACAAATTATGATGATATTCATTTCTCCACGTTCACGGTCACAATGCGCGCGGAGTTATTTGGCCACCGATAAACCTGTATACGGTTATATAAACTGAATGTTATATCAATATTTAGTTGCTTAATTCAGTTATATACCTGTAAAGTTTCAGAGTAGTACATACAATAATTAACGAGATAATTAAATAAAAGTCATTAGGAACTTCAAGACCGTGGTAATCCGACCAAGTTTAGGTGGTTACAAAAAAGCGACCGCGTAGAACATTATGCTATCTTCTAAAATATGTAGGATAGTCTTACAAGTTTAGTAGAGATGTGTACACAAGTGTTAAAAAAACTACATATTTCTTAAAGAATTTTTATTTACAGGTAAAATAATAATTTTTATACTTAAAAGCAGTAATTCCTACCATTTTGTAGACAAATTTCAAATATCACAATATTTTTTCCTAGATATATATTACAGATAGTTGTATTCTAAGATTAACTTAAATTATGTAAAAATCACAGATCAAAAATAAAATATTAAACTGCAGTCAAATAATCATGTAAGTCAGAATCATCTTTAGGCATAAATTTCATATCCATAATAATTAAAACGTAGAACCATCATTCTTTCAGAAAGTTTACAGTTGGAACCATCTTTTGGCATACATTAAATAAAACATTTGATTGTGAACATACGTGGTTTTTATTTCCCTGTAAGAAACATGTAAACATGCAAGCAAGCATGCAGCATGCAGTTATGCTAAATGAAATTATGCAGAATTTTAACTCTGCCAAAAGTAATTTATGCCATTGTGAATTCGAATGTATAAACATTCGGCTAAATAATAATTATACATACTAAATAATTTTTATGCCTTAAAAATATTCGTTTAAGGAAGATTATACCAAGTGTGTTATGCCAAATGAATTTCGGAGTATCAAGATTCTGCCAAATAGAAGGTACCCGTGCAACTGTGCCATTGAACTGGTGCACATAATACAATATATACCTATCTAATAAGTATCTGAAAGGTAATAATAATAATAAGGTACTAATAGTACAGATATTATAATATTGTTATGTATTTAACAGTGTACACGTCTGTACCGAAATTTTAAGGTGTATTATCCTACATATTTTAGAAGATAGCATAATGTTCTACGCGGTCGCTTTTTTGTAACCACCTAAACTTGGTCGGATTACCACGGTCTTGAAGTTCCTAATGACTTTTATTTAATTATCTCGTTAATTATTGTATGTACCGCTTTGAAACTTTACAGGTATATAACTGAATTAAGCAACTAAATATTGATATAACATTCAGTTTATATAACCGTATACAGGTTTATCGGTGGCCAAATAACTCCACGCGCATTGTAACCATGAACGTGGAGAAATTAATATCATCATAATTTGTTAACTACCTACAGGATACTAATGAAACTTCATATACATTTGAAGGTAGTTAAAAGCTACAAAATAACGTTTAAAATAAGTCTTTAGAGCTCATATTCAGAGTGTTAGGTCCTAAAGAAATGTTTTTATATTTCATTAAATAACTTTTAAACGGTATATCATTTTATTATTTTTATTGCTAAACAAATTAAAACTAATTCCTAAGAAATCATGTACAAAAGATGATAAGAATCCGCTTAACAGTTTCAGAGATCCAGCAAAACCACAAACGTTACTCCAGCAAAATCTCGAATAACTTCGCAGCCGAAGAAAGAACAAAAACAAAATAACGTGTAACATTTACCTCGTCTAGACAACTAAATGTATAGCTAATATTTATTTCAATATTCCCATTATTTAAAAAAAAGTTTTGCTGCGGTAACGTTTCAAACGTTACCCCAGCAGAATATGTTTTTGTGTAATAACTAAAAAACTATATGTGTAACAAATTTAAAAATGTGCTTAACAATTACAGAAGCTGGGCAACTAATTATCTATAAGATTTAAATGACTATTTTCGACATTATTTTGCTGGGGTAACGCACACCGGCGCGTCGTATTCCACGCGCGCTTCAAAGACAGTCAGCCAAGTTTGCGGGTATATTCTAACGAGGGAACGCACGGGACATTTGAAGGAATAGGGTTGGATTTTAGTAAGTGGGAGTCTGATACTACCTTCAGCTCCACCCAGGCCGAAAGAATTTTACCCCTAAAAACAAAGGTATCAATGTATTCGAAATACATATCAGTACATTTCAACCAAAATGACTTTGGAAAGTCTGAAATCATTCATTCAGAATGTATTTTAAACTTGTGAGAACTACCTATCTGGATTCTCCTGATTTTTGTTGTAAGTATTCCCCGCTTTTTTTTCGCATCGGAACCTCTTCCTACTACCACAAAGAAGATGTTCAGATTACCTACTTTATGAAAAAAATGTCTTCTTACTATCTTTCTTACTATCTTACTAATATTATAAATGCGAAAGTTTGTGAGGATGGATGGATGTTTGTTACTCTTTCACGCAAAAACTACTGAACGGATCTTAATGAAATTTGTTAGGTTGATAGTTGACATTCTGGAATAAGACATAGGCTACTTTTTATCCCGAAATTCCCACGGGATCGGGATATGCGCGGGAAAACCTTCCCACGCGTACGAAGTCGCGGGCAGAAGCTAGTAACCAATAAAATACACAATACACGCCGCTTTACTTGGCTTAGCCCGTAAAAGTGGTAGAAAAACCAGCCAAACGTCTGAGATAAAAAAGTTTTTACCAAAAAATTAAACCGACTCCCAAAAAACACTGCAAAGTGAACAATAACTTTAATTTCGGTAGTCGGTGTCTTTAGTTTTGTATTTTCGTTTTTGGCACCGACTTACGAAATTAAAGTTATTTTTCACTCTGCAGTGTTTTTTGGGAGTCGATTTAATTTTTTGGTAAAGATTTTTATTTCACTCTTTTTAGTTGGTCTATTTTTAATTTAGTTACAAGAGCCTAAATATCAACTACTTATAACCTTTTACAAAATATTGCTTTTCCCAATGCTGGGCCGTTAATTGTTGAGGAGTTCTCCTGGTACTTCACCATCAGCTCTACATCACCATATGCATTGTGACGAGCATAAAGTGCTTAACATCCATATTCAAGTAATCGAATCGCAATCCACTCAATACTATTGAGTTCCGGCGGCCATCTGTGGTCTTCATCATCAGTTCCACTTCCTCAAATAGTACTTTTTGAGAGCAACTGCACAAGTTACTATAATAAATACCCAAAACGTCATAGGTGTGCCTATAATATTTGAAGAGTTCCCTCGATTTCTCCAGGATCCCATCATCAGATCCTACACCTGGTGACAATGGGACCAATTTCGAAGTATACCCTTTCAATCAAAAAAAGAATTTTCCAAATCGGTTCAGCCGTCTTCGAGTAATCGATGATCATACATTAAAAAAAAAAGAAAAAAAAATATACGCGTCGAATTGATAACCTCCTCTTTTTGTCGTCGGTTGAAAATAACATATAGGTACTCGAAAATAATAATAGCCATCCTAACCGATTTTTCGGTCACGGCGGCTAATCTCATAATTGATTAGCCATCTGCGCAGGAGATATTATAGTGCACAAGCATGTGCGCAGGTACATGTGCACTGTCAGTCCCTCTACTCTCATAGTCCGATGGGACGGCAATCCGACACGACCGGAGACAGATCAGTGGCACGGGGGTTATCACACCACTACTACTGAGAAATGTCTAACAGAAAAACCCAACAGCACTTTTTTTGCTCGACCCAGGATTTGAACCCAAGACCTCTTGCTCAGCAGTCGCGAGATATGATACTAAATAGTATGTAAGTAACAAGAACTAGTAATATTTTAATCATCCGTTTAGCCGATTCCCAGCTACGCAGGGGTCAGTTTCCAGTATTTTTATGCAGCAGACTTCTTAACAAAACAAAACATTTTCTTTTCACTTCTCATGCTCTGAAAGTGCTTCTTTGTGCAGGGTATAGGCTGCACAAAATCGAATTTTGTGCACAAGGGCATTAACGTATCTACTCATAAATGTATTATATTAAGGCAAAGAAAATGAGCCATACAGCCAAATGCAATAAGAAGTTCATAGATAGAATTTGTTATTATATAATATTTACTTTAATTTATTTGCCTTATGTGTTTTTTAAGATATAATAGATATTAAAATTTTAATTCAAGTACGGAAGGTTAGTTGATTTAAGAAAATTGTTATTACAAAATTAATTAAATAGTAGGCTGTATAGGTCTGCAGCCTAATATCAATGTCGTAAGATTTAAAAAAAAATAAAGCGGCGGGAAACAGCTCTTGTTCTTTTTTCGTGCATTTATTAATTTCTTCAATTTACTAAAATTGTTAAAAATGTCCAGTGAAGAAGAGGATTTAACAGTCTCTCCTAATACGCTTATGGAAATGAATGCACAGAGAGTTGTGCAACAGATATTACCGCCAAAGTCTCGGGAAAAATATCTCAAAGTTTACGATAATTTTGTAAATTGGAGAAAAGAAAAAACAATTTCCTTCAATATTCAAAACTGTTCTAATTTTACTTTGAATTTTAATTAAAGAAATGTTATGTTATACTACTGTTTTATTTCCTCGCAATAGAAGTGAAAAGCAGAGTTTATAACTCGTCCACAAAACCATTTTTATCCTCGACATTACTATCAGCCCTCGCCTTCGGCCCGGGCTGCTAAAAGTCTCGGATAAAAATGGTTTGTTTTGTGCACTTGTTGTAAAATCTACTATTCTTTAAGTGATCGAGGTGAGGAAGAAAAGGTGAGCTGGTGGTCAAACACGAGCCTACCAAAACTTAGGAAATAAATAGTTGATGGTATCAGATTGTAATCGAATTAAAATAAATACCGCCAACAGTGTCTAACTGTTTGTAAAGTAGCTCATTTGGAAATTTTTGGAAGTTTGTTGCGAACGCGTTTTTTCACGCAAGTAATTTATTACACTTTTGTCAAGGCTTGAATCGTGTAATTTCTCTCATCTCCCTTTTTTCTAAATGGCAAAAACATGAAACCATTTATTCGTCTTCTATTGCTTTTAGTAATTTACTGAACATAACACGTGTACCCTGTGCTTATTGACTTCACACCTAACGGTTTACGCAGCAAAAAAACTCATAGGATAACTCAACCAGTTATCGCTGCGTATCAGGCAAGCATTCAACATTATCTGCTAGGCCTCTTTCTTAATACATTGGGCCACAAAGATACAGGCTGTGCCTAGTTTGGGGCCTATTGCTAAATGTTTGGTGTTCTATAACCATATGCATTTTATTTTTGTAACTTCCCACAAGTTACAAAAATATGTATGTATGTAAGATAAATAATATAAAACCTCACCACAAAAAAAAAACTGTGAGAAAATTCATGCAGTTAGAAGAGTCCGAAATAACTTAACACAAAAAACACAATAAAATACACAATACACGCCGCTTTACTTGGCTTAGCCCATAAAAGTGGTAGAAAAATCGGTTTTCTATCGGTTACATTTCGGGAGTGTGCGATGGAATTACACAATCTAATTCCACCAAGCCCGTTCCATCATCGGACTACGAGACAAACGGCGAAGCACCATCGTTACATGGTGGACATACCACCCATACGCACAAAACGTTTTGGGAATACCTTCATTATGCGTACGGCTAAGGAGTGGAATTCCCTGCCGGAGTCTGTGTTTCCTGATTGCTATAACCTGGGGTCTTTAAGTCAAGAGTGAATAGGCTACTTTTAGGTAAGATTGCCTGTCCTGTTTTACATGGAGCGACTGCCTATCTGACCTTCACAACCCAGTTACTGGGTAACACGATACCCCTTGGTCAGACCAGGTCAGATATTACTTACTACCCGTAACGACTGTCAAAGATGTACAAATGACAACCGGCTGGTCTCGGCTGTCATCGGCTTTACGAGCTTCCTAAGGCACGGAGGAGTCCGGATATGCAATATGGTCACCCATCCAAATATCGACCTCGCTAAGCGTTGCTTAACCTTGAAATTTAACCCATGCGGCTGTTATTATTTAGCCACGAGCTCCACATAAAACATCAAATAACGTTCTTATTAGCGTCAAGTAGGTATGATTTAATTTATTATGTTTTCTTTATACAACGTGTAACGGAAACCCCATATATCTGTCCAAAAGGACTGAAGACAACATCTGGTATGGAGTCTCTATGCAAAGTTTCAGCTCAAAATAAGTGACTCACAGAATTGACCCCAAATTATTGAAATTTAACCCATGCGGCTGTTATTATTTAGCCACGAGCTCCACATAAAACATCAAATAACGTTCTTATTAGCGTCAAGTAGGTATGATTTAATTTATTATGTTTTCTTTATACAACGTGTAACGGAAACCCCATATATCTATCCAAAAGGACTGAAGACAACATCTGGTATGGAGTCTCTATGCAAAGTTTCAGCTCAAAATAAGTGACTCACAGAATTGACCCCAAATTATTGAAATTTAACCCATGCGGCTGTTATTATTTAGCCACGAGCTCCACATAAAACATCAAATAACGTTCTTATTAGCGTCAAGTAGGTATGATTTAATTTATTATGTTTTCTTTATACAACGTGTAACGGAAACCCCATATATCTATCCAAAAGGACTGAAGACAACATCTGGTATGGAGTCTCTATGCAAAGTTTCAGCTCAAAATAAGTGACTCACAGAATTGAACTCAAATTATTGGTTTCGTATGTTTCTTGAATACCAGCAATAACAAACGTGTCACAGCACTATGAGGGTCATCACTTTCCACATAATTAGGTATAATTATTAATTAGATTAGGGTATGATAAGGCTGACGTACATTTGTTAGGTAAAAGCTCTAAATAAATATAGATTAAAAAAAAATCACTTCCCACGTCACTTGCCAATAAAACGATAAATCTCTTCGTTCTTCTTAATTTGAAAAATTCGGCCTCTGGCAGCCTCTGGTATCAATTTATTGAAATTTCTAATATGCTCCACACATGTAGACATAGGATTAGAAAACGCTTGCCATATCGTTTGTTATCATCCAAAGAAGCCGTGCACTCGGTATGTATATACCCTTTAAATTACACGTTGTATAATGTTAATAATTCATCAACATCCACAGCATGACTTCGCTGTCTTTGCGCTGACTTAACCTTGATTACACACCAATGAATCTTATTACGAACTTCTTCAAAAGTTAATCTTCCCTCCGTTTCTCACATCCGCCCTGTTTAACAGTGTAAAAGCTAAAATAATTTTATTTCTACGCGAGATTATCGCTAGTGCGCACAATCAATAATTTTGTATCAATGGCTGACCGCTTATTAGCAAAGGAAAAAACAATAACTGAACATGTATGATTATATGGCTTGGTGTGCACAAGAAATATATGGATGTGGTGCTGCTGGGTTTTTGTTGGGTTTCCCGTCAATTGTGAAGTTTTGATTTAGGATACCATTAGGGAAGGTAATTCTTCCGTGTCTGGTTTTGTGTAAGTTTAAATCTTTGCTAATACGACCACATTAAGCAACCATAGTGAGGTAGTAACCTTTAAAAAAATAAAATGATGTTAATCTCTTAGTTCGCAAGATTTTCCGTACAAACTTTAATTTCCTATTTAAGCTCTTTAGATCTTGATCCTTCAATAAAATCTAATCTATATTTGACATCGGGTCTTAAACTATCTCCGTACCAATTTCATCAAAATCGTTAGCGAATAATCCGTGAAAGCTTAACAAACAAAGAGACAGACTTTTATTATTAGATGGTGGGTTGAAATTATTCTGCAGAGAAAAAGCTGTCATGAGTTTACCTTACTTGTTGACTTGCCTTCCCTGTTATTTTATTTCATACGCAGATTATAATAGATGCCTTGATGAAGATGATGAGGCCACAGTTACCGAAACTGAAAGTGTAAAAAGTTCCAAAAATATCTCTTTTATTTATATCCACACTGTCAGCGCATCACCTATGCGCGTGATCCACTGCGGGGAATGTGCGGGGTCCCGCACATTCCCCGCAGTGGATCACGCGCATGGGTGATGCGCCGACACACACTAATTTAACGAGCTATACATAAACGTGTACAGTGATCCAGTGGAGGGCAAGGTTCCTCTCCCTTTTCCACTAAATCCTGTATTCTGCGAATAACGAGACTTTATTTGTATGTATTTGAAATATTTATATTTCCATCCAGCCTCGTCTGCAGTCTTCTCCAGCCAGTCTGTCAGAAATTAGTCAAGATCGTCACACCAGCATTTTGTAGAGCTGCCTTAATCGAAGCTTAACGATACATAAAAATCATAAGATATACAAACATACGTAGGTAATGTTGTCGTAAAACTATAATTGTAATGCAAACTTGCGCCTTAAACGCAGAAGCCATGATACAGCCAAAAATTTCTTACGTAACTTGCAAGAACCTTTATAAGAATATTTAACAAGCTTATGCCCGCGGCTTCGCTTGGCTGAAAAGTCTTTTCAGAGCAAAAAACAAACTAGGTTACATCCTTCTCCAAGGTGTAATCTATGTCTGTATCAAATTTGTTCTGATTATGATGAAATTTAAGATAGGTAGGTAAGATAGGTTAAATGGTTAAATCGTGAAAGTGTAACAGACATACAGTTACTCCCGCATTTAATGTTAGTAAGTAAGTAGACATTTTTATAAGAAATAAATAACAAAAGTAAGATCCACACAAAACCCCATGCTGTAAACTTTACGCGTTTGCGGCATAAAATCACAGTCGACGATATAATTCTCATAATCCGGAGTGCGCGCATTCAACATAACCTTTCACACCTCGAGTCGTGCGCGCGCGCCATTGTGCACGACTGTACCAAGCACTTGTGAATACGATTGTACTTATTATAGTTGAAACTATCGTGAGAAAAGTTTTAGGTGTGATTGTATTGATAGTGAAATTATTGGAAGTGTTATGCTATGGAACTTGTGTGGGTCATTAGTCATACACCGGTCATCTGTGATCATCGATCATGATCATAATCATCATAGATCGTGTGCTCACAAATTATTTAAAGATCTTTCCAGACGCCTAGTTAGCACTTCGCGTGACCCAAGGGCTGGCTTTTACCTTGGACAGTTAAGCGTTGCCATACAACGTGGCAATGCCACCTGGACGCCATATTTTAGATTATTTTTAAATTAGTTTAGAGTTTTTATTTAAGTGTATCATAGCTACTTACACTTAAGCCTAGCTAATTTAAAGTTTATATGCGATGAAACTAAACTTGGCGTTAAAACGAAGCTCAGTTTTAGAAAAAATATATATCCGCCAGTCAAAAATCAGATGCCTGTGGAATGCAATAGAATTGATACAATAGAAATCATTATAAAAATTGATTTGTTTTTGTATGCATAGTCCCAATACACATTGCCTTACTACGGTGTGCAACTTAAAACAACAACTTATGACCTTTTCTTATCTTCTACACATTTCTACTCACCTTTTTTTTTAAAGATTACTGTCATTGTGGGTAGAATTCACATTACTAGCAATCCTGTTAACCCCTCCAACTAAGCTAAATATGCTTGTGTCTGGAGTGGGTTCACGACAAACGTGTAATGGGTGGGGTTCGAACCAGTGACCTCTCGATCACAAGTCCGACACCTGATCCATTGGGCTATTGACGCTTGTTGGTCTTATTTATGAAATTTTCAGGATTTTTATTTTGTCTGTTACAAACACCTGGACATGATTGTATGGGCACCTATTACTTTAATTTATTTATTATTTCGGTACTTTTATCGTATTTGCGACGAAACGGCGAAAAAACGACCTTTCTGGGACGAGAACCAGGAAGGAAGGCGTCTCCTGCACATTTGGGAGCACATCGATGTTGAGATGGAAATCGGTTTGAATGGGCTGCAGCGCTCAAGACTCCGTTGCCAAAAAGAAAGCCTTTCGCCACGTACGTCTTGTCCAGCTGGTAGTATGTAGCTGGCCAGTCTAAATAACTTCAAAGTAAAACCGAATGGGTTAATTATCAAGAGAACAAACTCTGAGCATAATTACACCAGTGTTGGTACACTTATGCACAAAACTGTAATAAAAGCGTACTAAGTGCTTAGACACCTGCAACGCTGAGCTTATAAAGTTGTTTGTGCGCGATTATACCATTAAAACGCTTGTGAACACGACTGTTCGTACTGTTTGAACCAAAAGAAGCCATTATAGGAAATCTATGTATGTATACGCTTCGAGAACTGCAAGAAGTTTACTGAAGGTTAGATAATTTAATAATAATATGTTTAATGTAGAGCCACTGCTCTTTCGTGGCTCAGTGCTTACAGGCACGACTTACGAGCTATAGGACGTAGGTTCAAACCCAGACAAGCATATTACTTTGTGTCATTTATTTATTTATTAAAACTTTATGCAACACAAATATGTACAAAGGCGGACTTAATGCCATAGGCTTCTCACCAGTCAACCATGGGTGGTGATGAGATAACTTGGCAGGTGCATAAAAAAAACCTAAGTACATAATATATTCACAGTAAAAGTCTTCTTACGAGTATATACAACGTGTAACGGAAACCCCATATCTATCCAAAAGGGCTGAAGACAACATCCGGTATGGAGTCTCTATGCACAGTTTCGGCACAAAATAACTGACTCAAAGAATTGATATCTAATCATTGGTTTCATATATTTCTTGAATACTAATCATAACAAACGTGTCACAGCACTACGAGGATCAATAACTTTCCACGTCACTTGCCAATAAAACGATAATTATTTTCGTTCTTCTTAATTTGAAAAATTCGGTCTCTGGTATCAGTGTATTGGAATTTGTAATAAGTTCTACACACGTAGACTTAGGATTACAAAACCCTTGCCATATCATTTGTTATCATCCAAAGAAGCTGTGCACTTGATATTATGTATATAACCTTTAAGTTACACGTTGTATATATACATAAATAACTATTACATTTATCTTTTTTTATTGTCATTTTCATAATCAGCACTACTCTCAAAGCGGAGAAGTATATCATCAGGAGAAAACAGAACCAGGACTGAAAAAATCTGGACACTTGCAAGATTCATCAAACTGCACTGGGGCCGAGTGGTGGATTACAGCCCTTTCGAGGAGGTATGTTTACTAGCAGTGGGGAGGTTATACGCTTATTATTGTTACGAGCTGGGGTTTACACTTTACTTAAATAAACACAAAACAAAAACCAACACAGTTATTCACAGTACAATACTTGTCACTTAACACTTAAATTGCACCGAAATTCACTTGTAAAGCTTCGAATTATATCGCGTCATATCTTGAAATAAGACTGCTCTCTGCGTTCCTCTGCGATCTATTTATACCCCGGTCTATGAGTTCTAGAAAATTCTTGTAAAATCGACACACCGCCTACAATGCTAAGAATATTCCAGAAGCTACTCGATATACTCAGTACTGCTACTCGCCGCTAGATGGCGTTAGTGTCTCGAACATTCTAGATTTCTGTCGAAGTTTCTCGACATACTTGATATATGAGCAGCGAAGAAAGTATGTGCTATGGCGTCCCACAAGGTAGTGTTCTTGGACCTACCTTATTCTTAATCTACATTAACGAGCTCTGCAGACTCAATATACCAAATTCGAAACTTTTAGTCTACGCTGACGATACGGCAATAATTGTACAAGGAAGAGACTGGCATGAGACCCGCTCACATGCAGAATCCGCATTACGAATGGTTTCTAACTGGCTATCGAATAACTTGCTTACTCTGAACATGGATAAAACTCAATTTATAACATTTGCTCCACGTATAG
This sequence comes from Tholera decimalis, assembly GCA_943138885.2. Classification (NCBI taxonomy): domain Eukaryota; kingdom Metazoa; phylum Arthropoda; class Insecta; order Lepidoptera; family Noctuidae; genus Tholera; species Tholera decimalis. The sequence continues at coordinate 31,163,543 of OW964569.2, read as the reverse complement.
CTTCTCAACCAGCTTCTCCTTTCGCTTTGATTATCCACAATTGTCTTTCCGTAAATAATAATAACTGCTGTTGCAAATCTATCTCGCGAACAAATAGTAGAAATTACTTAGGCGTAACAGTTGATAGCACTATGTCCTGGAACGAGCACATTGGTTCATTAGTTGCACGGGTTAGGAAACTGACATTTGTGTTTAAAAAATTAAGATCCTCAGCGGACCTCCCTACGCTTAAGACAGTTTACTATACACTAGCCAACTCCATCCTGAACTATTGTATAGCCGCATGGGGTAGTTCAGGAAAGTGTTTAGAAAGAGCGCAGCGAGCGGTTCTTAAAGTCATGTCACACAAACCAGTTCGTTTTCCAACTGAGGAACTGTATGCACTGTTGCAAGTACCTAGGGTAAGACACAGTTTCCTTCTGAACTTAATTTTAAGAAAATATACTGAACTTAGTTTCGACCACAGCTTTAGCAGCCAGAGTAGGCGGAAACGTAGACCTGTTAAAGTCTGCCCAGTAGTACTAGCTAGCATTGTAATAGTTAGACGACAATACATCTTCATAAGCCCAATTTTGTATAACAAAATAAATGAAATTTTGAACATTTACCCCCTTACTTCACGAGAATGTAAATCAAAAACACATAAGTGGCTCAGTTCTTTGACTTATGAAGAGCTTGAAGATGTTGTGAAAGCTTAAAATAAAAAGACATAAAATAAATTGGTAACGTCCCTTTCATTCCTCACTGCTTTCCAAATCGCAAGGGTAACGAACATACGCACCTTCCTACCTTTACATATATACACATTCACTCACACGCCTACACATACATACACTACACATACATACACTACACATACATACACTACACATACATTCCACGCATACACACATTCATTCCAAATTAAAAAAAAAATATTTTTGTTTCTTTTCCTTTTATATTAATTCATGGAACACTGTAGTCTCCCCTCTTGGAGGTGGGCGCTAATGGTCGCGACACAGTATTTCATACTAATGTGATAGTTAACGTACACAAACTTTTGGAAACTGATTTTTGTTCCAATAAATATTTGTATTTGTATTTGTACTTCACTAAGCGACTGGCGTAACACTATGTTTAATGTAGGCACGAATAAGGTACCTACGTATACACTGCTGGACATATTTCTTCCGCAAGTGTCGCCGCATCAATACGTCTTTACGTCTCGCATCTATCAGATTCCGCAATCTTAATCTGGTCAACGCCCCACCTACTGAAATAACTGTCCCTTTGTATCGTGTTTCAGTACTGAGTCCCACGAGACTGGTCATTGTGGTGACAAGCAACGGGCCTTAGGCCAGTAGTGAGATGTCTAGAGCAACAAACGACAGTGTTAACGAGTACTTATTTTTGCAATCGGGGAGAAACCTTCAAAAGGCTTTTGGGGAAAAGAGCAGGCAGTGTGGGATTCTCACTAAAACCAACCTGGTCACCATCACCGCATTACTTCCTAAAACTTTAAAAGACCACTCCACTGCCCCTTTGTGCAAACCCTTTTAGGGCATCACTAGGGAGACTGCAAAGGGGTCTCTCCTGAGCCTCGCTGTACACTGTGGCATAAGATCACTGTTCCACCGTCTTCTCGGATTTCAATCAGTGGACGGACAATGTTACCACATAAATTGCCTATGATAAGCAGATCATTGAAGCTTTTTGTGAACTACTTGTTGGTACTTACTTTACTAATACTTGGTATCTCGCTTGGTCCTTTATTCAGCTAAGTCCAGTCTGATGATTCATATGCTTAGTCTTCTCCCTACTATGTCAGTATCGGCTTTCATAACCGGATGCAACTGAGCACCATGGGGCGACTGCCTAACTGATCTCCATGACCCAGTCGATGGGTCACATGATACTCCTTGGCAAGAATAGTCGGATATTAAGGCTTCTGACTACCCGTAACTACTGTTAAAGATGTTCAAATGACAGCCAGAATCATGAACGTGGTTTCCAAGGCACGGAGGAATGTCGATACTGTTAAAATGGTCACTCAGCCACGGTCTGAGCTCCTTGGTAAAGAATTATTCTGATGATTAAACAACGAAGGTAATGCTCAACGAACTACAACGTGTAACGGAAACCAATCTATCCAAAAGGACTGAAGACAACATCTGGTATGGAGTCTCTATGCAAAGTTTCAGCTCAAAATAAGTGACTCACAGAATTAACCCCAAATTATTGGTTTCATGTTTCTTGAATACCAGTAATAACAAACGTGTCACAGCACTATGAGGGTCATATCGTTTGTTATCATCCAAAGAAGCCGTGCACTTGGTATGTATATACCTTTTAAATTACACGTTGTATATGACTACCAGCGGGGTTTCCATGCAATAAAGCGCAAAATCGCAATAACTATAAGCAATAAACATTAGCAAACTCCAAGACCATTGGTCTGAGTGTCAACTACACTATGACCCTTATACCAAAATACTGAGAACACAGTTCATATGTTCACATGTGAACTAAAATAATGTGTTTAGACCTGATACCGTTATTTGTGACTCAGGCGCAGTCATTGCCGAGGCAATCGCATTTAGAATAGACAAATTACATTGCTTATTTTTAATGACTGTTAAAAATTAGTCTGTTAACTAAATGGATTGTCTGATTGTCGTCTAGACGTTTCTAGATATTAGTGCTAAGATCTGTTTTGAAGTTGGCATTACCAGCAGTAAGTTGCAGCTAAAACAGAGAAAGTGGTGACTGGTGGGCGTTTTGGGAGACTGTCATCATGTACCTTTTGACGTTCAGAAAGCAGAGATTTCAGACTAGTTTGAATAAATGCCATTCAATTTTGAGTATCAAACACGAAATTAAAAAATATTTATGCCTTTACGTGCGCACAACTTATTTGCGGCATATCTATTTTATTTATTTATGCAAGTTATGCCTTATGCATTAAGTTATACATTTGCGATCCAAGCGTACCTCGCTTGGATCGCAAATGTGGGAGGGGAGGTACATCGATTTTGATCCTGAATTTATTTTCGAAAATATACCTGTTACATACAGGTATATTTTCCACTTTTGTATCAATTTTTTTTTGTAAAAAATTATACCTATATTATTTTGATCAACTAATCTTTACAGATAAGGTAACGTTAGATAACTATTATGACCAGGCTTTTTTAAACTGACTGCTAACTTTTAAAAACGAAGTCATGCAGTTCTAGAAACATATCCAAAAGTCTCCTTCAAAATAAATAAATGACTTCATACGGATATTCGACAAATAAAATTAGTGACGCGCATAATTTCTGCACACTATTATCGATATCGATATCCATAAAGATGGTTACTCGCTGTCGGTATTTTTAGCCGCGCACAAAACGGCTATAACGCGTCGGGCCAGCCATAAAATAATATTCCTTAATACATTATAATAGTGCTATCCCTGGGTAATGTTTATAAGTATTGGAATTACAGGGCGGCTCGGGTCTGGCTACATATTGAGTGGAGGCTAGTCCAAGAGAAAGGTGGAAGCGATTTGGTTTGTGAAATTACTTTGAACAATGAATACTCAATTAAGCCATCAAAGGAAAAGTGAACGGATCTTCTGGGCTCGCTCTTTCTATTATGGACCTCATGCATGGAGATTCCTCATACTTTTTTATTCAAAAATTAGTGTTCACTCAATCCTTCATAACCAACTTCCAACTTAATAAAAACTATGGGCATAAATAACTAGAAACACAGTTTGTGTAAAAAGATTATATTGCCTTACTTTTTAACTACATTTTGCTTCCACCACGTGATAAACCGGTAGCATAACCAGTTCACACAACGTTTAAATCGCTACCTCTCATGTATTACACCGCTACCTTACATCGGATCTCATCGGTGCGTCTGATTGGCTGCGTGTGGCGAAATCGTTCGATTATGTTCCGATTCATTCGATGACAGATTACAGTCGAAATTATCGATACAGCACTACACGGAACAATTTGTTTTGAGGTGTACGTATTCACCCGTTATTTTATATAATTGTTACTTAGGTTGGTTTATTTTCTGAGATAATTACGATTAAGCTAAAATACCATACAAAATATTGAGCAACAGGTAAAGGAAAGAGATGCGAAATGTGGAGGCAAAAACAGCCATCCCACCATATTTCATCAACCCGGAAGAATACCTACCGCCCGGACACAAACTGCAGTGGCCAGTCTAGAAATCACTTAACAGATTGCGTTGTAATTATAATTTTGCCAAATAGAGTATGCTTGATCCATAGTAATTAGTCGTCTCGTGGTCTCACGTCTCGTGCACTGCCACCTGCATCTTCCAAGATTTAAACGAGGCCAATGTAAGAGCTGTACAGGTGCATCCATATTGGTCTGAGGATATATAATTATAGACTAGAAAAGAAGAAAAGGAACTGAGGTCCCATTTACAGACCGTAACGTTTTTTAAATAGATCTTTTCCTTGTGGAACAATAATAAAACTTCTCTTTGCCTTCAAACCGAGACGGCGTTTTAAAGTAATAAAAGATTTTCACCTTTGTCAATATGTTGTAAATAATGAATCTCGTCTCAAATGTCTATCGTGACCTTTTGTAGATCTTTGAAGTAGAATATTCACATAAAACTAATTATACACACTAAAACTGCCTCATAATAGCATTTATAGTATTTATTTTACACTTGCAAGGCTGTAATATTTAAATAACTGCAGTTCTTGGGTTTAAGTAGTAATAAAACCGTAGGTAGTTATTTTATAATGTTAATATAAACTGTTTAAGGAGCAGTTGAAGTTAATAAATGTGCTGTATGTAATTCTTAAAATAAATTATTATATTAGTTAGGTGTAAAGTTTTAGCACAGCCGTGAGGAACACGTTTTTATTTTATTTTATATATGACTACACGGTAAATTATTGTTTCTTAAAAAATCTACTTCATTACGTTTATTTCTAGTCAACGTAGGTTCCTTAGTAGCTTAGCTACAGTACTTTTTTAGCCCACAAGCCATGTGCCCGATGGCATTGCCCATGGAAGCTTCTATTTCCAAACATGAAACTAAGGAATGAATTATTAAATGATTTTTATCAAAAGAGCGGACTAGTGCAAAAGTATAGAGAGGAAATATTTAAAAAACTTAAGAAACACTGCGTTAATGCATCATCCTTCAATAATTAATCAATAAGCCCGTGGCTAAACATGCCGCATGGGTTGTCGAGAGCAATCTGACCATCTAAACAAACCGAGATTCCTCCGATTGACCACGTTTGAACGAAATTTTACTGCATGTTATGCGATGATGTGGTCACCTATGTCAACCCGTACACCTAGAAGTAATCTATTCACTCATGACTTAAAAACCCCTATCTATCCATAGCTATATACAGGGTTATTGGAAATAAGTCCCGATCCTGTTAAGGGCGTGTAGATGAGGCCATTAACTATAAATCAACCCTAAGTTTCTAGGCCTAAAGTATACCATTATCGAGAAAAAAAATATTTTAAAATATTAAAATAAAATAGGACTTTATCTCTTTTAAAAATTTATAAAAAAAAACGAAAACACGTTTTAGCATTCTTATTTATTAAATAGCTAAAAAATTAAGTTGCGCATAATAAAAAAACATAAAACAATTAAAAACCTCCGTACTTTTGAAAAAAGAGATCCAATACTTATTTTATTTTTATGGTTTTTGCAACGTCTTATGAAATAAATATTTTGTTTTTCTCCTGAAAATCACTAATCTATTTTGACGGCGGAACATTTTATTTGTTAGTTAATGACCTCATCTACACGCCCTTAACAGGATCGGGACGTATTTCCAATAACCCTGTATATATATCCATAGCTATCAAGAAATCTCCTCACACAACACCTGCTTGGAATTATGATCCATAGCTGTTGCTCTTGTTGATTGTGCGTCAACACTGAAACGTCGACAATGAAAGTATTTCTAAAACGATTCGTGCTTATGGGTGGAATTTCCAATTTATGCTAATCACATCACTGTATCTACATTTTGTAGTCTTATGATGGAACGGGCTGTGCCTAATGAAACTGTACAATCAGTGCCCTGACACCAAATAAATTACGATCAGAGGCTTTATCCAAAATCCCCTACTATCAGCTAATGCTATTGTTGACATGTTTGTAAAGGATAGATCACGTGACATCACGAAAGCGTCTATCGATCCCATACATTATTGTCGTTTTCAGGAGCTTGTGGCTCATAACAACAGTCGCATGGGTCGATCTTCAAGCTGCTTAACCAGTGGTCAGTTTGTGGATGGGTAATCAACTTATCGAGAGTCCTGCGTACCTTAGAAAGCACGTTAAAAATAAATAAATAGAATCTTTTTATTTCAAACATATTATACCCGACCGTATCGAGCTTCTGGGGGTAACACTAACTTCTACCCTCAATTTTGGCCCGTTTATCGAGGCTAAGGCTCAACTAGTATCAAAAAAGTTGGGAATCCTAGCAAAGGTGAGACGGTACTTCACACCCGAACAGTTGCTCAATCTCTATCAAGCCCAGGTTCGGTCGTGTATGGAGTACTGCTCTCATCTTTGGGATGGATCTGCTAAATACCAACTGGACGCGCTTGAGTCAATCGAGAAGCGGGCCAAGAGACTCATTGGCAACGATGCACTGGTCGAGTCAAAGCTCCAGAGCCTTGAACATCGACGACGAGTTGCAAGTCTATCGGTTTTCTATCGGTTACATTTCGGGAGTGTGCGATGGAATTACACAATCTAATTCCACCAAGCCCGTTCCATCATCGGACTACGAGACAAACGGCGAAGCGCCATCGTTACATGGTGGACATCCCACCCATACGCACAAAACGTTTTGGGAATACCTTCATTATGCGTACGGCTAAGGAGTGGAATTCCCTGCCGGAGTCTGTGTTTCCCGATAGCTATAACCTAGGAGTCTTTAAGTCAAGAGTGAATAGGTTACTTTTAGGTAAGCGTGCTCCATCTTCGACCACATCATCACTTACCATCAGGTGAGATGGTGGTCAAACGCGAACCTATTTTAAATATAAAAAACATTTTTAATTTAATTATTATATTTATATTATTAATTTATTATATTATAGTATTATTAATTTAATTTAATTTAAGTATTATGTCATCACACACATGTGACATCGAATAAATAAACATTAATTTAATTTAAGTATTTGCCTCCCTCTGGGGCGCCGGGCACGCGCACTTGAGTTTGAACCCAGTGTCCCAGAAGGGCGCTGTCCGGCTTGTGGCTGAGCACATTCAGGATGGTGTTGTCCCGAGCCCGATGTTGTTGTGTTGTGTCGAGCCGTCAGTCCCGGCTATTATTTATACATCTTTGATTGTCGTTATGGGTAGTCAGTAGTCAGAAAATCTGAGACGAGTCTTGCCATGGGGATCGTGTTACCCAGCTACTGGTATTTGGAGGTTAGATGGGCTGTTGCTGACCAACCGATTATTATTACGTAATTACACTACGAAAATTGGTTTCCATATAAAATTCTTTGTAAAAAAGTCGGATATAATGACTTCCCTTACAGTGACATGTCGCTTATTATGACCCATTTTTAATAAATTATGTCCGGTTATAATGATCGACATGATTATTTCTTTACACCTTCGGTAATGTTCGTTGATTCCCGACGACGTTCAGACCCGGGTTGACGGCGCATCATGTTCCACGCGCGCCTCAAAGAGCATTCAGCAGCATTGAAGGGGCCTGAGACGGCTATGGCCCGCTTGGGTTACGGGCATCTTCAAACGAGATATCGCAGCCACGGATCACAAAAGCAACTGAAAGGACAGGATGGATTTTTAGTCCGTAGAAATCTGACACTCCCTTTCGCTCCACTCAGAGCAGAATGCATCATTTGATGATTTTCCCAACGGGAAAAAATAATAAAGATAAAATAAAGAAAGGCTAGATAATGATGATTGACTTATTGACAACCGCCTTTGCTACGGTACCGTTGACAGATTGTTATTTGTCTAGAAGTCCAGCCCAAGAGATTGATGAATGATCATGAATCATCCGTGGGTGGGTTCGATTCCCGCAGGAAGCATACTTTGTAAAGTTGTTTCCAGTTTGGCTAGGACATTGCAGGTCTGAATCACCTGATTGTCTGATAAAAAGATGGTTTCGTGCTTCGGAAGGCACGCAACTGCTATGCGACTCCCAGATGCGTCAAGTGTCTGGGCGAGCACAGCACTGCGGACTGCCCTCGGCCCAAAGATCGAACCCTCTGTTCGGAACCACCCAGCTGCGTTCTCTGCGGCCAGACCGGTCACCCGGCAAACTACCGCGGCTGTCCCAAAGCCCCCAAACTCGCTCCTAAATTAGCGAAGCGCGCCAACGCCCGCCAACAAAGAGAGGCACCTTCCTCTCAAATTCCCCAACGTCTCGCTCCTCAGAGACCATCCCCGTGGAACAGGCTGAACCACGAAAAAGCCTTTCCCTCCTTGGCCACTGCCAAACCTTTGCAGGCACTGATGGATATACCCATCGCAGCGCAGATCCTGCCTATAGCCGTGGCTCCAGAGGCCACAGCCAGTCCCCAACCCGAGCCTCAAACCACTGCTGCTCCAGCAGCCAAACAACCGCCCAATCCCTCACCCGTCGCGCACGGCGAGTCTTGCAGCCAGACTCTACTGCGCCACTATAGAATATTTATGACCCGCCAAGCCAGGTCTCTCCGCGATGCCCTTCTGGCTGCCGAGCAGCAGAATAACGGCAAAATTACGACGGCAATGTACAGCCAAATATTCAGCACACACAGTGATGTCGTGCTAGGCCGTCAGAGGCCCTTGAGGCGGTCTAGAAACTTTGACACTAGGGTGTATGGGGGGGGGTCCCAGTGTGGGCCCTGTGCATCCGGACGCGACCACTAAAGTTGGTCGCATGCCAGAGGGTCATGGCTATCCGAATGATCCGGGGATACCGCACGATCGCCGGCGAATCGGCCAACCTCCTTGCCGGAATGCTGCCCTGGGATCTGGAGGCGACTGCCCTCCAGCGCGTCTATGAATGGCGCGTGGAGGCGCAGCGCCGGGGCGTATCCCCGCTGCCTCGAGAAGTCGAGGCGCGGCGGGAAGAGCTCCGGCGCGATCTCAGGGCAGTATGGAGGGAGCGACTGTCGCAACCGACGGCCGGGCACGCCGCAATTGCGGCGGTAAGACCCCTCTTTGAGGAGTGGCTAGATCGGCGTCACGGAGTCCTGACCTACCGCATGACGCAGGTCCTCACCGGACACGGAAGTTTCGGGAGGTACCTGTGTCTGATGGGTAAGGAAGAGACGCCTGGGTGTCACCACTGCGAGGGTCGCCCTGAGGACACAGTCGAGCACACGTTGCAGGACTGCCCAGCTTGGACAGAGCACCAACGTGTCCTCACGGCGACAATAGGCGGAGACCTCTCACGCCCGACCTTGGTCGAGGCCATGCTGCGGGGCGAGAGGGAGTGGGAAGCGGTCGCCTCCTTCTGCGAAGCAGTCATGCTTCCGAAGGAGGAGGCGGACCGCGTGAGGGAGAGGATGGCGTCCTCCCTCCAGCCCAGCCGCAGTGGTAGACGCCCACGGCGTCGGACGTCGGCCGACGATCTCCGGCCACCGTAGGCGCGGGCATGCGGACAGCGAGTAAAGGGCAACTCGCTGTCCGACCATGGACCATGCCCGGGTCGACGGCGCGTCGTGTTCCACGCGCGCCTCAAAGAGCGTCAGCAACATGACGAGGCCCCCTCTGCAGAGGGCCGAAGCCTGCCGGGGTCGTGGGACTCATCCCGTTACCGTGGCCCCGGTATGTAAAGGGTTATTGAAGGAACACCGTGGATTTTAGTCAGTAAAAGTCTGACAGTCCCTCCCACCCTGCCCGGAGTGGGAGGACTTATTTGATAATTTTATCACGTTAAAAAAAAAAAAAGGTTGTATGGGGTCGTTAGTCCTTCTACCCACGCGATAAGAAGAAGAATGAGCCTTATTCTCATTTGTCATACAAACTGTAGTGTTTGATGATATGAATAATTGCATAAATTATGTAAAAATGTGTGATGTTATTGTCAACCGGCCATAGTAATTTTCCGTAATCATTTCTAGCAAAACTAAAATATTTGTAGTTTTATGCAGATTTTCCATTTACTTTGTCAATGCGTCAGACCATACGAAAGCAAACGATTACGACGCGACGTCAGAATAACAAAACCGGTGCTCTCTGTGACGATTCCGAAACGGCATAATCATGGTTGAAGGATCAAATCTTAGTAATAATCTTAGTAATACCTAATCAACAAACAATTAAAAACAACGTCTCATTCCATAGAATTACATTTTATACAAACATTAAATGTTTCTTTATTTATTTAGCTATTAATGTTCACACATATATCAAACTTACAGAGGATAAGAAAAATAGGTGCAAAGGTAATCATTATTTCTATAAATTCTTAGCTTGAGACATTGAGGCTTGAGAGTATCAGAGGTGACTTCAAGCTGTAGGATGTGGGTTCAAACCCAGACAGACACATTACTATGTGTTATTTCCATTATCACGACTGTTCTCAGAACGGTGAAGGAAAGCATCTGGAGGAAGCCAGCTTGTCCTTGGACCAACTGATTCGACTGAGCCCGCGTGGTGTAACTATGTATGTAGCAGCAGTGGTAATGGTATAAGTGCTGATAAACTTAAGCATTTACTTGTAATGAGCATACTTGCGTATGTTATATTACAGAAAAATAAACGAGAGCGTTTTAGCGAGCATTCTAGCGAAAGGACGTGAAAGCTTCGAGCTTTTTGCCCAGCCGAGCTTCTGTCATTGCCGAGCTGCCGCCGAGTCGCGACCGTCAAGTCTGACATCTTCATGGAGAATATTTTTTGACGAGCAGCAACTAGAGCATTAACTAGAAAGATCATGAAAATGTTCAATTATTTAATGTTCAGTTATTTGTGACCCAAAGGCTGGCTTTTACCTTGGACAGCGGTTAAGCATTGCCATACAGTGTGGCAATGCCGCCAGTCTTTTGGGCACATTACCAGTAGACAGCGATGAGCATGAATTTCTGGAGGCCATATTTTAGTTTATTTTCAGATGTATATATATAGTTTAGGGTTTTTATTTAAGTGTATATTCAATTATTGATTAAATTAATGTTCAGTTCGACAAATTTAAAATGGCGAATGCTCGATGTTCTGTTACAAATGATTGCTCAAATCTATCAGCACCTATCAGCTTAATATTTTGCGTATGAAATGAAGACAGAGGCTTTAAAAGCCATAACAAAGCGCCTATCTATCATCGAATACGATTTTCGTAACGTAAAATTACCATACATTTCTGATATTTAGACAATCAACTTCTCCTGAGGAGCTCGTGGCCAAATAATAACAGCTGGACGGGTCTATCTTCAAAGTAAAGCAACTCATGCCAAGGTCAGCCAGTGGATGGAGGAACATTATAACATAAGAGAGAACGAGATCCCCCGTGCCTCGGAAAGCACGTTAAGCCGTAGGTCCCGGCTGTAACTCGTACATTTTTGGCAGTCATTACAGGGAGTCAGAAGCCAGAAAATATGACACTGGTCTTGCCAAAGAATATCGAGTTACCCGTTGAGTTACCCAACTTCTGGGTTGTAGAGATCATATAGGTAGGCTGCATCCGATTGGAACCCGATCCCAAAATATTTGGGAAAAGGTAATACTGATGATGAGACCTTCTCCAGATTAAATTATTTCCTTATCTGACTTCATTCAGCTAAACGATAACTGGATGAAGCACGTAACACGAATTAGTTCAAGAAAAACAAGCCTTGTTGACATTGTAGCAACAAATAACGCTCACTCCACCTCCAAAACGTTGTCAATATTCATACGCGCAAAGTAAATATTAATTTATCTAATCGACAAACAAATCGAAAGGACGCCACTTACGGCGGCGCGTACTAAGGACCTATTACCATAGCAATCTGGAACGCATAAACTTAAGATTGTACTAATTAAGTGTACATACAGCGTTCCCCGTTTATCCTAAAGATACCAACGTACGATATAAATAAAGCAAAATCTGATAGTGAGGAGTAATTAGCTAGTCTTATGAGAGAAAAATGGCGGAGTTTGAGATTTTTTGTATGAGTATCCGAATGTTTTGAAGAAATATGTTATAAAAATAAAGATTAATTGTATAGTAAAGTTATAATGTATCAGAACTCAGTGGCATACTTACTTTCGCTAAGCTCTATATAATTAAAATTAAACCGGCTCCCAAAAAACACTGCAAAGTGAAAAATAACTTTAATTTCGGTAGTCGGTGTCTTTAGTTTTGTATTTTCGTTTTTGGCACCGACTTCCGAAATTAAAGTTATTTTTCACTTTGCAGTGTTTTTTGGGAGTCGGTTTAATTTTTTGGTAAAAAGTTTTTATTTCACTCTTTTTAGTTGGTTGATTTTTAATTTACCTAGTTACAAGAGCCTAAATGTCAACCACTTATAATATTTTATAAAATATTTCTTTTCCCAATGCTGGGCCGTTAATTTTTGAGGAGTTCTCCTGGTAGTTCACCATCAGCTATACATCACCATGGGCATTGTGACGAGCATAAAGTGCTTAATATCCATATTCAAGTAATCGAATCGCAATCCATGAAATACTTATTATTGAGTAGTTTCGGCGGCCATCTGTGGTCTTCATCATCAGTTCCACTTCCCCAAATGGTACTTTTTGAGAGCAACTGCACAAGTTACTATAAGAAATATCCAAAACGCCATAGGTGTGCCTATAATATTTGAAGAGTTCCCTCGATTTCTCCAGGATCCCATCATCAGATCCTGACTTGGTGACAAATGGTACCAATTTCGAAGTATACCCTATCAAACAAAAAAAGAATTTTCCAAATCGGTTCAGCCGTATTCGAGTACTCGATGATCAAACATAAAAAAAAAAAAAATATACGCGTCGAATTGATAACCTCCTCCTTTTTTGTCGTCGGTTGAAAATAACATCGCTAGACATACACAAAGCATTCCTTATTACACATTCTAGCTTACTATTATGACAAAAATATGATTTTGAAAAGCAATTAATCCACTAAAATGAAGACGAATAACCACCAACTAAAAGAGACATCAAAATAATTATTAACAAATAAAACGTTCCAGAGACAAGGATAAACAAATAAACAAGTACGCGGCCGTCGCAGCGTGAATCCGAACGTAATCTATGTGAGTCGTTTTCTGCCGGCGGGCGGCGCGCGCTTATATCTCAAACTTTTGACACATAACCTCAAAATTGAAAACTACAATTAAAATAAACCGTACCTCAGTTGATTTAAGGCTTAATTTGAAATACCTAGCATTATGAAATTAAGCTTATTTGAATATAGACCTGATTTCACACTTACATTTACTACGAATTTGTTTTTCGATTTACAAGATTTGTCATACATTCATTAAATTTGTCCGTTAATACCATAAGGTAGATTTTTGCATGGATGCACAATTTTGGTTTGTAAAATGTAAGTTTGTTAACTCCAAAGGAGCTCGGAAAGCAATGGCGTCGATTAATCAAAGACCCAGTTTTGTTTTTCGAATAATTTTGAATAATTTGTGAATGGAAGCGCTATCGGTTGGGACAAGGCAAAAGTAATTTATAACTTGTGTATTCAGTTAATTAATGACTGCAATTGTTTTATTCGTGTTCTTTAGTTTATTAAGGCACGGTCCGAGTGTGTTGCTACCTCCCTTGGAGTTATTTCGAACGAAAGTTGAGGTGACAACGGTAATTTTTAAAGAAATAAAGGTGTTTTAATGTGCATTTGATATGGCTTTAAATCTTTACGATGAGACATTCTGCTTTAAGTTTTGGGTAAAAAAGAACTATGAGAAGGATCATTTAATTCTCTCCGTCCAAGTCACTTGCATTCGCTATTGAAACACCAGACAGCCATAGACTATGTCTTGGAAATGACAAAGATTTAGGTCGTTCCAGCCAAGCAGCAATACGAGGGACGGGAATACTGGACTTTTCGTCTCGTACACAATTTATAAGTATGTATTAATAACGTCATTTCTTTTGTTTTATGAACTGTATCCCTACTATAAACAAAACACACAAAACAATTTTTACTGCAGAAGTGTTATTACTCAGTAAACGAATATTTAAGTGATAGATATGTAATGTAATGTTTAAGTTAAGTTAGTAAGTAAGTTAAATTAATATTATATAATTAACAAACGCTTCCTCTCCTAAATCACTTATTCTTGCTGTGCCCGTCAGGGTCCATGTGATCTAATTATAAGTTTACCATCTAAGAATACCTACATATGGAATGCAATAAAAGTATTGAGTATTGAGTATGCAAGAAGCTAACAAAATACTTTTTTTTATGGACATCCCTGAAGCGGGCAGAGGTGTAGCTGTCAGACATTAGACTCTGACTAAAACCACCGTGTCTTCCCTTGCACATTTATGCCGGGATTTGCGGGAACACTTAAGTACTTCGACGTGGCCTCCGACTGGTGCCGGCCCGCCTCTACGGGACCCGGTCATTTGGTAGTTGACTCCCCCGGGTCGGTTAAAGCCAGTGGAACAATACGTCACGCCACATCGGATTTCGTGTTGTAGGGGACAGTGTACGGCCCCAAGACCACCGTCCCTCCAGGGGCCTATGTAGTAATGAAATACTGCCTAAACCACTGTGCTTAACAGTCATTCTATCAGTCATTGCAGTCAGTTCGCTTGTCACATTTCTATCAGAATTCCCTATATCTAGAGGTCTTTAAGTCAAGAGTGAATAGGTTACTTCTTGGTAAGCGTGCTTTACCTTCGGCCACATTATCACTGACCATCAGGTTAGATAAATATCAAACGTGGGCCCATTGATGCTCAATCTTTATCAAGCCCAGGTTTGGTCGTGTATAAAGTACTGCTCTCATCTTTGGGATGGATCTGCCAAATACCAACTGGACGCCTTTGAGTCTATCGAGTAACGGGCCAAGAGACTCATTGGCAACGATGCACTGGTCGAGTCAACGCTGCAGAGACTTGAACATCGATGACGAGTTGCAAGTCTGTCGGTTTTCTATCGGTTACATTTCGGGGAGTATGCGATGGAATTACACAATCTACTCGTAATTCCGCCAAGCCCGTTCCATCATCGGACTACAAGACAAACGGCAATGCGCCATCGTTACATGGTGGACATCCCACCCACACGCACAAAACGTTTTGGGAATACTTTCATTGTGCGTACGGCTGAGTGGAATTCCCTGCCGGAGTCTTTGTTTCCCGGTAGCTATAACCTAGGGGTCTTTAAATCAAGAGTGAATAGGTTTCTTCTAGATAAGCGTGCTCCATCTTCGACCACATCACCACTTACCATCAGGTGAGATTGTGGTCAAAAGCAAGCCTATTATGAATTAAAGAAATCCTCAGGACATCGAAGGTAATTAGGCACATGAGAAATCCAAGTAATTGTAGCATAATCGCCCATTGTGATACCCTTTAGTTTTTAAGTCCTCATTTAATGCTGTACAATAAAGTGTACAATAAAGAGTATATCTATCTATCTATCATCATCATCATCATCATCATCATCATCTGCTTACTATTGTTACGCCAGTCGCTTAGCGAAGTACGTCGAGAAACTTCGACAGAAATCTAGAATGTTCGAGACACTAACGCCATCTAACGGCGAGTAGCAGTACTGTGTATATCAAGTAGCTTCTGGAATATTCTTGGCAGTGTAGGCAGTGAGTCAATTGTACAAGAATGTTCTAGAACGCAGAGCCGGGTATATATAGATCGCAAAAGGACGCAGTGAGGCAGTCTTATTTCAAGATACGAGGCGATATAATCGAAGCTTTACAAGTAAATTTCGGTGCGATTTAAGTGCTTAGTGACGAGTATTGTAGTGCGAATAACTGTGTTAATTTTCATAAGGTGTTTATTTAAGTAAAGTGTTAATTTCGGATTAATTGGTGTTAATTATTTCGATCCCGAACCCCAGCTCGTAACACTATGTTTGGGTCGAATTCCAGTCCAACTAGATGTGGCCAAGTATTCATGTTTTCACATGGAGCGACTGCCAACCTGACTTCCACATCCCAGTAACTAGATAACAAGATAATCCTTGGCATGACTGGTATTAGATGTTCTGGCTTTTTGACTACCCTTAACGACTATCAAAGATGTGATGTGATACAAAACATAATTAAAACCACCTACGGAACCTCACACGTCTGCATTTTAATCACCGCATCGAGCTTTAAACATTATAAATAGAATAGTTAGTAGCGTCGTGGTATTCATGTCTGTTTTATGGTAATATAAATGGTCCTTTGGTGTCCGTATGGCTGGGGCTTTTGGGTCTAATTTTAATAAAAAAATTATAGAGTTTAATTGAATATTGATTGTTTAGATTAGTATTATGCTAATACATAATTTGGGTTAGAAACTGTAAATTAGGTTAAATGATTTGTTTCCGTATTTTTTTCCAACGTCATCTCACGTTATGGTAAGCGATGATGTGGTCGACGATAAAGCAGGCTCACCTTTTTTTTTCTGGGTGGGAATATCATCGAATAACTTCTCCCGCTCTGAGATAAGCGGAAGGGAGTGTCAGACTTCTACTGACTAAAAACCCACCCTGTCCCTTCAGCTGCCCGTAAGTTCCGGGGCTGCGGTATCTTGTTAGTACATTTCCGCAACCCCGGCGGGCAACGGCCTTATGAGGCCCTGTCACTTAGTCTTACGACAGCATTATGTGTGACGCAATGCATCATTATAAAAAAAACATCAAACCATGATTGGTTTGAACATTAATTAGCAGATTCTTAATATAAATTTTCTTAAATACTTCATTTAATAAAAACTTTTTACCAAAAAATTAAACCGACTCCCAAAAAACACTGCAAAGTGAAAAATAACTTTAATTCGGTAGTCGGTGTCTTTAGTTTTGTATTTTCGTTTTTGGCACCGACTTCCGAAATTAAAGTTATTTTTCACTTTGCAGTGTTTTTTGGGAGTCGGTTTAATTTTTTGGTAAAAAGTTTTTATTTCACTCTTTTTAGTTGGTCTATTTTTAGTTTACCTAGTTACAAGAGCCTAAACGTCAACTACTTATAACCTTTTACAAAATATTGCTTTCCCCAATGCTGGGCCGTTAATTGTTGAGGAGTTCTCCTGGTCCTTTACCATCAGCTCTACATCACCGTATGCATTGCGACGAGCATAAAGTGCTTAACATCCGTATTCAAGTAATAGAATCGCAATCCACTCAATACTTATTATTGAGTAGTTTCGGCGGCCATCTGTGGTCTTCATCATCAGTTCCACTTCCCCAAATGGTACTTTTTGAGAGCAACTGCACAAGTTACTATAAGAAATATCCAAAACGCCATAGGTGTGCCTATAATATTTGAAGAGTTCCCTCGATTTCTCCAGGATCCCATCATCAGATCCTACACCTGGTGACAATGGGACCAATTTCGAAGTATACCCTTTCAAACAAAAAAAAGAATTTTCCAGATCGGTTCAGCCGTCTTCGAGTAATCGATGATCATACATAAAAAAAAAAAATATATATATACGCGTCGAATTGATAACCTCCTCTTTTTGTCGTCGGTTGAAAAGCCGATTGAGTTTAGTTCTATTTTTAAAACCGACTTCAGAACCCACCTCCCTCTACATACAAAACTTTAAGCCGAGTGCACACAATAAAATTATTTATTCGATAAAACAAATAGGCTTTAATAAAGTGTGACTTTTGTCGCGTTGCCTTGTAACAAGTAATGGTGGCCATAAATAACATGCGATGTTCTGCACTAGGTTTAATTTTATTGTAATTTTAACTTTAGCTATATGGAAATAAGTATGATTTTATGTTTTGAAGAGGTTACATGGTTTGTGGAATATGACCGATTTTTTACAGTTGCTTTTCTAGGTATTTTAAGATTTGGCTTGTCTATGACCCCTTTATATTTTTTATTTAGCTTTTGTCACCTCTCTGGCCAATAGGCTACTAATGAGTTGAAATCGTCACGCCAATTTTATTATAACGCAAACGCCAATTTTATCTAAATCATGCTGCTTGAGACTTGTATAAAGTATAGTAAGTGTGAGCTTACATGTTTCATTGTTCGTATATAAACTTAGCAATCATTGCACCATAATTTCAGGACATCCAAGATACTAATGTCGTCTCCAACTTTAAGTATTGTCGTCAATCTTAGTGATAGTTAACCGATGTAATTTTATCATAACTAATTTATTTTTAAATTTGTTTTAGGTTACACTTAAATAAACACTCTGAACTAAAATACGGAGTCGCAATATTCATACGCAGCGCCATTCCCACATTGTATTGCCACACAATGTGGCAATGCCACCATTCTTTTCGTAAACAACTGTCCAAGGCAAAAGTCAGCCCTTCGGTCACGCGAAATATGAACTGGACGTTTTTTTAAATATTCGATATGATTCGATTCGATTCTTTTAAATATCCCCTTGTTGCTTCCTTTAAACCACACCACAACAGCTCATAGCTGACGAACGTTCTCGCGGATTTCTGAACTATAAGACACTAAAATCGCTGGCCCGGGCCAGTATTTAATGAGTTGCTTATTTTTTATTATAGATATTTTTATTTGTCTGGAATGACAAAAATTCAAGCGCCAAGTCCATCAAAAGTAATTTATCATACTATTTGTTTTCTATGTCTACTGATCTTTCAAACTACGCACTAACTAGTGTAAGATTTCTGCACTATTATTATAATCTATAATTGATGTTATTATTTTGTTTTTACATGTTGTATTTACCGCGTCACTATGTTTGTAACATATTATATGTAGTATTAGGATAAACAGTATAACAATTGTAGATAAGCCAATAAATAAATAAATGATTATTGGTTAAACTGCAAGCTAAAATAAAACATATGATATGCGTACTTTTCACTATCGGCTGGTAATATAGCCAAGAGACTGGCGGCATTGCCACGAAGTATGGCAATCTGTTTTTTATATTTCTATGATGGCAATGCTTAGCCAAAGTAATAGCCAGCCCTTGGGCCACCGGGCGTGTCAACCTATTTGTTAATTATTTATAACTAGTACTCACGCGGGGCTTCGCTCCCGTGGATTCTATCACGGTAAAAACATAACTCTCCTTTTTTGCAGTCGGGTAAAAAGCCTATAACCTTCCTCAAGCTTCAAGCTACTTCCATACCAAATTTCATCCAAATCCACCCAGTACTTTCGAAGATTAGCGCGTTCAAGCAAACAAACCAACAAACAAACAAACTTTTCCGCTTTATAATATTAGTATAGATATATGTACTACTAGAATAGATAAGCAAAGATGACTCAAGATATGACCGTGAGTTTACTATTAATGTCACGGCCAGTATTTATTTATTTTTATATACTTTATTTTACACCATACAATATTTCAATGGATACAAAAAAAAAATTACTAGTGTACAATGGGCGGTCTTATTGCAGCCAGTGTCTTAATGAAGACATTGTTGGTTATCATTTCATTACAATTATTTATTGTTAAATTACTACTACTTATAAGGCCTTATAAACACACCCATCACGACAGTCAAAGCTGAACAGTTAGCTCAAATCTACGACTTTACGTGCGATAGTCACCGTCCATGGACTGACCTCGACTAATAAATAAAATAAATAATAAAATGCATTTAAATCAAGTAACTTAACTCATATAAGATATAATCAGAAACACACACACCAAATATTATTTTCAAAGAATAAATTAAAATGAAAATGACAATTACAAAAAAAATGAACTAATATTGCTTAATCGTGGAATTTGGCTCACATGCCTGCTATTATTTTAAACATATAAGTAACACATTATAATCATCATCTTTTTGCCCTTCTCCCATTTACCTACTACGGTCAGAGCAACACAATTTCTTCTTGGATTCTGCGGTGTCAGACGTCATAGCATCATTTACTTCCTTTTCGTTCACATCTTTCCTCACACAATCCATCCATCTTTCCTCGACCTTCTTCTTCTTCTCCATCCATCATCATTGAAACCCATCACTTTTGTCACATGCGTTTCATCCTCCATAAGTAAGACAAAATATTTTACAAAAAAATCTACATAGTACAAAATAAGTAGCGTTTAGCGAAAATTTGCCTAATTTCGCATTTAAAAAGCGAATGTAATCCGCGCAGCACCTAATAAAGGCTGGCACAGACGGGCGACAGTGCGACCCGAAGGAAGGCGCTGAGCACCTTTTAATTCTTACACCCCATTTGCTGGCCCATTGCAGTCTTTGCAAATAGGACTATAGGAGGGGAGGAGATGAATGATGATTTCAAAATTTTTAGATAAGTAATTGGAAACCAGATTTAACAGTATTCCGCATTTTGAATTGACTAGTTACAACTAAAGATAAACTATAAAATAGAATCTTACTTTAAAAACCCGTAAAATTTGATAGGTCCCGGACAGTGCTAGTGCCTGCCGAAGTTGCGAGAATCTTCTAAAGAAATACTGAAAAAAAAACTACCTAATATGGTTTTAGTTTTGTAGCATAAGTTGCTACAAATACTGGTAATTACTACCCCTATCCTATCTTTATAATTATGCATTAGTAACAATTATGAGTCTAATAAGATTATAATGCAAATATAAGTAAGACATGCCATGGGTACTGCTAAACTGCCAATGAATAATGAATAAGGCAGTTTAAAAAGAAATAAACAACTCAACTTTGTAGGTCGGTGGTATTTTGTTCAACAAAAAAATGCAGCAATTATAACGACTCCACGTAATTTCTAGTCCCAATGTTTTCCTAATTCCGTCCTCAGTCCGGTGCCCTTTCATTTGTACTCAATTGCCCTGCATCCCTTTGGCACATTTCTTTTATTCGCACTTTTTATTCTCCCCTCAAGGAATGTCGTAACGTCTAAACCCGCCGAGTAATTATCGCAAAAGAAAATTATTTTTTAAATTGCCAGAAGGGTAGGTGGCGTAAGTTAGTTTTCTTTTAAGGAACCGTAGAGGAAACTAATTAATTGGCGAAAAAATGGGGTGACATTGTATTGAGGTAACACTGCTCTTAAAAGGAGATGTTATTATAGTTAATATGTCATGGTATCGTGTGTGAGCCGTAACCGCTTTGTAGATCATTATACAACCCTCGATAAAGGTAGACAAAATTCTTCTTACAAGTAATTTTTCAAATCGTTGTTCATAGAAATATAATATTTTTGAAATAATTTCTTATGTTCACTAAAACGTACCGACCCACTGTCACTCGTGTTCGATGAACACAGCTTTTGAGGGTTTTGATTTATAAAATCAACTTTAATGTCATACGCAACTAAGTTATATTCCATTGCAACTCATATTTTGCTTATGGCCTTTTAATAATAAAGGTTATATCAAAAACTTAAAATATCAGTGCTAAAGAATGGATCGTGGGGGCACATACAGAGTTGATACGATAGATGGGCATTAAATTACACTACATATACTATACGTGTTTAGTGTTAATATGATACAGTTAAAAAATAAAAAGTGCCAAAAAAAATTTTTTTTTTCAAACAAACTAACTAGCTTACAAATCAGAGTAAAACGCAAAAGCCTTTGTAAATAAATGTGACTAACCTTAAATACCTAGGTAACAAAGTGGCAACGTAGCGCGGCGTGTGTTAACTCTTGTCTTGGTCAGATTTATCGCTTTAAAGTGCATCTCATCAAAATCATTTGCGACTAAACTACTTCTCCTATTTAATTGATTGTTGGTACAAAGCTTGAAAATGGTACCTAGTATACGCAGTTTAAAGGAAAGCCCCTCGGTCGTATCAACTCCGTATAACTAGACGCCTATAAGCAACAAATGGTGTCTAAGCTGGACTGTGAATGATGGATGACATATTGTTCATAAATAAACTGTCACGATGCATCTGTATTTCTAGTGCAGAATTAGAAAATCTGATACTAGCCTGGCCATTGAGTATCGTGTTACTCAGCTACTGAGTCGGGAAGACAGATAGGAACTCGCTCCATATAAAAGACTAATAATAATAATATATCCTTATATAAACAATAAACTAATACAAAATCTTATAAATAAATTAATACATAACAAATTTAAAACACTTAAAAACAAAAACTAGTTAACACGAATAGACGGCGTCGTGTTGCGCTGCGAGGTGTCGCGTAATCTTCCGCGATATCGTCGATACACGACACCTTTCGGCCAGAATTCCTTTTTGAGGAATGTCTCTAATAGATGAGTTGGAACCCGCATTACAAACGATTTAAAATTCGTTTCATGACGCTTCATCCAGTTACACTGGAAGCTGCCCCAACATGATTAGAAAAAGGTTAAGCAGATGGCTATGATCCATCTGTATTGCCTTCGTCTGTCTGTTAAAATTTTACAGCTAAATCGCAGAACCGATTTTAATGACATTTGGCAAGGAGATATTTGAAGATTCGAGGTCAAACATGAGCTACTTTTTTTCTTCTTCGCAACTGAATTTGTTACTGAAGATCGTGTCCGTCCTGGAAAACGTTGGTGGGAGAGTTGAAGAGGTCCTTCCACGCCACCATGTTGTACTTCCCTGAGCGCAGCCGTCAAAATGAGCCCCATTTATTCCTTTATAGAGTCAGACCAGCAGGTTGGTAATCAGCCTCGGGATATTTTCTTTAAACTTCTTTTTTAAAGAGACCTAGCAATGTGGGTAGAATTAACATTACTAACAATTTGGCTAACCCCTTCTCCTCAAGTCGGTCTCTCATTGTTGAGGATCGTAGCTAAGACGGACACGTCCAACAAGCTCCTCAATCTACTACGGTTTTCAGTTTGATGGAGAGCCTGGGACATCGGCACCTGCAGTACTTTGGACACCAGCTGTGTTATTCTGTAAGACCTCATTCTAAACTTCGAATCTGAATCCGCTGTGAGTTTATTGATTGGCATTCTAAAAACTCGGTTGTTAATTCGAATTTACACTAGCGCTACCCTTGCGAGCGTGTCAGCGAGTTATACTAAAGATTTTGACAGATAAAGTATGAGATGACGTGAGAAGTGGCATTCGGTAAGGTAATTCCTCCATCACTTCGACGCTGTTTACAGAATGCAAAATCAAGCTCACTTTGAACCATAAGCGAAGTGACAGTGAATAGTTATGTGAGATGCGAGTTGTTGTTCGAATTTTACAGAATCGACGTACTGATCCGCCCATTGTATGGAACTACTAACCCCTCCAACTAAGCCAAATATGCTTGTGTCTGGAGTGAGTTCACGGTAATAGTGTATTGGATGGGGTTCGAACCCTCACTCGATCACAAAACCTTAGCCATTAATTGACGCTTCAAAGTTTCCACAAAACAATCCGAACGATGTCGCGTGGAAGCAGCTTAGTCATCTCATAAAGTTTGAATAATACAAGCGAAGCGAATGCAGCGTCAATAGTGAGAGGTCACGGGTTCGAACTCTACCCATTACACTTGCCATGAACCCACTCGAGACAAAACCATATTTACCTTAGTTGGAAGGATCAACAAGATTCTAGTAATGTGAATTCTACCCACATTGCTTTTCTTTGTAAAAAAATAATACCTGCACCAAGATTTATGCAAACTTCCCATCCAATCTTAATTTCTATACAAATAATTATACTTTCCCCGCAATAATGACGTTTGGGAAACGTTAGGTCTAAGAGACCACAATGTCAACATCTACCTGTCTGTTTGCAAAACTGTTGTCGACCACATAATCATCACCTTTGCGGTGACTTAAGTAACGTTTTCAAGAAACTTTGTAAAAGCTTTCTTGTTTTCCGTGATTATAAAGAAAATATGCTTGATTGTTATTATTCTTCACTAGCTCCTACATGTGGATTCGCTTGTTAGAAAAGTTTCTTTTACCCTGCCCTTCTAAGGTTTAATCTATCTCTGTACCAAATCTTAGTACTTAGAAGTAAGATTATATATAGTAAGAATTATTTCTCTTACTATGTATGGATGTTTGTTGCCCTTTCACGCAAAAACTACTGAATGGATCTGAATGAAATTTGGTATGCAGATAAATTAACATCCTGATATAACACAGGTTCTTGACACTAAACATAAAATGTTAACAGGCATTTCGGGTAATCAGAAAATCTGATGCCAGTCTTGTTTACAAGACAAACGTTCGTATGACCTACAGATAGTTGTTCCACCTCTGAGTGTATATGCAAGTGAATTTTACTTATAAAAACATTTATTAAAATAAAAATTAAGTGGTAAATATTACCTACTTATCTAATTGCGCAGAATATAATCGACATGTCTATCAATAAGAAACGACGAACCTAACTCAGTAGTCAAAATACTCAAACTATTATGAATTTACCAATAAGGTAAACTGAATAAAAAACTGCATGCAACTCAAACTTTCTCCGAAACTGTTTAAAAACGCAACTAAGACTTTAAGGCTGCGTTTCCAACAGAGATGTGCGATGGAAATGTGTCGTACGAGGATGTCTAGCTGTGCTGTGAAAATGTATGGGCGTTTCCACCAAAGCTGTGCGATGAAAATGTGCCTACGAGGATGTGTAGCGGAGCTGTGAAAATGCGCATTCCTCGCACACATCCCTCGCTTTTTTTGTATGCACAAAAATCTAGCTCCGCTGAGCCGTTTCCACCAGAGCTGTGCTGATCGAAGCGAGGTAAATGAAGCGATTCTATTGGTTCTTTACAAACACATCCCTCGCTACGCATCCTCGCACATCTCTGGTGGAAACGCAGCCTAAATCTCTTTACAAGCCCTAAAAAATTCAAATTTTAAAAATAAACATTGTATGTACCAACCTAATGAAGGCAAGTAAAACTAAAACCTTACTACCAACCTTCCGTTACACTATGAATGGGGAGCGCAGCTTATTACACAGTATCTTAGCACTAATCGCAGCTATTCACTGACAATCTTCAGGACAAGCTCGCGATATAATAAAATTAATTTCTATGGGGCAATTAAGCCGTGAACAGACGTAGCTAGCTGGTGGAGTGTCGACCGGCCGTTATGTTGTGGTTTTTAGAAAAGATGGGAAGATTTAAATATTGTCTTTGGTGCGGTCGACGTAGACAACTTTTTTCTCTTTAGGTGGAGCGGGAGGGAGCGCGAGACTCCTACTACAGTACAGTACAGATTGTAAGGACTTCCAAAGAGATTTTTCTTCTCAGGGTAGTCAATTAAGAAACACTGGCCTCAATTTGTTTAAATTTACGGAAAAAATGACATGTAAAAGAGTTATTTAATAACCAACTTGCAAAATAAAAGTCATTTATCATTAACTAGCGGTGGGTGGTTTCTCATAAATTCTTAACTTGGCATAACTCATACACAAGAGCTACTGATATATGAACTTATTCATAAAGTGGTTTCTGCTGAGAATAAATAAATAAAATAAAAATATTAATCGAAAAACTTATGATTTGTAAAAAATTACTCCGTTGTCTTTCTATTTCAAGCCAAAATCCATACTAATATTATAAATGCGAAAGTAAGTCTGTCTGTCTGTATGTTACCTTTTCATGCCTAAACCACTGAATCGATTTAGATGAAATTTGGCATGGGAATAGTTAAGGACCCTGGGAAGGACATAGGATAGTTTTTATCCTGGAATTCCCACGGGGCCGGGAATTACGCGGGAAAAATTTCCCCGGCGAACGAAGTTGCGGGCAAAAGCTAGTATTAAATAAAAGGACATAATATTAAATCTTCATTATTCATCTTATTTTTGCTACCTACCTAATTATTTCTTCCAATCACTTATAAAGTAAACCTGAAGATACCCATAGCGTGTAGCCTATCTATCTATTTTTTTTCGGACCTCATTACGAAATATCCTTACCGATAATTAGGCTCAACGCAATCAATTCCTTCGGTAAATTGGATTTTTAAAAAGAAAAAATCCACAACGCTCCACCTTTATCTACACGTATAAACCCTCATTTGGAAATAAAATCGAGCCATATATTAGACTTGAATACTTTTTTCACAAATAAAAATCTTTTTTATATAAATAAAGCAGGTCTTTAGTTGACTAATTGTGACGTATTTTACGACCAGCGCACAGTAAGAGGAATTAAAGGGGCAATTGAAGATAGTACAGTTTTTCGTATCGACCATCGATTTATGACGCTTGTGACTCTTTTGAAGCCCTTTTATGGTGAATGTCAGTCAGTCCATATGAAGTTTAAATGCCCCGTGGAATTGCCGCAAATGTGTGGTTACAGGAAGGGGGCAAAAAGTGAAACTGTTGGTTAGGACGTCATGAGTATGTCATTGTTAGTAGAGGTTTGTATAATAGGCGCAACGATTTGTATTGTTAAGCCTGCAATACATGCTGGCCGAGCGTTGTCGAGTGAAGGCCAATACCAACATGTAACCGGTATATTTGCCTTGTCTGGCTATCGCTCGGTGTCACTTGCCTAGTTGGCCGAGTGGAGGCCAGCGCCAACGTGTATAGAGCTCATTTGGTGCAACTTGTCTTCGCTCGCCGTTGCTCGTGATCACTTGCCTCACTTCGGTTCGGTGTCGGTTTTTGGTCACAAATCAAAGGCGCTCGCCTGCGCTCGGCCAACGTGTGGGCAGCTCTACAGACCCTCTTCTACATTGGTCGTCTGCATTGGCGTTCGACGAACTTGTCGAACGTGTGGACATTATTTCTTGCCTTGTACCTATTTGCCACCGCTCGCGTTGGCCTACGCTCGGCCAACATGTATTGCAGGCTTTATGGTTATATCATTAGAACTTAAAACGAGATATTTACCATGTGTATTTTTGGTTTTGAGTTTCCGATATTTCGGCACTGTCAGTGCCATGATCACGGATGAACTGAAGTAATTACGGGTGGACTTTTATGAGCAGACGATTCGAGGGCCTGGAATTCAGTGGTTCAAATGTGTAAAAACCGAAAAAGTTCCTTAAAAAATTTGCTTCAGTTCTTCCGTGATCATGGCGCTTGCAACAGAGCCGAAATATCGGAAAATCGAAACCGTTTTAAATTCTAATGATACTGTCATTGACCATGTTAGCTTAAAAACTTATATTGTTATGGTTAATTAATTTTATTTTGCAATATGTGAAGACTGAAGATACACACACTTTTACCTATACATCTGGAAACATTGCGTGATTTAAAAGCAATTCACGCAACTTTTAGGAACGAATTAAAAATCATCACCTGATTTCACTGAACACAAAATCGATTTCAATGTATCAAAAACTCTAATTAAGCATTAAAAAGTCTGCTCCCAATCGAGGACAATCTGAAAAATTTGTTCAAATACGCATTATCTAAATACGAAATACTGGAATTTGTCGTCCGTTTGCCGTAAGAGGTTCATCATTAATTATTGATGATAAGGGGAAAGGGAACGAACGTACCCATGGGTCAGCCAATCGACACCAGGCACTAATGAAGTGGTTCTAAAACGAATACGCCAAATACAGCTGTCGTTTGAAATAAGAACGACTTTGAAATTATAATGTTGGGATCACAGATAACTTTAAATAAGTCAGAGAGTTGGGATTAGCGAGCTCGTGCATTAAAAATGATTAGCTCGCGAATGAATTATTTTATTTAAGTTAAAGCTATAATATGGTTTACTAACCTTTGACTGCGACTTCATTCACAAGGACATTTTGATAAAAAGTTATTTAAGTGTTATTTCGGACTATACAACGTGTAATTTAAAGGGTATATACATACCGAGTACACGGCTTCTTTGGATGATAACAAACGATATGGCAAGGGTTTTCTAATCCTATGTCTACATGTGTGGAGCATATTAGAAATTTCAATACATTGATACCAGAGGCCGAATCTTTGAAATTAAGAAGAACGAAGAGAATTATCGTTTTATTCGCAAGTGACGTGGAAAATGATGACCCTCATAGTGCTGTGACACGTTTGTTATTACTGGTATTCAAGAAACATATGAAACTAATAATTTGGGGTAAATTCTGTGAGTCACTTATTTTGAGCTGAAACTTTGCACAGAGACTCCATACCAGATGTTATCTTCAGTCCTTTTGGATAGATATGGGGTTTCTGTTACACGTTGTAGATTTTCTCTGTACCAATTCTCTCTTTAGTATATTCCTCTGTACCAACCACTATTGCCGTGAAACCACTCCAAACACAAGCATATTTAGCTTAGTTGGAGTGTTTAACAAGATTGCTATACAGGTAATAAATAATGTGGATTCGACCCACATTAATAGTTCTCTTTAAAAATAATACGCAGACAGATCCGTTCTAAAAAAAAAAATTCAACACATCAAATTCGTCAACCATTAACGCATTTGTTATTACTACATAGTATGAAGTAAAATCGCTGTCCGCCTACGTCATTTCCCTTTTTTTTAATATTTTGCCCACTCTTGACGTCGATATCATCTGACAGTAAGCGATAGATGAAGTCCACAATAGAACAAGCGTACTCAGAAGAAGCCTGTTCACTCTTGCTTTAAAGGTTGAAAGGTAACTCAGAGTTCAACCTCTCTTTTGATTATGCCTGATAATCAAAAGAGATGTTGAACTCTAAGTTACCCATTATAATATCCACATTGGTGAAATCATATGAGAAACATGAAGGTCTTTGTTTATAGACCTGTACAAACAGTCCAAAAATAACCTTATCATCGGGGTTTTCTATCGGTTACGTGTCGCGGAGTGTGT
The DNA here is from genome assembly GCA_943138885.2 of Tholera decimalis. NCBI lineage: Eukaryota > Metazoa > Arthropoda > Insecta > Lepidoptera > Noctuidae > Tholera > Tholera decimalis. The sequence continues at coordinate 31,134,819 of OW964569.2, read as the reverse complement.
GATAGAATTGCTCTCGAACTATAATGCGAACAGTGCTGCGCCATCGTTACGTGGTGGACATCCCAGTCATAAGTATAAAACGTTTTGTTAAATACTTTCATTGTGCTTACGGCTAAGGACGGAAAGGACTTCGGCAACGGCCCATACTTCATCCGGCCCACTTTTTCAACTCAACAGACAAAAAGAACATGAATACTAAATTGACTGGTAATAAACACTATTTACTATAAAACATCAATATCAATATTGACCATGGGAATACCGAGATAACAGAGAGATAACAAAAACGTTTTTAGGTTATGAAAAGTAAAAACATTTAAGTTCATTGAGAAATAAAACCGAAAATGAATAAAAAAGAACTTAATTCAAACTAAAAGTAGTTATGAACAGTTATTATGAACCAAAAACGTTGTAATTAACAAAAATATTTACGTAATGCGTTAACTGATATATTTAGTCTTTCAAAATGGATCTATTCTTAATTATAATATACAAAATAATGAGAAATCATGACCCCTCTACATACAATATTATACTATTTAACCTCCTGACAACCCTGGAATTAGGAAATGCAGATTTCATGGCTGACAGATAATTTATAAATACAATGACTTCCGCTATATCTTATTTTTATTGTGTTTTTCATTATTATTGTGTTTTACATTACCCCATGATTAAAAGTCGTATAAAAATTACGATAAATAACTATTAAATATATATTAGTGGGCCTAATTTCGCCGACCTCCTTTCCTGCTGTGTCTGTTTGTCCTGACAGCTAAAACCTGGGGGTTATTTAAGTCAAGAGTGAATGAGGTAACTTCTAGGTTAGCGTGCATCATCTTCGACCACATCATCACTTACCATTATCAGGTGAGATGGTGGTTAAACGCGAGCTTATCAACCTTAAAAAATCGTTTTAACGATAAAAGCGCCCATTGTAACACCCTGTGTAGTTGTTAAGTCTTTATTTCATTCTGTTATGAGGAAAATTGAGTATATCTATCTATCTTAAAAAAATTAGACAAGGGCAAGTCAGACTCGCCCATGAAGGGTTCCGTAGTAAGTACGCCAAATAACTTTGTGTTTTATAGGGTTTTATTGAACTGCAAAGTTATATTTGCGGTTTTAGAAAATATGCTATATCTCAAAAACTGCTGACCCGATCTCGTTCAAACTAATTTTTCTTGAAAGTTTACATTAAGATCTACAGCATATATTTTTTTAGCTTTTCCCTCCATTATTATAGAAGTTAGAGGGGGGACCCATTTTACCACTTTGGAAGCGTATATCTTTTAAACGATTGACTTTATGAAAAAGTAGTTTTAGAAACCTCAATGTCATTAAGAACCTTTCTATAGATAGCACACACGCATAGGTTAAAAAAAAAAAATCAGTTTCAGTTCCATGTATGAGGAGCGCCCCTTAATTTTAACACATTTTAAAGTTCACAGAATACATCTACCTACCAATATTCATGTGTATAGTCCTAATAGTTTCGGAGTAAAATGGCTGTGGCATACGGACGGACGGACAGACAGACGACAGACATGACGAAACTATAAGGGTTCCATTTTTTGCCATTCGGCTACGGAACTCTAAAAATATAGATCTTTTTCTCAACCGTCTAACATTTTCGCTAAAACACGGGTAGATTGGTAATTTATTGCAAGCGCCTCCGCCGGACACATACATGATGTAATCTCACTAGAATCTGATTAGCAACCTGTTTCGCAACATCTTAATAAACGCACTATGACTACTGTGTAGGAATTTACTTAAAGATTTTACTAACTTAACCGGTTTTTGATAATAAGTCGATGTTGGATTGTTGATTGTTGTTGGATGAGACGATGTTTGGAGTTGTAATAATTTTGTAAAAATCAGATACAAATAACAAAATCTTACACTCGATTTTACAAAAAATCTTAAGAGTACAAATTAAAATGTATAATTTATTTGTCCATCTTCTTTTATATAAAATTACGCGTACGGAGGAGTATACAATTTGCCAAAGTTATAGTCTACTAGCTTCTACCCGCGACTTCGTACGCGTGGGAAGGTTTTCCCGCGCAAATCCCGATCCCGTGGGAATTTCGGGATAAAAAGTAGCCTATGTGTTATTCCAGGCTGCCAACTATATACTTACCAAATTTCATTCAGATCCGTTCAGTAGTTTTTGCGTGAAAGAGTAACAAACATCCATCCATCCTCACAAACTTTCGCATTTATAATATTAGTAGGAAGTAGGATAGTAGGATTAGTAATATTTCGAGAAAGAGTGCAGAAAAGATGTATTTTAATAAAGTAATGAGTTTGAAATAATTTAAATTATGGTCTAGTTACCAGAAGTAATATAAACTGGCAAAAGCTATGGTTAAATGATAACTACCGTACGTTCAAACAGCAAGGCCGACTTCGGTCCGTGAACGGTTTACAATCCATCATATCGCGATTCGTCCGTGCCATAGTCCACACGCTAAGCCCTTGAAACCAGCTCTCATTTATTGGTACATCTGTGACTTTCGTTACGGGTAGTCAGGATCCCGAAAAACAAACTCCAGTCTTGCCAAGGAGTTTCGTGTTACCCAACTACTGGGTTGTGCAGGTTTGATTGACAGTCACTCTCTATAAAATACTGCAGGCAAACTAGGCAGATGGTTAGATAACAAAAAGAGATTCTCCATAATGTAAAGAGACGCCTATGTTTAGTTAATAACATGAAAAAAAATCAATCAAGCATGTCCAAGTACGGGCACGCTGCAATTGCGCCGGTAAGACCCCTCTTTGAGGAGTGGCTAGATCGGCGTCACGGCGTCCTGACCTACCGCATGACGCATAGATCGGCGTCACGGCGTCCTGACCTACCGCATGACGCAGGTCCTCACCGGACACGGAAGTTTCGGGAGGTACCTGTGTCTGATGGGAAAGGAACAAATGCCTGGGTGTCACCACTGCGAGGGTCGCCCTGTGGACACAGTAGAGCATACGGTGCGGTGCGGGACTGCCCCGCCTGGGCAGAGCACCGACGTGTCCTCACGGCGGCGATAGGCGGAGACCTCTCGCGCCCGGCATTGGTCGAGGCCATGCTGCGGGGCGAGAGGGAGTGGGAAGCGGTCGCCTCCTTCTGCGAAGCAGTCATGCTTCCGAAGGAGGAGGCGGGCCGCGTGAGGGAGAGGATGGCGTCCTCCCTCCAGCCCAGCCGCAGTGGTAGACGCCCACGGCGTTGGACGTCGGCCGACGATCTCCGGCCACCGTAGGCGCGGGCATGCGAACAGCGAGTAAAGGGCAACTCGCTGTCCGACCATGGACCATGCCCGAGTCGACGGCAAGTTGTGTTCCACGCGCGCCTCAAAGAGCGTCAGCAACATGACGAGGCCCCCCCTGCAGAGGGCCGAAGCCTGCCGGGGTCGTGGGACTTATCCCATTACCGTGACCCCGGTACGTAAAGGGTTATTGAAGTCAGTAAAAGTCTGACAGTCCCTCCCACCCTGCCCGGGGTGGGAGGACTTATTTGATAATTTTAACACAGCAAAAAAAAAAAAATAGCATGTCCAAGTAAACTCCAATTCATGTCATATGTTAATATTTATCGGTATATTTGGTATTGTATGTATGTATTTATTATGTTTAGTTGATATTACTTATTATGTTGGTAGCCCTAAATCTATCTTCTTCAGGTTGTGTCCATTCAAGGATTGTCTGTAAGAGATTGCCCTGTGCGATAAGACCGCCAATTGTATACTCGTTTTATTATTAGTACTCTTCTAAGGTTTACAATAAGGTACGTGATTGATAAAGTAAAATTACTACTAGAAAACCAAGTGCTAAAAAATCAACTAGAAAATAATAATAAAAAACTCATACTTAGGCAACCTAACTCCAATTATCGAAGAGTTGCTCTTTATTTTTATTGGATTCCCTTTCTTTGCTTACATTGTTCACTATGCATGTACTGTCTCAACAAGCCTACTCAAATTTGTGTGCTTCCTTCTTCAAAAGAGCACGACAGACATAAACTTACATGGTTCTCATATGACTTGACCAATACGAATTGTATGGAATTTAAAAGAAAGATCGATCTCTGAGTTTGTTTTAGTGTTTTTTCTAAGAGAAGTCAGGAAATACTCTATTGTGTTCTTCTAGTTTATCTTTAAACGGCATAATCTCCTGGAAAAGTGTTATTTATAACCAATTTGCAAAAAAAATATCATCATCGACATTTCATTGGACACTTCACTGAATTCTTAAAAAGCTACTGAGTGCTTTTCGAGGCATGGACGAATCTCGATACATTCAGATGTTCACCCATCCACATACAGACGTCGGCGACCGTTGCTTAACCCTGATGATTGACCCGTGTGGCTTTATTATTTAGCCACGACCTCCTCCCAACCTTTTAGTGTAAGTCTTAAAAATATTTTTCGTACCACTTGCTCAAAAAATGACATTCTATACCACAAATAGTCATTTTTAATCTGTTAAAAACAGGGAATGAAAATTGTACTGAATGTCATTCATTCTCTAGGGGGAGAATGTGATTTAAATTTGGAATACTTACCGAAATTTATACTGAACTACATCTGTGTTTACACCATTGAGTTTGTATATAAAGGATTATACATCTTTTTGAAAAAGGAATACGCATTTATTATGCAGTTATGATTATTAAATAAAATTACGAAAACCGACGAGGCCTTATGAGCTTGATGCCTTTGCTTTTCCGACAAAAAAATATTATTCTAGGAATTTGCAAGTTCATCAAACGCAAGAACAGAGAAATACTCAAATCAACTCATCAACAATAAATGTAACAAACAAAAATGTAACTCTCTCTATCAATAATTGGACCAATGTTTCGAATGTTATGTTTTACTTTTAATTGTCATTATTTTTAATAAATGCTTATCTCATATTATTATTGTGTTATTTTTTTCGCAAATGGTACGAAAAGTAGAGTATTTTCCTCGGTGATAAAGCTGTCTTAGTCTTGGGTGAACTTAAATCCCTCGCTACACTCAGGGCTCGTCTTAAATCCCTCGCTTCGCTCGTGATTTAAGTTTTTAACACCCTCGCTACGCTCGGGAGTAAACCACGAGTCCTTTGTTACTCTCGCGATTTAAATCGTCACCCGCGACAGAAGACATTGCTTTATCCCTTTGGTTAATAATACTATTAACACTTCCATCAATCAATTAAAATATTTATTTACCAGAATATGGTACAATAGATGTTACAATTCCTGGTTACCAGCATATCCTGCCCTGATATAGTGTACAAATAAGTCTTAAAAAATAAACACAAAACTTATATGAAGTATTATCTTATAAATAATTACAATTTTTTTTTAAATTATCAAATAAGTCCTCCCACCCCGGGCAGGGTGGGAGGGACTGTCAGACTTTTACTGACTAAAATCCACGGTGTTCCTTCAATAACCCTTTACGTACCGGGGCCACGGTAACGGGATGAGTCCCACGACCCCGGCAGGCTTCGGCCCTCTGCAGAGGGGGCCTCGTCATGTTGCTGACGCTCTTTGAGGCGCGCGTGGAACACGACGCGCCGTCGACCCGGGCATGGTCCATGGTCGGACAGCGAGTTGCCCTTTACTCGCTGTCCGCATGCCCGCGCCTACGGTGGCCGGAGATCGTCGGCCGACGTCCGACGCCGTGGGCGTCTACCACTGCGGCTGGGCTGGAGGGAGGACGCCATCCTCTCCCTCACGCGGCCCACCTCCTCCTTCGAAAGCATGACTGCGTCGCAGAAGGAGGCGACCGCTTCCCACTCCCTCTCGCCCCGCAACATGGCCTCGACCAAGGCCGGGCGCGAGAGGTCTCCGCCTAAAATAATTACAATTAGGAATAAAAAATATCTAAATCTTAAATAATTAATTTATATCATTGAAATTGTTCTTTAATAATATTAAATGAATAGAATACAATTCTATTCATTGTAGCATATGTTCGAATAACTGTTGATTTGTTTTATTATATTACTAGTGACTTCTTATTGTTATATTTTTATAACGGAAAGATAGTGAACATACCGAAGTTCTCAAGAATAATATGGCAGTCTCCATATCAATATATCATTTCATAACATCCGTTCCCTTCCGAAGACCATTTTCGCCATCTTATCATAACCTTGTTTCCATAAAACACAGTCAATGAGCATTACAGTCGTACAATTTTGGTTCACAATTGACTTGGTGAGTTTTTCTCGGGAGCGGCTTGATTAAGTCAGGAGTGCTCAGGGATACTGACTTAAGGCTATCTATATTCGCCCTTCCACGAATGGAACATGAGGTATGCCTCGCTATATATAACCCGTTTGTTAATTTTGATTAATTTTATTACTAAAGGAATGGTGGTGTTCACTCGTCAGAATATTTTAAGATGAATACTCACTCGGTTTGTGATGTGATGTGTAGTGTTGTAAATTATAACAAAATTCAAATAAAAAAAAAAAAATACCCAAATTTTTATTTCGTTTTTTTTTACGCTAGGAATTTTTCCTGTATCGTGAGTGCAAGTGAGTGCAGAGTTTTTTACAAACACCTAGACCCGGAGCAACTATCAATAGGTCTTACAAACATATTTTTCGATGCAGGAATCGAACTTATGACTCGTAGCACAGCAGCCATTGCTCAACCAGTGCCCAAAAGCGTCGTGCTGGATTAGATCCATCCACTCACGTATCATTCTTGTTGTACCTATTTAATGCCTAAATGTTGCCCTCGACTTTAATAGCGGGGAAAATTTCTGAAATAAAAAAAAAATCCTACGTATTTCAGACTATAGTGCTCTATGTATTCTTGTGCTAAATTTCATGCAGACAAATTCAATCGATTTTGACTTGATTGAATAACAAACCTTCATACACGTAAATTTATGCATTTATAATTTATTAGTATAAATTTGAGAAGAAATACAGGCATTAATTGAATTGAATGAATTGGACTTATTTCTAAGATAAGATAAGAGAGATAAGATAAGAAATTATTTATATTTTAAAAAAAATTGATTTAGAATATTTTATCATAGTTATTATATCAGAAACTAATTAAACTATTTTCCGGCAAATAAATGGATATCAAAAAAATATACCATGTTGAAATTCTGCATCGTTCAAAAACCTCCAGTCAGTCGAATTCGTCATATTAATCGAAGGATAAAAAAAACCACATAACATCTAACTCCCAAAAACCAGTATCACCAAATACACGGAACTTTAACCTATAAAATTAACTCCATCCGAAAAACGAGCAAAGGAAGTAAACATCGGAACCGCACTTTACTATAACTTGAGTATATAATTAAGGTTTGCGACTACAAACTCGACGCGCCAAATGACAACCTTGCCGCCATTTTGGTCCGTAATTTCGACCTGCGTACGCGCACAGATTATAGTCCCAACGGACATTAGTGGCGACCGACGACACATGATCACTGTCATTCGATCGCATTCGATTGCGGATCGGTATTAAAAAGAAATCGATTTTTTGTGAAGTTGCGGTTTAGATGGATTTGCGCCTCGTATATCAATGTATCGGCATTGAAATAATGTAATCGGAAATGGAATAGACTCTTTTTTGTGTTTTTAGATATTAGATTTTGTAAAATATAGTCTACTAGCTATTGCCCATGACTTTTCGCACCATTTTTGTCATGAATTATCATCTTCTATTTTAACCACTTAGTGGTAGGTTTTTCAAAGTAGCCAAGAAGTAGTAGTAGTATGTATAGTATGGTCTGGATTCTTCTATCTACATGCCAAGGCCGTAAAACTGTTACAGACAAGAATATTTATAAATGTTGATAGATACATATACTTCTCCAGTTTTTTTTCTGTAGCTTAAATCTACAATACATACTACATGTTATGATTTATTTACAGCTGTTATTCAAATTTATTTTGATCATCTTCTACTGCGCATATTTTCATAAGGTACAGGCGTCGTATAAGGCCCACTTAATTTTAAATCACTGTAAATTAAACAAATAAAAGAATTAAGGTAAACTACTGGTTCAAATATATAAAATGTTTATTAATGACACATTTCAAATAAATATAATATTTTTTTATACCATTGCAACTGTAATATCAAGACCAAAAAGTTATATTTTCACAAAATTAATTTATTATGGAGTTTTATTTAATATATTTTTATATTAGTATATTAGTTTTCTTATCACAATTCGAGTCACTTACTAGACCGATCCTATATTCGGCCATAGCTCATAGGTATTTCTTAGCTGAATGAGTAATATACAACAGAGGTAAAGAATATACGAAATCCATATCATAATGCAAAATAATGCGACCAGGATATTGAATAACACTGTGCAACTGAAATTCTCAGTTCACTGAAATAGAATAACGTTAAAAACCTAAATGTTTGTATACGACATCAAATATAATTATAGAGCAGTAGTGACCCAGTAGATAAAGATCTAATGGTTTTTTGCAGCTGAGTTTTGCGGAGCTGCGGGAATGTTCAAACGAGATACCGTGGCCCCGGACCGCAAGGGGTGAGTTTTTAGTCAGTAGAAGTCTGACACTCCCTTCCGCTTTACCCACAGCAGGAGGAGACCTTTGATGATTTTACAACCCAGAAAAAGAAGTGGATATTGATTTAACTAGTTGTCTCGAGTTCCCAGACCACATTTACCTACTTTGTATAATTATTTAGTATATCATTATTTATATGACTGCTCCCAAGTAGTTAAAGTAAAAATAAATAATAAAAAAAAATTATACGAAGATATGTGGTATCTATAAATCTGCACTAGGCTCGCGTGGATTACGGTTCATTTCCTCTTATACAACGTGTAATTTAAAGGGTATATACATACCAAGTGCACGGCTTCTTTGGATGATAACAAACGATATGGCAAGGGTTTTGTAATTCTAAGTCTACGTGTCTAGAACTTATTACAAATTCCAATACACTGATACCAGTACCGAATTTTTCAAATTAAGAAGAACGAAGAGAATTATCGTGTTATTGTCAAGTGACGTGGAAAGTTATTGACCCTCGTAGTGCTGTGACACGTTTGTTATGATTAGTATTCAAGAAATATATGAAACCAATAATTTGGTATCAATTTTTTGAGTAAGTTATTTTGTGCTGAAACTGTGCATAGAGACTCCATACCAGATGTTGTCTTCAGCCCTTTTGGATAGATATGAGGTTTCCGTTACACGTTGTAGAGAAGAAGCCTTTGTCCCTACGTTGGCTGTGTATTTTTTCTGGAGATAGCGCTGACGTCTCGTCTTTTGTTGTACTCACATTCTTCAAGTGTTCTCTCAATACTAACCGAATTTTTAACAAAACATCTCTCTCACAATAGATAGAAGATTTGTTTCATGAAAACAAAATATTAGAATAGGTACAAACTATTATTTAATTTAAACTAAACAACCAATTAAAATGTTGTGTAACATGCCCAAGAGGCTGATGGCATTGCCTCGTTGTATGAAACTGCTCACAGACTCTGGCAAAAGTAAAAGAAACCTTTTGGGTAATCAAACAATTCATATATTTCAGGCAACTTGGCCCATACAAATAAAATTTATTTGTAGTTATTAATTAAATAAAAAACTACAAATAAATTAATATATATATCACTTAACCAAAACTTATACATATTAATGGCGTGTCAACTCAGCCTTCTCGAAAATTTCTTGAAAAAATCCGTCAACCTATTAGTAACTTTGCGGACAGCTTGAAAATTAACGATAAAAATCGTCCGATAATTTAATTTCACACAACTATTTCTGTACTCCTCTTCAATATTTATTAAAGCAAAAGTAAACTCGAACACGAATTTCCCCAAATTACGTACAACCTATTATGACTAAGACAAAACTAAAAGACATAATTAACGGACAGACGTACAAATTAGCTAATCACCGTCTTAAAGAATTCTCGGAACATGACGAGAAGTTATGAAGTAAAGTGAATGATGTAATAGCTGAAAGTAATAATGAGACTGGGATTCCCAAACCTTGCTTTATCACCATCTGCCTTTTCCCAACTATGTCGGTGTCGGCTACCAGTCTAACAGTATGCAGCTGAGTACTAGTGTTTTACATAGAGCGACCTGCGTATCTGGCCTCCATAACTCAGAAGCTGGGTAGCACCACAGAACAGATAAAAGAGGTTAGAAAGGAAATAGTTCCCGATTTGTATGAGAACGCGTGTCGCCGCTTGTCTCCCACTCTATAGCTCCACTACAAGCAAGAGGCCCGTTACGTATGCGAATTACGCACACTAATAAATTACACACACTTAAATCGAGAGCTTGCTACTGATTGTAACTCACTGTCGATAAACATGCGCCGTGCATCACGGCCAATCAGGGCAAAGGATAAAACGTCAATGGTTGAAGTGTGGCGCATGCAGTATATTGTAAGCGGACTTGGTCATTGCGTTGATTAAGCGAGTACACTTCGGGCAATGTATACTTTTTGTAACTTGTTGCAATAATGTTGTAAATGTTTAGAATTTCATAGTGATCAGAATATTTTTATGTTTTTTACAAATAAAATTGTAATTAAATGTTATTTTCGACTTACCGATGGAAAGATATACCTCCTCGCTCTATACTTGCTCTGACTTTTTGTTTTACAGCTTAAAATTGCACAACACGGCATTTTAAAGCAGAGCTCTGTGTTCCGAAGTAATCCGAAGCGCACTAAACGCGGTGAATGAATTAGTCGGTCGCGCTATGATTGTCGTATCATAAATGTGGCGCGCTCGCCACGCCCACATTACCATTCCAACCTTATTCATCTATTCCGTGGGTAGCACGATACCCCTTGGCAACATTGGTGTTAGATTTTCTTGCTTCTGACTTCCCGTAACGACTGCCAAAGATGTACAAACAACAGCCGGAACCAACGATTTGACATGTTTAGGCAGGCACGGAAGAATCTGGATATGTTAAGATGGTTACCCACCCAGAGACCGGCCTTGGTAAGCGTTGCTTGACCTTGAAACTCTTCTTGTACATCTGTCATTATTTAGCCACAAGCTCCTCTGGATTCCCGAAAATGTAATCGTTGAAACACGATGAAATAAACTTATCGATTACTTACTTATCGATTCGACATGGTAAAAGATCTCTATCCTATCCCTCCCTTTAATTTGTTACTATTTTTTATATATCTCAGCTTTGTTTTTTTATGTATATATGTGTATTGAGTATGTAGGTTATTACTTATATGTATATTGTATATAAGTGAATAGTAGACCATGGACTATTCGCGTATTTATTTCCTCCCGCTGTATCAAATCCATCCTAAGGTTGTCTGTAAAAGATCGCTTTTAGCGATAAGACCACCCATTGTATCATCCTTTGTAGTTAAGTCCTTATTTAATTCTGTTATGGTGTACGATAAAGAGTATATCTATCTATCTAAATAATATCTGCAACTCAGTCTCAGTTAAAGACAATGATGTTTAATGTTAAAAGATAGTTCCTCCGTACGAACAATGATGATGTTATTGTATGAATGGTTTTGTTGCCCATTGATAGTGACCTGCTGAGTTTTACGTTTCTTTTAAACAGGGTCACGGTCACAGTATCAATCTTATGAAATGTTACAATCAATGATTCAGTCAATTACCATTTAAAAATATCACCTAAGATCAAAGCAAGCGAACCGAGTCGAGACGGTGCGTCGTGTTTCTCACTCGCCTCAAAGAGCAGTCAACACTACTGACCATAGATAAAATAATTTTTATTTCTGTGCTACTGACTATAGTGCCAATACCTGCCAGGTTTGCGGGAATGTTCTAACGAGATACCGCAGCCCCGGAAGGCAAGGGCTAATGAAAGAACAGGCTTCCATCCCACCCAGAGCGACAGGAGTTATAATGATGATTTTCCCCGTAAAAAACATATCATACCCCGTAATCGCATCTTGTTTTCGTCCGTATTTGGCACTCTATTTCATTTTATTTTATTGGGACATAAAACAGTTACATGTTATAATTTTAGTAAATATAAAACTAGTGTGATACAGGTAAACATGTAACCCACACCAATGTCCGCGGAATAATCTATTAAGTAGGCTTAAAACAAAATCACGCACCTGGAGGCGATTTGAGTTAGTTAGAATAAGTAATAATTATTGTGCAAGCAATTGAATAGGCTCCATCCTTTTTAAGATTGAGATAATGAAAATATATCAAGATCGAAAAAGTAGTCTTAATATCTACCAATGAAGAGTTATCTCACTGAGTATGATTGTACCGTGTTTATCTATAATAACGGTTAAATATACAGGCTAATTATAAGTAAAACACTAAACTGAGTTGCTGATAAAACAGAAATTTGTTCTCTTGTTCACTGAGCGATTTTGTGTGCGATGGAATTACACAATCTAATTCCGTCAAGCCCGTTCCATCATCGGACTACAAGACAAACGGCGATGCGTCATCGTTACATGATGGACATCCCACCTATACGCACTAAACGTTTTGGGAATACTTTCATTGTGCGTACGGCTAAGGAGTGGAATTCCCTGCCGGAGTCTGTGTTTCCCGATAGCTATAAACTAGGGGTCTTTAAGTCAAGAATGAATAGGTTACTTTTAGGTAGGCGTGCTCCATCTTCGACCACATCGTCGCTTACCATCGGGTGAGATGTTGGTCAAGCGCGAACCTATTATCAAAAAAAAAATACATTACACATTTAGGTTATTATATTGTAATATTTATTGCCTATTTCTTAAATTGTTTAGAATAAGCTGTGTTGTGTAGACTAATTGTCACCGATTGTTGTATTCATAACATATTGGTACAGCTCAACAACTCAATCAAAACTCTGGCAGGCTCATTGCTTTGTGTGTTTCATCATCGCTACTCCTTCCAAAACCATGAAGGCAAACATGTTCGGCACAATCTAGGACCGGAAAACCTGAAAACAATCAACCCGCACCAGCTGTGTTATTCTGTAAGACCTCATTCTAAACTTCGAATCTGAATCCGCTGTGAGTTTATTGATTGGCATTCTAAAAACTCGGTTGTTAATTCGAATTTATACTAGCGCTACCCTTGCGAGCGTGTCAGCGAGTTGAACTAAAGATTTTGACAGATAAAGTATGAGATGACGTGAGAAGTGCCATTCGGTAAGGTAATTCCTCCGTCACATCGTCGCTGTTTACAGAATGCAAAATCAAGGTCACTTTGAACCATAAGCGAAGTGACAGTGAATAGCTATGTGAGATGCGAGTTGTTGTTCGAATTTTAGAGAATCAACGTACAGAACCGCATGGTGGATTATGGCATTATGGCCCATTCCCTCGTATAAAGAGGAGACCTTTTCCAGTACTGGGAACGTTATAAGCTAGTTATGTTACGAAAACTTTCTAACAAAAAATTAAACCGACTCCCAAAAAACACTGCAAAGTGAAAAATAACTTTAATTTCGGTAGTCGGTGTCTTTAGTTTTGTATTTTCGTTATTGGCACCGACTTCCGAAATTAAAGTTATTTTCACTTTGCAGTGTTTTTTGGAAATCGGTTTAATTTTTTGTTAAAATGTTTTTAGTTCTCTCTTTTTAGTTGGTCGGTTTGTAATTTACCAAGTTACAAAAGCCTAAATGTCAACTACTTAAAACCTTTTACAAAATTTAGCTTTTTCCGATGCTGGGCCGTTAATTGTTGAGGAGTTCTCGAGTGTGACGGCCCTATTGTGCTTAATAACCATATTCAAGAAATCGAAGCAGAACCCATGAAATATAAGTATTTCTATTACTAGTTATACAACGTGTAATTTAAAGGGTATATACATACCGAATGCACGGCTTCTTTGGATGATAACAAACGATATGGCAAGGGTTTTCTAATCCTATGTCTACATGTGTGGAGCATATTAGAAATTTCAATACATTGATACCAGAGACCGAATTTTTCAAATTAAGAAGAACGAAGAGAATTATCGTTTTATTGGCAAGTGACGTGGAAAGTGATGACCCTCATAGTGCTGTGACACGTTTGTTATTACTGGTATTCAAGAAACATATGAAACCAATAATTTGGGTTCAATTCTGTGAGTCACTTATTTTGAGCTGAAACTTTGCATAGAGACTCCATACCAGATGTTGTCTTCAATCCTTTTGGATAGATATGGGGTTTCCGTTACACGTTGTATATTGAGTAATTCGGGTGGCCATCTGTGGTCTTCATCATCAGATCCACTTCACCAAATGGTGCTTTTCGAATGCAACTACACAAGTTATGTTTATATTATAAAAAATAATCAAATCACTATAGGTGTGCCTATAATATATGAAAAGTTCCCTCGATTTTTACGGGATCTCATCATCAAATCCTGACTTGGTGATAATGGGACCACCTCGGAAGTATATCCTTTCAAACAAAAGAAGAATTTTCCAAATCGGTTCAGCCGTCTTTGAGTAATCGGTGATCATACATAAAAAATATATATATACGCGTCGACTTGAGAACGTCCTCCGTTTTTTCGTCGGTTGAAAATAATTCTGGCTATCTATTTGCCATCAGTTCACATCGAATTAGGATGAAAATTAGCAGGCAGGTGGCCCATATCTTTAATAGATATTTTATTTTAAGTTAATAGATATTTTTTAATAAATATTTAATAGAATTTGATGATTTTCGCACCCAGAAAAAAAAAGGTATCGTTTAGCTCAAATTAGAGCCTTAAGAAGCTCAATGATTTAACGAACAAGACCAAAGTATGGACGTTTGGGTATAGGCCACATAAAGTACTCAAACTGCCAAACAATCATGAAATTTATCCCGATTGTAACCTGAATAGTTCACATATTCACGATATGTTATGAAGTAGTCTAGTATCTCATAGGACTTTGTATAATAATTGCTTTTTGATACAATTACTATTCCGTAGTCTGATACTATGCGTAGTGCATTAAGGCTTGTATGTTAAAGTAGTATTTATGACAACCTATTGCCAAGAAAGGCGTTATTGGTACTTACTGTACTCCTATAAGTTGATGGATCAACACGAGAATTAGCAATTTTATCCCATATGCAATAATAGGTATGTATTTTTATTGACTTTTTTGGGATATCGGTTTTAAAAACGAAATCTTGTTCTTTTTGCGGTTTTATTGAGACTAGTATAATATGTACATGTATTTATACTTATTTGTTAGGCTAAATAACAACAACAGCATGGCAACAATATTTTAGTAACGCTTTTCGAGGTCAGTTTTCGGATGAGGAACCATCTCAACCTATCCAGACTCCTGCATGCCAGACATTCGTTCCGGCTGTCAATTGTACATATTCGACCATTCTTCCAGGTAGTCAACAGCCAGAAAGTCTGTCACCAGCTTAGCCAAGGGGTAACTAGGTACCCAGTCCCTGGGATATGGAGGTCAGATAAACAGTCGCCCCATGTAAATACTGGTACTCAACTGCATCTGGTCTGGTAGCTTACCCCAACATGATTGGGTAGAAGCAGGAAGGTGGTGTAATGGTATTGTTAATACAAGAACAAGTCTACTTTCAATTTTGATAAAAACTCACTACACAACACTTACAAACTACACACACACACATAACACTAACAACAACACACAACCCTCACACCACATACTCTAATTAGAATATATTTTTATTTTGTTATCAATATATTTTTTATTGTGCTTTCGTTTATTTTTTTTATTTTATTTTTTTATTTCCGATGGGCCCACTCTTGACCTCGATCTCGCCTGATGGTAAGCGATAGATGAGGTCTAAGATGGGACGAGCGAGCCCAGAAGATGCCTATTTACTCGTGCTTTAAAGGCTGAAAGGTCATAAGTGGCAGGCAACACAGAAGCCGGCAGAGAATTCCACAGCTTGGCTGTACGCACAATAAATGTGGAGGAGAAGCGCTTGGTACGACAAGACGGTATATCAACCAAGTGTGGATGGTAACCAGCCGTGCGTCTGGTAGACCGGTAGTGAAAGGGAGATGGAGGAATCAGGTCATGGAGCTCCTGCGCACACTCCCCGAAGTACAATCTGTAGAAAACCGACAGGCAAGCAACGGTTCGCCGATGGGCCAGGCTATGAAGCTTGTCCACCAGCACCTCGTCGCCTATAAGCCTTTTAGCTCTGCGCTCGATCGAGTCCAATGCAGCAAGCTGGTACTTTGCAGAGCCATCCCACAAGTGGCTGCAATACACCACGCAAGAACGGACCTGTGCTTTATAGAGATTTAGAAGCTGTCCAGGCGTGAAGTACCGCCTCACCTTATGTAGGATTATTATTATTAAAAATTAGATTTATTCAATTAAAAAGGTACTCCTTTTTACTTATTGTCAAATTGGATTTATGTTCTCATAATTTTGACCACTATGTACTTACCTAACTTATCGCCTTAATTTAATATTTTATTATATACATTAACGATGACGCAACCCCGGCCCCCGAGATATAGGCGCTGCCTAGTTCGGGGACCACTGTGCAATTCTATTTTATGCTTATCTTGTTACATAATCCATGTAAGTAATAGTAATAGCATTAAGAAATGTTGTAACAGTGGTTGAATAAATAAAATAAAATTGAAATTGAAAAAAAAAAATAGGTACATATTTACTTTTACCCGAGAGCCGAAGGACAGAAGAGGTGTTTTTAGAAGGAGGGTGTGATGTATTCATACCACATTTTTATTTTGGATGCGCCCGCTTTTGACCTAGAGTACCTTAATGGTAAGCGATGGATCAGGTCTACCATGAAACGAGTAAGCCCATATCATGTCTGTTCACTGCTTTAAAGACTGTCGGGTAATATATGGCAGGGGACACAGAAGCCGGCAAGAGTTCTTTCGAAATCACATACAGACACTTCAATTTTTCTTATATTGTTAGATGCGAAAGTTTGTTTGTCCTTCTTTTTTTTTAACGTGTCAAAAAGAGGCAACGTATCGATCTGGTAGTTGTAGGATTGGACAGTGACCTAAGCTACATTTATTTCACTGAAAATATTCATACTTGTCATGCAAGCAAAGCCGCGTGCATTAGCTAGTAGATCATAAAATAAGCTTCTATTTTTGCTGTGCCAGTCATATTTTTTAAATAATTATCACCCCAAACGAAGTGAATCAAACACCTATTAAATGCTATGATTCTTTATTTATTAATTTGGTTTACTTACCATTGGGACACTATACCGAGTTATTTACTTATAACAGTAGTTTAGCCCAAGTATACTATATTAGGCGGTAAGCAAAATACGAAAAACATTTTTTTTACATGTAAATAAGTGCTTTGCTTATATTATTATCTAAAAGTTATAACGTAAGAGAGTATTTATTTGACCATCATCTCACCTGATGGTAAGTGATAATGTTGTCGAAGATGAAGCACGCTTACTTTAAAATAACCTATTCACTCTTGTCTTACAAAACCTCGGGTTATAGCTATCAGGAAACACCAACTCCGGCAAGGAATACCACTCCTTAGTTGTACGTAGAATGAAAGTACTCCCAAAACACTTTGTAATCGAGTAACTATTCGCTAACATTCAAACTGTCACTAGCAAGAATGTCTGTAGAACCGTGAATCCAAAACCTTCATAAACCCACACAGGCTTACAGAACTCCAATAATTTCCACAAGCGTGCGCTATGCCGCGTAACTTATGCGCGCGAGCAAAAACTTGCGCCTGCGCAGCCGACGGCATCCCGCCCTAATAACTAACCATATCTGACTCACCACTTTTTAACCTCACATATTTTTTTCAAGCGAAAACCAACCTTATTAACATTTAAATTCCCTATGCTTATTGGATAGTGTTATAATTGTTAATTAAGCTTTAATTGCTGTGCTCGTCAAAAAAGTACCAATCCTTGAGCGGAAACTGCTTATTAAGAAAAAGGTATGTGAGGGAGGGATTGGAGCGAGTTTTAGCTAGTTTTTCTTTTTTTGTCTAAGATTTAAATGGTTATGTGCCTGCCAGCCTATGACATCCTAGAACGGGAAAAAGACCGGCTGGACAGAAAATGCAGAAATCCGTAACTACTTTTCTTTACATACGACCTCTAGAAATTGTTCCCACAAGCAGTATTTCATTTTTTAACCAGAGCATCCAGACTCACAGACATTTTAGTCGCTGAAATATTAAATGTAATATGGTTTTGGTAGCGCGTACCCATCCCAAAAAAATGCAATTTCGTCTAGAACTCTAGGACATTGTGGCGGTGGAATAAACCAACGCGAAATAGGGCTCCAAGTTTTGTTCCTTAAATCACACAGGATTTTGTCATAAAATAACATGACAGAATATAAAAGAGCTAATTAAAAATCATAATTACTCACCGGTAATAGGGAAAAGGCTGCGGAACGTGTAGATCCATGGGCATCGATGCATGCGCATGGGCATGTGAATACTCGTGCTGCATCATGCCATGCATGCCGTGGCCCAGCATGGCCGCCCACGGTGAAGACGCGAAACCACCAGGGTGCTCCATCATTACTTATTGTTCCATTTTTAAAACACTTTCAGTTCCACTTTCAAAATCACTATTCACTTCACTGTTTCATTTTTTTTAATAGTCTCGCGATCATGATTTCGGTGTTCCATATCCAAAATAGTTTTTTTTTTGTGCAGTTCCAAATAGGTTTAGCCTAAAAAAAGGAATAGCAAATTAATAACTTACAATGTCGACAATCAAAATATTGTCAATGTTAATCATGAATTGGAAAATAATTATTGTATTTTTACTACTCCAAATGCTTATAAATGTCTTGTGAATAATGTATAAAACATGTAGTTTGTTCAGTTACATTTGATAGTGATGTTGACCCCTATTCTATAACTTAAGAAGCTTATTCTAGCTATTATTTACTAAGCTACACACCAAATTTATTGTTTCAATTTTCCAGGCACTGTTGCAAGTGCCATGATCACGGATGAACTGAAGTCGTTGCGGGTGGACGTTTATAAGCAGACGAATCGGTCTACTCTCTTTCTCGTTCGTTTTTTGTGATCGACACACAACAAACAACAGTGCCGAAATATCGAAAACTTGAGACAATAAATACACATGGTAAATATCCCGTTTTAAGTTCTAATGATAAATATCAAACTGATGAAATTCTCGTGTTCTTCAACATATATTGTGTTAATAGTTTTCCGTCACCTCAGATTTAGATGCCTTTAATTTATTTATTTAAACTCATGTTATGCGCACTAAAACACAAGAAGGTCAACCTTTCAGCCTTTAAAGCAAGAGTAAATAGGCATCTTCTGGGCTCGCTCGTCCCATCGTAGACCTCATCTATTGTTTATCATCAGGCGAGATCGAGGTCAAAGTGACCTAATCGGTAATAAAAAAAAACAAATTATACATAGATTTTGTATACCCATGCTTGGTATTTCGATGACTTCTACATTAACACAGGTTTTTGACAAAAAAATAAAAATAATAATAGGCATATAAAATCTCTCCTCAGCTTTAAGATGTGATTGAGAATTAAAAACATGTTAGTTATTTTCACTAGTATCTTTGTAAAGAAATGATATTTTTTACGTTGAGTCCTATAATTAACTAGCTTCTGGCCACTGCTCCGCCCGTGGGAAAAGGCTTTTCATATGTATGTGTGTCTGGTCTATGTCACTTAGGGATAACGAAGCATTCTACTGGTGAGCGAATGTTTAAAATCGGAAGAGTAGTATCGACGATAACTTCTTACATAAAAAGTGACATACAAACATCTGTTTATATTATTACTTTAAATAGTATTGAATTATAGGGCAGGGAGAGTTGTCGGCAACAGTGACGGGGCCCCATACGGCCATTGCCTGCCGGGGTTGCGGGAATGTTCTAACGAGATACCGCGGCCCCGGAACTTAAGGGCAGCTGAAGGAACAGGGTGACATTTTAGTTAGTAGAAGTCTGACACTCTCTTCCGCTCCACCCAGAGCGGGACAAGTGGTTCGATGATTTTCCCAACCGGAAATAAAGGGGTGGTCTTTAGGTGGTCTTCCATTAGGTAATATACAGGGTTAATTGTAAAACACCGTTAACCTCTCAGGACTATGATACTTACATCATTATCAACAACTTTTGTTCTATGACTTTTAAAAATTCCTCATATTTTAGATCACAAGATTTTCATACAAAAATAAAAATAATTAAATTGAACGCCCTAAATGTTACGAAGTCTATGCGAAACAAAAGAAAACACTATCTCACCTGATGGTAAGCGATGATGTGGTCAAAGATGAAGCACACTTGCCTAGAATTGACTTATTCACTCTTGACATAAAGACTCTCAGGTTATAGCTATCAGGAAACACAGACTCCGGAAGGGAATTCCACTCCTTAGCCGTACGCATAATGAAGGTATTCCCAAAACGTTTAGTGCGTATGGGTGGGATGTCTACTCCTTTACCTATTATATTAAACTGATTGTCAACTTATTGTATAAATAAATCAACTAATTGGTCTTGGTCTGCAGCTAGACAGTAGTCTCATTGCGCACGTTTGAAATATATCGGAAAATACCACTTCTTTTTTGTCAAAAACCGTATACAAATATACCTAAACCAATTTTTCCACCCGAATGCCGTCGAAATTAAATAGATATGCAATCAATTTGTGTGCAAATAAAATATTTTGATAACGGACACCTGTTTGTTTTAGCGAGTGCCTGCTTGCGCTGGCGCAACGAACTTTGATGTTCGGCTAACATCGGATACCTTCAGCAAGTAAGTGAGATGACGTTTGCTGTAGAATTTACATGGTGTGACGTTTGCCCAAAAATCTAACATGTTTTAATAGTTTATCAAACACCGATTTTAATTATATAAACATACCTAGTCGTATTAAAACCATTGTGAGTTTAATATGACTGGCCAATTATTGTTGATTTTCAAGTATTACTGAAAAATAGAACTCAGAATCGTAAAATACAGGAAATTTGCTAACGAACCATTTTTAAATCTTAGTGCTAAAATCGATACTTGGAATTTAAGTTTATCTACATTACCAACTCCATTTTGTTTAAAGTATTTTATATTTTTATTTATTCATTGAATACTATATAAAAGTAATGTAATCTAAGTTTTCAGGGTTGTCAAATATTAAAATCACAAAAGCAATCGGAGGCTCTAGAAATGGGATTGTGGCTATCGCAAAATATGAGGTGAAACCTAGTGTACTAGGTACTACCTTTGGCATTTCCATAGCTTTAAATTTTAAAATTTAGATGATAATCTGGTAAACTGTCTTTACTTTTGCACGGGATTGAATCTTGACCTTCTTTGATTTGGCTTATGACTGAGTGACTGACTTGATGAGGAACCACTGGTCACATAATAAGGCATTCATTTTCAACTAGGGATTATGTGAGATGTGTACGTATGTACAGACCACCACTAAAAAGATAATTCATTTATTTTAGCGCCTGCTCTGAATATTCTACAGGAGACTTGGATGACAAATGTTTGGCATATAGAATACAAAAATAATAATAATTCAGTCTATAGTGTCAAGTGTCATGAAGTGTCATGTTATAATTTAATTTATATTAATTTATAATTTATCCGCCGCACAAGTAATTGTTAGCGTTACGCACATTATTGTCTCCATGGGCTCACCGCAGCTTATAGTTAAGGAGCTGTTGGCGTTTATTCAGCATGCCATTGATACCATGGATGAAGTCAGCATTTTGCAGATCTGCAAGTCAAACTTCACGGAAGCGGAGAAAAGCAGCGGCAAGCTGCTGCTATTTCAGTCACTCGGGAAGCTCGATCAAATGCCGTCTCGCAGGAGGGATGGCACCGAAAAAAGTATCCAAGACATTGTGACATTATTGAAAGTGACCGACCCGGATGACGTGCCTGCTTTTGTGGCGAAGGAGCTACACAAGCTGCCCCCAGTCACATTTGACCATGTTAAAGTCACCAGGCTACTGAAGGACATCACAACCCTGAAGACAAGCCTGGCCGCTATTGAATCCAGGTTAAACGCGTCGGAGAACACTATCGGTGATTTGCGCGCTGAAGTTTTGTTGTTACGCAGCACTGCTTCGGCAAGTTGGTCACCTGACGCTGATAATGTGTATACACGTCGGGGAGCGCGAAATGCTTCCCCCGTCAGTAGCTTTCTATCGGCAAGTTTAGATACTTCTGCGATTGCCTGTAACGCTGGCGATGCATTGTGCCCTGCCATCACTCCCTCGACTCCGGTCGCGGTTCCGACTGGTATAAGTGCATCGACCCCTGAACGTTCTTACGCTGCGATTGCTGCCGCTGATAAACCAACTACCTCACGAAAGCCCGCTGAGCAGCCATTAAGGGTAATCGAAAAACGCCGCTGCAAACCAACCCAGGGGGGTCCGAGAGAGCGGAGGCTTAAGAAGGACAAGTGCGACCAGGATGGCTTCATCAAGGTGGTGAAGAGGAAGAGGAAGCCAGCTTGTCGAAATCAGTGTGGCACTGCGCTGGCCGAACCAAACCAACTGCTGCGTCCAGCCGTACCTACAAAATTGATTTACGTGTCCCGTCTGCATTATTCCACAAGGGCAGAGGATATTGTGAATTACATTTTGGCGAAATCCAATTTCTCCCTGAGAGTTGAACAGCTAGAGTCTCATCACGGAACTAATTTTAATTATTTTGTGGTGAGAGCGCCGGCCGAACATTTTTCGACTTTCTTGAAGGAGGAATTTTGGCCGAGAGGAGTAAGGTTCCGGCGTTTTCGAGGCAGATTACCGGACACTGCGCAACACACGACGCCGATAACTCGTGTAATATAATATGTATAAGTTTTGGTTAAGTGATATATATATATGTATTAGTTTATTTGTAGTTATTTATTGTAATAGGATGTATTTTATTTATATGGGCCAAGTTGCCTGAAATATATAAATTGATTGATTGATTGATTGATATTACGTTCTCAATGCTGGGACAAAGACTTTCTCTCTAAGAGAGGAGAATGAGAGGAATGGACCGTCACCCAACTCGCGGGCTCAGTGCGAGTTCATAGCTTGCTTTTCTTTTGTGTGTATACTCATGTTTGGACAAATAAAATGATCTTATCTTATCTTATCTTATCTAGATGTCACGTGTCCTCTGGTTTTGTCACAATATCTTTCTTCACCGATTTGTGAGCAGTAATGATGATAACTCGACTAGCATATCGGGCCCGTAACCACTGCACCCTTGTTGCTCTCAGAACACAATATATGGCCTCATCTAGTTCATCTTTACATGGTGGACATCCCGCCCATACGCACTAAACGTTTTGGGAATACTATCATTGTGCGTACAGCTAAGGAGTGGAATTCCCTGCCGGAGTCTGTGTTTACTGATAGTTATAACCTGGGAGTCTTTAAATCAAGAGTGAATAGGTTACTTCTAGGTAAGCGTGCTTCATCTTCGACCACATCCTCGCTTAACGTCAGGTGAGATGGTGGTCAGACGTAAGCCTACCAATTATTAAAAAGAAAACATTAATGAAAAAAAAACGTGTGAAAGTGTTATTTATAACCTATTTGCAAAATAAACATCATTATTTCATTATATAACCTAAAATTAATTATAGTAAAAAAAAACTAGCATTTAGAGCTAGAATTGTATTGAAATCTTTAGCGTAATCGCAATCTCTCTCTCTCTCTAATAGTGTTGAGGACCTTGTCCTCAACACTATCAACTGGTACTGTGACATTCATCCTATGTGTCACTTTGAATTTTATTAAGAACGAAAAAACTTTACTACATTCCACCCTTACGCGCAAAACGTTTTGGGAATACTTTCATTGTGCATACGGCTAAGGAGTGGAATTCTCTACCAGAGTCTGTGTTTCCTGATAGCTATAAGCTGGGAGTCTTCTAAGTCAAAAGAAGAGTAATTAGGTTACTTCTAGGTAAACGTACTTTATCTTCGACCACATCATAGCTTACTATCAGGTGAAATGGTGGTCAAACGCGAACTTATTATGAAAAAACCGGCCAAGTGCGAGTCGAAGTTTCCGTACCATTTTCTATAAAAACGGCAAAAAATCATGTCTGTTGTAGGGGAGCCCCCCTTAAATATTTATTTTATTTTGTTCTAGTAGTTTTTGTTTTAGCGGCAACAGAAATACATAATTTGTGAAAATTTCAACTGTCTAGCTATCGCGGTTCTTGAGATACAGCCTGGTGACAGACAGACGGACGGGTAATAGGGTCGCGTTTTTACCCTTTGGGTACGGAACCCTAATAAAAAAGGAGTATTTAGGTCAAAAGAAGAGTGAATAGGTTACTTCTAGGTAATCATGAGATGATGAAGCAATAAAAAAAATAAACGCGAGCCTATTAACAATAAATAAATAGCTTCTGCCCTTGGCTTCGCTTCTGTCTTTTCCCAAGATCTATCTATGTACCAAATTCAATCAAATTCATCAAAAGTGGTTTAGACGTGAAAGTATAACAGACAGACAGAGTTACTTTCACATTTATAATATTAGTAGGAAAGTAGGGATTAACGACAGATGAAAGCAGAGACAACTGAATTTCTTTTATCAGTCTATTTCGAATTAAATGGGACAGGTCATAGTTAAAATAAGTTTCCAACCAAAAGCAATATCATTAGAAGATAAATTCAATAACCGTCCTATGGATGTTCAGTTGTAACGAAACTTGATGTCTGAAATACAGAAATTCCTTATCTAGTTCAGACACAGATATTCTTCATTCTGATCCTAGTGTAATCTTTAATTATAGTGTGTTATATTTTTAGCTGTATGTACCTTTGAACGATTTTTTATTTTTATTAGAAATAGTTTCGCGTTTGACCACCATCTCACCTGATGGTAAGTGATAATGTGGTCGAAGATGGAGCATGCTTACCTAAAAGTAACCTATTCACTCTTGACTTAAAGACTCCTAGACTATAGCTATCGGGAAACACAGACTTTGGCAGTGAATTCCACTCCTTAGCCGTACGCACAATGAAGGTATTCCCAAAACGTTTTCTACGTATGGGTGGGATGTCCACCATGTAACGATGGCGCTTCGCCGTTTGTCTCGTAGTCCGATGATGGAACGGGCTTGGTGGAATTAGATTATGGAATAATATACGAATAAATTATTGTATTATTATTGAAATAACAGTGTTATCTACATCAGAAAATAAAATTAATGTCATCACTATCATTATCTGCTTTGTATTTTCCCCCGTTTATGGGGGTCGGCTACAAGTTTAACCGAATGCAACAGAGTACTAGTGTCCTCCAGAACCCAGTAACTGGGTAACATGATACTCTCGGCAAGACCAGGGGCCATATCATGACGTGTTAAAACTTGAATCGTTCCAGCGAGAAAGAGGGATCGAGCTATGCACGCTATACAACGTGTAACGGAAACCCCATATCAATCCAAAAGGGCTGAAGACAACATCTAGTATGGAGTCATGTCCAGTTTCAGCACAAAAAAAATTAATTCAAAGAATTGATAAGAAATTATCGGTTTCATATGTTTCTTGAATATCAATCATAACAAACGTGTCACAGCACTGCGAGGGTCAATAACTTTCCACGTCACTTGCCTATAACACGATAATTCTCTTCAGTCTTCTTAATTTGAATAATTCAGTCTCTGGTATAAATGTATTGAAATTTCTAATAAGTTCCACACATGAAGACATAGGATTATCAAACCCTTGTCATATCGTTTGTTATCATCCAAAGAAGCCGTGCACTTAGTATGTATATACCCTTTAAATTACACGTTGTATAGCTCTATCCCTCTTTCTCGCTGGAACGACTCAAGTTTTAACACGGCATGATATGGCCCCAGGATTTTCTGTCTTCTCACGACTGTCAAAGTACAAAAGACAGCCAGGACCAACAGGGTAACGTGCTTTCCAAAGCACGGAAGAGTCTCGATAATATGTTAAGATCATCCATCCACTTAACACATCCTCCAAAGGTTGTCTGGAAGATATCGCTGTTAGCGATAAGACTGCCATTGTAATCATAGATTTAAGAAATAACGTTAAATAGGTGTGTTTAAATTTTGGTGTACAATAAAGTATATTCTATTCTATTATATTCTATATTCCCCATTTCATATTCTTTTCTTGTCAAGTCCTTCCAATGGTTGTCCGGAAGATATCGGTCTCAGCGATAAGACCGCCATTGTTTTCATTTTTAATGATCCATTATTATATAATACTAGCTGCTGCCCGCAACTTCGTTCGCGTGGGAGGATTTCCCGCGTAAATCCCGATCCCGTGGGAATTTCGGGATAAAAAGTATATAGTAGCCGATTCTCAGACCTACTGAATATGCATATAAAATTTGGTACAAATCAGTAAAGCCGTTTCGGAGGAGTAAGGTAACTAACATTGTGACACGAGAATTTTATATATTAGATTATTATTATATAATATTATTAGCTGTATAATTCTAATACTAAATTTTGAACAATAATAATCTGCATTTACTTACCTACTTAAATATTTGTAGGCCATTGTATAAATATGGCAAACATGACGACCTATGTATAATATTTTTAAACAACTTGCATGCATTTCTTATGTATGTTCACTCATGTTTGAACAAATAAAATGATCTTATCTTATCTTATTGTAACCATAGCTTAGGCAATATTGTTAACTAGCTTTTGCCCGCGACTTCGTTCGCATGGGAGGTTTTTGTCGCGTAAGTCCCGATCCCGTGGGAATTCCGGGATAAAAACTATCTTATGTCCTTTCCAGGGTCCTAAACTATTCCCATGCCAAATTTCATCTAAATCGGTTTAGCGGTTTAGGCATGAAAAGGTAACATACAGACAGACAGAGTTACTTTCGCATTTATAATATTAGTATGGATTAGGTGTTTTTAAATTTTCTTAAACAATAAGGTATATTCAATCTATCTATTCCTCAGATAACACATACACAATAGTTCTTCATATAACAATTGTTATAATTTAATTTAGAGTTAGCTTGTAGCTGAGTGACAAAAATAAACTTAATATTATTTTAAACCATTACGTTACTCCTTTCATCCAAAGTATAGACCAATTTTTTTTTTATAGTAGGTAGGCTTGCGTTTGACCATAATCTCACCTGATGTTAAGCGATGATGTGGTCGAAGATGAAGCACGCTTGCCTAGAAGTAACCTATTCACTCTTGACTTAAAGACTCCCAGGTTATAACTATCAGAAAACACAGACTCCGGCAGGGAATTCCACAATTTGTTACTAACAAAGCAAAAACAGCAGACTATTCTATGATCCAGTGGTTCCCGGAGAGTCTCCACAGGAGGCATGGGATCCTGTGGCAGGAATGCAGGATGTCGTGAGAGCTAATGCTCTAGGTAACAAACTAATCAACCAGGATAGATAGGTCAGAAAGGGATAGGTGTATTGGGAAATTAGTGGTGAAAACAGAGATAGATTACTGCAAAATCTTGGAGATGAAACGATGTGTCAATTCTATTTTTAAATACCTGTGCTTTATTGTTTTTTTTTTTCGGTTGGGAAAAACATCAGATGACTTCTCCAACTCTGGGTTTCAACGAAAGGGAGTTTCAGACTTCTACTGACTAGAAACCCATCCTGTTCCTTCAGCTGCCCTTGTTTTCCGGGTCCGCGGTATATCGTTAGAACATTCCCGCAACCCCGACAAAATATATGTGGTTAGATTCCTTTTTTTTACTTAGCTACTAAAGAAGGATAGTGGTTTTTATGTTGTATAATATTCAATGAAAAAAAAAAATTAGCCAATTTCTTTCTCAAAATATCATCAAAATTTTACCGGTGTAAAACATAATTAAAACAACAGATTAAAAACTAAAAGAATCTTTGAAAAATAATAGTGCATTTAAAAATTAATGCATTTACATTTCCTCGCTCTATGAAAATAATCGTTTAATAATATGTTTTAGTCAATCTAAGTTTTCTAAAATTTATTTCAATTGGTATTTTTCATGCTTCAAATTCATAATAATAATATAGGTATTAAACAAGCTTCAGCCTGCGACTTCTTTCTTACTTGCCGCACATTTTCACTTATTTTAAAAGAATTATCTAATTCTAATTTCGGCGGTTTTTTTTTAATAGAAAATAGATAATCAATACAATTTTAATTATAAAGTTTGTAATCATTCCATCTTCAAATCCAATTATTTTGAAGAAAATATATTCCTATATCATTTCTTATTAGCTGTAAAAACAAATCAGCTAATAAAAAGAAAAAAAATGAACAATGATTTCCCACGACACTACACGACTAGAAGTGCCCACATTATGTACACACCACACACCAAGATTTGATATATTGACATTGTGCGTAAACGCACCACAATGATTGTTCTCGTCTGTCAATTCGGCACTTATTAGTGAGCCCACGATCATTATTTGTTCAGAGCCTAAATATTGCGTTGATGTTTTGTTAACCTCAAGGGATTTAAGATTAACAGGTTTTTTGTTTGTTAAGTAATAACAGCTGTTTGTATTGGGCATGCGCAAGAGACGGTTCTAGTGAGTTTTATGATGTTCAAATAAATTAAACATCTTTGTTAATTATGTTGAAATATATTTTTTGGCACTTAATAATTATTTTCTTATTCGATTATTTATTAAACATACAGTCAACATCCAGCTTAACAATTTCATAATAATGTCTTACGCTAGAGTGAGAATAATTACCGAATTTAATTAGTATATCCAAATGGAAATAAAGCACAAATCCACAATAATCATTCAACAATCACGTAGCAACACAATCTAGTTTAAAAAAATATCCCACTTTCCACTTTTCAGTACGGACACAGTCACGAAGCCAGCCTTAGGCACGCGCGTTAGAAAAAAAAAACATAAAAAGGCGCGAGTGTCAACTGCCAAACTTTTCCCGCGCGCCACAACACGATCGGATACACGCGCGAGTGCATGCGTCACTATTTACATGCATTTTGGTAATACGTCGCCGGAGGTAAAAACACGTGTGCCGGGTCTGTCGGTCCAGCGGTCATTGAGGATCTGGTATCAAAAATATACGGCGTGCGGGTGGATGTGTGCGCGAACCGGCCCGGCCATACGGCGGGCATACGAAACAAGCCCCGACTACGCTGCACGCTCTGAGCTGTCGAATATCTGAACATCACGTCGCCCGTAATTGGGTTAGGCTTACGTGACACGGGAGCTTGGCACGTTCCTAGTACGTCCCGCTGTTATGGGGTGTGCCCTAATTACGTACGAAACGTTAGCTGTGCGAAAAAATGTGGTTTTTCTAACAAAAGGGCTTGGGAACGGGACAATTAGATTAGATGTTAATTAAGTGTTAAAATTACAACACATGATACCATTAGCTAAATATAGGTTTAAAGATGAAATCATTTTTTATTTTTGTTGTACCAGAAATCCAAATAAAACCAAATTAAAAAACACAAAATTTTCTTTATACAAATTAACATTTTTATTCTACCTAAAATCACTTTAATTTCTTTATAAAAAGGAATGCGTTATTCTGCAAAAAGTTAAAGTGACAACCCAAAATATTTTTATTAATAAAAGTAATCTAAACAACCAAACATTACACCGATGACTAAGCTTTTACTTCATTACGCATATAATAAAGACAATTTTTAATATTTCAAGTACCGTAAGTTAAAATAAAAGTAAAATATTCTCACGCTTTACATTCTAACCTGTGACCCAGGCATGTTTTGACGTTTCTAACTGTCATAGCAATAAGATACTGACCAGTGTAACATGACCTACCACTCCCCTCTACTCTCGACCCATAAAGGTGTGAAATGGGGAAGAGTTTATAAATGGAGGGGTCATAATTAATTGGTTATGGTGATAATAATTGCAGACGGAAAGTGCAGAGGTGTGAGTAAGTCATAACGGTATTTTGACTTTGTTTCAATGTTGTATGAGATGTAATTGAGACGGCTTTGTCAATTGTTTTTTTTTCAGCTAAATGGCGATTACTTGGCTTTTGAAATTATTGTGGTCTTTATTAGCAGTTTGTCGTTTTTCTTAGAACAAAGTAAGAACTCACCCATTACAAAAACGTAATATGGTACTTTAGCTTATGGAAAATATTTAAAAGTTGATTAATGCGGAAAACACGAAATTAATACATTAGAATAAATTTATACATTATAAAAATACATTTCATAGTTATTTAAATGTTTGATAAAATTTATTTTATAAACAAAATATTACTAACGTACAGGAAAATAAGTCCATATAAAATAATCTTGGAATATACTTTTGGGATGAAAACTTCCAAAAAACAACCACTGTCGCATATCACTCTTACACCCTTTTCATCCCTGACTGTGCATCCATTCAGCTACTTAAACATATTTTTGTAAAATTCGTATTTGTGGTAGGGGGCAGACACCACTTTAACTAGACCTGTCATTGTGGAATGTTACCAAACAAACTGTTCAAAACCAGAGGTCATCGTAAACTGGAGGTATTACAATAATGGTCACCTTAAAAGGTTGTAATTCTGATTTAGTGCCTTAAGAAGATGTCTCGTGATACTCCCCTTAATTGAGTATGTCATATTGAGAGATACACCCCTTAACACATGCTTATATTTTTGCATTACGAAAATTAATGAAGCTATAAATAAAGTCCAGAGTAAAGTGACAGCTAACTGATTTATTGACGTCATAAAATACCATTTAATATTATATCTTTAGCAAAAGTAGTCAGCCCTTTTCCTATTTTATTTATTAAATTTTAACTACATAGACCAAGTACCAGCTCATGGTGTTATTTAAAATTGTTAATACGGCCAAACTAATTTTTTAATTAAACTTTAATTGGATCTCGATAATGACCATCAATTATGAAACTCATACTAATTTGTGTTAATGAACTTGCAAAAAAGCATTGTAAAATAAAAACATTTTACTACAAATTACATTTTCATACAAACAAACCAAAATCGGATTAAAAAAAAACGCCCGTACAGAGGTGCGAACAGACCAAGAGTGACAGAAACGGGTATACGTCTACTGTGACGTTTTAAATTTCGAACAGCGCTCTCTGATTGGCTGGTCGAGGGGCTCGCGAGGCGTGGGGCGCGGCGATTGGCGGGAAGGCGTGGTGCTAACGGGGCATTCTGGGTCACTGATGCTAATAAATTAGTTTTGAACGTTATAGAATATGCCCGTTTTATGAGCGTAGCGGTGCTACGCCGTAGCGCTACGAGCTACGTAGATAGATAATGTTCGGAGTTCTTATTGATAGAGTTTGTATTTATTAACTGTCATTTGGTTTATGGTCTACGCGAATAAAGGAAGTAGTACAGAACGGTCTAAATTGATTCTAAGGTGAATTCAACATACTATTTTCATCTGCTTAGCCTTTTCTCAACCAGTAACTGGGTTACACAATATTCTAACTTTCTGTAACGACTATCAAAGATGTATCTACAAATGACAGCAGGTACCAATAGCTTAACTTGCTTTCCAAGGCACGAAGGAATCTCGATGTGATAAGATTGTGACCCATCCACAAACAGACCCCGACAAGCGTTGCTTAACCTTCAATATGGATCATCTCAAAATAACAAAACTGTTTTCTCTAGGCCACTTGTACCGTATGCGAAATTTCATCCAAATCTGATCAGCCATGGAAGCGTGATGAACAAGCGATCTATACTAATATTATAAAGCGGAAAAGTTTGTTTGTTTGTTTGCTTGAACGCGCTAATCTTCGAAAGTACTGGGCGGATTTGGATGCAATTTAGTATGGAAGTAGCTTGAAGCTTGAGGTAGGTTATAGGCTACTTTTTACGCGACTGCAAAAAAGGAGAGTTATATTTTTACCGTGATAGAATCCAATGGAGCGAAGCCCCGCGTGAGTACTAGTTAGTAATAAAACAGGATTCATACTAATAATGTGACAGATATGGAACCCTACTGTTTGAGCTTTGCCCTTCGACTCCTGATGCCCCGAAGGTCACGTCCAAATAGGACGTGATCTACGCTTGAAAGCACTTCTTCGTTACCCAGACACGGAGTTACAGAGTCTCACGTGCCTATTATGGTACATTGTAATCTGGAACACACAATGCATGTAATCAGGGACTAGTATGACGGTAGTTCCCTAGAAGAGGTATTTTGATCAGTCTGTTTTCTATATAAAATATTAATGTATCCAATACATAACTTTAAATTTGATGATATTTTGCTTGCCTGTATGATGGTAACGTGCCTTCATACGTGTTAATTTTAGGTGAAATCAATACTAATATTATGAATGCGAAAGAGTATTTGTTCAACTGTTCTTCTTTGTTGTGATAAGCATTGTATGGCGTGAGTGGAGCCGTAGGCAAAATTCCTCTCACTTCCTAAATATTTTTTCGAAAATAGGAATTCTATTTCGTATCGACTAATTTTCTTAAAAATCCTGACTGAAATTTTATTTCCAACAATATGATCTCGAAATTTTTTATTTACCACTTTGAGGAGTAACCGCTTTCAAGAAATTTATGTAGATTAACCTATCTATAACTATATCTCATTAGAAAACTACCGCAAACCCTTACCAGCGTCCTTGACTGGTTTTTGAAGGTCTAAACCTTTCAGTCACTTTACCAACCTAAAATCAACCGTAAAAATATAAGGTTAAGGTTTCATTCAGCTTCGTGGGAAAACTGGTGAAGATTAAGCATTACGTATGCAGTAAGCGTGTTGGTCGATCGATGGCACGGGGTAATTCAGACCCCGAGACTTGCCAATGTCCTGAAAACAGGAGATTCAGGAATCTTTGACGAATATGGAGTATTTCTTGTTTACTGCGTGTACAATTTTGAGTCAAAATAGGTTGTATTGTTTAAAAGAGAGAAGGATCCTTAAGTAAGGTTTTTCAAAAGCTCAGGTTATGTCATGTAATTTTAGCACCATACGCGCAAAACGTTTTGGCAATAATTTCATTATGCGTACAGCTAAAGAGTAGATTTCCCTGCCGGAGTCTGTATTTCCTAATAGCGATAACTTAAAGTTTAAATTTAAATATTATTTTAAAACCCAATCAGTAATTGTTACCTATTGTTTACGGCCTACTCACCAACTCGAATGAGATTTACAAGGTTCAACGAACCCAGTTTATTTACTAGATGAAAATAATGAAGATATCTTACTCATTCTTCTTCTTCTTACTAATAAAAAAAAGTCTGTCAGGATTTGGAAGAATGCAATACCACCTTTCAAAAAGTTTTAGCCAAAACCAACATTATACATGAACACTATCATTCCTGTCGTTCATGAACACTATTCTTTTTTGTTATACATTTTTATGATTCGAAAATAAATTACTAACGTCGGTATCACTGAGTTCGTGGACCACTAATTTTAAGTCAAAGTTAAATAGGTTTTCAGGCTAACATAAAGTTTGTCAAAGACTCAATTAGAAATTCTTAATTCAGAAATCTGAGTAAGCAAGTAAGTTTTAAGATCAAACAATTTTGAGTATCTTTCTCAGTAGTATCTTTGACTTTAGCGGTACCCTTTATAAATTACTTAATTTTATCTTTTTTTCTCAAAAGGGTACACATCGTGAGAAAATATTTCCTAGGTCCGAAAATCCGAATAGCAACGCTCACTGGGCCCGCGTAGAAGATAACAACCCTCTCATAGAAACGAGGCCTGTGTCCCAGTAGACTGGTAGGTCTGGTAGAACGGCTAATTAAGTTTTAAGTTTTGACATAATTTTCGATTTCGCGTCTGTTTACTATTTATATTAAAAAATATATATTGCTATCTAATTAGAGTATAAGTACTACTTTTAGTCTAACTAGATAGCAATATCAACCCGATTATAATCAATCTTAATTTCGGACAAAATAAAAAAGTCTCTAAAACTACAAACACCACTCCTCGATTTGAAGATTATTCACCAGTTAATTCACTACCCAAAGACCAAGACCTTACTAAAATATTTTCAGCCCATCATCACGCTCCTTCTAAACAAAACCTCCTCGGTACACGTTTCAGCGACACCTCGGCCCGGATCGATGCAGGCGCGTGACCCGCCTACAAACGGGCCGGGCCTCCGTCGAGCACTTCCAAGGAATATTGTAATTCCTTCGTCTCATGCCTGCCTGGTACTTGCGTTAATTTCAAATTGACTTGGGTTAAGGTGTTTTTTAAAGGTGGGGGTATTTTTTAAAAAAGAATTAGTAATGTGGGTAGAATTCAACCTCCAACTAAGCATATACTTGTATCTGGAGTGGGTTCACGACTATAGTGTAATGGGTAGGGTTCGAACCCGTGACCTCTCGAGCACAAGTCCGACACCTCAGCCATTAGGCTATTGACGCCTATGAAACTAAATGATGAGCGTTCTTAGAAATTCTCATACATGTACTATCATGAAATGAAGTTCTACGACGAATTTTACGTAATCAATAGTTGGAGATCAATTTTGTTGGCAGTTATAAGTGGTAGTAGGTACTTACTATTGTTTTTTTTCTTTAATTAATATTTAAATGCAATAATACTATAGAAATCTATTATTAGATTTCAATAAGAACTGTATAATCAGGTTATTAAAATGAAACAAAATTAGCAAATTTCTTTAAAAAATAATACTAAATGTTTAGCAGAAACAAAAGACGCCATTAACTCAAATGACACTATAACATTGAGTATATCAATGCACTATAAGGTCTAATTTAACGTCCATTGGCTCGAAGTCCAAAATAAGCCTCGAAACATCTGAATGCCGTAACATAAAATTATACGTTGTCTGACGCCTGATAAGGATACTTTCACGGGGCATACCAGCCACAGAAAAGAAAAACGTCTCCTGCGCTTACAAGATGCTCCATCGCGTATCTTCACAGCGGGATACTACTTAGCTTGATGAAACCAGTGAGATAGTATTTTTTACGAAAAAAGAAGAATTTGGAGATGCCGGGGATCGAACCCGGGGCCTTTCACATGCAAAGCGAACGCTCTACCACTGAGCTACATCCCCGTATATCCAATTGTATAAATAGCACACATCGTTATGGCATATTCTTAACTAAACAGCTGTTCAAATATGCGTAAGCCTAGATAAGACAATATACGTTATTAGAAAGCAAACATATGACCCGTCAGCCTTTAAAGCAAAAGTGAACATAGCATCTTCTTGACTCGTTCGTTTCATCGTAGGCCTCATAATATATCATATACGCTTTAACCTAGCTAGGACAGCAGAACTTCACCCACCAGATTGTGAATGACATTGTACAAATTATATTATGTAATTAACTTTGTATACGACGATATGTACTATAATCACCTTTTTTATGCAATAAATTTATAATTATGATATGAAACAAACAGACCAAAACTGGAAATACCTATTTGATTATCATTATGACAGTCTATATTTCGTTTAAGAAAACCATAGCGTTTCTTTTTTGTGAAAAAGCGAACTGACAATTGGGCAAGAATCCACATTACTAGCGATTTTGTTAATCCCTCCAACTAAGCTGAATATGCTTGTGTCTGGAGTGGGTTCACGGCAATTGTGTAATGAGTTCGTACTCGCGACCTCTCTGTCAGAAAGCCGACACCTTAGCCATTAGACAATTGACGCTTAAACGTTAGTAACAGAAGACAATTGAAACTTGTTTTCGTACTAGCTTCTACCCGCGACTTCGTTCGCTTGGTAGGGGTTTCCCCGATCCGGTTAAACCCGATCTAGTGGGAATTCCCGGATAAAAAGTAGCCTATATTTTATTCCAGGATCTAATTACTAAATTTCATTCAGATCCGTTCAGTAGTTTTTGCGTGAAACAAACATGCATACATCTATACGTCCATCCTCACAAACTTTCGCATTTTAAGAAAGATGTATTCAGAGTATTTTTCAGGTATTAAACACCAAGTCGACATATGCAAGTTTACATAGTGCGTAATAAATGTATTATCCATACAGCGTGAAATTTAAATGGTTGTTTTCCCACGGCAGGACGGTTACCCATCAGTAGTAGTATTGAAACATACAGTTAAACTTTAAAAAAACGAATGTTTTTTCAAATTATTAAAAAAATATTCATAACCTCGAAAGCGCGAGAATCACTAGTAGTTCAGTAGACGTAATGTAGGTATCTATCTACACGAAACACGCACCGCCGCCGCGCGCTGCCAACAAAGGAAAAGTGATTAATAAATGTTCAAAGCAAAATAAGCTCTCACGCATGGTGATAATGCATTAACTACACTACGCCATTTTTTGTTTCTAATATTTTATTTGTTTATAAAACGATTGTATTACCAAGATAAAGCCATTTCGCTTCGGAAAACAACCATTAAAATTTCACGGTGTATATTATTTAACTGATGACAGGCTCGCGTTCCACCAACATCTCACCTGATGGTAAACAAAGATGTGGTCGAAGATGAAGCACGCTTGCCAGAAGTAACCTATTCCATTGTATCGCTTCATGTTTAAGGATGCCGTTGGAGCTCCCTCGCACCCTGCCTAATATTGACGCAGCTTTACCAGATAATAGCATAAAAATCTTCATAAGGGCTCCTGCGACTATTTTGTGATGCACTATAGAAGCGTATGAGCGTTTGCGTATAGTTTTGCTTAGTCTTTTCCATACTATGTTGAGGTCGGTATTCAATCAAACTGCCTTGTGTGTGGTATCTACAACGTGTAATTCAAAGGGTATATACATACCAAGTGCATGGCTTCTTTGGATGATAACAAAATATATGGCAAGGGTTTTGTAATCCTAAGTCTACGTGTGTAGAACTTATTACAAATTCCAATACACTGATACCAGAGACCGAATTTTTCAAATTAAGAAGAACTAAAAGAATTATCGTGTTATTGGCAAGTGACGTGGAAAGTTATTGACCCTCGTAGTGCTGTGACACGTTTGTTATGATTGGTATTCAAGAAATATATGAAACCAATAATTTGGTATCAATTCTTTGAGTAACTTATTTTGTGCTGAAACTGTGCATAGAGACTCCATACCAGATGTTGTCTTCAGCCCTTTTGGATGGATATGGGGTTTCCGTTACACGTTATATAGACAGGTCTTTAAAAATTACATTGAGGTTTCTAAATCTACTTTTTTATAAAGTGATTCGTTTAAAAAATATACGCTTTACCAAAGTGATAAAATGTGTCCCCTTATTATTATGGAGTGAAAAATCTAAAAAAATAAATGCTGTAGATCTTAATGTAAACTTTCAACGAAAATTGGTTTGAACGATAGCGGGTCGGCAGTTTTTGAGATATACCATATTTTCTAAAACCGCAAATATAACTTTGTAATTCATACAAATACTATGAAAAACAAAGTTATTTGGCGTAGTTACTACGGAACCCTTCATGGTGAGTACTCGCCCTTGGCCAATTTTTTCATAAATGGATCACAAAAACTAATTCACCACAATTCTTAAAACGTACAATGCAAAACAACCTGCGAAATGAGCTACCTAGCTAATTAAACTATTCGTAGCACAATAAATAAGCCTTGGAGATGCCGGGGATCGAACCCGGGGCCTTTCACATGCAAGCGAACGCTCTACCACTGAGCTACATCCCCGTATGATTACTCTATTAAATAGACCATACTTCTTCATAATTATTGTTTGAGTCTATAAAGCTGTTCAAATATAATAACTTGGTACTTACAAATACAAACATTAAAAAAAATTTTTGCAAAAAATAGAACCGACTTCCATATCAAAATACTACAAAGCCAAAAATAACTTTAATTTCGGAAGTCGGTGTTATTGGTTTTGGATTTTCTTTTTTTTTTCACACCGCCTTCCGAAATTAAAGTTATTTTTGGCTTTGTAGTATTTTGATATGGAAATCGGTTCTATTTTTTGCAAAAAATTTTTTTTCACGCTTTTTAGTGGGTCGGTTTGTAATTTATCTAGTTACAAAAGCTATAATGTCAACAACTTATCACCTTTTACAAAATATTGCTATACCCGATGCATAGCCGTTAATTTTTGAGGAGTCCTCCTGATACTTGATCATCAGCTCTACATTACCATATGTATTGTGACGAGCATAAAGTGTTTAACATCCGTACTCAAGTAATCGAAACGCAATCCACGAAATATTTATTATTGAGGAGTTTCAGTGGCCATCTGTGGTCTTCATCATCAGTTCAACTTCCTCAAATGGTACTTTTCGGAAGCAACTGCTCAAGGTACTATAAGAAATACCCAAAACGCTATAGGTGTGCCTATAATATTTGAACGCAAAAAGAATTTTTCAAATCGGTCCAGCCGTCTCCGAGTTATGAGAAAAAAAAAAAAAGACAAATTGAGAACCTCCTTTTTCTCCTTTTTTTCAAGACGAATTGAGAACCTCCTTTTTTGAAGTCGGTTAAAAATATATACATACTAACAATCGTATAATTATAGTTGAGCAAAATAAATAGAATATTCTTTCATGTACACCAATAATTGTAACATACCTTTTACACAATATTGCTTAACCTATGGGTACAACGCTTCTAGGGTAAGGTTCAAGCCTTTGCGGCAAACGAAACGGGTTTTCCATACATTTACTATTACCACATCGAGTTAGCTCTCTCACATGCACTGAGGGCTGGTAAAGACTCCTCAATGCAGCTCTCAACGGATGCTAGCCCGTCCTATTGCTATTCTGTATCTTCACTAGGCGCAACGTTGTCGTGATGCAGTTCAAGAGAATCCACGCAGCGAGGAAGAAACTTACCGAATTGTTTTATGGCGCAAGCGTGACGCACAGAGTTTGTATTTCTGTATTAAAGATTTACTCATTTTATTTGTGGTGGTCCTTTTCACGGTGTGAAAATCATCAAATTAGTCGTTCAACTCCTGTTGGAGCGGAAGGAAGTGCCTGACTTCTTCTGACTAAGAACTCACCCTATCACTTAAGTTGCTCTTGCGTTCCCTAAAGCCTCAGCAGGCAATGGTCCTATCGAGCCTCGTCTTTGCTGTTGACTGCTCTTTGAGCCATCAACTTGGGCCTGGTTCTTACTGGATGGTGAGATACCCCTGCTCGCCAGCCGTAATAACCATATTTTTTTAACAGCCAAATACATCACAGCAATCCAATATATACCTAAATACAATTTTGCGAATCGGAATAATATACAAAATATGAGTCTGCCGACTCCCAAGCTGGAGTGATCTTATGGGTACAACCTGGATACCTGAGGGACTGTTCCGAAGTAAAGATTTTTCCTGAGTCAATTTATAAACGCTGCATGTACAGACGGTCGAGAAAGCCAGCTATCACATCTTTCTTGAATGATTATGGTGTTAGATCTCGACAATCTTATTGCTGAGGATTCTATTCATGAACAAAACTTTACGCAGAGAGCTTACAATGTACCGCGTGTGCAATACAATAATGGTTTCAGGATGTTGATGGAGCTCCCTTGCTTCTGTAGTGTTTCACAAAATGTTCACGGAAGCTCAGGTTGATGACTTCTATACCATCATCAGGTGAAAAGCTGCGTCAATGTTAGGCAGGTTGCGAAGGAGCTTCAACGGTATCCTTAAAATTTAATCAATAAAATGGATTATCCATTTGTTAAACTCTGGGTCGACATACATATTGTAGCGTAAAACCGCTACGGTTAAAACCTCCTCCAATCCTAATGCAAACTTTTCAATAAAAAATGTTTTCTTCATAGCTGTTATTCACATTTGAACCAGGAATCGTGAAAAAATCGTCGGTTGTCTTGCCTTTTGACGGCGTCATTACATTTTTGGGACCCGATAAGTGATGGTCGACCTTATTTTTTGTGATTAATATCGAAATTATGAAGTGAAAGTTTTTTTTCTGTTGGTGTAAACCCAATAAAAAATATAAAGTGTACTAGCAAAAGTATAGTCTGTGGGTGATTTTCTGGTTAATTTGGTATGTATTGTCGTCTTTTTTCTTTTCGATCCATTTCGCACTAGTTTCATAATTAATCAAAGATTCAGCTTGCATCGGTGGTCTGAAGTTTCTTTTTTGTTTAGATCCCGTTACAAGCCAATTTTTGGCTCTACCCTACGGGCAAGCGACGTCGGTTATCGACGACGGAGGTCGGGGCGCTCTCGCCCGATATCCGAGCACATCCTGTGCCTGAGACGTCCATCTCAAAGGCCTGAAGCGAGTACGAGGTAGATGCGGACTCCGCAGCGCAGTGGCTCCGTGATTTCTACGTTACTTCCCACAGTCGTGTTCAGCCGTCCAGGAATTACCGAGTTTTCGCAGCAAGAGTTCTATTTTAAATAGTGCACCTAATTTGTATATTTCTAATCTAAAAATTCTCACGTCAAAAACTCTTTCTAACCTAAGGCCTATCAAGACGCGTTGGATGCTCTTAGTGTTTTGTAACTAAAATTACTAATATTGCGTATTCGCCTAGCTATAACCGATTGCAATCGATTTTTTGTTAGGTAAGTTAAAAATATTTGCATAATACTTTCGATAACATTCTTTTTCTTTCCGCTAAGTTAACCCACGCCATCACTGAAAGGTTCCCAATAATAACTAATATTTAACTTTTTTATGTTTTTTTAATTAAGTACTTGTTTTCTATCTTTTTCCTTTTAATCAAAATTAAACGTGTTAAGTAGCGGTTGTGTTTTACTGTGCACTTAATTTTATTTACGCTACAATATGTAGACCAGTGTTAAATATGTACCTAAAATATGATTACAAGTGATTTTTTTTCTTTCTTTTATGATATAGGTACTTACATATTTTAAGTTTTTTGTTACTAACGCCTATAGTGTGCATGGCCGAAATAAATAGTGGTGGTAAATATAAAATAAATAAATAAAACAGACCAATTGCACGACGGGCTCACGCAAAAAGGTTCCTAATTAATGTTTTAAAAATATTACTTAAAAGCACTTGAGTTCTAATAGGTTTCCTATTATTTTGAAGAAAAGGATTACATTTTGCTGATTGTTTTAACCTCAATTTCACAAATGTTAGAGTAGAATGATAAATGTCAATCAATATTCTGGATTAACTTCGAAAGTATTGTACTTTTAATATCTTCTCAAGTAATTTCAGATCCTCACAAAAACATTTTAATTTGATTTTAACACTTTTTAAATGGGTTCTAAAAATTTAAACTTAATCAGTGTAGTAGTTACATATGAAAAAACCTGGCCAAGTGCGAGTCAGACTCGCCCATGAAGGGTTCCGTAGTAACTACGTCAAATAACTTTGTTTTAGTGTTTGTATGAAATAAAAAGTTATATTTGCGGTTTTAGAAAATATGCGATATCTCAAAAACTGCTAACCCGATCTCGTTCAAACCAATTTACGTTG
This sequence comes from Tholera decimalis, assembly GCA_943138885.2. Taxonomy (NCBI): domain Eukaryota; kingdom Metazoa; phylum Arthropoda; class Insecta; order Lepidoptera; family Noctuidae; genus Tholera; species Tholera decimalis. The sequence goes on along the minus strand of OW964569.2, from coordinate 31,093,551 downwards.
AAAATTTAAATTAAGATCTACAGTACATATTTTTTTAGTTTTTTCCCTCCATTATTATAGAAGTTAAAGGGGGCGGAGGACACATTTTACAACTTTGGAAGCGTATATCTTTTAAACGATTGACTTTATGAAAAAGTGGTTTTAGAAACCTCATTGTAATTTTACCTTTCTGTGGCCACACACGTATAGGTTTCATGAAAAAAAAAATATTTTTAGTTTCAGTTCCATGTATGAAGAGCCCCCCTTAATTTTAAATATTTTTTTCTTAAAATCGGAAAGCGCTTCACAGAATACATCTAATTACCTACCAAGTTTCATGTGTATAGTCTTAATAGTTTCGGAATAAAATGGCTGTGACACACGGACAGACGGACAGACAGACAGACATGACGAAACTATAAGGGTCCGTTTTTTGCCATTCGGCTACGGAACTCTAAAGTACAGAAAGATCGTTTGATCTTTTAAGGTTTCCGATTTGCGATTCGGGTGTTTTAAACAATAAAACGAATGAAAAATAAGAATTAAGACTATCATATAAGAAAATATTCTATCAACACTAAAAAGTGCACTTGTCGTAATATCAGCTCTAGTTAATTATGTTTATCTTAATACAATTAAAAAACTTGGAGATGCCGGGGATCGAACCCGGGGCCTTTCACATGCAAAGCGAACGCTCTACCACTGAGCTACATCCCCGTGTTATCTGGCACTAATACAACGCATTGCTTCATGAGTTTGATAATACTTGTTTAAATATTAAATCAAGTCTTGATTATAACAATGGAAAAGTTGGAATTAAACAAACGAATAGCCGAGAATCAACTACTCATTATACGACAGATAGCTTAAAGATTTAGTCTACCAGTTAGATTTACGAAAACTAATTGACGAGTGAGTTTTTTTTGGTACCAAAGCCGAATGGCAAAAAATGGAACCTTCAGACACAACAAACACACATACACAGAAACAGAAAGACGGACAGACATGACGAATTTACGGATTCGTCATTTCTGTCCGTCTTTCTGTCTGTCTACCCTTCCGTCCGTATGTCACAGTCACTTTATTCCGAAACTATAAGGACTATTAGGACACAGTTGGAACTTGTTAGGCAGATGTATTCTGTGAGCCACTTCACTATTTTAATACAAAATTAATAAAAAAAATGAAGGAGGGCTCAATACAAGCAACTGAAATAGACAATTTTCTGTTTGAGATAGACACTACCAACGTGCAACGTGGCAATATCTGCCACATTGGAAGTATTTCCAACATCCCCCTCCCCTCGAACTTTTAAAATATGAGAGTGAAAAATCAAAAAAATATATACCTAATCATGTAAAGATTTTGGAACAATAAACAATTTATTATTATTATTATATCCTTTATTTTACATATCTCTCTAAAATTTACATTTTTAAATATGTCTCTGATAATTATTCGTCAAGATAACTTCGTCCATAATTGCACAGACAAAACTTTCAGTTTCCCCGAAGAGATTTCCGTAGCGTAGCCAGGCAACGGAAGCTGTCAAATCTACATCAGACCCATAAAGAGCCCGATAGTAGCGACCATGAAGCTCCTTGCTTTTGCAAACATCCTTGCGGTCATCTGAGGTAAGTATAACAGGTTTATGCCAGTTCTCTTTAGCCATGGTCAGCGAAGTGAGTCCCTTGTCCACTGTACCCACATCTCGGTGCATACCCACATCGGCTTTAAGGAAATATTCCCTGAGACTGCAAATCTCGCGGTTGTGGAGAGTTTTGGCATTTAAAAAGCCTCGACCTACACACTTCCGCGGGATGTACAGTCTCATCACCGATGATCGTGGGTGATGCATCCGATTTGCGGTTAGCAGTGTACGGACCCTGCTATAGGGCGTCCAGTTCGGTTTGAGTTCATTTGAGTATGCCGAAAGAATACATCAACACCGTTGAAGCATAACATACATAACCCAACCGTTGAAGGCGCGCACCTTATTTCCTCTCGACAAAAGGCTGTTTAATACCTTTGTCAGGTGGCCAAAGAAGCGCTCCCTCAGCGATTGCTTCATGTCAGCAACATTAATGCCCAAAGCTTCCGACATACCCAAATACTTGTAAGTTTTGGTTAAGCAGAGAGATCTAAGGTCTATGAAGTCTGAAAGTTGATTTCACTCAGATTCCATAATCTCTCCTCGTTTTACATGCATAATTGCACATTTGTCCACACCAAATTCCATCTTGATGGCGCTACTGAAAGTTTCAGTTACCTTCAGTAGTTCCATCAGTTGTAAGTTGTTGGGGGCAAAGAGTTTCAAATCATCCATGTAAAGGAGGTGGGAGATACTTTGACCTCCTCTTCTCAACCGATAGCCCAAGCCTGAATCCTCTAACATTGTACTTAGAGGATTCAGGGCCAAGCAAAACCAAAGTGGACTCAAACTGTCGCCCTGAAATATTCCCCGTCTGATCCGTATAGGCTCATCATTCCCTCGAAGCGGTCGACATCCTGGATAGCAAAGTACCGTCTTCGGTTGCCTCATACATGACTCAAGGAACGTGCGTAGAGTTGGATCTATTTTGTAAAGCTCCAGCACCTTCATGAACCAGGTATGAGGAACAGAATCAAAGGCTTTTTTGTAGTCTATCGATAGATCTTTGCGGGATTGACGAACCTGTTGGCTAATGGCCATGTCAGTGAGGAGTAGCTCCTTAGTGCCACGGGACCCTTTCCTACATCAATTCTGAGAAGCGGACATAATTGATTTGCACTCAATGTGCATATTTATTTTCACTCTCAGAATGGACGTAAGAACCTTATAGACCGTAGACAGACAGATAATCGGTCTATAGTTTTTGGGCTCCGTGGGACTACCACTCTTATGGAGCAGGTGGGTACAGCCAGTCGTTAAAAACTCTGGTAGAGACCCAGTTTCTAAGGATGCCAAAAGGATTGAGAAGCCAAAAGCGCATGCGAGCTGCCATACCATTTGAGCCAGAAGTTGTGCACTCCATCCGGTCCTGGAGACTTCCAATTTTGTAACGGATGAACTGCCTTGGCTACACCAGAAGTATTATTATTATTATTTCTCTTCATTCTTTGCATTTCTCCCATTTAAGTGGGGATTGCAGGCACGGGCCGAAGCCAAGTGCGTACGTATTTAGGTGTTTAGGAATATTCGAGTTAAGGTAAGTTAAGTTAAGTTATTGTATTTAAAATTAGTGCTTTTTGCAGTAGGAGGTAAGTGGATGGACTAATATTTAATTAATTTAAACTATTGTGAAGGGTTTTTGGTATTACTCCAGTACTGGACAATATGATGGGGATGGTTTTGGTATGAGTAATGTTCCATTGCGTTTTGAGTTCTATGGATAAATCTGTATATTTTGCTATTTTCTCTGAGTATGTGCTTATAAGGTAGTGGGTGCTGCATACAGCAATATCCATTATATATACTAATTTCTTCTGTTTACGTATCATTGTTATATATGGTCTATTATTGTATGGTTTTGTTAACTTGAAGTTTTCGTTTTCTAATACTGCCTGTGGTTTATATTTATAATACGGTAATTTATCTGTAACTAATCGCGTTTGGATGGCTAGAGTTTGATGTATTATTGTAGCAACAAGGTCGTGACTGTGTTTATAATCTGTTTGGGCTATGGCTCTACATGCACATGTAATGTGTTGTATGGTCTCTGAGGCACCATGAGAACATGTACAGGTATCATTGTAGTTGGGTCTGCGAATTATATATTACTGGTATTTGGCTGTATCTATGACCTGATCTTGGATGGCAATCATAAATTCCTCCGTTTCAGGGAAGAGTTCGCCTCGCCGCAGCCATGCGTTCGATGCTTTTATGTCGACGTGAGGTTGCTGCAGGTCGAGGCGATGTCTTCCGTGGAGAGATTTACGTTCCCAAGCTGCAAGTTTTGCAATTTTGGTGCTAATATGTTCATTCGCCTGTAGTTTGGCAGAGTGAAAATTAAGTGGAGTGAACTTTTTATCTATCTGTGTGATTGCAAAGCGAAAGGGTGATTGTTGTGCTTTCTATATTATTACCTATGCGGTATCTATGTAGTATTATTATATACATACCTAATGAAAACTTTCAATGAGAATTCCACTCACTAGCTGTACGCACAATGCAACTATTCTCAAAACGTTTTGTGCGTATGGGTGGGATGTCCACCATGTAACGTTTGAACTAGATAGAGTCAGTCGGCAGTTATTCAAATATAACACACTAGCAGTTGCTCGCGACTTCATTCGCGTGGGATGTTTTTCTTCTTAGTCTTAGCGTACTTCTCTTCTACTTTTGCGTACTAAAAGGAGGGGTTCCTCCACGTAAAATTTGAGAGCCCTACTACTTGTACGCCATGACTTTACGTCACTACCTAGAAATATCAAGGACTAATCACAGACTTTAATGCGTTCTTTCTTAGTAATTTGTTTAATAATTTGATAAATCTTATTTTTCTTACTAATATTACAAAGTTTGTGAGGATGGATGAATAAATGTATGGATATTTGTTACTCTTTCAAGCAAAAACTACTGAATGAATTTGAATGAAATTCGGTAAATAAATAGTTGACATCCTGGAATAACACATAAGCTATTTTGCTACACATAGGCTGTTTTGACGTTTGACGCATGACGCAACGCAATGTGACGTCGTCAACACTCTCTTCTCTTGTCAATCGTCTGACCTCTAACAGGCTTGAGCAGCATACAGGATGCCAGAAAGTACTTCTGTCTTCTTTTAGGTGTCATGTAAATTTAGCATAATATTAAAGAAAATTGTCACTAATCACTAGTAGACATACGAATTTTGAGTATCTTGAATTAATATAATGAGCGGAGAACTAGGTTATTAAAGTAAAATTAAAATAAACATACACATTGAAAAACCAAAAAAGGTTTGGAGATGCCGGGGATCGAACCCGGGGCCTTTCACATGCAAAGCGAACGCTCTACCACTGAGCTACATCCCCTTGCTGTCTAACGTACTAAATTTACAAACTTTACAAATGTTATCTAAGCAAAACAATTGAATAAACACACATAACTCAATTTATTGCTTCTAAACAATAGACAGTAATTAAAGAAAGTTCACATTGATAAGGTTGCTAAATAAAATCAATATTGTTGCAAGACATTGTTGACACTTAAACTCTTGCGCACGTCACGTGATGACGTGATACAGTGCATAAAAGTATGTTTAGACCAAAACTAATCGCATGCTAGACGCATACGCTGGAATTAAAATATTGATTTTGCTTATCACGTTGTATTATTTACCATGTTTAAAAATATCTTGTTTTAAGTTGTAAAGATACTTACTGGTAGTGAGGGTGATCAATGACCATTTTTTTTTAATTACGGATAAGTTCGCTCTCGACCTCAATCTCGCCTGATGGTAAGCGATAGCGAGCGAGAGCCCAGAAGATGCCTATTTACTCTTGCTTTAAAGGCTGAAAGGTCATAAGTGGCAGGGAACACAGAAGCCGGCAGAAAATTTCACAACTTAGCTGTGCGCACAATAAATGTGGAGAAGAAGTGCTTGGTACGACAAGACGGTATATCAACCAAGTGTGGGTGGTACCCAGCCGTGCGATTGGTAGACCGGTAGTGAAATGGAGATGGAGGAATCAGCAATCACACTCCCCGAAGTACAATCTATAGAAAACCGACAGGCAAGCAACGGTTCGCCGATGAGACGGACTATGAAGCTTGCCCGATAGCACCTCGTCGCCTACAAGCCCTGCGCTCGATCGATCGATAATGTTAATTTAATTTTAATTATAATGTTAATCAACTAGTCTATGGATGGGTGATTATCTTAATATATCGAGATCCCTCCGTGCCTCGAAAAGCACGCTAATTCGTTGGTCCCGCGTGACATTTGTATAACATTGACACTTAGGTTTGCCAACTTTTATGACGAAAAAAACGTATAAAACTGTTTGAATACGAAAAAAAAATATTTGAAAGAAAAAATTGTATTTTCAAATTGTATGGTTTTATTGCCTTAAAAACGTATTTTGTGTGCTTTTTAGCACATTTTACTATTTTTAAATGTTTCAAAGCTTGTTTGACAATCAACAATTAAATTTATATAAATAAACAATTCTTTTTTTATTAAATTTATTGACGCTCTATTTCTGTCTTCTCGCCACTTCAGATTTATTACTGAAAAACCCTCTCAGTGAAAGCTTATTGAAAGCTTATACTTTTGTAAGACTGGCCATTTTAGCTTTTTTAGGAGTTACCGGAGTATCACTATCAGAATTACTCGTCATTTTAAGCATTAATTTTCACTTTAAAATGGATTCTTTAAGTATAAACAAAAACTACGGACAATTTTCATACAATTTCGTCGATAGTGACATGTGATAATGTGACCTGTCACTGTCACATTAACATCTGACATCTAACATTTCGTTCACTAATTATAAATCGTTTCCAGCATCTGTTTTAACTTATATGTACCGTTAAATAGTTAAGTACTTACCCAGAGATCCCATAATGAGTGTTTTGTTGTATGCATCGCAGTAAAGGTTGAAAATAAAGTATTTTCACATACTTTATTTGTATGCAAAAGTATAAAGTATAATTACCAAAAATAAAGTAGGATACGTTATTATAAAGTATGGTTGGCAACCCCATTGGCACTCATTACGGGTAGTCAGAAGTCAGGAAATCTAGCAGCAGTTTTGCCAAAGCATATTGTGGAACCCAGTAACTAGTAAGCGGAGATCACATAGGTAGTCACTGCGTGTAAAATACGGTAACTCAGTTGCATCAGGTTAGACTGGAAGCCGGCCCTAACATAGTTTAGAAAAGGCTAAGCTGATTATAGCTTTGTTTGTAATTTTAAAGCAATTAACGTTTAACAAAGATAATGCGTATCTAAGTTCAGATGCGGCCCTTGATGTCACTAGTCGGTATAAAATGTACCACTTATTTTTTTCTTTATCCAGTACGTCGATTCTGTAAAATTTGAACAACAACTCGCATCTCACATAGCTATTCACTGTCACTTCGCTTATAGTTCAAAGTGACCTTGATTTTGCATTCTGTAAACAGCGTCGAAGTGACGGAGGAACTACCTTACCGAATGCCACTTCTCACGTCATCTCATACTAAATCTGTCAAAATCTTTAGTTCAACTCGCTGACACGCTCGCAAGGGTAGCGCTAGTATAAATTCGAATTAACAACCGAGTTTTTAGAATGCCAATCAATAAACTCACAGCGGATTCAGATTCCAAGTTTAGAATGAGGTCTTACAGAATAACACAGCTGGGTGGGAAAATCATCACATGACGCCTCCCGCTGTGGGCGGAGTGGAAGGAAGTGTCAGACTTCTACTGACTAAAATCCCACCCTGCTCCTTTAGTTGCATTTGCGTTCCGAGGCCGTGGTATCTCGATAGAACATAAAAGCAACTATAAAATGTACCATGGCCTGACGTCACGAAAATATCAACGCACTACATCGCTTTTATTGTTTTTAATGTGACAAACGGAATTGTGGAAGTAAATTAAGGAGAATGGTGCGAAAAGACCTTAATTTTTGTTGCACCTTGCCTCGGATACGTTTCCGGAATTGAATGATTTTACCGAAATTCCCTATGCGAATAGGTGAACGTTGCCAATGTTGCCAGGAGCTTACGGAATGTCACGTGTCTACGGATATTTTAATTTTTAGAACATACAGTTTTCCTCACGATATCTTCCTTTAGCGTTTTGAAAGCAGTGGTGATGATGAAAGTAATGCGCCTGCCTGGATTCAAACCCACAACCTACAATTCAAAACTCGTGCCTTCAACCACTGGATCACCACTGCTATTGTATAAATACTGTTTCACAAGCTTCTCAAAAGGCAGTCCAATATTTTAGATACCGGCTGTTAATTCTTTCGTGGAACAAAATCTTATCTCTGCAAGCAAAATATATATGCCCCAGTTTTAATTCCAATGCCCCAGTCACATTGGTACACTGTTGAATCTACTTACGCATAACTGAACTTTTTAACCGTCACAATTTACGTAAATCGTCCATAAATCTCTGGCGCAAAGTTGCGTAAAATCAAAATTCAAAATGTTGATAAAAAGTTTGGAATATATGAAGCGGGGGCTCACAGACGAACGGTCGGCGGCTGGACGAACCGACGGACGCAAGAAATCATTATTGCAGCGGAATCCATACAAATAATTGGCCCGTAAACATGTCATGGCGGCGTCTGTGCCATGTATATTATATTAGGGTTGGCAGCCTCTGGTGGGTAGATTTTCTGGTGGTAATAGAGTGAACTTTCTGTCACAAAACTAATTGACTTCTGTGACAAAGCCTCGTAAAATAGTATGAAATATAATCAGCTCACAATCATCTCATACCTATTAATACTGTAATATTACTTAAAATATCATTAACACAATTCAGTTTTGAAATAAGTGACGTTTTTTTTTTCATTTTATCTCCACAGGAAACGAGACGTCGCATACAAACATGCACCAGCTCCAGAAGTTTCATAAGTCCCCTTGTAAGCCTGTGTGACATCAAATACTTATCCTTTTTGCCCTTGGCGCGTATCCGTTTTGCCCGAACCCACCGGGCAAAACGGATAATTGATACTTTTAGTTAATTCTCAAAATTAATATAGAAATTGTTTAAGTTTTTTAATTGTAATGATTATTTTCCAAAGATGATTAAACATAGTTTAAATTAAAAGTACGAAGAGATCTATTGATTATTAGATAGTGGTTTTATTTACACTGCCCCTTAACATATTCGTCTTGCCCGGGCTTCCCCTACTGGTAGTGAGGGAGGGGTAGTGAGTGTCGCATACAAACATGCACCAGCTCCAGAAGTTTCATAAGTTCCCTTGTAGGCCTGTGTGACATCAAATACTTTTGTTCACTCGCATCATATTTCTTGACTCTGATAACTTAGTAACTCTGTCTACTAAGGTCAGTGAACTAAGAGACATGTTATCCGGGGTTGCGGGAATGTTCAAACAAGACACCACGGCCCCAGAACGCAAGGACAGATGAAGGAACAGAGTAGGTAAATCGTCGGTAGAAGTCCGACACTCGCTTGTAGACATTACCGTTATTACGAGAACCTCGTTAAAAAAATAAGCAAATCAAGTATATGGATTTAGCTCACAAGATTGTCGACATGTGGAATGTGGACTCAGCAATCGCACTGATAGTTACGTCAGCCAATGGCTTTATAGCCCCAAGTACGATCAACGCTTTAGCAGGATCTAGTCCGGAGGGTGGATCAAGGGTTTTGATTCAGTCAGCGGTACTTCTGGACACGGCTCCAAGTGTTAGTAAATTCATTCTTCTGGAGACCAGAAAACCGCCACAAGCTGGATCTCGTTACCGGTACAGATGGAATGGATTTTTGAATGTTTTTATGTTCTCATCATCATGCTATCGGCACGCTAAGAAGGAGAAAATCTTCTGCTTAACCTTTTTCCCACCATGTTGAGGTCGGTGCCAAGTCTAACCAGATTCAGCTGAGTAGTAGTGTTTTACATTGAGTGACTGCCTTCCCCCCCCCCGCCTGCCAAAATCTCAATAAGGCCCTCTATAACCCAGCGATAACCCAAAAATCTTAAGACCCAAGCGAGTCAACCCTACGTAACCTAGAACTTACTAAACTAGCTCATTTTCCATAACGTTTATATTGGTACGAGGGAATCGATCTAAATTTATTTATAATTCTCTTTAAATTGATTTATTTAAAATTTCCTGGGTTAGGTAGGTTCCGATTGCTTCGGATTCACGAAGTTCTGGGTTTCATGGGGTTGGCTTGCTTGGGATTTAAAATGTATACAGGTAGATTGTAAAAAAAAATTAAGACACTGAGGCCCGTAAAGCTGCAGGCCCCCTCGCGGTCTGCGGGCCTTTAGCTACGCCACTGGGTAACACGATACCCCTCCATAATCCAGTGTCAGCCATTCTGGCTTCTGGCTACCTGTAACGACTGTCAAAGATGTACAAATGACAGCCGGGAACAAACGCCGAACGTGCTTTCCGAGGCACAAAGTAATCTTGATATGTTACCTACCCATCAGCAGACCGGCCTCGGCATGAGATGATTACCCTTGAAGATGGACCGCACGGGTTCAAAGGTAAATGATAAATGATAAATGATCTTTATTTTGCAAATTGGTTATTAAATAACTCTTTTACACGTCATTTTTTCCTTAAATATTAACTAGATGAGGCCGGTGTTTCCTAACTGACTACCCTGAGAAGAAACATCGAAACAAACTCAGGGGTCCGTCTCTTTTAAAGTCCATACAATCTACACTGAATTAATTATATGGGAACCTTGTAGGTTTCAGTCTGAGGCGGTCTTTTGAAGAAAGATGCTCACAGATTTGAGTGGGCCTGTCCATACAGTGCAAGCATTTGTCAAATGACGTATAGCTCAACTTAGAACAAGGAGCTTAACGATTTGACGAACAATACCAAGGTAAGGACCTTTAGGTAGGCCGCAAAAAGCACTCAAACTGCCAGACAATTTATTATGTTTCACTCGAATAAAATAACCTACATAGTGCACATATTCACAATCGTTTATGAGGATTATGTAGATTAGTCTGAAATGGCATTTTGAGGAAAGACCAAACAGATTTGAGTAGACCCGTCCCGTCAGTGCAAGCCTTTGTCAGTTAGTCTGTAAGCTCAACTTTGGACTACTAAGGAGCTCAACGACCTGACGAACAATGCCAAAGACGGTACATTTGAGTAGGTCACTAAAATACTCAAACTGTCAGACAACGTCGTAATAAAGAGAGAGAAAAAAAATGTAAATGGAAATTTAAAAAAAAATATGAAAAAACCACATAATCCTCGCATTTAAGTACGTACATAATTAAGTAAATATTCAAAAAATACATATATTATACTTTACAAAGTAAATATTCATGTCAAAATAAAATATTATACTTTAAAAAGTAAATATCCATGTCAAAATAAATATTAAAAAACAAAAAATGTAAATTTGTATAAAAATAAAATACTAGAAATTGTGATTGTAAACAACACTAGTGCTCCCTATATCATTGGAGCAGCTCAATCCCAAGCCTTTTTATCCTCAACATAGTCTTTAACTGTGTAAAAAGCCTTCTGGCAAAGCTTGCGTCTTATGACTAATTTAAATTTGTTGAGGCTCAGTTCTTGCAAATGGCAAGGTAGTTTATTATAAAAACGTATGCACTGGCATTTAAAAGAACCACCTATTTTCTTGAGCCTTGTTTTTGGAATGACAAAGTTGTGTTTATTTCTAGTATTTACGTTATGGATATCACTGTGTTTTTTAAAGAGATTAATATTTTATGTGCATACAAGAGATTCTCATAAATATACTGAGAAGGCACAGTCATTATATTAATCTCTTTAAATTTATCTCTGAGGAAGTGCCGTGGACTTAATTTATAAATAGCACGAATGGCTCTTTTTTGTAACACAAATATTGTATTTATATCGGCGGCATTCCCCCATAGTAAAATGCCGTATGACATTACACTATGAAAATAACTAAAATACACTAAACGGGCCGTCTCTAAATCAGTTAGGCCACGAATTTTTCGAACGGCAAATGCTGCAGAGCATTGCATGCACAGCTTTTATTATTTAGCCAAGAGTTACTCCACATGTGTTTCTGTGTATGTTCTGATATAAATATTATACAGGGTGGCAGGGACATCGATGCGCAACCGCTTACCATGGATTCAGAACATGATTCTGGACGCAAGTGCGTTGATTAAAAAAAAATTCACTTGTTTCACTTAAAACAGTAATGTAAATAAAACTCGGAAGGGCTACCTGATCAGCTGTGTTGACCTCGCAAATTAACTTTAGCAAAACAGCTGATCAGGTAGCCCTTTCGAGTTTTATTTACATTGCATTTTAAGTGAAACAAAAAAAAATATTTTTTAAATAAAATCTCATTGGGCTTTCAGTAAAAGAATTGCTGAAAATTTAAGAAAAAGCCGACAAAAAATTCCAACGCAGGGGGGTCCAGAATCAAGTCCCGAATCCCTGATAAGCGTTTGAGCGTCGATGTCCCTGCCACCCTGTATTTATAAGTATACTTATGCAATTGCAATGAATTAGCAGAATAATACATTCTTTATTGCGTGAAATCTCCAGGTAATCAGTAGTCATATTTCAAAATATCAATTCAATAATATATAAAAAAAAATACAAGACAAAAAGTCTTTTGCAGTGATAACCCTACCCGAGATCCCCCGAATCCGTCAATGTCGTATCAATAGAGCTCGGCGGCGACGCGATTTTTTCGTCGCGCGGACCATGATCGACGCGCGCCGGCAGATGGCGTTGCTTGCTATTGTGCGCCCGCGCACCACTGCAATATTTAACTTTCGAACGACCACCTTTTATTTACCATTGTTTTGATTCTTATTTGTGAACAATTAAGGGTCCTTTTCCTTTGTTTCTGGTTGTGAGATAAAATATTAGAAGTTTTTAATGCAAAATTTTATTTACAGTCTATTTGATTTGAATTGTGAAGGGGATAAGGATTATTTTGCGTTGTGTTTTGATTCATTTGGATTGTGTGTCGAACTGATCGATTGGAGTGTTAATTTTAGAAGATTAAATTCTGATTTAGAGGCGCTGGCTTTTATAGGTCATATTTATGATGGTTACCTTTATCCAATCGTAATTATTACACATACTCAAAATTGATACCCCTACTGAAAGTTTTGATAATCCTTTTATTCTGGGTTTACTGAACGCTTTAAGCTTTATAATATTGGAAACTGCCTGTAAGCATTGAGCAATAAATCTGTTGAAACGAATGTCAGTCGTATGCGACTCGTTAGCTCATAGGTATCCATACCGTGATTTATTGATACCTATTCTGAATAATACTAAAACCTATGAAGCAGAGAGCACAAACTATGTTTGATATAGAAAGATCGAGGATCTCTGATTTTTTTTGTAACTTTGGTTATTACCAAAATACAAATGTATGAGTCTGTATTTTCTCTACAATTGTTTAATAAAAAGAAATACGCAGGTATTCATGAAACAAAAGCCTAACTAATTAGCACAAATTCTTCACATGACTACTGTTTCCTGTCGAATAAAACGTTTTAGAGACACAGAATTCATAATACAAAAAAATGTCAACGCCAACTAAAAATAATTCGCGAAATTATACAAACATCCAGACACTTTAATCGAAGCCACTGACATATTTAACTCGTTGCGCCAGCGCACATTTTATACCGATCGATCGATCGACGTATCGATCGTTAGTTCGGCATTCTTCGGACAGGTGGCGTTATTGTCCGACCGTAATTATAATGTAATTAATGTAAGGTTTAATTAAACCCATCAGATAAGTACCCAGATCTTATTAATGCGCCAATTAAAAACCAATGTCGGCTTAATGTCGGGCTCCACTTGATAGATAAGTTATAAGGTTTAGTCTCCGGTCGGTATCTAGAACTTTAAATTTGTAGAATTCTAATTTTTGTATGTTTCTCAATGTTAACAGCACGAATTTTAAAATTCTTAAAAAATCCTTTTTATTTCGTTATCATGCAGGATATTGTTTCTTAGCAGCATTAATGAATAATATGCAAGTTTTTAGCTTACTGATTTTTTTACATTTTATTTTTAATTTTTAGATTTAAAATGTACGATGACTAAAGTATCTAAAGCCAGCTTAATATAAGCTTTCAGCCTTCAGCTTAAGCAAGAAAGTCTCAAGATAAAACTATTAAAAAAGCTACGATACCTAATACCGTAATCAAAATAGACCTTGAACCCGAAAAAAACAATTTAATTTGTTTTAATAGAAAATAATAGACTTATATCAGCAGTTAAGCTTCAAACGAAATAACATTACGCAAGAAGCTCCAAAGACAAGTACAGTTAGCAACTACAACAAAACACATGATAAAAATAAAATAACAGATGAAAATCTAAAACAGCGAGTACCACCGGCGTCCATTGCGGCGCACATTATCTGGTCAATCTCAAAGATAAGGAGTATTAAATCAAACTGCTTTACTTTTTCACTCTTATTGTTATTCATTAATACTTCAAATAAAATGGAAAAAGCGCAGTAGAATAGGGGGCTGACATAAACCGCTTGATAGCAAAAACTTGAATTCCTTAGACCAACGTAAAGTTGGCTTAGGATTGTGTGGCATCGATTTGAGAGATGCGTAAGAGATCTATAGATTGCCGAGATCCAGCATCGGAGATAAGGTGGTGGTTAAGACAGATCTTGAGATCTTGGACTATTATTTTGAGGGGAGGAAGTCGTTTCTGACTTCTGAGGAAGCAATGACCATAAGTTATTTGAACATAAATCTCAATTATTGTGTGTTCTGTTCACAATCAGTGCGGTGAACTGTTTGTAGTAGACAGTGGGATATGATGAGAATATAATGGATAAATCTGGAGCAAAAACTAAAATAGAAGCATTATATCATATCTATGTTCAACAGTCGTCATTTAAAGGTTGCATTATGTTAATAATGAACGAGGAACGTGTGAAAATGACAGCGCAGCTTCAAGTCATAGATCAACTGTCAAATTATTAAAATGGCGCTGGAACAGCTGATCCGACATGCCAGTGAGAATTCAATTTTTCATATAAAGTTTACTAATTCACCGCTTTCGCCGAAGAATTACGAATTAAACTGGCTATAACAGAACAAAATGTCGCTTATCAGATCAAAATTACCACTTTACACGAGAATTCACACAACACTTTTTGTCAAACCTTTAAAATTAACATCGGTACATGTTCACTGACATTTCATACATCGATACGAAATAATCGATTCACTCGCACAAAACAATCGGCGTTTATCAAAGCCGAGCTTGCAATGAACTCGAAAAATAATAACGCAATTATTTGAGTCAAGGAGTAATTTGGCGTCATTGTTCTTAAGAAATACCAATTATATACAATTACATTGTATATGACAATGTGTTTTCATTCCATTGGTTCGATATAGGTTTGATGCGAGATCTCTCGGATGCTCTAAAGTCCGATTCATCGGTACCTTTGTGACGATAAAAAGTGGAACAATGAAGAAAAATGTCGGTGGAGGGATATGTATGGCCCCGCGGTGCTAGGTGTCAAATATGTTGGGATATCTCGATATTTGTCCAGTGTTTCTGGTTTCATGAATGCTAACTATTCTGTCACTAAAACTCTTCTAGCCCGTCCATCTTTCTTTATTCAGAATTTGGAATTTTGAGGCCCGTCGCAGTTAATTGATGCTGCTTGTGTCGGATATAAATGCTTTGATAAAGTCTATATGCG
The DNA here is from genome assembly GCA_943138885.2 of Tholera decimalis. Taxonomy (NCBI): domain Eukaryota; kingdom Metazoa; phylum Arthropoda; class Insecta; order Lepidoptera; family Noctuidae; genus Tholera; species Tholera decimalis. The sequence goes on along the minus strand of OW964569.2, from coordinate 31,078,228 downwards.
GCAAGTACCTAATAAGGCAATTTAATTCCTTAACCATAATTTTAGGAAAAAACCAATTCAGATTCAAATCAGTTACGTTGAGTTGAGTTGAGTTTAAAATATTTTTAACCGACTTCAATAAAGGAGGAGGACATTCGACGAGTATGTATGTATATATGTATGTATGTTTGTATATCCGCGATTTTCTCAGAAACTACTGATCCGATTTCGATCGCGTTTTCGTCATTTGAAAGCATATTTTACAAGGAAGGTTTTAGTATACAACATATCAGGTTCTGATGAAGATCTGCCCTATAATTTATCTTTATTTTCGTCTGTATATATTTTTATTATGTATAGAAATACTGAAGATCTTCGGAGATAAGTGATGGAACTCTTCAATTTAAAACAGCAAAATTCCTGCGATTGTTGCCCTCGTACATCTATGTACTGTTTAGCATAATCGACCTAGTAATATCACCACTGCTGAGGCACAGACCTTCTATATTTATATTCTTCTTCTTCTTTCTTCTTCTATGAAAAAGAGTACCAGAGTATTTGGTTCACATGTTTAAATACACACCCATGACTTCATCTGCATGGATTTCGAAGAAATTTACAGCACTCAACAATAATGCACCTTACCATCAATGAAAATTTTTTTAAATTGGATCCTTGGTTCCGGAGATTACTCCCTGAATATAAACTTACAAACAAATTTTACCTCTTCATAATATAATAGAAAGCTATTTACATAGCTGTATAGATAGCATGCAGTAACTAAGCGATGGTTTTTCGCTATGCTATATTATCTAATCATCCTGCAAAAGAGGCCAGCTGAAGTTTTTCAAAGTCCCTCATTTGAAACAGATGTTTTTAATTTCATTCTAATTCAATTCTTTATGTATCTTGACATTTATATCAACAAAGGGTTCGACGTAAATGAATATTACATTGAGTTTTATTACTAAAACATGTGCCTGTCCATAAATCATAACTTAACATTAAGTAGACAAGGAAGTGGTTAACGTTCTGGTACAAAGCTTCCCAACTGATTTTGAATTTGGGCAGCAATACTGATCAATACTGAACAGAGGTATATTTTATGGTTTCTAACGTTTTAAGGATTGTTTTCAATAATAAATTAAGTAAAAATGTTTTTGTAACTTCTAGTGGTCTTCTTGTTGGATACGATTGAGAGTAGGTTCTTAAGAAAATAATATTTTTCAAAACAATGCTTCTCAAAAGATCTCTCTCATCTAGAAAGTGTCTCCTTAAATGACAGACAGGTTTTGTGTGTTATATTTTCTGTTACAGTATGCCACAATGTTGCGTGTTTTGAAATAACAATAAAAAGAGAACTGTTCTACTCCCAAAAGAATATCGCCATTAGATAACCCGCGGGCCTGGAATTGGACGTCTTTATTCTAACTTGAGTCCAAGTATGGAATACGATAATTCAATAGTCAATTCTTTAGTACAAAATAGATGTATAGTTTATGCTTTTATTTTATTCAATAACTGTGTACACAATAATATTATAATTGTACATGTTACATAGGTACATGTACATCCATACCATTGCAAAGAGTATAAATTTTGATGTGGTGTTCGTTTTTATTTTTAGGTAGAATATCTATAGTGCATACATTTTCTATAGTACAAATTAAACTCGATACTTTGTTAATAGTATCAATAACTAACTTGATCACTTAACTCTAGTATTTACAGAAATTATAATGTAGGTACTTTATGTCAGGAAAAATCAACCCACATTAAACACTGATAACTGGACTTCCTGGAACTCCAAGAACATCTTCTATCTGCACGTGAGAAGAAGTGAATACTTAAACTGAGATGGAGATCGAGAACGGAGATGTTGACTCGTCTACTGACAACTGATGCTCCGTGGAGGGGCAAGACACGTGACGAGTGTGATTTGTTTGCATGTGATAAGTTTTTTATTGCATCCTTTCTGCATACAATATATTTACGGGCGGGAGGGTGGTACTGAATACTGCATGCAAGATTGATCATCTAGTATTTGGCGGAATTAATACTAGATATTTTCCTGAAGTATTAATAGTTTTTTTTTTTATTGAAAGTAGGTTCGCATTTGACCACCATCTCACCTGATGGTAAGTGATGATGTCGTCGAAGATGGAGCACGCTTACCTAAAAGTAACCTATTCACTCTTGACTTAAAGACTCCTAGGTTATAGCTATCGGGAAACACAGACTCCGGCAGGGAATTCCACTCCTTAGCCGTACGCACAATAAAGGTATTCCCAAAACGTTTTGTGCGTATGGGTGGGATGTCCATGTAACGATGGTGCTTCACTGTTTGCCTCGTAGTCCGATGATGAAACGGGCTTTGCGGAATTAGATTGTGTAATTCCATCGCACACTCTCCGAAATGTAACCGATAGAAAACCGATAGACTTGCAACTCGTCGTCGATGTTCAAGGCTCTGGAGCTTTGACTCGACAGTGCATCATTGCCAATGAATCTCTTGGCTCACTTCTCGATAGACTCAAGCGCGTCCAGTTGGTAAGTACGTAGTGTCCTAGTACCAGTCGACTGATCGATACCTCGCGTGATCAGAGCTGACTTGGTCTTTAGCTTTCTTTCTAAGGGGGAAAATCCTCAAATGACTTTTCCAGCTGTGGGTAGAAGGGAAGGGAGTGGCAGACTTCGAATCGACTAAAAATGCACACTGTTCCTTCAGATGCCCTTGCCTTCGGAAGACGCGGTATCTCGTTAGAAGGTTCCCACATCTCCGGCAAGCCATGGCCGTATCGGGCCCCGTCAATGGAGCGGCGCGCGTGAAACACAACGTGCAGTCGACTCAGACCTGGTCCTCACCGGGTGGTGAGCTACCCTGCTCGCAACCCGCAAGCCCGCGGCTACGGTGTCCGAAGATAGGTTCGCGATTCCTGACGCCCCAAGCCGCGACCGCCGAGCCGCGAGGAAGGAGGTTTTTTAATTTATTTTTTAGGAAAATAAACATTATAATATTACACACAATTTGAGCTGACACATTAAGTAAATGTGTAACCCACCACATATTCCAAATATGATTAAGACAGTTTATTAAAAACGAGGGCGAATTGAAATTACAATTAATATGTGATTAACTTATGACAGTACGTCGAAGGACGGGCCACTTATTTTTAAGAGTACGTCGTCTCACGATAATTTTTCATATAAGTATTATGAAGAACAGTATCCACTGTCATATTATGAACAATTTCATATTTCTTACTGCCGTTATACGAGTATTTTGTGGGTAGTTTCATATTACTTGCTTGTGCACGAGTAGTACGTTGATTTGTCATTGAGTATACCGCTACTGTACCACTATAAAATGCAACTGTTATTGCTCCAAATAAATAAATTAATTAAAGACCAGTTAAGTTTTAGAGATAAGATCGCCTCTTGTTACCTCCTGTTATTATGAATGTTTAGTTTTATTTTTGTCATTACTCATAACGCACTATTTTAATTTCCCGCCTAACGACGTACTGTCAGCGAACGTGTTAAGAATTTGGTCATCGTTTAGTTAAAGCAGGTTTAAGTATCTGATATTTAAAAATTAACATGAATATAGTATACAAATTCACAGCTTTTACGGACAACCTTTGGTTGAATTTGAAAGATAGAGAGATCATAAAATATCTTACTAATATTATAAATGCGAAAGTTTGTGAGGATGGATGTATAGATGTGTGGATGTCTGTTACTCTTTCACGCATAAACTACTGAACAGATCTGAATGAAATTTGGTAAGTAGATAGTTGACATCCTGGAATAACACATACGCTACGTTTTATCCTGGAATTCCCACGGGATTACGCGGGAAAACCAACGCGAACGAAGTCCCAGGCAGAAGTGAGTTATACAGTATGTTAACTAACAGAGGGTGTTCCCGTTAACCCGCAATAGTATAGCATCCATACATGCTAAAAAAATATTACCATTCGAAAACAAAATGTTTTTATTTTTTAAATATTATAATTTTTACTAAAAATTTTAAACTGATACGTAAAACAAACACTCTATACACGCGTACTTGAAGGACGGCAACGTCGCAATTTATTTATGAATGACGGGCCGCGTGTGCGGCGATCTAATTGATATGCTTGTACTATTGCGGGTTAACGGGAACGCCCTCTGTTAGTTAATATACTGTATTTTAAAACAGGTTATGGTAGCTACTTAGTTAGGTTTGGTAGATATATACGCATAACCGCAGCGGAGATCGGACTTATCACACACAACTTGGTGAAAATGTTTTTTTTTCTCTCGTCTGTTACTTAGGCACGTTAATATAGACACCCATCAATGGACCGTCATCACCAGCGTTGCTTAACCAGGAAGTTCGAACAGTACATCTATTATTCAATCATCAAATCATCAATCAAATCACTAAACGGGTTTTATGGGGAACGGTATTAGATTTTAGCATAGCAGGTTTTTAGTATCTACGTGTGTGCAGTAAATAAATAATTCCTTACTTTGGCTAAAAACTTGAAACTCCCCAAAATAACTTGAAATACTTTTACCACCCATTTCCCAATAAATCGCAATCGTCTTATTCAAAGACAACCATTATTATCCCAGAACTTGCACTCACACCATATACGACTGGATAACGACAAGGCATAAGACAAAAACTATGTTTTCTCGTCCGATTTATTTCAATCACTTAGCAAATGGACTGACGATAAAGGTTTAGTACCTGTCCTTACTAATTAGATGTGAATTATGTATGAAAATAGTAGTTAGGTGTCTATATTCTTATTTAGAAATAGTATGGTGAATGGCGATCATATTTTAGATAGGAAATGGCTTTCCTATCTAAAATATGATCGCCATTCACCATACCACCACCAGTATAGTAATTGAAAACCATGGCTGGTTTTCAATTACTATACTTATATGGTTAGGCTATAGAAGAACATAAGGGTACGTCATTAGGACACTTATTCACGTACTTAGGGCATACAGAAAGTAACATCGTATTTATATTTATGTCCAAGGAAACCATCGAATAACTCCACCGAGTCAGGGTAGGACAGAAGCGAATCTATCGTTACTGTTCCGGGGCCGCGGTACCTCTTTAAAACATTCCCGCAACCCCAAACGACACACTGTCTACCCGGGAAGTAACATTCTATCTGCTATAACTACTATATCTACATATTGAAACCAGTACAGTAGAGGCTTGAGAACAAGCCATTTATGAGGTTTTGGTTCCTAAAGAGTACACTCAAACAACACTTACCATTTTTAACATAAAAACTATATAATTTAAGAATGTCCTTCTGTTGTCATCATCATTATTTTTGTAAATTGTCAATTACTCACATTTTTTGTTCGAACTTTCCGCCTGCTCATCGCAAACCAAACAAGGCGTTATACCGTGAAAATGTAAAAAAGTAAACGTTCAATTAAAATATTTCTCATTTTCTCACTTACGTCGCTTTGCGTTCCCGCGCGCGAGGGTTGCTGACGGAAAGGTAACAAATACATTCTCGTTTTATTTTTAATTACGACTTTACTCAAGTTAGACAAAATACGTACTTGATGCAACTAAGTTCATACTTTTGAATGGCAAATGATGCAAAAATTTATGAACCTGTCTTCTGCCCGCAAGTTTGCTCGCGTGAAAATAGTTTTTTCAGCGCCAGTAAAACCAGTTTCGTACAACAACACAAATATTCATAAACATCCACATCATACAGATACACCTCCGCATAAATTGTACATACACAATTGCCTTTGGTCTAGAGGTCGCAAGTGCAACTGGTGAGCAAGAGGTCTTAGGTCTTAGCGCAGATGGCTTAGTTCCTCTGAGATGACCACCGTGGCCGGAATCGGTCAGGAGGACTAATACACAATAATACACAAATATTCACTCTCTATCTATACTAATATTATAAAGCGGAAAAGTTTGTTTGTTTGCTTGAACGCGCTAATCTTCGAAAGTACTGGGTGGATTTGGATGCAATTTGGTATGGAAGTAGCTTGAAGCTTGAGGAAGGTTATATATATAGGCTATAGGCTACTTTTTACGCGACTGCAAAAAGGAGAGTTATGTTTTTACCGTGATAGAATCCACGGGAGCTAAGCCCCGCGTGGGTAGGTACTAGTTGAATTATAATTGGTGTAACTTTTAACTTTTTAAGTATTAACTTTATATTTTGTACCTGTAAGCTGTGAAGCTATATTTTATAAATAAAATAAAGTAGCCTATGTCTAACCGTTGCGTTGTTCCGTTTTAATGTGAAAGAAATTCAAACAAACACACTTTCGCATTTATCAAGAGTTAAGTAAGTAAGAATCGATTCCTACTTCTGTCTGAAGAGCTAGATTCCCATTACCTATACATAGATGGCGTTATGATAGCCCTACTTGACAAGTGGGGGGCGCTATAGGGCTACATGTGCGCAATAGATCACAACAAGCTGTATGACGAATATGAGCATGATGTATATATACAGTATTACACATAGCACTATGCTATTGGTAAAATCTGTAGGACGGTAAAGATAATTAATGTTTAACGTGATCATGAAAAAAATATGTAGTACGGTTATAGGTATCCCTTTTTCCCCGACAATCTTGAAATTGTAGCTAACAAAAAAACACATTATAATCATTTAGGAGCTACAATGCGTATATATTTAACGTGGTGTTAAATCTTTTTGCATCGGGGTTAAAAATTAGCAGACATAGGAGTATGAAATTTGAAAAGGCGTACAGAAACCTTTTTAGGGTTCCGTAGCCGAATGGCAAAAAACGGAACCCTTATAGTTTCGACATGTCTGTCCGTCTGTCTGTCTGTCCGTCCGTCCGTATGTCACAGCCATTTTATTCCGAAACTATTAGGACTATACATGTAAAACTTGGTAGGTAGATTTATTCTGTGAACCGCTTTCCGATTTTAAGAGAAAAATTAAAAAATATTTAAAATAAAGGGGGCTCCCCATACATGGAACTGAAACTGAATATATTTTTTTTCATGAAACCTATATGTGTGTGGTATCTATAGACAGGTATTTAAAAATGACATTATGGTTTCTAAAATGATTTTTTTATAAAGTTAATCGTTTAAAAGATATACGCTTCCAAATTGGTAAAATGTGTGTCCTCCCCCTCTAACTTCTATAATAATTAAGTGAAAAATCTAAAAAACCATATGTTCCTAATGATCATAGATCCTAATGTAAACTTTCAACCAAAATTAGTTTGAACGAGATCGAGTCAGCAGTTTTTGAGATACAGTATATTTTCGAAAACCGCAAATATAACTTTGTAATTCATACAAATACTCTGAAAAACAAAGTTATTTGTCGTAGTTGTAAAAATTGTAAATAAGCTAGTTTTAAGAAATTTGTAAGTTTTTTGTACTTTTTTTTTCAAATAAATATATTAAGTATGTTATATTTATTATAGTTACTACGGAACCCTTCATGGGCGAGTCCGACTTGCACTTGGCCAATTTTTGTTTTTAATAACAACAATGCATTAAAAATAACTTCAATTATGGTCAATATTCGAGTACTAGGTGACCACTACAAGTAATAAAATATAGTTTAAAAATACAAATACACTTTAAATTATTGTTAGTATTATTATTTTCCGGTCCCCAAGATACAGGCAATACAGGCATAGCCTATTTTGAGGATCGCCGACAATTTGTAAGAATTTCTAACATTGGTTTCGATAAATACTAATCTATTACAAAGTAATTATTCTAAGCAATTTTATACATTATAAGCAAGGATCAGGCCTGCTGCCCTAAACTAGGCAGCATCTGTACCGTGGAGGTCAGCGAATGTCCTGTTTGTCGGCACACCTCTTGTTTATCATATCTTTAAAAATCTGTATACCATAAAATCAAATTTCATATATATCCAGTTTATCATTCAAATATATTTAAATAATAGTTGGGGTTAGAAGCGTTATGACTATAAGCATGCTTCATGTGTCCTTATGACATCATGATTATCATAGTATATAACAATTTAATATACTTTTTATGAATTCAATTTTAATTTATTGCCATTAATTTCAATTTAATTTAACTTCAATTCAATTTCACTTTTATTTATTAAATTCTGATTACTTACGTGTTTTAATTTAATCAATGATGAAAATAGCACTAACATACTCGTAAGTTAATATGTTACTAACAAAACATGGACGATGATTTGTGAAATAAACGATTTTTTTTTATCTTCGACACGATTCGACACCCGCTCACTTTCTAGTAAGACGGTGGTCTAACGTAAGTCTACCAACGATTTAAAAAAAAAAAGTAATTGCAGAATTATGTTCTCATAACCCATAATAGCGTTATGATAAACCCCCTTGACAAGTGACAGACGCTTAGGACTGTATGTGCTCAATAGATCACAACCTCTAAGCCGACTATGTGCTGGACATGATGGATTCACTCTCACGACACTATGTTATCATTGGGTCTAGGGTTGGCACAAGAATATTAACATTCACTGCAGAATGTGTATTTATATTTAAGCCGTCATTATACTCAGCTGCAGGTGCAGCCGGTAAGACTGAAAGCTTCCCCACATAGTTGGGAAAAAGCTAAGGATATATAAGTGTTTGTGCAGCCCCCGTCGTAAGTGTGCACTGGAACACAGGGTTTTTGTCAGATAGAGACCTCTTCGCCCACCCCAGGGCTGAGGACATCCTTGAGAATCTCTAATGCGAATAAAAAAGAATACTGACAGCGATTTAAATTTGGAACATCTCGCTTGGATCGCCAATGTTAAGTCTTAATTCTCTTTAATGTTAAGTGTCACTTCTCAATGCTGTTTTCTGCAGAGGACAATTGTTCGGGTGAAATGAATTAGATAAAACTGAAATAAAAGATAAATTTACAGCTAAAATAGTTGAGAACAGACATAGTGTGTGACTTAAACAACATTTTTTTAGGCGGGAAAAACATCAAATGTCTGCTCCCATTATAGGTGGAGGGGACGGTTATATCAGACTTCTACTAACTACTACTACTTTCAGTTTCCCTTGCGTTCCGGGGCGCGGTATCTCGTTAGAACGTTCCCGCTACCCCGGAGTTCTATGTAACAACTGTGTTTTGTAAATAAAACGAATCAGAGCTTTTCACAGGCAATAGGTAAACTATAAAGTGATTATGCAAGCATGCATATCTAATTGATATGCTTGCTTGCATATCAATATTTAAATTTCGTTCTTATATGTACCTATGTATATCTATTTTATGATAACAATTTAAACAGTAGTAGTAGTATGAAACATGAGGTCTTATGGCGAATTGATTTAAGAGTACTTAACACAACATCAACTAGAGAAAAGTATGATCTGCATCTAAAAGTGCTACGTGCCAACCCTACATAGCCGCATGACTTTTTACCGCCGAACCACGAATTCACCGCATACATTGTCTTAGTATGGACAAAATAAGTGAGTAGGAACTACTCGTAAGAAGCCGTTTCTCCACTCGTCTTAGCCCTTTGATGTCCACCCAACATATACAAAACCCAACTTTAATAACCTATACTCAAAGTTCAAAACCCCATGTGTGCTTATAGAATTTACAGCTGATAAATCTCAAAGGAAAGTAAACTTTGTTAAGGTAAGATAAGGTGTAGTTTTCTTTGATGATGTATCATGTCTAAGTCGTAAAAACTGTAGTGATGATGGACAGGTAAGCAGAAACTTATTAAGCGCCTTTGACGAACATGCCAATTGTCGAGGATCTCATTGTAACCATTTTTATTTATAGCCATTTTCGAAATTGGATTTCGTTCGGTTTAGGGAATTTGATCGGAATTTTTTGCCTCGAACGAACATTTTTAAGATAAGATTATCCGTTCGGGGAATAACAGTGTCGGTTTTTTTTTGTATTTTAGGCCTTTTTCCGCAAAATAGTTTCGCCGCTGGAGACATGGACTAATATGAGTCACCATGACATTAATGTAGAACCAGAAATCATGGTCAGTAAAACCTATTTTTTGAAGACTGGCAGAGAACTGGCAGGAAACAGTGGTAACCAAGACCGGGCCAAAATCTGGACACATTAAAAAAATACCCATTTATGCCTGAACAATCTGTGGGTAAAATACAGAATTAGTACAGCGATAAGGCGATGACTTGAAGAATTGGCATTCTTAAGAATTTCAAAGATGGCATAATTGATACGCTGCACTACAATAATGGAAAAAATAGAAGTAACTAGCGAAGTAAATACACTAATATGTATAGAGGCTTGGTTCTATATTAATTACAAGTACGGGAACTCTACGTTAGTTTTAAAACACCGAAAACCTCTCAGGACTATGTTACTAACATCATAATCAACAACTTTTTTTCTATGACTTTTAAAAATTCGTCATATTTTAGTTCACCAGATTTTCATACAAAAATAAAAATATTTTAATAGAACGCCCGAAATGTTACGAAGTCTAAGCGAAGCAAAAGAAAGCGATAGTATAAATCGCTTTATTTCGATTATGATGTTAGTAACATAATCCTGAAAGGTTTTCGGTGTTTTACAATTAACCCTGTATACATACTTATATATTTTCACAATAAAATTTCTACTTTCCCAAAGGATTACATTGCATTATTTTATTGATAGCCTCGCCTTTAGCCACAATCACCCCTAGAAATGACGATGTGGTCCATAATGAGGAATGCTTGCTTAGAAGAACCGGAAATACATTCCCCTCAGAATTGTATCCAGAGAAACTTCCACTGCTTAGTTTTATGCATAATTAAAGTAATCCTGAAGCATTTTGTGCGTATTATTAGAACTTAAAATGTTTTTTTTTATCATGTGTATTTATTTTTTCGAGTTTCCGATATTTCCGCATTGCTGATCACGGATGAACAGTACATCCGTGATAATAGCGCATACACATGGTTCATGGTCACATGTTAGCTTAAAACTTACATTTTGTGCGTATAGTATTTTCTTTTTAGTTTTAAATCAAATCGTCATTTCTCTCCCACTTCCGTCCGGCTTCCATAACACGACAACTACAATAAGTCCCACTAATAGCCGTTATCCCTGCACAATCAATATAAAGCTATTTATCTTGTGTCGCGGATTAAGTTATGATTTACGACGCAACTCGCCTTAAGTCCGACTGTAGGACTCACCTCCCTGCTTTGTTACTGGCCATTAGTGAGGGCTAAGAAAACAGCGATTGTGGTCGCTAGTACGAGCAACATACGATACATTCATACGGTACTGAGGAAGTGAGGATTTTTATTTTATTTTTATATAGATTATTAATAGCAATGTGGATAGAATTCACATTACCTACTAGCAATCCTGTTAACCCCTCAAACTAAGCTAACATGCTTGTGTCTGGAGTGAGTTCACGCCAATAGTGTAATGGGTGGGGTTAGAACCCGTGACCTCTGGATCACAACTCCGACACCTTAACCATTAGGCTATTATTGATGCTTCGAATTTTTGATCGCGTTAAAATAACACCAAATTTCTTGCTTTGTATTTACTGTCATCAGTCATCACGCATACTTCCACCTCTTTCCATACATTTGCATTCTTCAAACTGTATAACAATCTCACTCACTAAAATACACAAACTGGTTCCACGCTTGGTTCTCATGTATAAAATCATTTTTTATTTATTTAATCTTTAAGAAATATTGCTCCTTTCTTGTAACCACTTCTCTATTAACTGACAAATGCTTGCACTGTCTGGACAAGACCGCTCAAATCTGCATGCTCCTTTCCTCAAAAGACACAACAGACTAAAACCTTCATGCTTCTCATATGGTTTGACAGATACGAATTGTATTGACTTTAAAAAGGACGTTGACCTCTGAGTTTGTTTCGGTGTTTCTTCTCAGAGTAGTCAGTTAGGAAACACTGGCTTAACATAAAGCACAAAAAATGACGTGTAAAAGTGTTATTTTATAACCAATTTACAAAATAAATATTTCATTTCATTTCTATCCATTATATTTAAGGTACAGCGGGTCTCAGGCCACGGGAGGGAACTAGTGACCTGTAATATAGGTTTTCATTGAAACCCACTTCAGGAACCAGTCTCTCACAAAGTCAAACCCCTAGTTAAGTTTACTCTAATATTTAGTATTAAGTTAGTTTGTGGGGAAAAAATTAAATGTCACTATCCCTCGAAAAATCTCACAGTGATTGCACTTTGTCGTTTTCTTAACTGAAAAGCAAGACCCTGAGCGATTCCAGTAAAAATACAAAGTTTATGGTTAGAATTGAGATGTGATTTTTTCGTGTGAATGTGTTTATGATGTGTAAAAGCATTATTTTTACCTATTGACAAAATAAAAGTATCATTTGTGAGAGATTTTTTTTTTATTATTTATGTACACACAGTAAAATGCATTAGGATAAGCATAATTATAATATTTGAGTACAAAGATACTGCTTATTTCTTAAGAAATTTCTTCCAGCTGACCTGCGAAAGGAGAAGTGAAAAAGAAATGTAGACAATAGTGTGTGAGAACAAGAAGAGAAATAAATATGAACATGTGAAGTCTAAAACTAAAAGTAAAATATTAAATATACCTACACATACTTATAATGCAATAAAAATAACATATCTATCTATACTTATAATAAATCTGTAGAGAGGTAAATTCTGTACTTAAAATATATTTCCAAAATAACTATCACGGGGTGATTAGGGATCGATACTGATGCCAAAAATGCAATCAGTAAAATTTTTGTCTGTCTGTCTGTCTGTATAACCGTTATAGAAACAAAAACTACTCGACGGATTTTAACAAAACTTGGTACAATTATTTTGCATACTCCTGAGCTGGTTATAGTATACTTTTCATCACGCTACAATCAATAGGAGCAGAGCAGTGAAGGGAAATGTTGGGAAAACGGGAGATGTTACTCCATTTTTAGGGTTCCGTAGCCGAATAGCAAAAAACGGAACCCTTATAGTTTCAATATGTCTGTCCGTCTGTCTGTCAGTCTGTCTGTCTGTCTGTCCGTCCGTCCGTATGTCACAGCCATTTTATTCCGAAACTATTAAGACTATACATGTGAAACTTAATAGGTAAATGTATTCAGTGAACCGCTTTCCGCATTTAAGAAAAAAATTAAAAAATATTTAAAATAAAGGGGGGTCCCCATACATGGAACTAGAACTGAAAATATTTTTTTTCATGAAACATATGCATGTGTGGTATCTATAGACAGGTCTTTAAAAATGATATAAGGGTTTCTAAAACCACTTTTTCATAAAGTCAATCGTTTAAAAGATATAAGCTTCCAAAGTGGTAAAATGTGTCCCCCCACTCTAACTTCTATAATAGTGGAGTGAAAAATCTAAAAAAAATATATGTCTGTAGATCTTAATGTAAACTTTCAATCAAAATTAGTTTGAACAAAATCAGGTCAGCAGTTTTTAGATACAGCATATTTTCTAAAACCGCAAATATAACTTTGTAATTCATACAAACACTATGAAAAACAACGTTATTTAGCGTAGTTGTAAAAATGTAAATAAGCCAGTTTTAAAGCTACACAGAAATCATTTCATGTCGGAAATGTTCTCCTTAAACTTATATAAAAAATATCCCACGACAGCATATGTCTATCTTTTATGGTTAACTCACAAAAACACGTGTAACTCCCGATAGCTTAGCAGTTCAAAGCTTTCTGATTATAATATTTGTCTACTCTTACGTTTATAACACTCTCAGTCACCCCTAATTGAAAAAGTTAACATTATTAACTATTCCATAAAAAAGAATCATATAAATCGGTATAGAAACACCAAAGTTATACATGAAATACGCTTATAATAAGCCATCGCGCGTGAATACTGAATCATGCTATAAGGATTATTTTTGAGAATCGGTCGCCGCGCTCGACGCGTCTCGCGGCCGAAGGTATAAAAAGGCGGGGCGTCCGAGCGCGAGCTTCTTCAGCTACCCCGTCCGATTACCATATATAAAATACTTTATTTTCAGATCAAAGTCCATATAGAGATACATTTATACATAAACAAAAAATAAACACACAAATCTATATATATATAAGAAAGTCGTGTTAGTTACACTATTTATAACTCAAGAACAGCTGAACCGATTTAGCTGAAAATTGGTAGGGAGGTAGCTTAGAACCAGGAGACGGATATAGGACATTTTTATCCCAGAATTCCCATGGGATCGGGATTTACGTGGGAAAAACCTCCCACGCGAATGAAGTTGCAGGAAAAAGCTAGTACTTAAATAAATCCATAATGTTAGAATATACGAGTATAAACATATAATATAAATATATACATAAATAATTAACACAGTTAAGAGGAAAGGTAATGCCCTTTTAATCGACATTTGAATAGAGATATAGTTTTTAAATCACGAATGCTAGACGGAAGTGAGTTCCACAATCTTACAGCATGGACAGAGAAGGAATAAGAGTAGTAGCTAGTTTTATGAGGATGAGATTTAAGGAGGGATCTAAGGTGTGATCTACACGGTACATCGCTAGAACGAGCGTAAGAAAAACGCTCACGCAGTTAGGAAGGTGTAGCGTAAATAAAATTAAGTGCACAGTAAAACACAACCGCTACTTAACACGTTTAATTTTGATTAAAAGGAAAAAGATAGAAAACAAGTACTTAATTAAAAAACATAAAAAAGTTAAATATTAGTTATTATTGGGAACCTTTCAGTGATGGCGTGGGTTAACTTAGCGGAAAGAAAAAGAATGTTATCGAAAGTATTATGCAAATATTTTTAACTTACCTAACAAAAAATCGATTGCAATCGGTTATAGCTAGGCGAATACGCATTATTAGTAATTTTAATTACAAAAACACTAAGAGCATCCAACGCGTCTTGATAGGCCTTAGGTTAGAAAGAGTTTTTGACGTGATAATTTTTAGATTAGAAATATACAAATTAGGTGCACTATTTAAAATAAAACTCCTGCTGCGAAAACTCGGTAATTCCTGGACGGCTGGACACGACTGTGGGAAGTAATGTAGAAATCACGGAGCCACTGGGCTGCGGGGTCCGCATCTACCTCGTACCCTCTTCAGGCCTTTGAGATGGACGTCTCAGGCACAGGATGTGCTCGGATACCGGGCGAGAGCGCCCCGACCTCCGTCGTCGATAACCGACGTCGCTTGCCCGTAGGGTGGAGCCAAAAATTGGCTTGTAACGGGATCAAATTAACCAGAAAATCACCCACAGACTATCCTTTTGCTAGGACACTTTATATTTTTTATTGGCTTAACACCAACAGAAAAAAAAACTTCACTTCATAAATTCGATATTAATCAAAAAATAAGGTCGACCATCACATATCGGGTCCCAAAAATGTAATGACGCCGTCAAAAGGCAAAACATCCGAGGATATTTTTCACGATTCCTTGTTCAAATGTGAATAACAGCTATGAAGAAAAAATTTTATTGAAAAGTTTGTATTAGAATTGGAGGAAGTTTTAACCGTAGCGGTTTTACGCTACAGTACCCCATTTCCAGTAAAAAAAAAAAAAATGAGAGTAGCAACCCTAAAGGTGAGTGGCATCCCTAAAGGAAAGGTGAGTGACAACCCTAAAAGAAAGGTGGTTGACAACCCTAAAAAAAAGGTGGTTGACAACCCTAAAAGAAAGGTGGTCGACAACCCTAAAAGAAAGGTGGTTGACAACCCTAAAAGAAAAGTGGTTGACAACCCTAAAAGAAAGGTGAGAGATCAACCCAAGTGAATGTATCAACCCAGTGAGAGGGTGACAACGCTATAACAGATTGACATCACAACAACAGATTGAAAACAAAACAACAGATTGAAAACACAATAACAGATTGAAAACACAATAACAGATTGACAACACAAAAGGGATAGCATCAACCAAGAGTGAAAACCATAATATATACAAATTAAATAAACTAGCCTAACTAACTTTAAACTAAATACATCAAATCAACGACATCGAAGTGCAGCTGATACTGAATAAAATTGAAAGCCGGCCTCCAGTTTAGACGTTAACAGTGCGAGCTTCAGATGCGTCTCCTAAACCTACATTAGAATAGAAAAACAAACGATAGAACTATAATAATATTCTTAAATAAATAGGAACAAAGAACAATATTCAAGACGAAACAAATAAGAGTTGAGATTAAGAAATAACCTAAAAATAACTTCAAAGGAAGTCAAACAAAAACTCGAAGTCGAACAGAAAAGCTCGAAGTCAGATAATAACTCGAAGTGAGACACGACACAAAGTCCAACACGACTCAAAGTCAAACACGACTCAAAGTCAAACACGACTCAAAGTGAAACACGACTCAAAGTCTAACACGACTCAAAGTCAAGAGCTTAAGTTATAGAGGGATAAGTTAGAAGGTTAAGTTAAAGAGAGAGGGTTAAGTTGAAGAGGGTGGACCTTAAATCAAAATCAAAAATACGACGCTTAATGAGAGGAAATGGTTATGAATAAATATTAACTCCAGGGAGGAATGAGGGTCGAAATAATAAAAGAGGTGTCGTTAATTGAAAACTAATGGCCTAACATAAGTAATGCTGATTAAGTTAAGAATATGGAACAAATTAATTCATTTAAGTATGTCTTTTATATGATATTGTCCAATATGATGAGAATCACAGTCTTGTAGGACATATGTAGTCATGGAGATGACTCTGATCACACGACATTTAATGAAACGAGGAGCAAGCTTTCCTGTAAAGTATTCAGCAGCTGACGATTTTGAAAAATTACGCCTCCATACAATGTCGCCGGCATTGAGTGTAATAGCCGTGCGGTTCGTATTGTAATTTCGTGAATTACGGAGAAAAGCAGAAGAAAGATTGTCCGCTACTTTTGCGTAAATCTCGGCGAGCGAAGTCAGATTACTCGCGTGTTGTTCCCGACTTTCAGCTAAATTAGTGCTTAGAGTCTGGTTATTCGCACGCGATGAATCCATACAGACTTCTCTACCGAATATGAGAAAGTTTGGCGTAAACCCTGTGGCTAAATTAATACATGAATTGAGGTAAAGTTTGACCTTGGGTAACAATTTAGCCCAATTCCTTTGGTTCTCGCCAACCAATATGCTCAAACAAGTAACGACACTTTGGTTATAACGTTCAACCGTGTTTGCTTGTGGAGTGTAATAAGGGGTATACGTAGGGGATTCAATGCGAAACGATCTAAGAAAATTTAAAAACTGATTACTACGAAAAACGGTAGCATTATCACAGAGAATAGACCGTGGAACTCCGAAGTTAAAAAATATTTCAGATTCCAAAGCTTTTATAACTGAATTGGCGTCAATCCTTTTAAGGGGGACTAACCAAACATATTTAGAAAAAACATCGACCATAGATAAAATGTATTTGAACCCATAATAAGCGATTGGAAGCGGTCCAATAACGTCGATAGAAATCATTTGTAAAGGTAAAGAAACTTCCTTTGGATAACACATATGACCACGTGGTTGGGAATTCGCGATCTTATAAGCTTTACAAACCTCACATTGCCTTAAAGTCTCAGAAACATCTCGAAACATATTTGGCCAGTAAAAGTTATCCTTGAGCTTAAAATAAGTCTTTGAAACTCCAGGATGTATAGAGAGAGGATTATTATGAGCTTCCCATATAGCGGATTTAACCTTTTCAACGGGTAAAACTATGCGCCAAGGATCAGAGCACAATGGGTTAGTGATTGGCATGCGTCTTAACAGAACACCGTTCCGAATGGCGTAAGCTGGAAACGTTTGAGGGGAGTCACGAGCCCCTAAATACACCTTTTTATACCATCTATCATTGGTATGGTCAGGTCCTTGATCGAATGTAACCGGACTCGCGTACATTCTAGATAAAGCGTCTGGAACGACGTGTTGCGACCCTTTGCGATGAATGATATCAAACGTGTATTGGGAAATCACAGTAGCCCATCGCGCCAAACGCCCTGAGGGATTACTTAGTGTGAGGAGCCATTTCAAGGCCATATGATCGGTTATAACAGAAAACTTCATTCCATCTAAATAACAGCGAAAATGCTTAATGGAATCAAGAACGGATAAAAGTTCACGTTCGGTTGTACTATAATTGCGTTCTGCTTTTGAGAATAAGCGTGAATAATAAGCGATAGGATGTTCAACACCATCGAACTTTTGAGAAAGAACCGAACCAAGACCGACAGCTGACGCATCACACTGCAAAATGAAGGGCTTCGAGAAATCTGGACAAGCCATAACGGGAGTATTGATGAGCGCATCCTTTAATTTTAGGAATGCTTGATCGGCGGCATCATCCCAACTTATAGGGTCACGACCCTTCTTTTTTCCTATAAGGGCAGTGAGTGGAGCTATTATAGAAGAAAAACCATCAACAAAACGCCTATAATATGAGCATAACCCAATAAAACCACGTAGTGACTTAGCTGTAGTAGGAACGGGATAATCCCTAATAGCATCGAGCTTGCTGGGATCAGTTTGTAAACCCTTTTCGTTGATGATATAACCCAAATATTTCAATTCGCTTTTACAGAACTCGCATTTTTTTAGGTTAATAGTTAAACCGGCCTCCTTGAGACGGTCTAGTACTTTTCTAAGGAGCGAAAGGTGACTATCAAAGTCTTTTGATATTATGATTAGATCATCGACGTAACCGAAAACGCAATTATCACTGGTCGAAGTGAACTCAAAATTAACGATCATATCAGTAAGGCGCTGCATCTCGGAAGCTGCATTCGTGAGACCAAATGGCATTCTGACGAACTCAAATAAACCTCGTTGTGGAACTATGAACGCGGTTCTTTCACAACTCTCATCATCAGCGAGAGGAATCTGCCAAAATGCACTCCTAAAATCAAGAGAACTTATATACCTTGCACCTCGAAGGTTGTCAAGAATATCGTGAATACGGGGGAGCGGATAAGAATCTCTAGTAGTAACGCTATTCAATTTCCTACTATCAACGCAAAAACGTACAGAACCGTCCTTTTTGGTAACCATCACAACAGGACTGGCCCATGGAGAACGTGAGGGACGAATGACACCCATCTCCAGCATCATATCGATTTCCTCATTGAGCAACTTTAACTTAACAGGTGAAAGAGGGTAAAACCGTTGTCTAATTGGTGGTCCAGTAGTGTTTATTTTGTGTGATAGCCAAGTAGTCTTACCAAGGCCAACTTTATCGGATGAAATGACATCGAATTCCTCAATGACCCGTTGCAACTTTAGCTCTTGGTCTGGTAATAAAACGTTACGAGGGTGAATGTATCGAACCTCGCTAATGCAATTAATCTGAGGAAGGGATTGAGAGTCAGAAGGAAGGGTATGTGGGTCAGGAGGTAGGGAATTAGAGTCGGGAGGAAGGTACATATTACCTTTGATATTTTTGTTAAAAGCTTGACTAAAAACTGAAGTCAAACCGAACTTATTCCAAAATTCGATACCTAAAATAACTGAAGAAGACATAGAACGTGCTACTAAAAATTCGTGGATAAAAGTCGTACCATTAAACTTAACTGGGAGAAAGATAGTTCCTAAAATATCAATAGGAGAGTTATTAGCGGAAATAACACGTGGGCACTGAACGTTTGATTTTAAAGAAATACCCAGTTGTTGGGTTAAACAATCACTAATAAGGGACATTTGTGCACCAGAGTCAAGAAGGGCTTTAACGACCCGGTTACACAATATGATCTCGATGAAAGGACGGTTATCAGATGAATCGGACGCTATCACCGGTGACACTGTACGGAGTAATGCGTGTCGCCGGTGGGCTAAACATTTTTTGGATTGCATTTTGGGCAATCACGAGTTATAAAACCAGGTGTGCGGCATTTAAAACATAGCATACCAGGGAAATCAGGGCAAGTACGATAGGGGTGTCCCGTTTTATGGCATTTTGGACAATTTGTGATTGATTTGTTGCACTTGAAACTAATTTTGTAGATTTGGGCAAAAAACTTTCAAAATGCGATGCAGTGTCAATGAGCGCATCTAAGTCAGTAAATTTATGTATCGATAAGCATGGAAAATATCTAGGATGCATGTTGTGAGTGATAATTTCTAATAGTTCAGATTTATCGACAGGTTTACGTAATGTATCATTCAATTGAGAAATCTGATGCACAAAATGTAAAACAGGTTGATCTGATTTCTGTTTTGTATTCCTAACTTGTTGACCGGTTTTAAATTCGAAATCAATTTCCCCGAATGTTTTGAAGAATTTTTCTTTTAATTCAGGGTAAGTCATATCAGGTCGACGGATTGACCTATAATAATTCAAGGCGCGACCGGATAACACTTCGTGGAAGCGTTTAAGCAGATAACTGTCAGTTATGTCGTCTGAATCCTTCTCTTCTTCGATACTGGTAAAAAAATTTCGAACACTGGTATCTCCAGTATAATTTATGTTCCATTTTCTTAGCGAAAATCGTTTTAGAAAGTAACCGGGACAGTCCTCGGATTTCATCGGAGAAGGTAAGTTAGAACGACTAGTACCCGGAGTGGGCCTAGGCGGAATGGGAGGAGGTCTAGAAATAATAATACTTCCGTGTAAAGGAGTCTCAACGATAGAACCTTCTTCGGACATTTTTAAACACAAAATAGAAATAGGTTAAATGAAAGAGCGGGACTTAGCAGGAAATCGTTAGATATCGTGCCGTAATATCGTTGCGGGAAGAAGACAACAACATGAACGTCAAAGGAATCGGCTGGGCTAAGAATCCAACAAAACAGATACTAGCAAATAGCAGACAAGCAAACAGACGGGCTAAAAGAAATAAGAAAGGTAGACACTAGCACACGACCATTCAAAAAGCTTACCTTTGGTCACGATGCCTAACCATCCACACATCAAACACACTCTACGGGAAACTAACTACCGCTACCTACTGGGATAAAATAAAACTCGGGATAGATAAGTATATTTTGGGAGAAAATAAAAGAATTGGAAATTGGGTATAGTTACAAAGTTAATCTTTAAAATTGAATTTCACAAACATCACACAATTTAGCAAAGAACATAAATTCAGTTAGCAATTCTGTAGTCCAGTCGTATGAATCGGGAAAACATTCAAGACAGGTAATCCTTTTAACTTCCATACGGGTATCTGACCAATTCTAAAACCTGAAACTCACAACAAGAAAGATGAAAATTAAAGATTGCTCTCAAGAGCAACCACACACGAGATAACAAAAAAAAATAGGTATTTTAGTAATAATTAATATGCAAACTTACTTTAATTCGGGCGCCATATTGTAGCGTAAATAAAATTAAGTGCACAGTAAAACACAACCGCTACTTAACACGTTTAATTTTGATTAAAAGGAAAAAGATAGAAAACAAGTACTTAATTAAAAAACATAAAAAAGTTAAATATTAGTTATTATTGGGAACCTTTCAGTGATGGCGTGGGTTAACTTAGCGGAAAGAAAAAGAATGTTATCGAAAGTATTATGCAAATATTTTTAACTTACCTAACAAAAAATCGATTGCAATCGGTTATAGCTAGGCGAATACGCATTATTAGTAATTTTAATTACAAAAACACTAAGAGCATCCAACGCGTCTTGATAGGCCTTAGGTTAGAAAGAGTTTTTGACGTGATAATTTTTAGATTAGAAATATACAAATTAGGTGCACTATTTAAAATAAAACTCCTGCTGCGAAAACTCGGTAATTCCTGGACGGCTGGACACGACTGTGGGAAGTAATGTAGAAATCACGGAGCCACTGGGCTGCGGGGTCCGCATCTACCTCGTACCCTCTTCAGGCCTTTGAGATGGACGTCTCAGGCACAGGATGTGCTCGGATACCGGGCGAGAGCGCCCCGACCTCCGTCGTCGATAACCGACGTCGCTTGCCCGTAGGGTGGAGCCAAAAATTGGCTTGTAACGGGATCAAATTAACCAGAAAATCACCCACAGACTATCCTTTTGCTAGGACACTTTATATTTTTTATTGGCTTAACACCAACAGAAAAAAAAACTTCACTTCATAAATTCGATATTAATCAAAAAATAAGGTCGACCATCACATATCGGGTCCCAAAAATGTAATGACGCCGTCAAAAGGCAAAACATCCGAGGATATTTTTCACGATTCCTTGTTCAAATGTGAATAACAGCTATGAAGAAAAAATTTTATTGAAAAGTTTGTATTAGAATTGGAGGAAGTTTTAACCGTAGCGGTTTTACGCTACAAAGGGTAAGACGGGTTGTGTAAAATGTTGAAGAGGAGACACAAAATCCTAGTGTTCCTGCGAAGACGGATTGGGAGCCACTTGAGTTCCTTGCGAAGGTGAGAAACATGGTCATACTTTCGAAGACCGAAAACAAACCGAATGCACAGATTTTGCAAGCGCTCAAGCTTGTTTAATAGCTCCTCGGTAGCATCCAAATAGCAGGCATCGGCATAATCTATAATCGGCTGCATAAGTGTTTGTGCCAAAGAAACTTTAGTCTTCAAGGGCAGAATACTTTGAAGGCATTTCAGCGAATGAAAGGAGAAATGTACCTTTCGGCTGACCTCATTGACCTGAGCACGCCACGAGAGATACCTTTTAAGTATACACTTCAAATGGTGGTCGTTTTTTTCCCTATAATTCATCTATTGGGAATTAAAATTTAATGTTTTAAAACAAAAAAAAACTTCCTTGATTTACAAAAAAAAAAATTCCTTGCGTGACTAGAGAGCTGGCTCGTTCTTTGCCCAAAGAATAAGCATTGCCATACAACGTGGCAATGCTGGCTGTCTTCTGGGCACGTTTCAGGACGACAGCGATGTGGAGGACTACCTTAATTCCAAGCTTGTTTCTTTAAATGCTGGAGGTAAACTACAGATACAGCTATTATGCAGGTGTAATTAACCATTAAAATAATATATGAAAATAGACAATGTGTAGCTTGTTACCACGTCCAATATTTTGATGTAAAGATGGTAATTACATTTTGATGCAATTGCCCAACCTGAAGAAGAATTACTAAGCCGACAGGCTATATTAAAAAATGTGTAACTAACGATATTTTTCAACAAGCTACTTGAAAAAATATTACCAAAATGTACATCCTATTAATTACATGGTCAACTCACACTATTGCCGTGAATCCACTCCATGCAGTCACAAGAATTTTTGGCTTAGTTCGAGGGGTTAACAAGATTGCTAGTAATGTTAATTGTAACCGTTCCACATTGCTAGTTCTCATTAAAACAATCTATCATTGCCGTCGATCGTCGATGATGTTATTTTTTTATAAATTTATTTTTTTACCATTTTGGTTTTGTCCCTTTCTCGTCTTTTCGATCTTGCGTAATGAATGTATTTTGTTTCTTCATATTAATAACTAAGAGACCCCAAAACACATGACTTCTATTTTTTTCAATAACTTTTATTCCAGAAATTGTTAAACCCAAACATCGCCATCACTTTCCCAACCCGCTAGTTTCGTAGCCACCACGCATTGTCCACACACATGTCACCTCAATCGTATAACACTTACCCTGTCGCTTTTTTAATATCACTCCCACAGTCCCACTAAAACTGCCCACTTTTGGGCAAAAACAATTTGTGGTCAGACCTTAGTCACGGTGTTTTTTGTCATATTGTATGGTAAGTTTCGATTCAGAAATGTACCTTTGTATTGCAGTACAGACGAATTATTCTTTGCAACAAAGTATTGGCAGGCCATACAAACGATAAAAACGGCATGACTTGATGAAGTCTTACTGATTGACATTAGATAATAGATAATCCATGTTGGATCGTAGACATGATTTATTTCTGCATTCGGTTAAAAAAGACTCCTTCTTGTCATTTACTTTACAATTGTCATCAATGAATATTATACAAGGTGTATTTTCAACCGACGACAAAAAGAGGAGGTTATCAATTCAACGCGTATATTTTTTTTTTTTTTATATTTGATCATCGATTACTCGAAGACGGCTGAACCGATTTGGAAAATTCTTTTTTTGATTGAAAGGGTATACTTCGATATTGGTCCCATTTTCATAAACGTCAGGATCTGATGATGGGATCCTGGAGAAATCGAGGGAACTCTTCAAATATTATAGGCACATCTATGTCGTTTTGGGTATTTATTATAGTAACTTGTGCAGTTGCTCTCAAAAAGTACCATTTGAGGAAGTGGAACTGATGATGAAGACCACAGATGGCCGCCGAAACTACTCAATAATAAGTATTGAGTGGATTTCGATTCGATTACTTGAATATGGAAGTTACGCACTGTTCAGAACTACAATTGGCCAGTGCAACGATACTGGTGTCCACGGTTCGTGGAGCTTAACGTTGCTCTTCAAAACAATAAACAAAAGGCTAAAACTACAGGCTCCTCGGCCTACAACCATATGTACAAATAACTGATCAGTACCACTAACCTTCTGTGCTGGGTCCGCCAACTTCGACCTTCCTAGGTCACGCCCAAGTGTGGTATGTATGTAATATGAGGTGAGTAAGTGAAAAGTGTGATGTAAGTCACGTGTTTTAGAACGTTCACAAGGCGCCAGTCTCCAGATGGCGCGGTCCAGATCAGCATCACACCCAACTCACACTGGATTGAAGCTATTTATCACTACTTTTTCAACAAATGGGCGTGCCACGCGATGGCATCAACCCGGCGATAAATCCAAAAATATTCCGGGGTTTTCGTCAAATGGGGATTACAACTTCAAACAATAGTTAACTCGCGACCCAATTATCGGTTTCAACACGCGATTCCAAACGATATTTTTCCAATTATAATTAACTCAACAGGTCCGACGCGAACGTTTTTTCAACAAGGAACCAAAGTCTATCTGTCAAGTCAAAAAGTTATGTCAAGCCCACAGATAATTAATGTTGCCAACCAAAGGTGCGTTCTGTTTCACGTCGTACCGAACATCTACCCCCCCCCGGACGGGCCTACCCGTCCGCTAATCAATTGGGAGTCTTGACAAGGTTGCAAATTTAACACAGCTTCAATGCGGCCAAATACCGTAGCTAGTTCCTCAAAGGTGAGAACGGTGTCTCCCAACAATCTCCGCCAGCGTCCCTTTGCCGCTTTCACCGCGGCCCCAAAAATTCCCCCCCAATGGGGGCAGGCTGGCGGGTCAAACAACCAAGTGACCCCTCGGCGGGCCAAACTATTACCAATGTCAACCTGGCTCTCACTAAGGAAGGCGTATACCTCCTTCAAATAGTTACTTGTACCCTTGTAATTCGTACCGCAATCATCTAATCAAAGAAGGTAACCCACGGCGAGACACAAATCTTTCCAAAGTCGCCACAAAGGCCTCTGTCGAGAGGGAGGTTACCAGCTCCAAATGTACTGCCTTGGTTGACAGGCAGACAAAAACACACAAATAAGCCTTGACAATTTTACTATTTCGAAGTGTGGACGTCTTCACCGAAAAGGGACCAGCAAAGTCCGTTCCGACGCCAGCAAAGGGCCTCGCCTCATTGACACGATCAGCCGACAAAATCCAAAATTCTCGCTGCAGAATGGCCAACAGCGCATTGCAACCGGCATGCGAGTTCTTAGTGTGACGACCAGTCACCAACAATTGAACCAAATGGCCCTCCTTGGGCAACAAAGGGGGTGACGGGCCCCATAAGGAAGGCTAGAGTGCCTCAACCGTCCTCCAACAGGGTTTCCCGAAGTGGCTCGTCCCAACCAAGTTCAGTTATAACAAGGGCAGGAGCCCAATTTTAGGGTAAGGACAACTCACAAGGGTGATTTCAAACCAGGTCCTTCCCTCAACAGTGGTGTCAGCCGGTTCGCCAATTCCCCAAATCTTGCCTGAAAGGTCATTCACCTTCAGGCCAACCTGTCCCGCTAACCAAGACGACAAAGGGCAACCCCGGACTCCCGTCTCCAAAATGGCACGGACCTTGACCAAGGCCGTTGGCAACAAACCGTCTTGATCGGGGGGGTCCTTTAGCGGGGCAGGCGTCAATCTCTTAGTGATGCCTGGGCGGCGACCGATCGCCGCATCCAGGCTGCCTTCGTTCACGACGAGGCCAACAATCAAAATATTCGTCTGCGCGGTGTCCCGAGCCGCTCGCCATCACTGGAGGGGCATATCCCACCGGATGCCCGAATGGCGGAGGGCGCAACTCCAGCCGGGGACGTTCCGCCAACGGAGGGGAAAGGCAGCGGCGCCGACCCGGCCACTGCTGCCTAGCAGCCAATGCGCGTTCTCCCTGACGAGGGGAGACCAAATGGCGCTCTCGGGGCTCCCGTTCAACTTGCGCGGGGGGTGGAGTGCGGCGTACAGAATTGCGGGTCTCAGCCCGGTGCTCGTCTCCGGGGTACCCCCCCTTGCGCGAACCCCCCTCAGAAGCTGGTCTGCTGGAGCGGTTCGCGTTGGCGCACAAAATCTCCAAGTGGGACCCTTCACAAATTCTACACGGGCGGGGGTCGGGGCAGTCCCGATGAAAGTGGGCCCCCAAGCACGAGAAGCACAAACGGCGTGCGTTGACAATGCGGCGGCGGGCACTTACGTGCAAATTCAAAAAGTCCGGGCAACGCGCCATGACGTGCCCCGTTGCCTTACAAAAGTCACAATGATGCGGACTCCGGGCGCCAGCAAAACGGGGGGCGGGGCGAACATCAACAGGCCCCCTAGCCCGAGGACTCCGGGCGCCAGCAAAACGGGGGGCGGGGCGAACATCAACAGGCCCCCTAGCCCGAGGACTCCGGGCGCCAGCAAAACGGGGGGCGGGGCGATCATCAACAGGCCCCCGAGCCCTAGTCCGTCCCTGGTCTCTAGGCCGAGAAGGTAGTGGGGGTGACCCCGTGGCACCACGAGTGTTATCCAAAACCCGACACTCGTCTTCCAAAAATTTGAGGAGGTCGTCAAAGGGGGGAAGATGGGTGGCACTATCCCCACCATACTTCTGCTCAAAACGTGACCTCAGCTCCGCGGGGAGCAACTGCAGCACTATGTGCACCAACAAGTAGGACCAATGTTCTACCGGTAACTCCAAGCGTCTCAAGGCGTTGGTCGCTGAGACCAACGGGTTCAGCAAGTCAGTGCGCAACGTCGACGTGCTGACAATGGCCGGTAGCCCCAAAATCTGGTCGATGTGCACATCAGCCAGGCAGCGCTTGTTCTGATACCGTCGGGAGAGAAGCTCCAGAGCGGTCGGGTAAGAGGAATCCGTCACCGGCAAGTGCTGCACCAAGGCTCTGGCTTCACCCTCCAGGACAGACAATAAATAGGCCAGCTTCTGGGCAGGTCCGAGGTCCGAGCGTGCATCGACAAGACTCTCTAAGAGATTTAGGAAGCCCAGCCAGTGATCCAAGCGACCGTCAAAATGTGGCAGCTCCAGGGTGGGCAGCCTACTCAATAGTCCAGGGCCTGCAACAACGGGGGTCTGCGGCTTGGCCGCATCAGGCACCCGGCTCTTCAAAATTTCCCGCACTCGTAGACATATGACATCCCCCAGGTGGACAATCTGGTCATAGTCACCCAAAATCCTATCGCGGGCCGCCTGATCCATCACCCCCAAATCCACGTCCATGATGTACTCGTTGAAGCGTGTGAGCGCAGCATCAGCTGACTTGATCCTCTCAATCACTTGCCCATACCGAGCAAGGGTGAGCTCTTCCAATTCTACACGCTCAACCGTTGCAGCTGCCGATGTGAACCATCTCAACTGTGAGGTCAATCCGGCAGCAGCCTCCCTGACTGACCTTAATGAGGCCATTACAACAATCAAATATTAATACAACAGGCTAAAATTAACTAAACAAACAACAATGACTTGTTAGCCGACCAAATAATTTCACCAAAATAACAACTTAAATTCAATTATTTCAAGTCCAAATCCGACCCTGTACTTATTCCAAGTATGAATCTAGCTTGGTACAGATGGCTAGTTACAAAATAAATAACAATTCAATGTATATCTTGTGCAGGATCACACCAATTATATACAACAATTGACTGTACAATATTGAGCCGGACAATCTCTAACAACAATCCAATAAACAAATAAATGCAATAAGTCAATCCACACCATTCAATTCCTGTTATGTTAACAAATGTGTGATTATTATTTAGATAACCTTTTAAATTCAGATCAGTGACATTCAATTATTAATTGCCACAAATACCAAACAACTTTTACAACAATATACCAACTTATGTACCAAATACAACCAATAATTCCTAATTTCACAA
Organism: Tholera decimalis; assembly: GCA_943138885.2. Lineage (NCBI taxonomy): Eukaryota > Metazoa > Arthropoda > Insecta > Lepidoptera > Noctuidae > Tholera > Tholera decimalis. The sequence goes on along the minus strand of OW964569.2, from coordinate 31,050,054 downwards.
ATAAATCTTACTTGTCAATTCAATACCAAGGGGCTAGCACTACAAATTACAGTACAAACTACAAGTACTATTTGAGCCCGGCTGACAAAGCAATATATTCAAAACTTATCAAGTTATAAGTTATGTTAAGTAATTAAACTAAAGTTATTTTCAAAACTTCCAATTTACTATGTGGATTTATTATTAAAACCCACGCTCTGCTTACCAAAATGTTCAGAACTACAATTGGCCAGTGCAACGATACTGGTGTCTGAACTGTCCACGGTTCGTGAAGCTTAACGTTGCTCTTCAAAACAATAAACAAAAGGCTAAAACTACAGGCTCCTCGGCCTACAACCATATGTACAAATAACTGATCGGTACCACTAACCTTCTGTGCTGGGTCCGCCAACTTCGACCTTCCTAGGTCACGCCCAAGTGTGGTATGTATGTAATATGAGGTGAGTAAGTGAAAAGTGTGATGTAAGTCACGTGTTCTAGAACGTTCACAAGGCGCCAGTCTCCAGATGGCGCGGTCCAGATCAGCATCACACCCAACTCACACCGGATTGAAGCTATTTATCACTACTTTTTCAACAAATGCGCGTGCCACGCGATGGCATCAACCCGGCGATAAATCCAAAAATATCCCGGGGTTTTCGTCAAATGGGGATTACAACTTCAAACAATAGTTAACTCGCGTTTCAACACGCGATTCCAAACGATATTTTTCCAATTATAATTAACTCAACAGGTCCGACGCGGACGTTTTTTCAACAAGGAACCAAAGTCTATCTGTCAAGTCAAAAAGTTATGTCAAGCCCACAGATAATTAATATTGCCAACCAAAGGTGCGTTCTGTTTCACGTCGGACCGAACACGCACTTTATGCTCGTTACAATGCATATGGTGATGTAGAGCTGATGGTGAAGTACCAGGAGAACTCCTCAACAATTAACGGCCCAGCATTGGGAAAAGCAATATTTTGTAAAAGGTTATAAGTAGTTGATAATTAGGCTCTTGTAACTAGGTAAATTAAAAATAGACCAACTAAAAAGAGTGAAATAAAAACTTTTTACCAAAAAAATTAAACCGACTCCCAAAAAACACTGTAAAGTGAAAAATAACTTTAATTTCGGAAGTCGGTGCCAAAAACGAAAATACAAAACTAAAGACACCGACTACCGAAATTAAAGTTATTTTTCACTTTACAGTGTTTTTTGGGAGTCGGTTTAATTTTTTGGTAAAAAGTTTTTATTATATCCCATAACTCTAGGTTAAAGAATCAACTGGCATAAGAATTATTTTTCAATTATATATTTATTTTGTTTTCATTTTAATACAAAATAATTCATTAAGTAAGTCATAAGTGTATAGAAAAATTGTAAATGAATATATGTATTTTCTTTTATGTTACCCCACACTAGGATTTTTTCTTGTATCGTAGCTGTGTTTACAAACATTTTTTACTCAGACATAGAACAAATATATGCAAAAAAAATTCAGTGCGGAAATCAAACCAACCGTGTCGTTTGTTTTTACGTTTTTAATATGTACATATTATTATTCGATTAATTTACTTCCATTTGTACATTCATAGTCGCTTTCTATTTGGAAATATTACATGATTCATTTAATTCCCATACGAATACAAAAGAACGTATAGGAATAAGTTTTAGTTCTAGATTCGAGATTTTGGTTCAAAATGGTTGATTACCCAGTTATTAAAAGAAAATTTCGACTAAATAACATAGTAGTCGTCTGCTGTAAGAGCTACGAAATGTTGGAAGAACTAAGCGTCAGTAACCTACTGACTAAGATATAGTACCCCCTCCCATTGCACTATTGTCGTCGACCAACTCCAGACAAGCATATATTTAGCTTAGTTAGAGGGGTTAAAAAGATTCCTAGTAAAGTGAATTCTACCCACATTGCCAGTTTAAAACAGACAGTGACTTCATTAATTGTTTCTAATTTAAATTCGATAATATTCTTTCAGGCTCAGGGACAATATAAAATTAAGTATATCAATGATATGTACTTGGTAACAAATTACGCTTTTACATGTGAATCTTTTTGATCGTTTAAACAAGGTGTGGCTACTCTTTCCTAGCTGACAGCTGAACCATGAGAAAAGCACCGAAACAAACTCAGAGATCAAAGTCCCTTGTTAAGTCCATACAATTCGTATTGGTTTGTCATATGGTTGAGTTGGTAAGAACAATGTTGGTTAAAGATATATGTAATAGCCGATATTATATAACAAAACGCCAGATTCCTATTGAAAAAATCTTCAATACTATCAAGCACACATCTACAACTTCTACAAGGCACTATCACCTACTTGCCGGGGTGGTAATGAAATAAAAAATAGGCCCCTTCGCCCCCTTTCAATCCCAGGGGTGTCCCCTTTTCCCCCGATACCTGAGCACGTGGTACGCATAGTAACTCCTATATTATGAGGGTTTAACCTGGCCGTTGAAACTAAAAGCCAGGTGACTGGAGGTTTTAATTTCATGTATGTAAGGTTTTTAGAGTTTTAGTTTACTGATTGACGGTAAAATATTTTGTGTGTTGTCATCTTGATGACAGGCCTGTTGGTATAGTGGTCAATGGCCCTGACTGCCATGCGTAAGGTCGTGGGTTCGATTCCCACCCAGGACAAATGTTTGTGTCATGAGCACGATAATTTGTTCTTTATCTGGGTGTAATTTATCTATAATATGTATGTATTTAGAAATATATATGTATGGTTATCAGTTGTCTAGTACTCATGGCACAAGCTCTGCTTAGTTTGGGACTAGATGGCGTTGTGTGAAAGTTGTGGAATATTATTATTGATGAATGAATTATCTGGTAAGCCTTTTCCCAGCTAAGTTGCGGTCAGTTTCCAGTCACACGAGATGCAGCTGGGTATTAGTGTTTTACATGAAATTACTGCCTATTTCACCTCCACAATCGAGTAGCTGGGTAATACAAGCCCCTTGGCAAGAATGGTGCCACTTTTTCGATCTTTCGGCTACCCGTAATTTCTGTACAAATGTCTGCCGGGATTGACGTGACAGCTTTTCGTACTTTCCAAGGTACGGAGAAATCTCAATACTAAGCGGGATCGTGTAGAATGAGCAGAAGATGGCGGGACTTCTTGGATGACTCCTTTTTCTAATGACATGGGAAAGCTCATACAATAAAGAAAGAATATGGAAGGAATAGGAAGGATTTTACCCAGAGTAAGGACAGGGTTAATTTTTATTATTATAATGCCATTCATTTTGATATTTCAACAATATTTAGTAGCATTTCCAAGCAATTGTAGAAATTAATTATGATTTGGAAGTCAAAATCGTAATGTATCTAGAGAAATAAATAAAAATTGGAGAGCAGTATTTAAAAAAATAACATTTAGATAAGACTATACATATATTCATTAATATCAACTCCATCTACTGCCAAAATAACATCAGCGTTTCTCCTAAATCTTTCTCCGTCTACGTACAACACTGTAGGTACAGTTGGTAATACAGCACGAGCCGCGCACGTAATTCCTACGTGACCGGCATACTGCACAACTTGTGTTGATCACTGTACGCAGTACATATTGAACGGAAGAAGGGAAATTTTCGAAGTAGCTGATCTTAATATTGTGATGTGGAGGAATATTAATGATGGCGTTGTGTTGATGGAAAGGTTTGCTACTACGCTGCTTATTCTGGAGTCCCCAACGAAGTTCTAAAGATATACTGCGGCCCGGAAAGCCAAAGTAACAGGCGTGGGTTTCTAATCAGTCTGACACGTCATCCGCTCCACCCAGAGCTGAAGAAGTTGTAAGATGATTTTCCATTTTGCACGTCCCATCTTCATTCAAAATCTTCGGTTACAGCAATCCAGGTGTGATTATAATCAATATATCTACGGGGGGGATGTCTTCTGTTAAGATTTTAATTGATATCATCTCGAAAGAGTCAATAATAAAATATGATTCTGTTTTCTCTTTGAAAACAAAATCATACAGCTATGAATCATTGTGAAAAAAGTTCACTTCACCAATCTGGTTTGATAAAAAGAACAGTGATGCTACAACTTTTAAACCTACTTTCTACCAAACAAAAAATGTTCAGCATTCGAAAAGAAAAACTAAAATATCCCAAAAACATATTATTTTCGTGTAAACTCAACATAGGGTCGTATAGATGGCGCCACGTAGCTACTACGTGACACGAATGTTGGCGAGTAGGCGCGGTGATTAGCAATGAAAAACTTTCAGACGATGGCCGTTGTACGGAAGCCGGGTTTAATATCTCGTTAAATATAAAATGAGGATACATATTTAAAAACTGATATTTTGCATATTCCTCAGTTTTAAAAAAAATAAATGTTTAGGATTAATAAAACTAAAAATTGTCTACTAAAACGGCACACTTGTGCTCTCAAAAGTTCATACCAAGGATATATAGCTCGAATTGTTACCTATAAACTATTCGATATTTTTCGTTAATTAAATTAAAAATTAAAAGAACTTGCTTATGTTTTTTGAAATGTAGGTATTTAATAAATATTAATTATACAATGCCTTAATATCGCATTAAAGGATTGTTGTAATAATTACTTTTGTTATAAATAACAGTAAAAAAATTACTAGTTCGTGTAACAAAAAAGCAGATATTACGAGATCCCGATATATGACAAGATGAGGCCTAACCACAAGAAAATAGAACAGAATTTGTCGTTCAGAAAAATTTAGTGGGATTCATCAGTGGGTTGAGAAACAAAGTTAACAACTTTGTCTTACCTGCTTCGATCAATAATTTATCGAAGCTTACCTGTATAGATTTTATAGTTTTGAGATTATTATACAACGTGTAATTTAAAGGGTATATACATACCAAGTGCATGACTTCTTTGAATGATAACAAACGATATGGCAAGGGTTTTGTAATCCTAAGTCTACGTGTGTAGAACTTATTACAAATACCAATACACTGATACCAGAGACCGAACTTTTGAAATTAAGAAGAACAAAGAGAATTATCGTGTTATTGACAAGTGACGTGGAAAGTTATTGACCCTCGTAGTGCTGTGGCACGTTTGTTATGATTGATATTCAAGAAATATATGAAACCGATAATTTGGTATCAATTCTTTGAGTCAGTTATTTTGAGCTGAAACTGTGCATAGAGACTCCATTCCAGATGTTGTTTTCAGCCCTTTTGGATAGATATAGGGCTTCCGTTACACATTGTATATATCATTTTATTTGATTTATTTTCATACAGAGTCCATAGTGTTAGTAACAATATTACTTATAATCTAGCATTAGTGGTACGGTTATTAAATACGAGTTAGTAAATACAGACATAGTTGTAGAGCATCCACCTCAGCAGCATAGGCAAATCCCACCAATCTGCGAATACCGGACTCACGCCACCAGGGAGGCTTTTAAAATAGCTTTTTTAAACTAAAATTAAATACGGCTTTTTTAAACTAAAATTTAAAAAATGCTTTTTAAAAATTAAAAAGGGGTTTTTGCCTCTAACCCGTTTTATACGGTACCAGGCCACTTCTCACATGGAGAAGGAATGAGCATAATCACCACGCTTGCTCACTGCGGATTGGTGATTTCAGACCGAAATCCAGGTTTCCTCACGATGTTTCCCTTCACCGTTAGCCAATGGTGTCTAGGCTTAAATAATGCAATGCTCTAGAATAGCACATATAACTTAGAAAAGTTACCTTGGTGCTTGCTGGGGTTTGAACTTGCACCTCACGATGTGAAATGCAGATCATTATAAAGAACTGGCCACCACGACTTGAGTGTAACGCTCGAAATAAAGGATCTTTTTGGAACGGGCCTACTTTTTTTGCTTCGAAAATAGGGTATTTTAATACAATGGGATTTAATTGTCAGGTAAGTAGGGCAAGAGGGGTGTGATTTTTAAACGTATCTATTGAATGCGAGACGTTATTGTTAAAGTGTTTTGTAAGCATATCTGTGACAAACGCTTGCATTTGTAATTATTTTTATTTAGTTTTTTGTTTTAATTAACATTTTCGTCTCTGTCAAACGGCATATGAATATAGAAAACCGGCTAAACTCAACTTGTTTCATCCATCTCAGATCAAGGTAAAATAAATATGTACGAGTAGTACAAAAACAATTGCTATGAATGGGATTCGAACCTGTGATTTCAAGCTAACCATACCGATCTTGTTCTAACTACTTACCTACCGAGTATAAGATGTTTTATTAACTTAGGCCTATTGTTTTGTCAAGTAAACTTCATTACAAACATATAAGCATATTCAGAAAGCCGTTAATTCGCCATAAACCAAGTATAGTTGGTATAAACAAGCCTCACCGTGGCGTATTGTGCACTTATACAAGTTTATGGGGGCTACGCGATACTTAGACGGACATAAACCGTACGCCGGCGTCCGGCACGTCCCGCCATCGATCCGGCTACGTGACGGGACGGAGACGTGAACCGGGAAATGTTTTGACTTATTTTTGGGTGGAGAAGTATGGATTTTCGGTGATGGAAGTTGTACACTACTAAAATAGTTATACATATCGATACCCCCAAGCAAGAACTCGGTAATGTGCCATTATGGGCTTTATGCTGCTACGTCAAATTTGGCATCTATGGACTGGACTACACCTTAGCTATTTTTTTCAGATTTTTTCCTAATGATATTTACAAAGATATCATGACATACATGGTATTTTATGTTTATAAGTTTAGGTATTTTCTTTTTCTTAAATAATTAGGTTTTGAATAAAAGGAATTTCATATCAATGACACACTTACATTTTGTATAAAAATAGCTTTCATTTAATAGTGACTTGACAATGACTTCAATAGTCCCACTCGTTGAAAACATATTTGATATCTTTTCTACTGTAAAATTTTCATTTTTCGATTACCGCGTTATTGCTTGGGAGCGTCGATATGTTGTTATGTTTAGGTTTCCTTACTTAAGACTATCCGGTCATAATCAATATGTACTATTGACCAATGTTCCGCATGCTCACCTTTAAGGCTATAATCGCATAGCACGACTTACAACTCGATCGCCTAATGCATGTATTTTGACCAATAGGATGCACGAAGCGTATCGTAGTAGTGTTCGTAATAGTAAGTATTAATATAATGTTATTATGTTACACGCCCTGTACTCACAAAATGCATATTATTTCTAATTGAGCGAAACCAGGAAGGGATGTGGTTTGTCACTAGCTGCGCTTCCGCAGAAATATTTTCTTAAGTGAGCATGCGTATCTTTGGCCGATAGTACATATACATGAAGATCGACTGCCGCACGGGGATTTTATAGGTTAAGCAACGCTTGCCAAGGTCGGTGTTTGGATCATCTTAACATATTGTGACTCTTGTGTGCCTTGGAAAGCACGCTAGACCGTTGGTCCCGGTTGTCATTTACACATCTTTGACAGTCATTACTAGAGACCGGATAATATGCATTTGCATATGCATTTGCATATTTGCATATGCATTTGCATATTTAAGCCATTTTCAGCGCTAATAGCATATTTTTCCTAAGATGTAGTGATGATGCATATTATCGCTATAATTTACAGTATTTTTCGAACGCAGTGCACTCAGCAGCATCTTTTATTTTGGTACGATAATAAAATGAAAGAGACAAATGATCGTCGCGCTCGCCTACCGCACTACTCCTTCCTCCCACCTATTATGCATGTTATTGCTTTCATTGTTGACGTGCGTGCTCATTGATCTGCAGTTAAAGTTTTGTGTGAAATTGTACAATGCCTCCCGAAAAAAAGTGTGTCTTCGTGGATAAGTGACTTTCCTGAAACATTTACTTAGGACGGAACTGTTTTGTATTGTCGAGTTTGCGAGAAAAATATTTCGTGCACTAAAAAGTTTCTAAGTTTTTTATTGTATTAAAAAACAATAAATTATAAAGATACATACTTAATAAAGTAAAACTTGAAACAAGTATTTACTAACAATAAACTAAAAAATCTAAAGGAATAACTTTACAAAACAAAAAAAAATTGTCATTTAATGTTGCATATTCTGTCAGTTTTCGTGCATATTTCAAACATTTTCCATGCATATTTGCATGCATATTTCAAGCTTTTTATGTTGCATATAATCCGGTCTTTAGTCATTACGGACCCCTCGGCAAGCGTTGAAGATTCACCCATAGGCTGTTATTGTTTAACAATGAGCTCCTCAAATTCGCTCTATGTAAGGTATTAGTGGCTTAATCAAATGTAGACACCAGCGTCGTTGGAAATGCCTATACCCGTACTTTTAATTTGATACAGTAAGCTGACAAGCTAGTGTCACTTACTAAAATAATAATACCCTATTTAACCTATATATTTAATATAATATATTTTTTTTTATGTTTTACATCGTTATTCGATTTTATTCCTGATTCGATTATTGTCGCCATTATCTGGCAACTCAGAAACTGTCAGTCTACTGCATCGAATGAAAAGTCCTGGTATAGGTTATATTTTGATAGTGTGATATACAAAGAAAGATACAAATCTATTTTCAACCGACGACAAAAAGAGGAGGTCATCAATTCGACGCGTATATATATATTTATTTATTTATGTATGATCATCGATTACTCGAAGACGGCTGAACCGATTTGGAAAATTCTTTTTTTGATTGAAAGGGTATACTTTGAAATTGGTCCCATTTTCATAAACGTCAGGATCTGATGATGGGATCCTGGAGAAATCGAGGGAACTCTTCAAATATTATAGGCACACCTATGACGTTTTGGGTATTTACTATAGTAACTTGTACAGTTGCTCTCAAAAAGTACCATTTGAGGAAGTGGAACTGATGATGAAGACCACAGATGGCCGCCGAAACTACTCAATAATAAGTATTGAGTGGATTGCGATTCGATTACTTGAATATGGATGTTAAGCACTTTATGCTCGTCACAATGCATATGGTGATGTAGAGCTGATGGTGAAGTACCAGGAGAACTCCTCAACAATTAACGGCCCAGCATTGGGAAAAACAATATTTTGTAAAAGGTTATAAGTAGTTAACATTTAGGCTCTTGTAACTAGGTAAATTAAAAATAGACCAACTAAAAAGAGTGAAATAAAAACTGTTTACCAAAAAATTAAACCGACTCCCAAAAAACACTGCAAAGTGAAAAATAACTTTAATTTCGGAAGTCGGTGCCAAAAACAAAAATACAAAACTAAAGACACCGACTACCGAAATTAAAGTTATGTTTCACTTTGCAGTGTTTTTTGGGAGTCGGTTTAATTTTTTGGTAAAAAGTTTTTCTCTAACCATGATAAAACCAAACTGCGAAACCTACGGCAAATTCTATCGCCGCCGCCGTTCCACCCGGCTACCCCAAAAATGCATAACTACCCACATTACCACTTATATTAAGTCATAATTATCACGAAGAACTTCAGTAAATCATGATCAAGTCAAGGGGAGGACTCTTGGAATTCTTGCAGGGCCATAAAAATATCTTCACGACTCAATGAGGGATTTAACCCTGCACTCTAGACTGCCTATATATACTATAGGTTTATGTTAATTTTCTTATATTAAAGATGGCCTGTGCGTATTAAATAGATGGCATTTTCAGCCGGGGTTGTTGAACTTTTTATAAATGGTAAGTTTTATGTATATTTTATATAGGTTAAATATAACACTTTATCGCGAGGAGTTGCAAGTCTATCGGTTTTCAATCGGTTACACTTACACATCTCGGGGAGCGTGCGTTGGAATTGCACACTCTAATTTCACCAAGCCAATTCCATCATCGGTGTACAAGACAAACAGCGATGCGCCATTGTAACATGGTCCATGGTGGTCATCCCACACATACGCAAAGATATAATAAACTAATACGTCATTGCACATACGCACAAAACGTTTTGGGAATACTTTCATTGTGCGTACGGCTAAGGAGTGGAATTCCCTGCCGGAGTCTGTTTCCCGATAACGATAACCTGGTGGTCAGATGATGTAGCATAATTATGATGATAATAGAGAAATTATTATTTTTTATTTCTTAGTTGTAACTAAGTGCCTGAGGCTGGTGTTTCCTAGCTGACTATCTTGAGAAGAAATATCGACACAAACTCAGTAGTTAAAGTCCCATTTAATGTCCATACAATGCTTACTAGTTAGAAAACATACATGCCTAAAAGAAAGATGGCTTTTGGTTGAAAATATCAAGAAAATTGGAGTTTTAACAAGATATTTTAAATTTGTTTTTTAGTACATAATATTAAGATTCCCTACGAAGTTTGCGGTATTTAGTTATAAGGTTTAGGTACTAATATTTTCTATAGTTACTCTCCCGATGATCGTGAGAGATAGCGCGCACTAGTGATTTTTGTCACCGTGACTGTTGCGTCACTGTTACCTTGTGTGCTTGCTTTTGCAACTATTCAGGAATTCCTTTTCAAAAGATTTATGTACGATTTTATGAAGGAAGAGAAAAAGAAAACAGGTATGATTGGCCGAGTTGGTTCAGAAAGATGTAGTATGTTGTTCTGCCAGAAATAATAGTATGTAAAAAAGCAGTTTTGGAGATGCCGGGGATCGAACCCGGGGCCTTTCACATGCAAAGCGAACGCTCTACCACTGAGCTACATCCCCGTGTGTAATTGTAATGAAATATTGTCGATTAGTATCAATTGGGTAAGGGAAGAGAGGTAAGATACGTGTCTAATAAATAAACATAACATCACAGCTGTACTTTAAAGGGGTTGGGTAGAATTCAAGGTGCTTAGAAAGTTTGTATCTAAACTCAGATATCACTACAATAGGGTATTTGCCTGTAGTAGTAAAAAAGACGATGTTTTGCATATAGTTAGTTTAGATGCCAGGATAATTAATCAACATTTTTATTTCTAAAAATAATTCCACATTTTAAATATTTTCATAAATTAAAAATTATAATTTTTAATCTGTGTGTCACGTGACCGTAAACGCTAATCACGAAGTGTGACGTCATATTTCTCAAAGCTGTCAAACGTGTCGACTTGTCATACAACGAAATATTAATTTTGTGTTGAAAAAAACGTTCGTAGGTGTTCTTTTTGTGTTATTTTCACAAAAAGGTACTACACAATATTGGTAATATAATTTTAAACACATAATGAAAGAAAGACGACAGAAATCCTAACCTCAAAAACACTTTGTTGTTTGAGAAATATGACGTCATGCGACTTCGTGACAGCGATGGGTTTTTGGGCGGGAAAATATTTAATTAGAATTTTATTATGATGTTTCACCCATGTTACCCGGTTATTTTTTACGAATCTATTTTTTTGTAGCTTAAAATTGATCAATAATTAAATCTAAACTATTTTTGAAAAATAGGCAAATACCCTATTGCTGAAGCTATCAATATGTAGTTTGGAGCATTATATCATACCGACAACCTTCTTGGTAGACCTGCGAATGGTCACTAGGCTGACCTCCAAGATTCTCCCAAAAAGGAATCTAAAAGAATTAGATTACTTAACCGGGCTCATTGTGTGTCCTTCCTTTAAGATTTAAGTGTGACCTTCCTTCAAGGATTTTCAGGCAGAAATTCAAATGTCCCGCTCAGACCGACTCTGTCCCATATATCAATTCGATTTCGCACGTGTCATCCGCTCATGAAGCTGTATACTGCTTACATCCAATTGGCTCGACTGCGCGCGAGCGATTGAGGTCTAAGCCGAGTCTGTTTATACTGATGTGCTCGGCTTTTTAAATATGCCAAGTACAACAAAAATATATTAAAACGTGCGCGTTCCTCTGAAAAATATTCACAATAAAACAACTTAGTAAATAAGTGGGTTTTTTATTTATCCCGGAAAAAAAAATGAAATCCCGTATTTTTTAGCCCATTTAATCATTGGTCCCTTACAGGCTCAAAAAAATCTGACAACCCTACTCTTCACTTACCCAATTGATACCAATCGACAATATTTCATTAAAATTACACACGGGGATGTAGCTCAGTGGTAGAGCGTTCGCTTTGCATGTGAAAGGCCCCGGGTTCGATCCCCGGCATCTCCAAAACTCTTTTTTCAAACAATCGATAGCTATAATTTCATTCTAATATTATTTCTGGCAGAACAACATACTACATCTTTCTGAACCAACTTGGCCAATCATACCTGTTTTCTTTTTCGCTTCCTTCATGAAATCGTACATAAAGCTTTTGAAAAGGAATTCCTGAATAATTGCAAGAGCAAGCAATAATAAATTAAAACTTTTTGATACAATCTAGGCTTTCAGTGTCTTATTATAAGAATATTAAGTACAAGACAAGCTTGCACTAAACCACATTGTTCCACTCAGGCAGCAATATTATTGTAGTGATCCCCCTTACTTGTAATGTGCATTACTCATGTAATTATTAAGGTGAAGATTTCTTGAGAACGGTCAAAAATGCTTTTTTTTTAATCAATGTATCTCTTAAACCTTACATAATTTAAGAACCAAAAAGAAAATATATAATTTTTAAGTCTTTTTTGCATATAGTGATGGAATTTAAAACGTAATTAAACATACTTTATGCGTAAAAAAAATCTTCAAACACACCTCTAAATTCAGTTTTAAAGCAGTTTATCGCTTCATTAAACAACTGTAACTAAAATCAAAAATATTCCATAAAATTTTAAATGCTAAACTGCGTCCAATGATCGATCGTTTTTTCTTATATAGTTAATATTTAATTTTATACAAATTTATTTGCGTTTTACGACATACATTTGCTCATTTCTTCACTGCCGGCACCGCGCCAGTGTTCTGCGGAACGTTATCGAGGATGGATGTGTTTCGATTTTTTTCGCAGCTCGCAACAAAATAAAGATTAAGGATGGAAAATAAAACTAACAGTGGGAAGAGATGGAAAGCTGCTCGCCAAAAGCACTTACTTCAGAGTATAGCAAAAAGATGGTAAGAAACTTTATTATTATAATTAAATAACTTCGTAAATAAATAATATTAAAAAGATAGTTGATAAAAACATATTTCTAGTAAATTGAATTGAATGATTTTTTTTAAATACGTAAGCATGTTTTGACTGCGATCCCATCTGATGGTAAGCAGTGATCGTTGATGGTGAGGCGCACTAGTTCAACATAATTGAAATTGGTTTACTGAATCGCTCACTCGGCCACAGAATTTGGTTCAGGTCATGGTGCGGGGCGAGGGGGAATGGGATGCAGTCGCCTCCTTCTGCGAAGCAGTCATGCTAGCGAAGGAGGAGGCTGAACGCGTGAGGGAGAGACAACTTTCTTCCTCACGCCCCAGCCGCCGCGGGAGACGCTCCGGGCGTCGGGGATCGCGACTTCGCGAGCCGACCTCCGGCCACCGTAGACGCCGGGCCTGCGGACGCCGAGCAGGAGTAGCTTACTGTCCGGTAAGGATCAGGCCCGAATTGGCAGCGCGCTACGTTCCGCCCGCGCTTCAAAGAGCTGCTGACTGCCTTACGGGGTTGCGGGAATGTTCTAACGAGATACCGCGGCCTCGAACCGCAAAGGCAACTGAAGAAGCAGGGTGGGATTTAGTCAGTAGAAGTCTGACACTCCCTTCCGCTCTACCTACAGCAGGAGGGGTCATTTGATGATTTTCCCACCAAGAAAAAAAAGGGCTAGCTGTGCTGCCAATTCTACATATATCATTTTTTTTATGTTTTTTTATTTTAGATTGTGCCAGCGGCTTCGCCCGCGTGGAAAGTTTTTCCCGTGTAAATCCCGATCCCGTGGGAATTTCACAAAATCCTCTTAGCAGATGCCTACGTCATAACATCTACCTGCATGCCAAATTTCAGCCCGATCCGTCCAGTGGTTCGGGCTGTGCGTTGATAGATCACTATGTCAGTCAGTCAGTCAGTCAGTCACCTTTGAGTTATATATATTTAGATTGGCGAACAAGCAATTTGCTACTCAACAACCGGATGATACTGCTTCTTGATTGGATGTCGAGTAAGTACCTACCTTCTCATCAAAATCGACTGCCTCCATGGCACAGATTAGAAAATAGTAATCACCAAACAGATACATCACTCCTATACAAACACGAAAATACCTACGCAATAGCCTCCTAGTAGAAGTACAAGCAGAAACATACATACTTTCTGTACGCGTACCAAGAATTTAGAAAACTGTCTGGACTTCTCTTGGTGTTAGGGTTGTACAAATAATGATAAAATAAACAAAAGACGAGATAAAATAATTATTTATTTGACAATCACTCGGGAGTACACTAGGACTGGACATTGCACGCGGCTTTGATCGATAAAGGAGCCCTGTTATTGAGCCTGGAACTTTTTACCCGACTGTGAGACACAAAAGAGGGTAATATGATCATCAGTATCTATGTTTTTTAGGGTTCCGAAGCCGAATGGCAAAAAACGGAACCCTTATAGTTTCGTCATGCCTGTCCATCTGTCTGTCTGTCTGTCTGTCCGTCCGTCCGTATGTCACAGCCATTTTATTCCGAAACTATTAGGACTATACATGTAAAACTTGGTAGGTAGATGTATTATGTGAACCGCTTTCCGATTTTATGAAAAAAATTAAAAAATATTTAAAATAAAGGGGGGCTCCCCATATATGGAACTGAAACTGAAAATATTTTTTTTTCATGAAACCTATGCGTGTGTGGTAGCTATAGACAGGTATTTAAAATGATATCAAGGTTTCTAAAACCACTTTTTCATAAAACTAATCGTTTAAAAGATATACGCATCCAAAGTGGTAAAATGTGTCCCGTCCCTCCCCCTCCCCCTCTAACTTCTATAATAATGAAGTGAAAATTTTTGAAAAAATATATGCTGTAGATCTTAATGTAAACTTTCAACCAAAATTAGTTTGAACGAGATCGGGTCAGCAATTATTGAGATACAGCATATTTTCTAAAACCGCAAATATAACTTTGTAATTCATACTAACACTATGAAAAACAAAGTTATTGGGCGTAGTTGTAAAAAATGTAAATAAGCTAGTTTTAAGAAATTTGTAAGGTTTTTTTTAAATAAATATACATATGATATTATATTATTATAGTTACTTCGGAACCCTTTATGGGCGAGTCTGTCTCGCACGTGGGCCAATTTTGATGATACTTATGTAAGTTTTTAGTTTAATAATCAAAACCAATTTTTGATTGAAGTCGAGATTACTTTTGTTTAGATAATTAGGTGAACATTGACTAAAACAAAATAAAAACACATTATCAAGCGTACATGCTAGGGTTGTACATAGAGGACAAAATAAAAAAAACTAGTCATTCAACTAAATAGTTAAAACTATTGCAAATGAACAGACACACATAAACAAAACATAACACATAAACAACCATTCATATAGAAAACGACAAAGGTGGAGGAAACCCAATCAATTTCAATAACATAGTAATCAATCTATTGAACAAAAACTTAACAAAAGAACAACATTAGACAGCAAATGATATGATAATTATTATATTATTACATAAGTAAATAAATAAATAAATATCAATGTATTCTGAAATAATGAATCACTAAATTAAATAAATATAAACATACTTATTAAAAAAATCAATGTATTATATTCTACATATTATAATTATTATGTTTTTCACAGACCTAGTACCTATTGAAAATCTATCATCGGTCATTGAAGTCGATGTTAATTTACATCAGGAACTAAATCAAAACAAAACATTATGAAGCAGAGAGGTAATTTCAACATTGTATATTTTCTTTGATCAAAACTTATCTGTTTGAACATAAAAATATTTCTTCAGCCCGTCAGTATTACAACAGAGTTTTATTTTGCTTTGTTTTAGGGAAACCGAAGAAATATCGATTGGTAGGCGTGTAAATATCGATTGGTAGAGGAAATATCAAGCCACGGACCTCTGGACTGCGGTTTAAAATCAATTAAAGTCATATCTGAACGATTGACAGGTTTAATGACTAAATAAACTGAAATGTCGTTTATGCAATATGATTTTTATAATAGAGGGAGACAACACCCCAGAAGAAATGAATTTAAATACATGTGCCGTAGCTGGTGCAATAGTCGCAGGATGTGGACATACACAATTTCTGGAAATTACAGTAGCTACTTCCTGAGGTCTCACAAAAACTATTCACCTTTCATATGAATATAGTAAACTAAAAATGAGAATCTGAAGCATTAAGATCCATGAACGAAGCTGCTGAGGAGGAAAGATGTGCTGCCGTTGAGGCAGCAGCAGCAATCTTCATTCATAATATTCGTTCCTTCATAAGGTAAAGTAAATGAAAAGGGAATACTGATAATTGACGTCATAGCTGACGGATGCTGGAGATAAATATCATACAAGAAAAAAATATTCCTCGTTTTCAGGAGCAGCAGCTATATTTGGTAAACGAACGAATAAAATACATGGGTGTTAAAATAAATTCTACTACATTTGCGCTAGAGCAGAAAATAAAGGAATATATTTGCTACAAAAATTACACAGGTAAATATTTACTTATGTGAGTAAGAAAAATTAGTAATATTATATAAATACTAGTATTTGCGTGTTGCGCGAGGTGCAAGCACCTCGCGTGCTTGTGAAAAAAACTAAAGCATTGCCCCTCTAAATCAAGTATTTGCGTGTTGCGCGAGGTGCAAGCACCTCGCGTGCTTGTGAAAAAAAGAAAAAAAAAAAAAGGGGGGGGTGATAGGGGGGGGGGGGGTTGCAGAAGCATTTCGACTAAAGCATTGCCCCTCTAAATGAATCTGAAAAAAAAAATGTTCCAAGTCTCTTAGATTCCGAGATCCGCCTAAAGGGGGGGAGAAGGGGAGCGGGGGGGGGACTTTGAAAAATGGTTTTTACTTTACCGAGCCTCCTCTACAGGAATCCGTAAAAAAAAAAAATACGGGTCTCGTAGTTTCCGAGATACGATAGGGGGGGGGGGAGAAGGAGGGCGAAAAGGGGAGGTTTGGCACTTTTCCCGTAGGTTTGAGAGTTACTTGTTTACGAATCTGTCAAAATATACCCACCTCCCCATCCACCATCTGGGAGAACAATTATGTCAATGAGTGAGTGAGTGAGTCAGTCAGTCAGTCAGTCAGTGGTAATCTAGCTTTATATAGTATAACTAGTATTTGCGTGTTGCGCGAGGTGCAAGCACCTCGCGTGCTTGTGAAAACAGAAAAAAGGGGGGGGAGATGGGGGGGTTTAGTATTTGCGTGTTGCGCGAGGTGCAAGCACCTCGCGTGCTTGTGAAAAAAACTAAAGCATTGCCTCTCTAAATCAAGTATTTGCGTGTTGCGCGAGGTGCAAGCACCTCGCGTGCTTGTGAAAAAAACTAAAGCATTGCCCCTCTAAATCAAGTATTTGCGTGTTGCGCGAGGTGCAAGCACCTCGCGTGCTTGTGAAAAAAACTAAAGCATTGCCCCTCTAAATCAAGTATTTGCGTGTTGCGCGAGGTGGAAGCACCTCGCGTGCTTGTGAAAAAAAAAAAAAAAAAAAAAAAGGGGGGGGCGTGATGGGGGGGGGTTGCACAAGTATTTCGACTAAAGCATTGCCCCTCTAAATGAATCTGAAAAAAAAAATTTCCAAGTCTCTTAGATTCCGAGATCCGCCTAAAGGGGGGGAGAAGGGGGCGAGGGGGGGGACTTTGAAAAATGGTTTTTACTTTACCGAGCCTCCTCTATACGAATCCGTAAAAAGAAAAAAATACGGGTCTCGTAGTTTCCGAGATACGATAGGGGGGGGGGGGAAAAGGGGAGGTTTGGCACTTTTCCCGTAGGTTTGAGAGTTACTTGTTTACGAATCTGTCAAAATATACCCACCTCCCCATCCACCATCTGGGAGAACAATTATGTCAATGAGTCAGTGAGTGAGTGAGTGGTAATTTAGCTTTATATAGTATAATAATAATATTGATGTTTGTTTCTTTTGTCTTATTAATAACTTAAAGTATTTACTTTAAGTTTGATTTTCCAATGTTCTTTTTTTCTTCTTGGTATATTTCTAAGACCTCTTCAGTGTCTTTATTCTGTTCAATTCAAATTAACGTATTTGTCCTATTGGACTTCTACCTACAATAGACGAATGCCAGATGCTCAACGGTTTTCCTGTGTTGAAAGAAGAATATTGATATTTTTGAGAAATGTTTATTCTTTATAAGCAAATACTTTCTCTCTCACTCTCACACTCTAGATTCACTAAGTACCTATCAAAAAAATGCAAATTAACCATTCTGTATAGTAAGTCTAGATTATTGAACTAAAAATTAATTTACGAATGCATTATCAAAAAGAAAATGATTTTGATGATTCTTTATTTTAGTTTTTCTAGAGCACAACAAAGGAACACATTATATAACTAACACTCACACATAATGTTCCTACATTTGTGATCATCAAATAAATAATTATTTTTTATCTAATCTTTTATTTATTTTTTATCGTCTTTGTACAACCCTAACACGTTCGGCAAATGCTGGCCGTAGCCATGCCATATGAAGATTGCGCGATGGACAAAGCGTCCTCAGTTCTCGATATATGTACAGAAGGTATGTTTTTGCTTGTCAAGTAGGACTATTATCAAAAATTTTAGGCATACCTGTGTCTGATGGGTAAGGAAGAGACGCCTGGGTGTCACCACTGCTAGGGTCGCCCTGAGGACACAGTCGAGCACACGGTGCAGGACTGCCCAGCTTGGGCAGAGCACCGACGTGTCCTCACGGCGACAATAGGCGGAGACCTCTCGCGCCCGGCCTTGGTCGAGGCCATGCTGCGGGGCGAGAGGGAGTGGGAAGCGGTCGCCTCCTTCTGCGAAGCAGTCATGCTTCCAAAGGAGGAGGCGGGCCGCGTGAGGGAGAGGATGGCGTCCTCCCTCCAGCCCAGCCGCAGTGGTAGACGCCACGGCGTCGGACGTCGGCCGACGATCTCCGGCCACCGTAGGCGCGGGCATGCGGACAGCGAGTAAAGGGCAACTCGCTGTCCGACCATGGACCATGCCCGGGTCGACGGCGCGTCGTGTTCCACGCGCGCCTCAAAGAGCGTCAGCAACATGACGAGGCCCCCTCTGCAGAGGGCCGAAGCCTGCCGGGGTCGTGGGAGACGGTGGGACTCATCCCGTTACCGTGGCCCCGGTATGTAAAGGGTTATTAAAGGAACACCGTGGATTTTAGTCAGTAAAAGTCTGACAGTCCCTCCCACCCTGCCCGGAGTGGGAGGACTTATTTGATTATTTTACCACGTTAAAAAAAAAAAGCTCTCTTTTTTTAATGTTTTATGTAAGTAGGTAAGTTCTAATTTATTTACTTTTATTTGTAAGCGAAGTTGCGAGAACAATCTAATAATAACTGTCTACATTTCGCCGCCCGGTTACATTGATAATTATAATATTTTCTGTTTTAGTAATACTACAACAAAAAGTGGATCAATAATTTAAAACAAATAAGTTGGTAGGTAGGTAACAATATTCTGAAACACTGCTCGATGTCTTACTGACTAGTTTTATCTGTGTGTCGCGCGCGCCGCGCACGGTATGACACTACGCGTAATTTTAATGAGGGGGTGCGCGGGGCATTCTCTGTGATAGCGCCCGTTTGAGCAAGGTCAACGGGATTATATTGCGTCTTAAGATCTGCCCGAATTTGTAGGTAGTGATGTGGCTATACTTGCTTTGAATAAATAAATAAGAATATGCTGAAGAATAGTCATCCATCAAATATCTCCAGTTATATTAACGTTTTGACGCTTCTTTTAGGTATTTTATTTTATTACTAAGGTCAAAAAAGTAAATGACTTAGATTTTCAAAACGTCTTATTACGTTTTGGTAATCTAAGTAATTTACTTAACTATATTCAAACCTACGTCCTACGGTGCGATTCAACTAAGAATAGGATCGGCTTAGCGCCATATTGTGACGTCATAGCTCTCAAGCCAATCCAGTTGGATAGAGTGAGTAAAAAAATAATTTATTAAAATACTATTGCGCGACAAAAATAATTGACCCATTTCCTCATTTTGGTGGTCAAACGGGACCTTATCATCAATAAAAAAAAATAAAAAAATCTTTAGTAATGGCATGGCTTTTGGTCCTCTGCGCCATAAGTCCTCTTTACTTTCAGCCGAATTGGTGCCAACAATGAAAATAAGAAAGAAAAGTATGGTTTAATTTAACTAATTATGTCTTTCAATATATTGTAATTTGATGTGAAACTCGGTTAAACAAAGTAATACTGTGAAATAAACCGTTATTACGCAAATAAGTTCAAGTCATGGCAAACCGTACTTTAAAAGTGACATTTGACGGATCTTTCTTTTTGAATCGCGTGATAAAGGTTGAACTTCACATCACAAAACTTAAAAAAACACCCTGTTTCACGATTACATTTAAAACAAACCTTAAAGGAAATAAAAAGCTAATCAAATGCTATAAACAGTTTGACAGTAAAACAAAGATGGCATTAATTTGCGGATAGATTGACAATGTCGGTGCGTGGCCGTAAAGTGTAGAATTAGTACCGGGAGCACCCCGAATTAGCTGTAAAAACTTTTTTACAATCGACACTAGGGGCCTTGGTTAGTGATGGGAAGAATCGTTGTCGATACTCACCTGAAATACGCATGTGTATTTTTTCTTCACCGTGTTCTTTCAGTTTGCCACTGTTTCTCTTTAGAACATTCCCAACCTTACCAGGCCCCGTCAATGCTGCTGACTGCTCGCTGCGCGCGAGGACAACGATGCACCATCGATCCGGGCCTGGTCCTTACAGGACATTGAGCTACCCTTGCTTGCCGTCCGCAAGCCTGTGCCTAAGGTGGATAAAGATCGGCTGGCGATCCCCAACACCCAGGGCTTCTCCAGCGGCGGCTGGAGGCATGAGGAAGAGAGTTATCTCACCCTCTCATGTTCAGCTTCCTCCTTAACTAGCATCACTGCTTCACAGAAGGAGGCGTCTGCATCCTATTCCCAAATACGTGCACCTACATTGATAAAAACCTGTCGATAGATAGAGAGATTTGAGAATATTCCCTCAAAAAAAACTTGTAGTAAGAAAAAGTTATTTAAAATGTCTAAAAAACCCGACTGCTCAACTGAAATGCAAGAAACAAACACATTTTTATTTTAAAAAGTGACAAGCAGGTGGGATTTTTAAATATGCAACTTTTTTTTCACCGTTTTCGTTTAAATAGTTATTAAAAACAATTTAGTTTTCCCGGTCGTGTCACATTGGCACCCCACCAGATTCAGAAAGTCAAAGAACTAAAGTCTACATTTTTAAACTTTCTCATTGTATTATTTTTGCTAGTATTACACTAATGTCACCTATCTAAGAACACTTGGGCTGGTAAGACGAATCGAACGATACCTCAATTATGTGAATCAGTTCAATGGTTCTGGAGATATGAGGTAATAAAGAATATTACATACATACAATACACGCGCGAAAAATATAACCCTTCCTTTGCAGTCGGGTAAAAAGATAATAAGCCAACGCCCTATTCAAAAACAGTAGGTAATAAGTTGAGTACATGTCTTACTTGCTTTCCTAGGACGAAAAACTAGCCTGATGTTTCGGAGCCATTATTAATGTTAAATGTAACATAGTAAAAGGTCAAAGTTTATATTATTATGAATTTTAAATATACATAATATATTGAAAAAATTCAATCAAATTAATAGTGCAAATAACGTTTACGTTACGTGGGTACCTACTAAGCTTTTGAATTTTTTAACGCAAAAACTACTAAACAGAAGCTTTCTATAGAACTATTCATTTATCTATTTCTTAACTTTATTGTATAACTAAGTAGCTATGCAATATTCTTAGATTCTCATCAATCATCGACATCGAGCATGTAACATCACTCCAAAGCAATAACTCTTGGCCGCAGCTAATTTGCATTTCTTTATTAGATCGCGGCGGAATTGAGAAAAATTCTCGTGCGCTTTGTTTTAATTACAAATTGTATATTATTTACATTTAATTTACTGCCTCTCAGCAATTGCCAATTTAGAAAATTCTTTTAATATCGTTACACGAGTTTTAAGACCAGTCTACGTCTTACTTTTGAAATACCTACCATCCTTACTAAGTTGATAGAATTCTTCGACTAGTTTTACAAAAACACTATTACTTAATACATACTTCATAGTATTTTAAGAAAAGAAAGAAAAGAATTTATGATATACGATTGATATTTTGGTGAATGATTTATTCTGAAAATTGGTAAACCCTTACGCGTTATTTTGTAAATTTAAGGTAATTTGATAAGGAAGTATTGAAAATAAGTATTAAATTAATAAAAAAGGCCTGTGTTTCCTAGCTGAAGCCTGAGAAGAAACAACGAAACAAACTCAGGAGTCTCTTTTGAAATTCATTCAATCCACAATAGTCTTAGGAGAATTATGTAGTAAATGTAGGTACTGTAGTAAATATCTGAAGTGCCCTTTTGACGCTGCTCTGCTCTGCTGCTCTTTTGAAGAAACAAAATTTGATAGAACCTGTACAAGCAGTCCTAGCATTTTCCAGATATTGCGACGGTCAACTTTGAACTTTAAGGACATACTTTTACTATGTATATGTGACAAATTGTTTGACAACACGGTTAGCGCAGTGGATGAGCGATTGCTGCTGCGCTGCGTCAGCTGCGTGTAGCGTGTTCAATTCCTGCACTGGAACAAATGTTTGTATGGCCAACAAATAGGTAGTCTTTCCGGGTCTGGGTGTTTGTAAAAATGCTCCCACGATACAGGAGAAATGCTTATTGTAGGGAAGTGTATAATGTTTAATTTAAAATAATAAAATAAATACATTTAAACCTCCGCCAAAATACTCCATAAAATAGCGCAATCCCGTCATGAATGACGATCAATTAACATCGAAAACCTAAAACCTTTCCGTTCGTTCCATATTTACAGCTCATGGGCTGGCAATCCCCTGATTACTCAATAGATCAGCTGCACTATGCTATACATCCCGTTAACTGCGCCATGCCTCGCGAAGGCACATTAAGGTGAATGTTTTATACAAACGTTGCTGCTAGATATAAAGTCTTGCTGCGACGATCTATCGCTGTCAATCCGGTGAGAGATTGAGACTATTTTGAGGAAAAAAAGGGAGGTTTTTAAGTTACCTGTGTTATTTGCTGGGCCTTGGAGTTTTTTTTTTTTTTTTGGGTGGACTAGCTTGGTACAGCCAAGTTTAGAAGGTTAATAAAGTCTTCTTGAATACACATACAAGTACTTTTGTTTCACAGGAACCATTGCATTTTTTTCAAATTAAATCATTATTTATATAATACAGTATAAGTAATTAGGTACCTACTACTTATATTATATTATAGTATTATCCATATCCATACTTCCATACTAAATATTATAAATGCGAAAGTAACTCTGTCTGTCTTTCTATCTGTCTGTCTGTCTGTTACCTTTTCACGCTTTAATCGCTGAACCGATTTATATAAAATTTGGCATGGGAATAGTTTAGGACCCTAGGAAGGACATAGGATAGTTTTATCCCGTTATAAGGTTTCCGTGGGATAGTTTTCGAATTGTATCTTTGTTGCTTTTTCACGCAAAAACTTCTGAACGGATCTCAATGAAATTTGGTTGACATTCTGGAAAAACACATAAGCTATTTTTATCCTGGAATTCCTACGGGATCGGGATTTACGCGGGAAAACCCTTCCACGTGAACGAAGTCGCGGGCAAGAGCTAGTATTTTATAAAAAAATATAATTCACAACTGTTGTTAGGTTTTAAGTTCGGTTGAAAACCTCAGGGCACCTAGCTGTCTGGCATTTTGCTGGATTAGGCCCTTTTGGCGCTGCGGGAATGTTTCAACGTGGTACCGCGGCCCCGGAACGTAGGGGCAATTGAAGGAACAGGGTGGGTTTTTAGTCAGTAAGTAGAAGTCTGACACTCTCTTCCGCGCAACCCAGAGCGGGAACACTCATTAAGTTGATGATTTTCAAACCGAAAAATAAATCGTTTTGGTGCAGCCGTAAAGCACACGATATTATCTTTTTATGTGATTAGAAATTTCATCGTTTTGTGTTTTTTTGCCATGGTATCAAGTACATAATTTTACTTTCTTTTCATTAGAGAACGAATTAATTAGTGCATAACTTTTTTATTTAATACCATTCAAATTAAAACACCAGTTGACTTTTTTCTTTTTCCTAAATTCAAATCGATTCGCATTTGGAACCTCTTAAAGAAAAGCCTTCTCTTCAATTGCAACTAATACATTCACGAAAAGGAAAAAATGGAAAACTAAAAATCCCAACCACTGTAACATTTTTCAAAGCAACAATATTTATGGGCATCCAATTGAATTTCACACTTGATTTGATTCCGGAGCCGGTTGAAAAATCCTTTACAGTTACCAGGCAAAAGAAACGCATCTTTCATAGTGGGAAAACAGACCACGGTATTGCCAGCTTAAACGAAGGGTCGCCATGTGTCAAATAGAAAATAGTTATTTATGGCCACCATTCACAAATTGCATTTCGAGGCCGAATTGATATATTGGAATGTTTTATATGTAAATGTGGTCCTAAGACGAATGGCTTGGCCCAGAAACGGATATCGCATGATTTAGATTGTTAGTAATGCAGGTATAAATTATTTTTTATCAGTGCATAGTGGACATTAATTTATGCAGCTTAGAGATTATTTACTCATCGAATTTATGACGGCGCTATGTGTTGGTGCGGTAAATTAACTGAAATTTGTAGAGTGAGCTCTATGCAAAGCAATCAAAAGTTGAATTATGACTGTCTATTATATATTACATACGTTATTTTTCACCTACGCGGTAAAACGATACTACAGCTCGTTCTTCTAAAATTACGGAGTTCCAAATTGCGACATAACATACACTAAAACTTCGTTTTAAATGATTAAAAAAAGAATCAGATTACTTACCTACCTCGATTCTTATCAGTAGTTGTGTTTCCTTGTTCCAAATTCAAAACGCAGAGGAATAATAAAAAAAATCACAACAGAGAACAACATTTAATTTTGCATAGCCGCGCTCACGTTTGCGGCCGATAGTTTTGTTTCTGTAAATCATAATGTCAACCGAGGTCAAGCTCGGGCACACGAGCCAATCCGTTATTCACGATAAATGACAAGATGAATTTATGTATCAATAGGAACCTAGATTAGTTGTGGAAATATCCTCGTCGGAGGTCCTGTGAAGTTGTAGAATGTAGATGTACACGGAATGTTTGTCTTTGTCGATTTTGTTTCTACGCAACATTTTTGCTTGCTTGCTACATAGTTAGTGGTCAATAGTGAAGGCACACATTATTGGTCTTAAATATTAAATGAATATAAAAAATGGAGACAGGGTTAGGAGTGCAGCTATTTACCTATATTTATCCATCAATTATACTGAGATAAGTAGGTACCAATTCGCGTCCCATCAAATAGGAGGCAAGCTTTTTGTCATCCATTGCTTTTGAGGAAAAAACCCTTACAATTTGTAATCCCACGATCAGTACCTATTCATCGCTGACGGAGCGCGAAACGAAATAATTAGGTTAAGCAACACATGTCGAGTTTGGTCCTTCGATGGCTGACCATTTTATAAAAGAAAATTACCTAGTGTAAATGCGTGCGCGTTAAGCCATTGGTCACGGCTGAAATGCGTAGTTTTATTACTAGTTTAGTAGTAGTCATTACGAAGTCAGAACACGGAAAATTTGACAGCAGCCTTGGTAAAGGGACTCATGTTGTCCAGCAGTGCAGTGAGCAGTGGAGTTCAGATAGGCAGTAGCTTCATGAAAAATACTACATAGTATAATAGTAATCTAGTTGAGAAAGCTTGATAGATTGGAGTCTGGGATCATACCCGGAACGATATATGCTCAGCAATACAAAAGTTGGCGTTAGCGACTATTAGGTACCAACCTACACAGACAGGCTTTCCTACTCACTCACCACCAATAAAAGTTAAATTGAAGCTATTAGAACGAAATCTACATCGATCTGGATTCGCTATTCGCAGACCCTCGTTAGCAAAAGATGTAATTGTAAGTTACTAGCAGTTGCCCGCGACTTCGTTCTCATAGGAAGTTTTTTCCGTGTTAATCCCGATCCCGTGAGAATTTCGCAAAATGTCGTCTTAGTGAGCACCTCTGTACTAAAAGGAATCTCCATACAAAATTCGAGACCCAGGGCGCACTAACTAGTAGTTTAAGAGATTTCGTGATGAGTGAGTGAATCAGTGAGTGAGAGATCTATTGCTTTTATAATATAATAATAATTATTCTCGTTGTGCTTAGCCGAAAATAAAAATTTTACTATTAATATATTTTGATTTCCCAATCCTCGGTAGAAATCACAGTAGATACCTCACCACCATTTATTTGAGCCTTTTTCTACCGTATTTGTAGCTTAAATGTAGCTATCACCACAAAATATGAGCCAGATCATGTGCACGTACAAACTTGGGCAGGTTAAAACCACGATTATACTATTTACATAACGCGAGATGACGTGATCACGTGCTGCTTCCGCGGCATTGAATCTGTCTTGTGTCTTCCGGTAATTTGGATTTTAAGTGTTGCCAGAATATTATAGAACTATTATTTCTGTAGATTTTCTATTTTTGTGCAATATTTTTCCGATTTATTTATTTATTTAAACTTCATATACAATGGTGTTAATCTGTAACGGAAATTAAAAGATTGAAGTCACTTAAAATAACCACTAGTAGTAAAAACAGATTTTTGTATACCTAATAACAGAAGCCTCGCCTCGCCCAATTATCTATACATATAGGTAGTGTTGCCCAAACGAGTCTCGCAATTAGCGATTATCCTATTGCTATTTATTAAACGGTAGTAACAGACTCTGTTACATTGTTCTGAGATCTCAACTACCGTTTAATAAAATTAAATAGCAATAGGATAATCGCTAATTGCAAGACTCTTGCGAGACTCTCGTTTGGGCAACACTACATATAGGTAAGTACAGCCTTATGATAAAACTTCAACCATATGCTTAGTGCTAGCAATGAGCTAAGATTATTTTTAGCCACAGGTACCACGGTGGATTCCACCCTCGATTCCTTTAACCAGTCTTGTCGTGGTGAATAAATAACCCATTCAAAAGCACTATTCAGCCAGAGGCTTTCATACGCGCGTTCCTCCATTTCCAATTCTCCAACTCTTAACGCTGTCCATCATGTTAACCTGTTGCTGTCAGTCAACGAATCGGTCCATGAGTGGTGAAAACATAAGTATCTACCCACCTACATAAGTATTCTTCACCACGCTTAAAAAAAAAATCGCAAGGTAGGTATGTCACAGTATTTGGTATGTTATCATCGACAGCTTATACTATCATTATTATCATTGATGATAACGTAGGTAGGTACTTTCAGTAGTATATCTAAAGTTATTGTATAATTCGTGAAATACCTACTGGCAACATTCCACATCAGTTTGTTAGTTTACGCAGCTCGCAGGCGCGTCGTCAACGCTTGTCTAAACTAACTAAACAGCTGTTCGACCTTGAGTTAACAAACAAACGAACAATATGGACTTCAATGACAAAGTGGTTCTAATTACTGGTGCCAGTTCCGGCCTCGGCGCAGCAACAGCGATCTACATGTCCAAGTTATCAGCCAAACTGGCCCTTGTTGGCCGAAAAGACCCAAACCTCAAAAGGATAGCCCTTTACTGCGAGAAAACTAAAGGTATAAAACCTCTTACAATTATTGCGGACGTCACAGAAGACCTTGGAGCTGAAAGAATAATTAACGAGACGATCGAACACTTTGGAAGGCTGGACGTTTTAATAAACAATGCCGGTGTTATTGGGATGGGTGGAATAAAGAACTCGTCCATGGAAACGTACGACACAGTAATGAACACTAACATGAGATCTATATATCAGTTGACAATGCTGGCTACTCCACATCTAATACAAAGCAAAGGTTGTATTGTGAACATTTCTTGTATCGCCGGTACTAAGCCCAGTACAATGGCCTTAGCGTACAATATCTCGAAGGCCGCATTAGATCATTTTACAAAATGTGTTGCGTTAGAGTTAGCACCTGATGGCGTAAGAGTGAATTCCGTTAACCCAGGATTTGTGAAAACTAATTTGTTAAAAAATATCGGGCTAAGTGAGGAACAGTTGGCCTTGTTTGTGGCTAATGTTGTTGGCCACATGCCTCTAAAGAAGGCAGTGGAAGGCGATGAAGTGGCCGCCTTGATTGCGTTTTTGGCTAGTGATAAATCAAAAAGTATTACAGGATCAAACTATGTTATAGACGGCGGAATTTCGTTAAAATAATAATCAGAAATATATAAATACCTATATTTTATTTAAAAAAAATTCTAACCATAATTATGATTAGATTAGCAGATTTTTCTATAGAGTAACTAGGTATTCGAATTTAGAATCGGTAGGTATTTAAACTCATTCATGGTTATTTTTTATATAAATGAGATAATAATTAGTTTTCATTTCTGGAAACCGTCAATGATCAATTATTTATTACGTTTTACTTTACCTACGTCTTTTTTTCAATTCTCGATTTATGTTTATGTCACGAAGAATGTCATTGTTATTGATCAAAGTTATGTCGTAAGTGTTTAAGTCACAGAAATCTTAAGATTTCTGTGGTTTAAGTATTCTCGCTTGAAATTGGAAAATATTATATTCTACTCTATTCTACTATTCAATGTGACTTTTCGGTAGGATTAAGGTTTGCTTGGTTTGCTTATTGCCATACTATAGTAAACAAAATGTTACTTACCTCGGTGCTATCTACATTGCAATCTCTGATATCTAATGTTATTGATTTTTCTTTTTAATGTGCTGCCTAGTCAATGTTTTCCACGTTAGTACCTAAATATATGGTCGTTATATTTTTATTATACAAAAATAAATGTATTTTTAATATTAATAAAAGAATATGTATTCATAAAATCATTTTTATTTGAGTATCTATCTATATCAGTCTACCTAAACCTCAAAATTCTAATTCAACAAAGTTGCTTCCTGACCCTCCGCTTACTGTGTTTGATACGTATTTTTATTAATCGAAATATCTATGTTGCATCACTTAAATTTTTACCCTTTTAAGTTTCTAGTTTGTTTTCTTATTTATTTATCGCCTACCCATATAATTAGGCCGTGCGCGCACTGCGTTGCGTTTTGGAAACGCAAAATTTGTGAAGTATGGAGTGTCATAGAAGTGCGCGCACTGCGGTCAGTCTACCGGTGCGGTAGAACTACCGGAATTGCGGCCACCGCAAGGCAGTGCGCGCACGGCCTTAATGCACATACCACGCTTCACTTACACCACCCTTGGTTGACTTATAAGAGAATACCTCTTTCTCTGGGTGGGAAAATCATCGAATGACTTCTCCCGCTCTGGGTGGAGAGGAAGGGAGTATCAAAACTTCTACTGACAAAAAATCCACCCTTCAGCGCGCCCTTAAAGCATTCCATTCCGCCTTCTTACCCACTTGTACATGAAGTTTAATAATCACATTAATTAATTAAAATCGCAATGCACTTCTAACCACCACAACTGTCTAATGTACGAAAGCGTAAAAAAAAACAAAAAAAACGGTAGCAACGTAAAATTTGATCAAATAAGATTGATTACATTCATTTTTGTATTACCTATCTATTATTACTGCACCCTTGCCACGACTATGGAGGTCACTCGCCAGTTAAAAACAATAAACCAATATTTCAGCTGGATGCGGAAATATCATCTAAATGTGCAATCAGAAATAGTCTTTGTTACACACATAAATAATAACGTATCTCGTCAATCCGATGAGTGGATAAGATTAAGTGGCCTGACCAAAACGGCACGTGCTGTTGCCAACATAGGTGAAGCCTAGGCGGGAGAGATTTCAGATAGAGACCCTGCCGCGATGGTACAAAAACACGCATGAATATACCACTACTACTGTTTTCTACGTTTCGAGACGAGTTTCATTCGTTAATTCACCTTGTATATTGGACATCAATTCGTAGGTCCTAAGTTTACGAGTTCGTCTTTACAGCATTTTTAAATGATTACAAGTGTTTATTTAATATCTACATATCGCACTCTTAGAATAAAAGTGACATACCTAACTAAAACATTACTGTTTTTGGTGGAATGGAGCAAGAATGTCTTTAAAAACAGTATGTACAATCAAATATCTCTCGTGACAATACGTCTGTCTGTGCGTTTATAAGTCGTAATTTAGATCCGTGTTACCACGGGGATTTAGAGTAGGTACCTAGTGTCTAAGACCTGGAGTTAATTTTGAAACGAATTTTAGTACAATCATATAAGTACCACATTTATATCTGCTCGTATCTCTATCCTAAGATAATCAATAGAGCTAACTAGCTAGTTCAAAACTAGAAAGTGAAAATATAATGAGAACCATTAGTACGTACCACAGTAGTACAACCATCAAGGAAGACCAGTTTTTATATAGTGAAAACACCAAACATGGCTTATTGTTTTTCTTACTCAACAATGACTATCTTTATTGGCTAACCATACATTGCTAATTCTACAAGCTCATCGTTTATGTGTTTTGTAATTCAATTCGCCACGTAAATAGATAAGGATGTCGGAATTTACGACACAAGACATTTGTAAGTAAATGGTTGTCATCTGCAAGTCTGATTATAACTTTCCTTATAACTTCGCCTCACTTAACATTCCAAGAGTTGCTTTTTTTCATACATTTTACATACCTGCCACATATTTCGTAATGGCGAAGCAGCTATAAAAACTTAAGGCGTATTTCTAGACAAGATTACATGGTTTTTGCAATATATAAATATGTATTTTTACGGTGGTCGCCATCAACAGTAGTAGTAATATATTTAATACCATCTATCTGCTAAAGAAAAACTAACTTAGATCAATGACAACCACCTATGGGGAATTCGTAAGGATGCGTTATGGGAAATCTTATTTCAGATTTTGTATAACCGGATACAATACAACTACGAAGCAAAAATGGAAAAAGAAAGACCGTATGATAAAGTAAATTACAAAGTTGTAATTGTTAAGATGCTTGAGTGATGTGTTTAGCTTGGATAGCTTCAAATCAACCACCTTACCAACGCATCTTGTTTTAAATAATATACGTTTAAATTAGTCTACGAATTCCATTTCTCTTCTGAAGGTATGGAAGCTAAACACTATACCTACTCATCACTCAAGCATCTAAACAGTAATAAAGAACCACATCATAATAGGTGGAATTTGTTAGAAAATTATAAAATAAGGCAGTGGATAAGATAGTTATGTAGGTTCGAACCCCAATAGATCACACAAACACTGGTGTGCAAGCAATTGGCTTAGGCAGTTGCTCTAGAAACATACAATCGATATACATTCCGTGTAAATAAAAGCGATGCATTATTAACAGGCGGTCGCTGACTGTTTACACTGCTGCTGGTGAATAATCGCTCCACTAGATTGTCGTAAGAACTTTCAAAGAAATATAAAACATAACCCTTCCTTTGCAGTCGGGTAATTACATAAATGTTCGCTTTGCTGTCAGAACTCACGCCAAGACCAGCTAGATGGCAGTTTAGCTATAATAAAAGAGTCGGAACTCGCCAGCTCGACAGATGCTGGCTCTACTGGCTACTCTTTAATCGCCGGCGGTGGGACGGTGGGCCTTAGATTTCAACGATGCAGATGGAAGGAACAATTACATTATACTCGTTAAAGGGTGGGACAAATTACTGTATCTTTATTCTTTTAAAGTTAGTAATTATTGAATTTGTTATTGTTTCCTATTCAAATTATTGATGTTAAGTGATGGCCTGAAACACGGTACATACACAAGGTCGCACATCACAAATTCATAATAGAAGTTAAATTTAACCAGAAATGAGGAAAATCATTATTTTACCAATGTATATCCAGCCCCTTAGAACCAATATTTACTTCTGGACTACCTCTGTAAACATGTTACTTAAATTAATTTCTATTTATTCATAACTGCTTTAGATTTTAACAAGAGAGGGAACATTACATCATTTACGACATGGGAAGCGTTACGCAACCAAATAACTTAACAAGTGTTGAACATTTTCTACTAAATCAAATTAAATTGGTCACTGATGTAACGAGTATGTTGGCGACATTACTCCAAACATTGTACCGTATTCGGCTATCGTAATCACACGGGGATGTAGCTCAGTGGTAGAGCGTTCGCTTTGCATGTGAAAGGCCCCGGGTTCGATCCCCGGCATCTCCAAAACTACTTTTTACAGTTTTAATTACATATGACAATTTGTAGTTACCCTATGGCTATACAGTAACTATTGTTACTGTGCTGATCTATTATTAATTACCGCAGCGGAAATTTGATATGTTTATCCGCCCTAACAGGTCGTTAGCAACAATTTCTTGAGTATTATTTTAACTCTTCTTTAGCATAAAGCGTCAAACTTTACACACGTTCATAAACTCCACTGCCCTTTGAATAATTTTTTGGCAGGCTTACAGAAGTTGAGACGCCTAAATATGAATTTAAGAGACCATTTTGATTAAAAATAAGAAAACCAAATAATAAAACAATGTCACATTCTGTTGTATTTGTCCGAGTAGTACAATATATGTATATAAAAATAATACAGTTAAAAATACTCTTCTTTCGATCATATAAAAATAAAATAAAAAATCTGCAGTACAAGTCGGGGGATATTGCAATCAAATAATGTCAAGTGTCAACTGATTTATTGTTACACTGAAAATAATTTAATCAGAAATACAATAACATTGTATCCGTAGTTCATTAGAAACAAATAATTTTAATTTTCGAAAAAAAAAATACACTTTTCAAATACATTTCATATTTTTAAAAAGAAAAATAATTACATTGTATTAACTTTTCTTAAAAGGAATGGAAACATTATTGTTACTACTCGCAAATCGAATACATTTAAGATTATATACATCGATTTTTCTCGATTCTTTACTTTGAACACGACTCGAAGACATTACGAGCTTATACGCGCTAATCTAGCAAACTCTAGGTGTACAATGAACACATTGTAATTTGGGAATTACCTACAATATTTACGTTTAGAATCTCCTTATTACTGTTTTTTTTTTATTAAGAGAAACGTTCCTGATTGGCTATACACACGCAACTTTAAGCAAACCAAACTTTTGCCAATTTTATATTATTATTTTGCATTTACATTTCAAAATTTTGAACTGATATTTTTGTTCACCTGGGCGTACACAGCTTAAGACTGATAGAATATACATAATTATTCCGTACTTTATTCAAAACAAAATCAAAATATTAATTAACGCTAAGGTTTCTATCAGTCTCGGAATATTGACTAAAATATAGTTTCTGAATGCTTGGTTATCATGTAGAACCCCAATATTTAGAATTACGTTTGACGATACGAATAAATGTTATTCAGGAGATGTACCGCCTTTTATTGCATGATACATTGCATTTTAGGCTGAATAAGCATATCAGAAATCTTAATTCAGTCATCCTAAAACAAATAGGTAGATAAGGCTACATTTCCTTAAAAATACTTCGAATTTTCTTCTTCAATATTTTTACCCACTAATGTCGACATTCTAATTGAGCCCGCCTTACGCAGGCTTCAATATTCTTAAAACTACAATTACGTAAATATTAGCCAGCTATAAATGCCTACATTTCATGGGTTTTTAATTTTGAACACCAATACCGATAATATCACTCCTGTCAAAGGATTTACATCAACTTTTGCTATATTTTTTCAGATTTCATATCTTATGTTTTTTAATTAGGTATATACCTTAATTAGTGAAAAGGTCATGAGTAGGAATGTGATTTAAGTAATGTTGAGTCACAAGAATACGACGAAAAATCCTGGAGAACTAACACAGCAGTCGACAACTCTGAAAAGACCATCGCGTACAGTTCATCGAACATAAAATATATCTTCACTACGACGTACGGTTGAGCACCAACACCGTATATACAAGCGACAGCATCAAAATTGTCGAAACACATTGGATACACGCTAAAAGTCTATTACGACGACAATTGTTCGGGTACCTTTCACCGTGTTACTGAACTATTGCATTATTCACGACATGGAAAGCGTTACGCAACCAAATAATTTTCACAAGTATTAAACATTTTCAAATGAAATTGGTCACTGATGTTACGAGTTACTTGGAGATATTGCACCAAACATGTACAGTAGTACCTAACTGATAAGGCGCGTCGTGGAACTTCGTTCGCGCAGAAAAGAAAGTATGGCCCCGAAGATTAACGAAAGAACGCTTAAAAACTTACAATCAACCTTAGACCACTACTATAAGGTTCATAATACACTGCAGCTGTTAGTTCCGTCTCACTCACGTGTCACGCGTCGCGCGCTAACATGGCTGCCGAAGTGCGGTGCAAAAATTCATGTTCAGCGCAGGTACATCGGTAAGCTATATCAGTTGGGTACTACTGTACCGTATTCGTCGACTTCAATGACACGGGAGCGTGGCTCAGTGGTAGAGCGTTTCACTGAGTTCATCGACGGTCTCTTTAGAGGTCGAGCACGATCAGCAGGGCGGCGGCGCGGGGGGTGCGGGCGTCTCGGGGCGCGGGGGAGGGTCGGCAGCAGCAGGCGCGGCGCAGCAGTTCTCGTTGAGGTCGGTGGAGCGCTTGCGGCGGGGGCTAGGCGCGGGGCTCGGGCGCGAGCGGGGCGCGCGGCGCGGGGGCGGCGGGGGCGCAGCCCCGCAGGCTTGCCCCCGAGCCCCCGCTGCTGGCGCCGAGCTCCAGCGACGTGACGGACGGCACAGAGGGCCGCTCCGACGCCGCCGGCGACGGCGCATCCACATCATTCTGCAACGATCCAACGCGCTCAGCTGGGGCGCCGGCTACAACACCACGGGCGCGGGCGGGACCGGGAGGGAGAGCGGGACGGGGACGGGAGCGGGGGGCGGGGGGCACCGTTACTCACTCGCATACCGAGACGCATCGCAGACGACGGTCCACTGTCTTGTTGGTTGTCATCTCATTGCAGACCACGTAAAAGTAAGCTAACAGAGTTAATGATGAGGTCTTGTTTTTAGATCCCAATCAGTAAAACTTCGTATATAAATAGGGTAGTTTTAGAAGAGAGTAGGGTGTTTCAAAATTATTATTCTATTCGGTTCGTTATTTAGATCTAACAAATATTATACAGGTATTTTTCCTTTTCAAATCCTTCAAAAATCAGGAGTGGGAACTGCTGACGTCACATAGTTCCAAAAAGTATAACACTGCGTGACGTCACGTGAAGTTTCAACTAACTGCATCATCTTTTTTAATTATGTGAAAAAAATACGGATCCAATATTTTTGGTAATCAAGCGACGGACTAAAAATTTTTTTAGGAAGCTACCCTATTTTGTCCATTATTACAACTCCATTTGCTTACACCTTCGTGGTCCTCACTTGACAGTCGACAGACATCTGAGAGGTATCACGCATTCACTAAAATACTGTGCTGCTTATGGTACTGATGAACTAAACGATACTATGGAAACAAAAAGTCGTGTCAACAAATATATTTGGAAAATTAACTGCTTTACATTGTGGGCTAGATTTACTTCTAAGTAAGTACTTGATCGTTTTAGTTGCGAAAGCCTGTGACGTGATGATCTTTTGTTAATTTTTATCAAACTGATACTAATTTCAGGACGGCTATAGATCTGATGTAATGGATATTGAAGCAGTTTTAAGCCTTTGATTAATGACATTAGGTGATCGATAATATTCTAAATCCATAAAGATTTTAGATGCAATGCAATGCAGACTATTTTAGATTTCTTTTTCTATTTGGTTAAACTATGTGGAGACGATGGATTTAAAATACGTTTTAAAATGGAAAAGACAGCACATTTAGCGAGCGATTGGTGCGTATAAGTGATTCCCACCGCGAGTAAAATCAAAGCGTGCCAAAGAGGGACAAAGCCAAGGAGTCCTTTTAACGAACAGCAGTTTTAGAACGTCATGACTTTTTTGTAGATGTTATTTAAAAATCATACGAACGGTAAAGATTCTGAAGTACAACACGACTTTGTATGTAACCCAATGAGTGACTAGGCTAATTTTATTAATTGATTAACGGCTTTTGCAAGACTGATCAACACAACATTAGAAACTGTCAAACAGTTGCTCTCTTGAGAAATATGACATGTAACTTTAAACTCACATTTGGGACGCCAAATGGCTACAAAATCAATGGCTAAATGCCACGTTTCAAATCTATCAGATACATTACAATTTCAGTGACAACGATTTCTTTAATTTAGCACAGTAATTTTATTTGATTGGCTATTGTTATTCTGGCAGCAAATTTAAACAATAGGAAGACATTTATCTAGTATATATACCGATTTCTGAATTTAATACTATAAGTATCAAGCTAACATAAAATTTGAAACGCAATATCAAATTTCTGAATTCAGAAGTAGGGAAAAATATCTTTTTTTATTGATAAGTCTTTCTGAAACCAGGTGACTTATTCTAAATTATTATTATGATTATGTGTGTTACCTTGTTAATCAAGAATTGTGTGTTAGAGAAAGCTGGAAGCATATGAAAATTAAGAAGTAAGTTAAACATGCGAGTGTGTGATGGTTATTAAAGCATTTAGCGAGACAGATTGATATAAATACAAACTAAACATAAAAAAATATAAAATAAAACTTATTAGCATAATAAAAGTTACCTATTTATAATAAGATGGATTTAAGACTAAAACAATGAATTTGACATATTCATTCTATCGATTGACAGTGAATAAATAAATAAAAATATGCAAACCTATGTGATTCTTTAAACATATTATTTTTTAAGAGCACTAAACACAACGTTACTCTAAAGTATCGATAAAAATTACCTAAGGATAGCTTTGATACTTACAAAATTGGTAGTCACTACATCTCTAAACGGTAATACATGATTTTTACAATGATAAAAACTTGATAGCTTAATAATCTTACTGTGATTACTTTAAATACGGGGCCATGATAATACTTCTATATAACAGTAACATACTAAGAACATAATAAATAGAATTTACGTACATATAAACTTACAAATACCTGTGGTTGGAAGACGAAACCTAGATGATAGGATCAATAACAAAATATTGGGTTTTTACTATTCTCGAAACAGCACGCCATCGAATATAAAAATCTACCTACTTATAATTATTTTAACAATACAACATTTATACCTATTCGTATAAATAATAGGATCCAAAATACCAATTTTTGAGTATAAAAATAATTTTCGTATAAAAATCTAGGATAAACATCGGTTTCATGCGATTTTCTTCATATTTATGTACATTAGATTCACGTAGATAACTTTCCCAACAACTCTACTCTAGAGTAAATACCGTGGATCAATAAACACATACATAATAGCTATTTCCATTATATTCTCCTCATAATACAAAAATCTAGCTCTATTGTTGCACATTACATATACAGGTAGCACATATAAAACCTTCTAGCTCGTCAACTTTTTTAAAACCGCTATTGTTTCATCTATATTGTCTATAGCATCCTGGAGGTTTGAACACTATGACCAATGAGGTTTGTACACTATTTCGGGACAGTCGGACGTAGCCACTCTATTTGTACTGTTTTCTTTTTCATTTTCTCTACGCACTTACTGTGAGCGACGTTCTTACAACTCAAGTATGCTCTCCTTAGCGCACTTGTCACTTTGCCCTGATAATCAGTCACAATCCGACATTTTAATAAGGGATAAGCAGCGACTTTGTCAAAAATAAATGCTTGAGAAAAACTTCCTTTGAACTAAAATTATAAAATGCAATAAGATTTTTTGTTAAAGATATAAATTACATTACAAAAGTCAGAAAGAAAAGTCAGCCACTCAAAGGTAAGTCTGAGATTGCGAATATGAATTAAATCAGAAGTTTTATCAGCAACACATTTGAAATTACGGTAATCAGTAAGAAAATTACAGAAGCGTAAGAGACAATATTATAAAAAAGTGAGATATGTAATCAATATAATATGAGATTTTTTTTATATGAAAGGAAAATCTTAAGATGATGAATCTTAGTGACTAAAGAATAAAATTCATGCTTAACACAAAATGCTCTCACCACGCTTATCCCAGGCTTTGCCTGCAATTATAACACGCGTTGACTAACAGCCTAATAAACCTATTCACATTATGGCAGTGGAAAGCCGACTTATATTTAACTTATCAAGTAATACTTATATGAATTATTTACAACAAAAAAAAACAATATAATATTAAATAAGTATGCCTAAATAAAAATATGGAAGACAAACAAAAAATATATACATAAATAAACAAGTAATGTTCACAATAATTATGTAGTTGTAAATTATTTGTGTGAGAAAATGTATTTTATGTCCACATGTTGGGAATATTTGTGTTGCTGTCTTGCTGCAAGAAAATAATAATTAATGCCTTAAAAACGAACTCTTGTAATTTCAACTTTCGATACTGAACCGAGAATCGAAAATCCAACAGTGCCTATTTGTTACCGGATTCATTTAGTGTTAGTCAAAGGAGCCTTTAGTCACAAAAAATGCGTCAGAACTACCCGCAGAATGGCAAATCTAAGTACGACAATTTTTAAATGCGCTTTGTGATAGAAGGCGCAAGTACATATTTAGGGTTCAGTGTTTTGAGGAAATTGAATTTTCTCGCGACTTAAGCAACATGAATTTGTATACATCTTACTACTTTGACCTTGAGGTATAACTTTGGCCCAACAATTAAACCAATAGGAAGAAACGACACAGCACTAAAGTTCTTCCTAAAGGTTAAAGTGTGTCAAAATTATGTCTCAGGGCCAAATGGTACGATCTAACCGGTCTATCAAAATACCCAACATGTGAACAAAAGTTACCAATCACCAGAAAGTAAGGAGCGTAAGTATGAGCGATGTGAAAGCGAGTATGTAGTGTACTAAGCGCCTGAAGGCGACGCGGCGGGTAGTTACCTTGAGCGGCACCGGGGGCACTTCTAAGTGATAGCCTATGTCGCACAGGTTGCGGAGTAACTCCAAACCTGAAACATTTGAATAAATAAAATAATAAATAAATCAATAAAATTCCACAACTTTCACACAACGCCATCTAGTCCCAAACTAAGCAGAGCTTGTGGTATGAGTACTAGACAACTGATAAACATACATATATATTTCTAAATACATACATATTTTAGATAAATTACAGCCAGACAAAGAACAAATGATCCTGCTCATCACGCAAACATTTGTCCTGGGTGGGAATCGAACCCACGACCTTGCGCATAGCAGTCAGGGCCACTGACCACTATACCAACAGGCCTGTCAAATACCTTAATACAAGTCGAATTTTCTTTCCGTAGTATAATATTTGGCTCAGTAGACGATCAAGTGGTTCCGAAAGTCCGCGGTCAAATTATAGGTGATCTCTTTCTTTATGAGACAGGAACAAATTCATGGTCCACTAGGAATTTCTCCTGTATCAGAGGTGCATTTACAAATATTTAATTCACAAACCTACAATCGTTTATTCCGCGGGATTCGAACCCAAGGCACACTGAGCAGCAGCTAATTGCTCAACCACTGCAACAACTTTTTTAGGGGTGTAACAAATCAAGACGTTGAACATGAAAAAGAAAAATGTGTCTTCGAGATGTAGACTTCTAGAGATATGATATTTCCGTCACGCAAAAAGTATTTCCTGACTACGATTACTGCATAGTCAGATTGTCAATAGGTTTCATAGAGCTTCGAGTGATTTATTTATTTTTACTTTATGTTATTTATTTAGAAAACCAAAAGCGATACATTAAATAAATTATAGAATATGTATATTACAATTCTGTATGGCTACTAATAGGTTTCCCTGTTGAACTTAACAGCAAAAATCAAAAATATTATATAACAAACAACATAGATAGGTACATTTTATACAAATTAACACAAGTACTAAGGCTAATTTGCTAATTATCTTTAATTAAGTTTTTCATAAGCGCTTTGAATTTAGGTTTTGTGTAATTTAATGTATGTGTTGATTGATGATTTGTTCTTTGTGCTGATGGTGATCACCGAACTGAAGTAAGATACTTCACACACACTCCCGAGTATTTTGCTCAAAATTCCAGGATCCTTTTAAAGATTCCCCTCAATAGCAAAAAATATTTCATAAAGAGACATCTCTTACCATTGACTGTTTTTATGAGAAGTTAGAAGCGTAATCTGACAATAGTCTAGCCTGTACTATAATCTTCTGCTTACTTGGCTAGTCTCTGTCGAGATTGACCATAGAATAGAATTGACTTTTATATTGCCACTTAAGGATCATTATACCATTATAAGGGTCATGATACATCAGCTGAACCATATTTCACCATCCGGTGCAAAGACTTAAATTCATTATTCATTCAATTAAATATTTTTTTTAGAAAGAGAACAAGCAATGTGGGTAGAATTCACGTTACTAGCTATCTTGTTATACTAGGTAACTTGTTAGTCCCTCCAACTGAGCTAAATATGCTTGTGTCTAGAGTAGGTTTTTTTTTTTTTTTTTTTTTTTTTTTTTTTTTTTTTTTTTTTTATTTAGAATAGGTTCGCGTTTGACCACCATCTCACCTGATGGTAAGGTTCACGGAAATAGGGTAATGGATGGGTCGATCACAAGTCCGACATCAATAGGCTAATGCGCTTCAAAATTACAATGACGATTGACATTCGGTCTAGGGCACAAAACAGTTCTGCAAATAATATAAACAAATTCTCTGAGCTAAATACAGACAACAACATATAGGGTAAAACCACGGAATAGATGAATAAGGTTGGAATGGTAATGTGGGCGTGGCGAGCGTGCCACATTCATGATACGAAAATCATAGCTCGACCGATTAATTCATTCACCGCGTTTAGTGCGCTTCGTAATACTTCGGAACAAAGAGCTCTGCTTTAAAATGCCGTGTTGTGCAATTATAACATGTAAAACAAAAAGTTAGACCGCAAGTATAGAGCGAGGAGGTATATCTTTCCATCGGTAAGTCGAAAATAACATTTAATTACAATTTTATTTGTAAAAACATAAAAATATTCTGATCACTATGAAATTCCGAACATTAACAACATTATTGCAACAAGTTACAAAAAGTATACATTGCCCGACGTGTACTCGCTTAATCAACGCAATGACCAAGTCCGCTTACAATGTACAGCGTGCGCCACAATTCAACCATTGACGTTTCGTCCTTTCCGACAAGCGGCGACACGCGTTCTCATACAAATCAGGAACTATTTCCTTTCTAACCTCTTTTATCTGTTCTGTGGGTAAAACGCTAAGTAAATTGAGCTTACCAGGATCTCGATTCCGTCCATATCTAGCCTCCCAGGCGTCGAAGAGTCGATTGTAGTAGCGCGGCCCGGCCAAGAAACCCAGGTACTTGTGTGTCTCGTGTGTCGGAAATATTCGCTCCATATCGCCGGCTTGTGTCAACTCGTCCTCAGACTGTATGAGGTGGCGGACATCGTCCGGTGTGAGAGTTGATAGAATGTCGCGGAGGTACTGTAAAGAGAAAACTTTATAGTTGAAATGTGGCACTTATTTCTAGGTGGGAAAATCATAAAATAACTCCTTCCGCTGTGGGTGGAGCGGAAGGGAGTGTCAGACTTCTACTGACTAAAAACCCATCCTGCTCCTTCAGTTTCCCTTGCGTTCCGGGGCCGCGGTATCTCGTTAAAACATTCCTGACCCCAAGATTATTTTAAATTCTGATCTTTTTTATATGTAATCTGTGTGGAATGGTCTACAACTCTACACTGTCCTCTAATACCTCTTAATAATAAGAAAAAATAAAAAAAAAATCAATTAAAATTTTAAAAGGGTCCTAAGACCAATTTGAATCGTGCATTAGATTCTGACATTCCATGATGGCGTAGTTATTAAAATTTTGAAACAACAATGAAAAATGTATAGTTTACTGATTAAAGTGGAACGATGTTATAATTTGTAATATCATTTACAATCAAGGGCCTTTAAATATATATAGTGGATTATGGCCCATTCCCTCTCATAGAGAGGAGGCCTGTGTCCCAATAGTGACAACGTAATCAGCTGAATTATTATTAATATAAATAAGATCTCACCATATCCCGATCGTCCATGTTAGTATAAAT
The DNA here is from genome assembly GCA_943138885.2 of Tholera decimalis. Lineage (NCBI taxonomy): Eukaryota > Metazoa > Arthropoda > Insecta > Lepidoptera > Noctuidae > Tholera > Tholera decimalis. The sequence goes on along the minus strand of OW964569.2, from coordinate 31,007,893 downwards.
TATGTGTTTATCTCTTTCTTCTTTTGACAGGTACACTGTGTATAACCGGCTGTCGTATGGCAATCCAGCCTGAAATGTAAAAAAAAAGCAGTTCACATTTTGTAATATAATTACCACACATGCACAATATCATAGGATTTTTTCATAACCGGATTATTGGACGTACCGGACCAGTGAATTGCCAGATTATTGGACGTACCAGTCCAGTGAAGTACAAGATTATTGGACGTACCGGACCAGTGAAGTGCCAAATTATTGGACGTACCGGACCAGTCATTTGCTGGATTAGTGAGATTCTACTGTACTACGAGTACTCTACGTAGTATAGAGGTCTCTCTCTTTACTATAGACGAGACATTTTCATATATATTTTTATATAGTACGCTTGAACTAGCACACAACTTTATACCCACCACTTGTGATATTGTGCTACTAAAAAACTATTTTTTGCGAGACTGTACTATATGTTGCATTCTTAAAGTTGAAACACCACCATGTGGCTAGTCAGTAATGCGTAGATTTGAAAACAACCTTATTGTTTGTATTTATAAATTTTTAAACCGAATTTTAATTTTACACAAAATCTAACATTGAAATCTACTTTTTAATCTATGAATACCTTCTAGAAATCCCAACCAAAACCTCAAAATATCTCTACGTAAATACACGCATTCTTTACATCAACGCTACCTTTAATAATGGCAGTGAAATCTTTCTTAGGACTCTAGATTCTTATTTAAACTTTACTTTTTTGCATGTAATTCTATATAATGTAAGCCATGATATAACCTTTCAATTTTGTACGAGTCACAGACCTGAATTAAACGTCTCTGTCGCTACTGAAATACACGCTTTTTTTTACATCAAAGCTACTTTAAAAATAGCAGTAAAATCACCAGTTTCTTAGGACTCTGCTTAGGGGGCGTGTCGATATCGGTGTGTCCAGGGACCTGAAACTGTGAGCTTGGTTGATTACCTACGACGGTTGTTTAAACTAATCTAAGTTCAGACGTACCAGGAACGTAGGACAAAGATAGAGTGCACAGATAATGAGTTTGATTCGGTGTTTCTTCTCAGAGTTGTTAAAAACTACCGGCCTCATATAGTTTAAAATTAAGAAACAAACACATAAAAGTGTTATTTAATAACCAATTTGCAATATATATATATATATATATATGTTTGAACAACTAGGGACAGTCCAACTATATGTCTTTAAAAGAACCATACAGCCGCTATGACTTTGATATAAATCGGCTATCATCGGCTTATCTGCTATATTTTGTTCAGCCTTCACTTAATAAATTAGTGGGAAGTGTATTAGCTGCATATCTATTGCCCGCGTGGTTTACGGCCCATAGAGAGGTGTGTCTTGGCAGTGGGAACGTTTAAATTTCATGGATTTCCGACAAGAAACCTGTGATTAGATACAATACTCAAGAAGAGATACCATGGCTTGAAAATAAATAAATAACTGTCACTAATTTGACCGAGCACCACCACATCAAAATCCTACTATGTGTCCACCACCATCTCCAAACTTTGTCTGACCATTTGCAGCAACGCACGCTTGTACTTCTCCCTTACCTCAAGCCTATGCAGCAATAATATACCCATAGCATACGAAAACGTGCTGCCTTTAAAGAGGCAGATCACATATTATGTACTCATGGTCAATAAACCCCATTGACCATGAGTACAGTTCTGTAATCGCGGTTTTATGTAGGTAATATCCATGTATATCCATGTATATCCATGTACTTTTGATGATAAATAAACGTTATATATTAAACACATAATAATCACCAGTTTCTGTGGTTTATCCTTCGACAGCATCTCAAGGTTGGTCTTGACGGGCACTTGGAACTGCGCCAAATTCAGCACTGTGGTGACCAGAGGACCTTTCACGTGGATATCTAAAGGAGACGCGCTGTGAAGACTTGGTGATATGTTCACCTGTGAATGTGATGAAAATTTTCTATGAGGAAAATATCTTTTTATTTCTGGAGGGTTCAGGAAACTTGCTTTTCTGAAGCAGGCTTATATAAAGTTTAATGGATGATGGTATACTACTAAAACTTTTTTGTCTTTGTTTTTCTTTTGATTAAACATTAAAATCATTATTGGAACAATAACAGTTAATTACAATTTGCCTGCGTACGATAATAGCTGCACTGCCATAAATAATGTCTATCAACATAAAAAATAATAGTACTTCGCAGCGATATGTGACGCTGTCAACATTACGTGCACAGTGATAGTTTTATAAGGTTTAATATGTATTAGTTCATTTATTTATTTATGTACACACATAACACTTAAAAAAGAAAGATAGATACAGACCAAAGTGCTGCTTCTTTCAAAATTCTTCCAACATTTATAGTAAAAGATTATTTTTTTGTATTTTATTTGACATGCATTCGTTTTAGTTTAGTAATGTATTAGTTTAAAGTTATTGTTAAAGAATGTAAGTATTTTATTTGTATGGGCAAGTTTCCCTGAAATAAACAAATTGATTGATTGATAAATCCTTACCTCCAACAACCAAGGCTTGAGATCCTCATCCAACAACACATCGATACCAAACAACTCGTAGCAGTTATATCGTGACGTAATGTTGGCTTTGGTCAGAGAACTAATACTGGCTTCCCCTGATATGATGGTCTTTATCACGAGGTCCTTCATGGCCTCCCAGAGAGCGTCTGTGTCAACAAGTTTCTCAGACTTCAGGTATTGTAGTAGGGTTTGAAGTGTCCTGAAATTGTTATATTAATTTGGTAAGGTATTGCCTTGACGATATTTGTAGACCGTACTATTTAACAGCCAAAGACGAATTGTCTTATTTGTCTTGTTTGTAAGCATGTTTGCTGATCATGAAGTGCTGGGTTTGACGGCCAGGTTGGGTTTATATGTATACCCAGTTCTCTATTTTAGCTCCAGGATATATTGTATATCAGATTATTTAATTTATTGTAATAAAATGTATTTTATTTGTATGGAATAAGTTGCCTAGTATAAATAAATTGATTGATTGTCAAATACACCAAAACTTTTTGTCAACTTCCAAGAAACACTGGCATTATGTTAATTCTAAACTAGCTGTTCCCCACAACGTGATTCGCGTGAAAGGTTTTTCCCGCGTGAATCCAGGTTCTGTGTGATTCCGGGATACAAAGTATATGTAGCCCTTTAACCTCCTCTATATTCCAGTGAAAGTCCTATTAAATTCGGTTCAGGCGTTCTAGAAATTAGAATTTTATTTTAGTTTATTTATTTTCTCACTACAAATTAATACATTAGGTAATTGACGTAGGAAAAGACAATAAAAAAATAATTTATGGGAGACTGGTGCATAAGTTTTTTTTTTTTCAAAACCTGTAAGACAGGTCTCAAGATTAGCCTGGACCAAACTGAGAAATAGACCGATGGGCAATATTTTAAAATATTTGTTTGTGTTTTAGTATAGTGAAAATTACTTGCGAAAACACAATTATTTTCAACATTGAATATTTGTATAGATAAATAATATATGTTTGACTACCACGACGTCAAAAAGTCCAGTTCTGCTGGCTATTATTTATACACTTGATACAATGTCGTTAAAATGTGAGCATAGTGGTCATAAAATGCTTACCATTTGTGTCCTTCGCAAGCTGCGAAGTCCTCATTAGGCGTGTAGTTCTTAGATAATCTATTGATGGAGTAGTTTGTCAGGTGCATATACCTGTCATTTAAAAATGCTAACTCGTCGTTGTACTTTACTGTAATCAAATAAATTAGTGTGTTGAGAAGGTTGTTCAAGAGGTGAATCCTTGCGGAGATCCTATATTCTGTTGGATTACATCACAAAAAAAATATATTTTCATCCCCCCATCTCGGAAAGAGTATTTTTGCTCTTCGATATCTGAGTGCAAAAGCCGTTTTTATCCGCTAGAGGATAAAGTAAATTGAATTTAGAACATCGTGTGTACTAAGTTTGTGAATTAAAAACATCATTAAACCTATTTACTTCTACCTCCATGGGGCCGAATTTATCATACAACTTTTTTTAATTTGTTAAAAACTCAGACTCTGGAACCTTTTGGTGTACTTACTTTTTTTTTTAATTTGCTTTGCGCGCCATTTTTTTTGCATTTAGTCATTTCCTCGCTGAGGTGGGATGAAAAGTTACGTGTTGCACTCGAGTGCAAAGATTTTTCACCTCGTGCTCTTTTAATTCCCTCGCTAACGCTCAGGATTCTAATGTTTGAATCACTCGCTGCACTCGTGATTCAATTTTAGAATCCTTCGCTTGCTCGGTCATCAAAATTGAGCACGCGGTTAAAAAGCAACTTTGCACTCTTGGTATAACAAATAACTATTAGTATACTAATTTTCCTTTGTACGCGAGTGTTCAATCGCAAATTAACATAGTTTGCTGTTTACCAAGCTTTTACATTGCAATAGTTTCTGTCAATTAGCAATCAACGTCACAGAAATATGTCATGGGAAACAGAACAGGTTGGTTTAACAGCGGTTACGCCTATTTCTAGCATGTATTTGTATGCTTCTATGAGACGCAGGTGCGGCGTCAGTGTAATACTAGTGCAGAATATACGTCGGACCAAGCCTACGGTAACTGATTGACAGATACCTTCATCATTATCTTCCAGTCCTTGACCATATGCGAAAAACTGTCACCAAACTTACTAATGCATGCTGGTCTGGCTGGAATAGCTAAGGAGTGGGAGTCCCTGCCGGAGTTTGTGTTCCCTAATGTCTATAACCGTGAGATCTTTAAGTTAAGCGCGAATTATGTGTGTAAAAATTGATTACTTCTAGGTAAGCGTGCTTCATCTTCGGCCACATCATTGTTTACGAACGACCAGGTAAGATGATGTTGAAATACAAGCTATCACATAAAAAAAATAGTTACCTGAAGCAAACCTCGCCAACCCATCCTTATACAAGTATATCCTGAGCGGATGCACTGACGTCACCAGTACATACAGCCTGAGATCGAACTTGTTGCCGTTGATGAGGTAGGGCTTGGACACGTAGCGTTGTACTACTACGGGCCGTTTCTTCGGGATCTGGGTCCATTTGGAGACCACTTTGATGCCTGTGCCACGGGCTGATGCTGGCTGGAATTCGAGAAACGCCAAAATTATTATAGAATAGAATCATTTATTTCTAGGAATAAATACACTTATATACAACATGTAACATAATTAATGCACATCCTGAAATTAGTTTGTTCAGAATCGTTTACTGAATCGAATTTTATCGTTTTTAATATCGATATTTTTTCCCAAAGCTATTAAGTCTACGTAAATTACAAATTACACTTTCGCTGTATAGTAAAAACAAACTAACTATGGACCGTAAATTAAAGTAGTAACTTTTATATTATGCAGATTTATATCAATTCCGTCATTCAGTACACATTACAGAAAAATGAAAATCATTTAAAAAACAGTCTTAAAAAAGCTGTTTAGCCAAGTAAAACTAAAAATTCAGAGTATGTATTATGATAATAACATAATTTTCAAATTGGGGTGTTTGAGGGTGTGCGTGAATTACGATAGATGTTATATAAATAACAAATTACGAAAAATAACACATTATCCTTGTTGTAGCTGGAATAATTGATTGCCATATAAGAAGTAAATTACCTCGTATATGGCTCTTAATATTCCATTGTCAGATACATGTTTCCGGCATAAAGGAAACATGTGCTTTTCTCATGACTGCGTAAGTCATCTACCCTATTTTTAGTATGCATCTGAATGCGTTATTATATTGAACACTATTGGATTGCTGGAGATAGAACATCTGTTAGATATTTTGCGAGTAGTACCTACCCATTATTTTAGCAGAATGACACTACTGTTGGGCACAAGCCTTTCAAAATGCGTCACATCGAACGTTCAGTGTGTCTTCCAAGACAAACAGATGGGGTAATCTCTAGAGATTACTTTGACTTTACACCTCATTGATTATATTTTTTAAACGCGGAATGTGCCCTGACTGCTGCTATTTAAGTATGGAATATTGTAGCTGGGAGATATACAACGTGTAATTTAAAGGGTATATACATACCAAGTGCATGGCTTCTTTGCATGATAACAAACGATATGACAAGGGTTTTGTAATCCTAAGTCTACGTGTGTAGAACTTATTACAAATACCAATACACTGATACCAGAGACCGAATTTTTCAAATTAAGAAGAACGAAGAGAATTATCGTGTTATTGGCAAGTGACGTGGAAAGTTATTGACCCTCGTAGTGCTGTTACACGTTTGTTATGATTGGTATTCAAGAAATATATGAAACCGATAACTTGGTATCAATTTTTTGAGTCAGTTATTTTGAGCTGAAACTGTGTATACAGACTCCATACCAGATTTTGTCTTCAGCCCTTTTGGATAGATATGGGGTTTCCGTTACACATTGTATAAGATAAAGGAATTGATATATATCTGTACTTAACAAATTAATTGTAATGGATCATCAGAATGGTTTTGATACAACAGGTATTGATTTTGTAGGTATTATGTATGTACAAAATTTGAAGGAATTTTCTCCAAAATCAATAATTTGGCAGGTATGCAATATATAGGTACACTACCACTGTTAATCTATGAACGACTCAAAGGGACTCATAGAGTAGTAACAAAATGTTATTAAATGACCTTACAACTTGAAAAAATGTCAATAAGCTACCAGTTGCCTAGGAAATATGGTGGAACAACAGAAAAACAAACTCCTACACGCAGGGTATATGCACTCATAAAAAATAATCCCATCCTTGATATTGATACAATCAAGGGCACATCATCCAAATCAATGTATATTTATGCACCCCATTTTTATGTAGTCTAGACGTACGTAAATAAAAACGCGACATTGACTTTCAGATATCGTCGTAAATATCGACATACTCATGGATATTGGTTTTTAAATGCGATGCCGAAGTCAGTTTTCGGATGCACAAATCAGATATAAATTGAAAGTCAAGTTATTTAGAACTTGAGGACACAAGAGGCGCAGTGGATAAGTAACTCGCTGTTATACTACATGTCGCAGGTTCGATTCCCGCTCCGGATTTGATTTTTTTTTCATAAGTATCTAGCGACCCATCAAGCACATTACTCTGTTTAATTTAATCATCACCACTGCTCTCAAATCGATCCGAAAATATGTGATATCCATCAACCGACACTAGGCCCGCGTGGAACCGACACTAGGGCCGCGTGGAACCGACACTAGGGCCGCGTGGAACCGACACTAGGCCCGCGTGGAACCGACACTAGGGCCGCGTGGAACCGACACCAGGCCTGCGTGGTGTATTACGGCCCATTCCCTCTCATAGAGAGGAGGCCTGTGTCCCAGCAGTGAGAACGTAATACGATGAAATATGATAAATTATTATAAGCGACCCTGCCCAGCTTCTCATGGTGTCATTCTACCTTCATAAATAATTATCTAGGAAAAGATATGAGGAAAGTCCTCATGAATAACATTATCATACAGACATACAAGAAGCGTTTACAGATGATCAATGACGTATTTTTTTTATATTGATAATAGTCTCGCCTTTGACCACCATCTCACCATCTCACCTGATGGTAAGTGATGATGTAGCACGCTTGCCTAGAAGTATCTCTCATCACTGTCACGTAATTAATTAAGTAAACACCAACAGTCAGTTAACTTCATTTCTTTAAAAAAAAAGGTTTTCACAAAATTATCAGGTACTTACCGGTTTAATAATCCACCGTTCATTATTAGCTGCATACTTTTCCCAGTCGTGTTTCAGCATTTTAATATCATGTGGCAACACATATGTTTTCGGCATAATACCAAACTCACTTAAACCATATTTAGATACCAGTTTCTGCAAGTTCCTCCACAATCGATCTTTTCTACCGATTTGAAATGTGCCGGGGAAATGGTTCATCTTTTGTCCGTCTTTGATAGCTCTGAACATTATTGATTTCATGTGTTTGCCCCATATTCCGATCCATTCTATTGTTTCTGTAATAAGATAACATAGATATGGTTTAGAAGTTTAGGCGGAGTCGTCCGCCATATTGGAAAAGTAACAAAATGAAAAACAAAGTCATAATATTAAAGGATAAATAAAGATGAATCCTGGTGTGTGGATCAAATTCTAGTCAACATAATAAAACATTGGTATTGATAACTTATTTGTGATCTATTATAGGTATTCTACAGTATATCGAGACTAGCGACCCGCTACCGTCTGCTAAGTCACACAAAACCATAATAAATTATACAAAAAAAACTTCCTCATAAATCAATCTATCCTTTGGAAAAACCAAAATAATCCGAAAAATCTGTTCAGTATTTTTTGAGTTTATCGTGAACAGACAGACAACCGACGTCGCGGGAGTCTTTGTTTTATGCTATGTAAGGATAGGATTATATGTATAGGTAATTGTAGATTCAAACTGACATATTTTTCTTACAAGCAACTCTATCATTGACACACCTCAGACGTTAAGTCCTTCTCCTAAAAAAAAACAAAATAGTGAACATCTCCATACCAATCTATAGTAAAGTTTGATTGTTTTTTTAAACGCGCTAATCTTAGAAATTACTTGGTAGATTTGGGTGAAATTGGTAATGGAAGTAACTTTTTACCCGACTTAAAAGGAGGGTTATGATTTTATCGTGATTAAGTCCACGGGAGCGAAGCCCAGCGCGACTGCTAGTCTATACTAATATATAAAGAGGTACAAATTTGTTTGTAAGTTTGTATGTATCTTCGAAACTAATTATCTAATTCTTAAAATTCTTTCTTTTGTAGTAAAAGCTGCATTATTGGCGAGTACTATAAAAAGCTACATAGCAAAATCCACGCAGACTAAATCGCGGGCGAAGCGCTAGTATAATAATAAAATAGAACATACCTTCCTGTGGACATTCAGCAGTGTCACACTCACTCTTCACTAATCGAAAGCCAGAGTTCGTCAACGTTTTCTTCACAACTATAGGCGTTATTGTCGTCAGTTTCCATTTAAGATGTTTTTGTATGGGCAGCGGTATCTTGAGACAGGGACTTTCTTCATGGCCTATGAATTTCAGGTACGGTGGCACTCGGGGAAAGAGTGAGGGGCGAAGGCAGTTTGTCACTGATTCCGGTAGGTGCAACGGTGATTCTGAAAATTGAGGAAATTGGTTTTAGTTGTTAAGAAGGATAGAATATGTATGACGAGCAAGTATTAAAACGGCATACACTCCTCTATAGGATTTTACAAGCTACAGATAGGTAAACGACTAACACAGAATAGGTGGAATTAATGGAAAAAAAAAACAAGTTTTACTCTACAATTGTATCAAATTATGTCTAAATTATCCCCCAAATGCAATACAAATTCAGATATAAAAACGGAGCATTACAAATTCCAAACTGATGAAAATAAGATGTTTAAAATAGTGATGTAAATAAATGTGAATGAAGTGAAGATTGAATCAATCATTCCATCATAAGCCTCGTCTATCGCTTACCATCAGGCGTGATCTAAGTCGAAAGCGGACTCATCAGGAATAAAAAATCCTTAATAATTACTCAAATGATATAAGTTTTACCAAACATAATCTTTCATGAAACTAGGATTTCCCACCGGCCGCGGTCGATGGGTTCAAATATCGGACTGACTATGAAATATGGACTAAAATTTAAAATAACATTTTGTGTAACGAATGCAAGCCTACATACATGTGATAGAAACGTGCGTATGGTGTTGAAAAGAGACAAAAAAAACGAACACAATGGAGAGTGACGCAAAAACTGAAATAGTGCCAAAGATTTAATTACTTTAAAAAAATATCCGCATACTACGCACATTGTTTACAATACTAATGCCCGTTTTTATTATTAATACAAAGCGCCACCTAAATTCAATGTCGAAATAATACCTCTGCGCAATAGAGGTAAAATATTAAGACATTACATTCAAATGTCGCATAAGGCCATTATATCTACAATACGATACGAAAAGAAAACTAAATAAAACGCAAAAGACACATTACGCAAACTTTCTATAACTTCAACAAAGGTAACAAAGTTTAATTGAACTTATTGAGTTAAATTTATGTTAGTTTAATTGGAGTTATTACGGAATGGCGTGTCTTTTCATAGCATAACTATTGAGTTGGTAACACAATGTAAATTCTTAACGAGTGGGTTTGCTTGCCTCTGCGTGACGGTACGTATTTGAACGGGTTTGTCGTGTGCAAAGATGTCAGAAACATTTGCTCCTTGCTCATGATCAATTTGTCTGCAAACAACAGTAAGCGTATACAAGGATGAGTGTTGTTGAATGTTAAACACAGTATTTGTATTACAAATAGAACAGTGGGCCTGAATTGGCTGTATTTCTATTTTCATGGGATGCAAACACGTCCTACAAATAGAACTTTTTTAAATTTTTTAATAATTAACTTAATAGGTCGTCGGTACAGTCAGCAATCACGATATTTAAAAAAAAAATCTTATCACAAGTTATAAAGCTTTAAAGTTGATAATTAAAACGAGAAGTCCGCCATACACTTTGACGTGTGTCTATAAAATGTTTTAGCTAGAGAGACAGATGTATTCGTTTAATATTGTTTAAACTGGTTGGTTTTTCGATCGATTTCATTCTGGTTTCACTATTAAGTTTCTGTAATTTTTTTTTGTAAACTGGTTGCATAATATGTATTTTTGCCATGCATGTTCCCTATTGGCTGTATTTCTGTTCATAGGACGAAAACATGTTTATATTCCATTCTTCTTGTTTACAGTAACAGGGAAATCTGGAAGTGGGCCTTAACTTATTGAACCCCTTTGTTACTGCTATTTCAATAAGGGCCCGATACTCTCGCATGCACTGGGAATTTTCTAATCATATTTGGGACTACCTGTTGCCCGCGACTTCGTTCGCGTTGGAGGATTTTCCCGTGTAAATTCCGATCCAGTGGGAAATTCCAAAAATCCTTTCTTAGTGCTAGGGGAGCACTCCCCAAAGAACATAGATGCCAAATTTCAGCTCCTTGCGCCCAGTAGTTTCGGCTGTGCGTCGTCTGTCAGACAGTCAGTAACGGAAGCATTTTATACAGTACTAGCTGACCCGCCACGACTTCGTTCGCGTGGTATCCTACTACCCCTACCCAACCGATACTACTACCCCTATCCTACCGATACCCTACCCATACCTTACTCTACCCCTAGGTTTGGGTAGGGACCCAAACCCTACCCTACCCTAACCCTACCCAACCGTACCTCTACCCTACCCTACCCCTACGCTTGAGACCTTTTCTACTTTTCTCAACTTTTAAACCTTCCCTAGACCTCCACGAACATTTCCAAACCAAGATACGATAAATCCGTTCAGCCGCTCTCGAGTTTTAGCTCGACTAACGAACAGCAATCCATTTTTATATATATAGATAGATAGATAGATGTTAACTAACAGAGGGCGTTCCCGTTAACCTGCAAAAGTATAGCATCCATACATGCTAAAAAAATATTACCATTCGAAAACAAAATGTTTTTATTTCTTTTTATATTAAAATATTCATTAAAAATGTTAAATTGATACGTAAAAGAAACACTGTACACGCGTACTTGAAGGACGGCAACGTCGCAATTTATTTATGAATGACTACGCGTGTACAGTGTTTCTTTTACGTATCAATTTAACATTTTTAGTGAATATTTTACCCCTTAGTAGTATTACTAAGGGTCCGCTGTCTGTCTTGTTTGTCGGTCATCAGAATGTATCTCATGAACCGTGATAGTTAGACAGTTGAAATTTTCAAAGATGATGTATTTCTGTTGCCGCTATAACAACAAATACTAAAAACAGAATAAAATAAAAATTAATAATAGAAAAGAAAAACACTGTTGTATCTCCCTCACAACAGGTTTTTTCTTTTTATGGATAACTAGCTTGTGCCAGCGGCTTCGCCCGCGTGGGAAGTTTTTCCCGTGTAAATCCCGATCCCGTGGGAATTTCGCAAATTTTTTTCTTAGCGGATGCCTACGTCATAACATCTACCTGCATGCCAAATGTCAGCCCGATCCGTCCAGTGGTTTGGGCTGTGCGTTGATAGATCACTATGTCAGTCAGTCAGTCAGTCAGTCAGTCAGTCACCTTTGAGTTATATATATTTAGTGTTACGGGACTCTTCGTGCGCGAGTCCGACTCGCACTTGCACTCGCACCGGTTTTTTCTATTATTATTATGCTGAGTCCAAGTATTCTTACGACTATGAGAAATAGCGTTATTTTCTTCACTTAACGACTTTTGCGTGCTCCGAAACCATAACATTGGGGGTGTCGATAATGTTCAAGAATGCTACAGAATTGATTACAAAAACAAATTTGATGTTTCCTAATAATTGCTGGTGCTCTTAATGAAAGTTCGACAGCGAAAAATTAACACTTCAAAATATTATCGATTCATTCATAGTTAGCCATCTACAATGTAAAATGGTGTTGCATTTGAATATAACACCAGCCATAAGTTACAGATAATAGTGTGTTATCTGTAAAATAAAGTGGGAATAGCTAATTGCTAAGGTGTCGGCCTTGTGATAGAAAGGTCACGGATTCTAACCCTACCCATTACACCATTGCCGTGAACCATTCCAGACAACATTAGTTGGAACAATTAACAAGATTGCTGGTAATGTAAATTCTACCCACAATGCTAGTTTTCTTCAAAAAATACGGTGTCTGTTCTTTTAAAATACGTTTCCGTACATTTTCCGCAACGCTCAATAATTCAAATTTAACGCACGCTACCAGTACCAGAGACGAATCTCTTCATGTACACTCGCAATAGACATAAATTTTTCATGGACTTTTAAAACTGGAACGAATCCGGAGAAAGTTGAATGAATAAGTTATTTCTGGGCGAACATACTACAACCTTATAGCTGACCATCTGGTGAGATATTGAACATGAAATTAGTAGAATGGCAGTAATAAACAGATGCACAAACATACAAGATTTTACCTAACTACATAAATGTTGGATTCTTCTTTCAATATAATCGAATGCAGCTGTATACATTTTTTTTTCGGGGTAAATAACATTAAATGACTTCTCCCGCTTTCGGCGAAGGGGAAGGGAATATCAGACTTCTACAAGTAAAAACAGGGTGGGTTTGGTTTAAATCCCCTGTTCATTCAACTGTCCTTGGCCGCAGTATATCGTTAGAACAATCCCGCAACCTCTGATGGCCAGTCCTATCAAGCCCCGTCAATGAACCTGTAGTATACTTGAAGTGGACTTAATTCATTGATTTAAACTTTATGTACAATAGTGTTACATGGGCGGACTTCGAGCAGCAAGGCATTTGCGTTAAAAAAAAACCACATTACTGATTTACTTACAAAACGGCGATGCGCCATCGTTACATGGTGATCATCCCACCCATACGCACTAAACGTTTTGGGAATCAAATCAATCAATCAAAATCGCGCGTTTCCTGATCGCTAAAATCTGGGAGTCTTTAAGTCAAGAGTGAATAGGTTATTTTTAGGTAAGCGTGCTCCATCTTCGACCACATCATCACTTACTATCAGGTGAAATGGTGGTCAAACGCGATCCTATTTACAAAAAAACTTACTGATGAACTTACTCTACTGATTGTATGTTCGAACTCACCCTTAGAAACTGCTTTCTTCGCAGTCACGACTGTTCCGTTGAGTTTGGTAGACAGTTTAGTGACTAACACGAGATTCTCATCCTCTTTCTTCACAGCAGTGGGGAGAGCAGGTTTCTCCAGTTTCTCCATCTCTGCTAGCGCTGCGTCTGTCTCCATTTGCCAGTAGTCTAGCGGGTCTGGTGACGGTGATCTGCTGAGTGCACTGTGAACAATCCATATATATATATAACGGTTCCATTACTGACTGTCTGACAGACAACGCACAGTCGAAACTACTGGGCACAAGAAGCTGAAATTTAGCACGTATGTTTCTCGGGGTGTGTAGGGCAGCACTAAGAAAGGATTTTTGGAATTTACCACGGGATCGGAATTTACACGGGAAAAACCTCCGTCGCAAATGAAGTCGCGGGCAACAGCTATGTATTACAATATTTTTGATATTGTATGTAAAAGATCGCTTTTAGTAATAAGACCGCCTATTGTAACACTCTTTGTAGTAGTTAAGTCCTTATTTAATTCAGTTATGGTGTACAATAAAGGGTATATCTATCCATCCATACTAGTATTATAAATGCGAAAGTAACTCTGTCTGTCTGTCACCTTTTCACGCCTAAAGCGCTGAACCGCTTTAGATGAAAATTGGCATAGGAATAGTTTAGAACCCTGGAAGGACATAGGAGATAGTTTTTATCCCGAAATTCCCACGGGATCGGGATTTACGCGGGAAATACCTCCCACGCAAACGAAGTCGCGGGCAGAAGAAGAATGTCTATGATATATATGTATGTAGGTTTATTTTAGTTATATATACATGTATTAAACATCTTGTTTTAAATATAATATCTACTCGGTCTTTTATGCATCTGCCATGTTATCTCTTCACTACCCAGGATTGACTGATAGAGAACGCCTAAGGCATCCTCCGCCTTTGTACCTTTTAAGTTGCATAAACTTTTAATAAACAAAAACAATTATGAAAGGTAAACTGACGAAGTTTTACTGACAGGATGATTAGGACAATCTTGTGAAAATTTTAACTATCTTACTATTACAGTTCATGAGATGCAACCCTCTAAATAACAGACCGACACCGAAGGTTAGTAAAACCTTTCCGCGGTCGGTTGCTCAGCAAAAACGGAAGTCTAAAAACTATAGTAATTTTGTGATTTCAATATCATTGTTTTACTCTAATCATCTTCGTGCCCTTATCCAAAGTACTTGGCGACAGTGTAATATATTTTCTTCTTACATTCTCCCATTTTAATAATAATAATTGGATTTGATTTGACCTTATATGTTGTGTACATTTACAGATCACAGATGATCTGAACGCTAAATATCCTCAACTATTGGGTGTATAATATATATTCAAACCGACCAGTTTTCTTACTCAAGTAAGATGTTGCAGAAGCGCATACTAACGGCTTTCAGGCCATAATTCGTAAAAAAGCAGCTTCACTGCTGCAGCGCTTACGAAGCAGCGGCAACAGCCTCCTCAGGACAATCGCGGCGAGATTTGACTGCCCTATTCAGCGACACTGGATAGAGGTAGCGATAGGCTTAAGTTGAATGTATGTTTTATTTTATTTTTTATTCTTATTATTTTAGTTATCTTTGCCTTTTTTTATTTTTTTTTATTTTGTACTAACATAGCATAAGGTTAAATTGTTACTAACACTCTATGGACTTTGTCTGAAATAAATGATTATTTATTTATTTATTTTATATTTTATCGATTGTTTAATAAAAATTTCTGCATTATTAACATAGTCTTATAATCATATTTTACTCGCCAAACTTCGCAGTTTGTTGGCGAGAATCGCTCGTAACATCTTAACGAGCAGTCTAGCGAAAACCTGAAAATTGGTACCTAGCAGATAAGGTATCGAACGAATAGACTTTGAAAAGGCAAATATCCTGAAAGTAGGCTAACTCGATGAAAGGACGTCGCAGTCCGCATTGCGGGAACTAAGTGTATTACGGAAGAAAATGTCGAGAAAGGACTAATATTGAAGTTTTGAGCGGTAATTAAACTCTCTGTGGTTCGCACGAAGCTAAGGTAATAATTCTTTCTGGCTTTATACTATGAAGATTTTTTAGCGATTTGCTGTGTTGGTTATATGGTTATTATTAGAGATGCACCGAATGTAGGTTCAACCGAATACGAATGTTCGGCTGAATATTCGGTCCAAAATGTACTGAACCGAATATTCGGCCGAATCATTCGGTTCAATTCTGCGCGGTAAACAGGTTTCATACATTTTATTTAGCGTATATGTATTGAAATTTATTTAAAAAAACTTGTATTGATTATATACAGTGGTGGTCATATAATTAAGAACGACTATTTAAAAACAAGCTGTTTTTCAAACTTACGAGATTTTTACACTTATTGCATGTCTTTTTGTATCTCTCTCGGTATCGCAAAATTGTTCCACATTGTTGTAGCACACAGTTATAACGTGATTAATTCAATAATATATAGATAAACGTTTTACATTAAACCTTAACATATTATTGCAAACTTACTAGCTGGCCACATAATTAAGAACGCTGGATAGTTTATTTTTTTATTCTAATTTAAATAGAGAACACTGTAATTATTCGCGTAATTTTGGCGCCATTTAGTGCTGTAAAAGTCAAGAAGTTGATTATTTCACATAAAAACATTGGGGAAAAAAAGTAGCGATGAATCTACAAGGGAAGTAATAATAAAACTTCGCGATAAGAATAAGTCATATAAAAAGATAGCCGATCACCTGCAGTGCTCAAAAACGATGATTTCCACGCTGTGAAGCATTTTAACACGTATCAAACAACTTCAAATATTCCACGTGTACCTAACAGAGAAATTCATCTCGGCGAGACGATAGAAATATCGTGCGTTTGGCAAAACAATACCGTTTTAAGAGGTCTAACGAGTTGAGAAAAGAATATTTCGGTGAAAACAACTCTTCAGCGATCTCAGCGAGCACTATCCGAAGGCGTTTGGTAGAAGCTAAATTGAACGGAAGGATAGCAAGAAGGGTACCCATGTTGAAACGGTGTCATAGGCAAGCCCGGCTTGCATTTGCTAGGGGGTATGAAAGCTGGACAGTAAGACAATGGAAAAATGTTCTTTTATACTACACCTGCTTGGAAAGTACCTTGATACTTTATCAAATTTACGGTAGAAAGTACGTCATTGCATATCGAACAAATATGCGGGGAGAAAACGCATCTGAGCGGGAGAGAAAAGTGTATGAAAATCCATTTCTTACGTGGTTTTTCTTTTTTAATTTTGGGTAAGACTATGCGCCGGTAACCTAAATATCAAAAGCCAAAAAGTTTTTACAGTGAGTTTTTATCTCCAAGTTCGCAAAATGACACTGGCCACTAGCTGTGTGTTGGATGGTGTCGGGCTGGCAGTGCGGCCCTGCGGCGGCAAGATAAACAATTTGAAAAAAGAACATGTGAAAATTGCAGACGCCATTCTGCAATAATTTCAATATAAATTTCAATTAGTAAAGATTTAGTTTTTTATTTTCCTCGTAGGTGTAGTAAGCACTATGTATCACTCGAGAGAAAGTGCGATTCCCGATCTCGGGTGTTTTCAAACGACACCCTCGACGGTAATCGGTCACTTTCTCCTCTCGGTGAACAATGTACCTACTATTCTCTGACGAGACAAAAATGTTCTGATGCGAAACGATATTTTCGACACCCTCCCAATACAGCATTCGACAATACAAAAAACGAGTACACAAAAGTGACATTAAAGTATGGTGGTGGAAATGTGAAAATTTGGGGGTGCTTCTCTGGTCATGGTGTTGGACCTGTTAGATTGATAGAAGGAAACATGGATCAATTCCAGTACAAAAATATACTGGAAGAAACAATGTTACCATAACATGCTGAAGACGTGCTTCCGATAATTTGGACATTTCGACACGACAATGATCCCAAGCACACTGCACGCACGGTTAAAAAATCCCTCACATCTCAATCAGTTTCTGGCTTACAATGGCCACCAAATAGTTCAGATTTAAATCCCATAAAAAAATATACGCGTCGAATTGAGGACCTCATCCTTTTTTAGAAGTCGGTTAAAAAGTACTTTTTTTTTTCATTTACAAAAACTATGTACAACTTTCGGAATAAACCAAACTTATTTAGTAATTAGTTAACCTTACTGTTTAGTAATTTTCTTAATATTAACAATTTAAATATTCGGTAATTATTCGTTATTCGTTTATTACATGAAAATATATGCCGAATGTACCGAATACGAATATTCGGCCTAACTTTCGGCGCATTTCTAGTTATTATATTTAAAAAATATCCTAAGTTACAACAAATTATGTACCGTCCCTTCAATGTCGTTATATCCGGTTTCGACTGTATATACTTTTATAGGGATCGAGAATTATGCGGGAAACCCTCACACGCGGACGAAGTCGCGGGCAAAAGCTAGTCATCTATAAAACCAAACAAAAAGTAAACTGTGGTAAATAAATTATTTTATCTTATACTCACTCTTCCGTATCCAAATCAAGTGTGAGGCATTCACCCTTGCTTCCAGTCTTCATCTTGGGACTGCTTATTTTCTTGAGTTTTTTCTTCGTCTTCACAGTTTTCTTGGCTACTGAGGTTATGAGGGTCCCTGAACTCACTGGGAGGGCGGGACTCACGGCTGGGCAGGTCGGCGTTGGTGTGTCTTGGCGAGGCTACGCGGAAAAAAGAAAAATGTTAATATATTTCGGAGTGGTTGAGGTGTTAATGGGTTATTTGAGTAGCGTGATTCAGTTCGGAATAGTATTTCTGGAACTTTTGTTAATTTTTTTTTTTTGTTAATATCCCAGAAATGTGGAAAGTGGTGTGAAGGTCAGAATCAGTACAAATGTTCAATTATTTAGTTTCACACTGAAACTCCACGGGGTTGACGATCATAAGTATGAAAGCTTTTTTGGAATTGACGGAAATTTTAAATATGTATTTTTTATTGATAATAGGCTCGCTTTTGACCACCATCTCACCTGATGTAAGTGATGATGTGGTCGAAGATGGAGAAATTAAGTAATCAATTACAGATTCACACAGAAATTAAGTACCTAATGTTGAAAACTATAAATAAAAAGTCGAATTTTTTACAGATTTTTCACAGTTTCATTGCATGAAAATGTGCCAATTAGCCAACATAATTTACATACAACAAACACTGAAGATCGTTCGAACATTCAAACGCCGGAATTCTCATATATTTTCCGTAACGCAATGTATAGACAATATTCCCGGCGTCTAATTCGGCAATACATTTTAATAATGTACAAGGAAGAACACAGAAATGCGTTTAATATTTCAGTTTATAGCTTGCGGGTGGTACCATAGTCGGCCTTAACTCTGGTTAAAGAATAACAAAGCAGCCCAGTGGGTCAAGGATGTTAGAAATATTTAGATTTAGAACACATGTAGGCAGCCTATGTAAGTGGATTTAAAAATAGAATAGGTAAGTCTTCTTCGTATTATGTTAACTTAGAGAGAATCCAAAGAGGTCGCGCATTAAAAAGTAGGGAACGTTTAATCCGGGTGTTAAATGCGCGGGAATACTCTTTAATGCAGCTGAATTTGTATTTATTTGTTCGTATTTTAGTGAAGTGTCATTAGCGATGTATGTATGTATAGTAACATTTAATTACTGATTTAAGTCCCATTACAATAGATGAGGTTATTGCCATTACAACAGTGCGAGTAATCAAATATAACCATAATAGAATGTGTAATCAAAATTAATTTGACTTTAAAAATTCGAATCACTCGTTTTTAGATTAGATTTTGGATTATTTTCTAAACAACACTAATAGAAAAAAAACTACTAGCTTTAATGGGAAAAGTTTTGATTGTACAGGTACACACACATATATGTATATACAGCCTCATTTATAAAAACTTTTTAATCATTATGCTAAGTTTAAATATCGACTAACAGGTTCTTTACTCCAAGTTTCTGTGGAGAATGTGTACTTATTAATTTTCAAAAATTAAAAAAGGTTCAGTCTGTAACATACTAGAATTTATCGGATTGTACCAAGCTTCTGAATTAAGAATCTTCTAATCACTATGTGAACTAAGCAAATGGTTGGATTTTTTTTTATGAATAAGTCCGATTATGTAGTGCGTTATACCTGGGAAACAGAAATGTATCAGACGCGAAGTGTAATATAGAGGCACTGCACGTCAGATTAGTGAAAGGATGTTATGATTAGTTACAAAGTAAATATCAGAAACGTAAATCGGGATTATCAAGTGATAGAAATAGGTCGAGCAGGAATAAATAGAGGAATTCAGAAATTTACCGGCACCAAAACAACACTGTCCAGTACTTTCGCAAGTCGTTTTGGCAAGCATCACTAGTATCTTAACAAACCCACACTTATTGTAATTTCTTCTTCGTACTAAAGAACGTATCGCTTTCAAATATAACTGCACAAAACATGTCAAGGCTGTCAATACAAAGGTCAAATTTTTAACACCTGAAACTGGTCACTTTAAATATTCAAAACGATTTTTTGTGTAATATTTTCCGTTATAATTACAGCGTAATTGATTAATTAATATGTACAAATTGACAAGAGATAGATTCGGCACGGTAGTAACGGTGATAATGCATCGTATTGACATTTTGTACAGTTCTGGCTTGTGTCCAGGTCTCGTGAATCGATGCCACAATAAAATCTAAAGTGTACAGATTTAAACAGACAATAAAACAAGTCTAGTCGAGATGTAACCAGTAATCATTAAACGTTTTACACCTACGCGATGTCGCGACAAGATTCCCACCGGTATTAACATTTATAATTGAATACAAAAACTTTTTATGACTCACTAAAATCTATTGCAATGAAGTGAAATATTTACTTTGTAAATTGGTTATAAACAACACTTATTTATTTAATAGTTGTACATGGGCGGACTGAATGCAGCAAGGCATTCTCTAGCAGTCAACCTTTGGGTAAGAAAAACACATTGTGGTAGATGTACAAGAAAATAAAATGAAAATAATATATAATATTAATTTACACGTCATTATTTCGCGTTTTAAGTTAAGCTAGATGAGGCCGGTGTTTCCTAACTGGCTACTCTGAGAAGAAACACCGAAACAAGTTATTGTTTATAGAAACACTAATGTTATATTATGTTCTTACATGTAAACTCGTGATCAACATTTTTCTTCGAGCGTCCGCCAAGTTCTGCTGAAATACGCGCCAAAAGCAACAGACGAGCAGGCGCCACCGTCAAGCCTTGGAGATCGATAACTAATTGAAAAGTTTTTAGTATAATTTTCGTATTTCTTGAATGAAAAAGTTTCAGTGTGCGTGTTCAGTGGTATTATGCGATGACAACAATAATTATTGATTTTGTATTACAATCCTCGTAAATTGACTGATGTTTCACTTTTTAACACAACGTTTAAGAGATATTTTACGACTTACGTTTTGCGAAAACTTCTTCCAAACTTTTCCTAGGAAACCCATGCCTTAATCTCCAAGAATACGCGCGTCTTGAACGGAACCACGTCACTGACTAGCCACGGCGATCCCGTCATAACTTCAATGCATGACACACTATGGCTTGGCCATCTCTTGCATAACCTGCACCACTAGATACGTCACAATAGTAAAAAGAAAAACTTCGTCACTTAACCGAAAATATCTTTCGTAAAAGAATTCCACGACTTCCGCGAAGTCTGAAAAATGTAAACAATCGTTTTTTATGCGAGTGATGTAAGCGGGTCGTAAACTTTACTGTATCGTCGCCACCGTTATAATTATGATATTCGATTTTAACTGTTTTTCATGACTGAAATGATATCGGGAATATTAATGGTTTTTTATTGTTTTACGAATGCGTGTAGTGAAGTTTAAAGTTTAGGTTTATTTTACAAGGATTTTATGAATGTGTTTTATGTGTGTTAATGAAGTTTCAGTGTTTTGTTCTCGCGAAAGCTTGATACAGCACGGAACAGCCATGTGGTTGTAATAAACATTAGTATGTTCAACAAGTTTTGAAAATCACTCGATATAATGAATAATTCACCCGTATCACGTCGCGTGCGACCAGACATAACAAATACGTCGTACCTACTCAAAATCAACCGCGAAAAGCACTCCTGTGACACATTTCCAAGACAAATTCAGATTTAACACATAGGACTCGAAGAACGTGGTTTATCTACGTTAGAACGGACTCCTATAGTATAACCACTGTAGAATTTAAACATGACTCATGCCGGTGGAATAAACTAGCGAGACTTGAATAATCTCTTCAGACTAATTATGAATAGATTTTGAATAGTGATGATGGATAAACGATGGAAAAAATGTTTCTGTTACGTAGAAAACGTACTACTGACGTAGTGAACACTAAAACTTTAAGATACTGCGCGTTATACGATTCAGCCAAATTGAGTTTTAAAGAAAGGTGCAGAAAATGTCGATATGATGTGAGTGATTTTCTTTTATCAGGAAATAGCTGCCGCTCCCGTGCAATTGTATTTCCTACCTGAAGAAATAATCGCATATATGTAATTCTGATGTAATAAGATACATTACTGTAAAGATTCATCAAAATCCTTACAGCACTTTTTGCGTAAGAGAGTCACAAACATCCAACTGTCTCAACATTAGTTACGAAGCAGAATACAATATTGTTACGCCAGTCGCTTAGTGAAGTGCGTCGGGAAACTTCGACATAAATCTGGAATGTTCGACACGCTAACGCCATCTAGCGTCGAATAGCAGGAATGAGCATATCTAGTCAAGACACTAACGCCATCTAGCGTCGAATAGCCGTACTATGTATTTCGAGTATTTTCTAGGCAGTATAAACAGTGAGTCGATTTTATACGAATGTTCTCGAACTCATAGACTGGGGTATAAATAGAGCACAAAGGGGCGCAGCGAGTCAGTCTTATTACGAGGCGATTACGAGATATAATCGAAGCTTTACCAGTGAATTTCAGTGCGATTTAAGTGTGATTTAAGTGTTAAGTGACAAGTGTTGTGTGCGAATAATTGTGTTATATTTTTATTTGTGTCTAATTAATTAAAGTGTTAATTTTGGTTTAATTGGCGTTAATTAATTCTATCCCGAACCCCAGCTCGTAACAATTTGGTGTCAGAAGTGGGATAGAAAAATGCCGGTTTTACCGAAAGACGATATGGAAGGTGTAAGGACCAGAAATCAACGCCAGCAGGAGATCGACCAGAGACAGTTTGAAGGCTCACCATCGCCAGCATCGGGTGGAAATCAGCAGACGATGGAGGCGTCTGCGAGTACTTCCGGAGTTGCTCCAGTGACTACGTCTCCGGCTGCATTTGACATGTCTGCATTGATGGCTATGCTGCAGGAACAAGCCAGGAAGAACAGGCCCGCCGCCAGGAAGAGCAGGCTGCTCGCCTCCAGGAAGAGCTAGCCCGCCGCCAGGAAGAACAAGCCCGCCGCCAGGAAGAGCAAGCCCGTCGGCAGGAAGAGCAGGCTGCTCGCCTCCAGGAAGAGCTAGCCCGCCGCCAGGAAGAACAAGCCCGCCACCAGGAAGAGCTGATGCTACTCACAAAGGAAATTAATGCGAATCTTTGCAAGGACCTTACTGCAGTAAAGGAACGAGTGCATCAGCAAGAGGAAAGGATTACTGAAGCTGAGATTCGTATCTCCGGAGCTGAAATCGAGATCGCTGACATGAAAAAAGCTCTGGGTGTACTGAAGTCTGGAGATTTGACTACAGTTCCTGTGGCCACTGCTCCTTCGGTGCGAGGTTTCAAGGTACCTCCGTTTGATGGAAGCTCTTCATGGTCGGCCTATAAGATCCAGTTTGAAGCCGTTGTCAAGGCGAACGGATGGAGCAAAGCACAGGCTATGACGGCGCTTACACTGGGCCTTCGTGACCAGGCCCTAACCATTCTAGAGGCCCTCGGGAAGGAAGTCACCTACGAACAGTTGCTAGAGGCGTTAGAATCTCGCTATGGTGACGCACATCTGGAACACGTATTCCGTGCTCAGTTGAAAGACCGAGTACAACGTAGTACTGAAAATCTACAGCAGTGGGCCCTCGAAATAGAAAAGCTGGTCCGAAAAGCTTACCAATCATCGCCTGCACTCATCGACGGTAATTTGGTCCAGGCGTTTGTCGATGGGATTCGTGACTTGGAAGTGAGGGCTGCTGTGAGACTCGGGCACCATGAGTCTCTGAAGGACGCCTTGGCCCATGCTCTGGAAGTGGAAGCCGTACGACAGGACCATCGAGCACACCGCATCAGGGAAGTGGTGTCATCACCTACCCATGGCATTCGACCAAGGTTTAGCCCTAGGTGCTACGAGTGCGGAGAAAAGGGCCATCTGAGATCCAGTTGCCCGAAGCGAAATAGTGAAAGGGAAGAGAGATCTCAGGAGGGTCAGGTGGCTAACCCAACCTTCCAGCAGCAGGGAAACGAGTAAATGCCAGGACCGCGGGGCGGGTGCTGGCTGGTTTTGAAAAAGCCCCAAGAATTTCGATCACACAAGCCCATGATGGAAACAGCCTAATCATCAAAGGCGAAATCAATAGAACACCTTGCAAGCTGACGATAGATACTGGTGCTTCTCGTACAGTAGTCAGCACTCAACTTGCAAATCGCTCTATTGGGGACTTCTTCCGGAACCACGAGAAAATCCAACTCATGACAGCAACTGGCCAGCACATACCCGTCCGAGGCGAGAAGAAGGTGGAGATGAAACTGGGAGAAAGGACTTTTTGGCATAGAGTCATCGTGGCCGACATAGTGGATGATTGCATCCTAGGTTTGGATTTCATGAGAGACCATCATTGTGAGATCGACATTAACCAAGGAATATTAAAATGTGGCACAGAAGAAATCTGTATGGAAGGTGGATCATCAGGAAAAGTCTACTGCCTGAAGAAAATTACCCTTCGTCCTAGATCGGAAACCATTGTGCCAGTAAGTTTATCACAAAATTTGGGACAAAATCGTCGGTGCTTGTTTATTGAAAGAACGGATAATGATCATCCCTGGATAATGGCACGCACTCTGGTGAAGCCCACAACTACTTCAGTGGTGAGGATTTTGAACCCAAGTAATGAAGAACACATAATTAAAAAGGGAACATTGATGGGCACCTGTGAGGAAGTTGCCTGGATACGCCGGTGCCAAGAAATATCCAGTAGCAATAAACTTAACAGCACATTTAATGTGTCGTCTCTTCTAGAAGGCTGTGACAAGGATCTGTCTGAAGAGGAAGTTGCATTGGCTAAGAAAGTGTTACTTCGGTATGCCGATATTTTCTCTTCCAGTGATGCTGATATTGGAAGGACCGGACTGGTTCAGCACACGATAAATACTGGTAACGAATTACCAATCCGTCAGCGGCCAAGAAGATTGCCAGTTGCACGAGAGAAAGAGGTAGAGGCCATGATTGAAGGGATGGTAAGGGATGGTGTGATAGAACCTTCATCCAGTCCATGGTGTTCTCCCGTAGTGCTAGTCAAGAAGAAGGACGGCAACTTACGTTTTTGTGTCGATTATCGGAGGTTAAACGATGCAACAAAGAAGGACAGTTATCCACTACCACGAATCGACGACACTTTAGACACGCTGACAGGAATGAAGTGGTTTACAACCCTAGATTTGAAAAGTGGCTACTGGCAAGTGGAACTAGATCCTAAGGATAAGGAAAAGACAGCATTTTCTACAGGAAAAGGTCTATGGCAATTCAAAGTAATGCCATTTGGTTTGTGCAATGCGCCAGCAACTTTTGAAAGGCTAATGGAGCTGGTACTCACTGGGCTTATTGGAAACGCCTGTCTGGTATATTTAGATGACATTATTATTGTCGGGCGCTCATTTCAAGATCATCTTAAGAACCTGGAACGTGTGCTAGCAAAAATCCGTGCAGCCAATCTGAAGCTAAGTCCTAAAAAGTGCTCATTTTTTAAACGACAAGTGACTTTCCTGGGCCATGTAGTTTCGCAAGAAGGTGTGCAAACTGATCCGGACAAAATAATCGCTGTTAAGGATTGGCCAGTACCAAAAGACAAGACACAGGTCAGAGCGTTTTTAGGGTTGTGCTCATATTACCGCCGGTTTGTGAAAAATTTCGCTGATATTGCTAAGCCATTACACAAGCTTACTGAAGAGAAGCGAACATTCTGCTGGAAAGAAGACTGCGACGCCGCTTTCCGCGAATTGAAGAAGCGTCTGTGCGATACACCTATTCTTGGATTTCCTGACACTGAGAATGAGTTTATCGTAGACACAGATGCAAGTAATACCGGAATTGGTGGCGTGTTATCACAGCGAAAAGGAGATAAAGAGGTTGTAATAGCCTACTTCAGTAAAGCTTTATCAAAACCAGAAAGAAATTATTGTGTCACGAGAAGGGAGCTACTAGCAGTAGTAAAAACATTGCAGCATTTCAGTAAATATCTGCTTGGTCGAAAATTTTACCTGCGGACCGACCATGCTGCATTAAAGTGGCTTTTGCAATTCAAGAACCCTGAAGGGCAAGTTGCAAGGTGGATTGAACAACTGCAAGAGTTCCACTATGAAACTGAGCACCGTAATGGAAGATCTCACGGCAACGCGGACGCGCTATCAAGAAGACCTTGCCCTGAAGAATGTAAGCACTGTGTTAGGCAAGAAGAAAAAGAAATAGTACCCGTCAAGACGCTGAGAACAGACCTAAGCAATGAGTGGAAAGAAGCGCTACAGCGTGCGCAGCAGAATGACTTAGACGTCAAACCCATTCTTGAATGGAAGAAAGCCGCTGCTCCAAAGCCTAGTTGGCATGACGTCGCTGGAATGAGTACCACAACAAAAAGTTATTGGGCACAGTGGGACAGTTTGGTGATCCACGAGGGAGTACTGTGCCGCAAATGGGAAAATACTCGAGGAGACCATTGTCACCTACAGATGGTCGTACCAAAAGCGAAGGTACCTGAAGTTCTACGGCTTTACCACGATGGATATTCAGGAGGTCATATGGGAGTAAAACGGACTCTGTTAAAGATACGAGAGAGGTTTTACTGGAACCACTGCCGAGACGACGTAGAAGACTGGTGCCGCAAATGCACTAGTTGTGCAGCAGTTAAGGGACCTCAAACACGCAGTAGAGGAGCTTTAAAGATCTATAATGTGGGAGCCCCATGGGAACGGATAGCGCTGGATGTTGCGGGACCATTTCCTGAGAGCGAGAGTGGGAACAGGTACTTTATGGTCGTAATGGATTATTTCACAAAGTGGCCAGAAGTTTTTGCCATTCCTAATCAGGAAGCTACCACAGTGGCAGATAAATTGGTTAACGAAGTATTTTGTCGCTACGGAGTACCCTTGGAAATTCACAGCGATCAAGGAAGGAATTTTGAGTCACAGGTATTTCAGGAGACATGTCGAGTAATGGGTACTCATAAAACCAGGACCACTTCATATCACCCACAATCTGATGGAATGGTGGAACGTTTCAACCAGACATTGGAGAGATATCTGGCTAAAGTTGTGGAAAGCAGGCAAAAGGATTGGGACAAACACATTCAGCCGTTCCTTCTGTCATACCGAAGTGCAGTTCATGAGAGTACAGCTGTTACACCTGCTTTCGTGAACTTCGGACGAGAGCTTAGGTTGCCTGCAGATCTAATCACTGGAATACCGCCGGATGCACCTTGTAGTGTAACAGACTACGCGAGTGAATTGCGAAACAGAATGAACGACATATACGAGCATGTCAGACAATCCGGTCAACAAATGTCTCAGAAGGTGAAGACTCGTTACGACCGAAAGATGAACAATCAAGGATTTGATGAAGGCTCATTCGTCTGGTTGCATAATCCGGTGCGCAGCAAAGGAAAGTCACCGAAATTACAGGCAAAATGGGATGGACCATATCGCGTTGTGACTAAGATTAATGACGTCACTTATCGGATCCAGAAAGGTCCACGAGCTGCGCCAAAGATTGTTCATGTTGATCGACTGGCGCGTTACTACGGGTCTAATGATGCTCGGGTCGAGCATGTCTTAGGAGGGGGCAGTGTTACGCCAGTCGCTTAGTGAAGTGCGTCGGGAAACTTCGACATAAATCTGGAATGTTCGACACGCTAACGCCATCTAGCGTCGAATAGCAGGAATGAGCATATCTAGTCAAGACACTAACGCCATCTAGCGTCGAATAGCCGTACTATGTATTTCGAGTATTTTCTAGGCAGTATAAACAGTGAGTCGATTTTATACGAATGTTCTCGAACTCATAGACTGGGGTATAAATAGAGCACAAAGGGGCGCAGCGAGTCAGTCTTATTACGAGGCGATTACGAGATATAATCGAAGCTTTACCAGTGAATTTCAGTGCGATTTAAGTGTGATTTAAGTGTTAAGTGACAAGTGTTGTGTGCGAATAATTGTGTTATATTTTTATTTGTGTCTAATTAATTAAAGTGTTAATTTTGGTTTAATTGGCGTTAATTAATTCTATCCCGAACCCCAGCTCGTAACAATATTATATCCGACACTTAACAATAAAATGTTTTGTGTGAAAGATGTATCAACTCGGTTGATTCCAAATTAAATGGAACAAGAGAACCGTGAATTAGGCAAACGTAATTAAGGATACCCTACTCATGAGTGAATCGACAATCAACGCAGGGGATAGCTGAGGATCGAGTCACATGGCTGGGATGGAAGAGACTTAGTCCAGCGGTGGACTGCTGTAGTCTAAAGATGATTATAGTTACTTCATGACCAGCGGACTAAGTATGTACTTCGAAAACTATCGGTGCCTCTTTCACACTCATCTACAAGTTTGGTGCATGTGAAAGAAACAAAGCGACAGTTTTCGAAAACGACTATATTATTTCAAACTCATACTAAGACACACAGGACGAACTTCTAACTACTCTTGCGCTCTAGGCGTCTCAATCTTGTACAATATGTACTGAAGCCTGTACTCTTGCCTGCCTGATGCCTGGGTCTATTTTCAAGGGTAAGCAAAGCTTGCCCAATTATGATCCGTGGATAGGTTGACCAGCTCAACATATCGAGTCCACCCGACTTTAGTTCATCCGTGATCATGGCACTTGCAACAGTGCTGAAATATTGGCAACTCGAGACAAGAAATACACCTGGTAAATATCACGTTGTAAGTTCTCTAATGATAACGAGATTGCTCCGTGTTAATTGTGGATCTTTGACAATCATTACTGGGAGTCAAAAGCCAGAAAACTAGTCTTACCAACAGGTATCGTGTTACCCAGGCTAATGGCTTGTGGACGTCAGGTAGATCCTCCTTCATGTGAAACAATTGTACCCAGCTGTATCCAGTTAAACTAGGTGCCTATTCCAACACAATTGTGTAGAGGCTTAGCCTAGCTTAGGATGACAATGTACGTCATCATCAATTTCTGCTGAATAGTTTAGATCCATCGTGAGGCAACTCTGACTATGTAGTTCAGTTTTAATAGTTCAGCAGTGAGGAGCCTAGTATTTTAGTGTTGCATTTTATTATATTACTTAGCGGATTAATTTTGTTATAAGGTACGATGGGGTTGACATAATATCCTTATTGGATAAAAACCCCAAATTAAAAAAATATATAGTTATAAAAAAGAGGCAATTCTGTCACCAGTAAACATCAAATAAGCCGTTTAACTCAACCGGAAAATATTTCAGGTAAATGTTAACAACTTCACTGCTTCAATGTTTAAATTAAGACGTGTTTTCGACTAAAATATCATGACGATATCATGCGATAATGACACGCAATTAATTTCTCTCAATATTACGTTAACGACGTCTGTATTCGCTTTCAAATGATTCTAAACAGTATTACATTTGTATTACTGAACATTATCATTAATCACATGTTCAAGGCACTTTAGACGTTGTACTGAAACATGGAAGGCGTTTTCTTACAGAGAAGATTCAGTTTCAGTTAAAGATATTTTTTTATGGATGATAAGTGTTCGTCTAATGTTGACTAAAATTGATTCATAAATTCTTGAAATTAATTACAGCAGATTTATCACTGTTTTACCGGTACAAATTGACACAATACACAGGTTTATGGGTAAAGTAAGTCAAATTACCTTGGCCAGTGTTGTTGGATAAACGACTTTATACATGGCAGGCGAACCTTTATGTATCAATGTGTCACTTTTTCTAAAGAAATGTTTAATGAGATCAAAGACGTGCCGTCAAATAATTTTGGTTTTGTGATTATTGGACAAATAATAGATAGAACTCAAAACC
Organism: Tholera decimalis; assembly: GCA_943138885.2. Taxonomy (NCBI): domain Eukaryota; kingdom Metazoa; phylum Arthropoda; class Insecta; order Lepidoptera; family Noctuidae; genus Tholera; species Tholera decimalis. Next base: position 30,977,958 of record OW964569.2, on the reverse strand, counting down.
CTACAAAAAGGGCACATTTTGCAACATTTCTCTTCGAATACTGTGTAGCATAGGGTCACTCCGGTTCGCTCATCATAAAATAACTACTTCAACTTTTTTTCTTAGTGCATAGTTTTAGCCAATTTTCTTTGTTGTAGTTTAAGAGCAAAAATTTTCTTATAAATTTCGTGATCGATCACGTGCCCAAAATATGCACGCGTGCCATAGGTTCGCCATCCCTGACTTAGTATATCACTTCATAATCAGCCTATTACTACGTTTCCACTGCGGGGACACAGGTTTCCTCTTTATGCGGGGAAATGGGACCACGCGGGCCCAGTGTGGGTTGGTGGATATTTCGTGGACTCATCTGCTTAGCCCAACTATGTAGGGGTGGGTTTTTAGTAGTGTAGTTTCCGTCTTACCGGATGTATTTGAGTATTTGTGTTACATGGAGCGCCTGCCTATTCGACGTCCACAACCCAACAGCTTGGTAACACAATACTTCTAGGCCAGGCCAGTGTCAGATTTCCTGGCTTTTGACTACCCGTAACGACCGCAGATGTCTAAATGACAGCCGGTGGAATGTGGATACTTCATGGACTATTTGATAAATTAAGAAGCATCGATAAAGGCTATGCAAACACGTCTAGCAATGTAATTTATTGAGAGCCATCGTTTCTTAATAATCCACCGGTTTGTCAGTAGGTATGTTGTCTTTTGGCTGATCACTTTCATGATTTCGCGAAAGAGCATCACTCAGCGAACGGCCGCCTACGTAGCGCGTGTTTCGTCGCTAAATGCACATGACTGTGCTGCGTTTACGCATCGCTACTGCAGTATCATATAACGACGCCGGCCGCCGCCCGCAGATACCGGTGAGACAAGAATCATGCAGGAAATATACTATAATGTTTCAATGTTCTTAGCATTACCAGTCTACCTGGACGCAGCTGAATACACGGCTACATTATCTGGGTAACACCATTACCCCTTGGCAAGACGGACTATTACCACTGCTTTTTTATCCGAGGGGAAAATTATCAAATGACTCCTTCCGCTCTGGGTGGAGCTGCTAAAGGGAGTGTCAGACTTCCCTACTGATTAAAAACCCACCCTTCTATCTTTTGTTTTAGTTATCCTTATGTGCCGGGGCCGCGGTATCTCGAGAGCATTTCTGCAACCCCGGATTACCAATGCTACGCTTTGAACATTTTGTGATGATGAATGTATGACGTAGGTATGATTCTGACGTAAAAGTAACGTCAATTTTGTAGAAGTGAATTGTTCATTCGATCATTTTAAACAACACGTAACACGAAGAACTAATATAGGACCTACGCTTCTTAATGGAACGCCCATACTAATCATGAGATGAAACAAGAAAATAAGGTAACAAACGCACTGCGCCTTTTTATCACGAGTACGTTTTACTATGCACTGGATTTTCAACAAATGCAAATCGGCTCAACGCCGCGAGCTGAAAATATATTGCAGTATCTAATTTTAAAGAAACATCACAATGTCGTAAAGAAAATGAGTAGGTATCTTTTGGGAGAAGTCAAGTTTATAAAATTGTGTCGTGCGACATTACCAATATAACCTAGAATATCATATTTCTCACTAAAATGTTTAAAATTATATAGTAAAAAAAACTTATTTAAAAAGTCTAAAAAACCCGACTGCTCAACTGAAGTGTAAGAAACAAGCACATTTTTATTTTTAAAAGTGACAAGCAGGCGGGACCCAATTGAACATATTTTTTTAAAATGGGATGGGTCCGCCTGCTTGTCACTTTTAAAAATAAAAATGTGCTTGTTTCTTACACTTCAGTTGAGCAGTCGGGTTTTTTAGACTTTTTAAATAAGTTTTTTTTTTACAACTTTTTAGTTAAAATATTAATTAACAATTTTTTAGTTTTCCCGGTCGTGTCACATTGGCACTCCACCGGATTCAGAAAGTGAGTCCATATTTTTAAACGTTCTCATTGTGTAATTTTGCTAGTATTACACTAATGATAAACATGATATACCTTTTTGAAATCCTTATGTTAAGCCCTTTAATTTGATACCCATATTGTAGTATTTGAAAAAAATATTTTTTTTTTTCACCATGTATAATGGCTTCGCACAGCCGCCATGTTTAATTTTTTTAAATGTCACCTATCTAAGAACACTTGGGCTGTTAAGACAAATCTAACGATACCTCAATTGTGTGAATCCGTTCAGGGGTTCTGGAGATATGAGGTAATAAAGAATATTACAAACATACATACATACATACATACAAGATACGCGCGAAAAACATAACCCTTCCTTTGCAGTCGGGTAAAAACATAATAAAATTAGACAATCGCATCGCTCCGCCTTATTCCCGTAACTAATAAAATTATGAACAAAATACAGTTAATTTTTCCGATAAACCTATATGAAGTACTTTTATGGTTAGAATTTTTTTTATAAAATTATGAGTTTAAGCGCAGAAGGCCTTAGTCTCAAAATGGCAACTGAGTTCCAAAAGGTCTAGTTCTTTAAGAGAATTGGCCATTTAAAGAACTAATTCTTTGATTGGCCAATTCTCTTCGCTTTTAGTGAATTTGCCATTTTCAGAACTAGTCCTTTTGTGACTCGGCTGCGATTTTGATAAGATATTCTGTAAAAGAAAAATAAGATACGTTCGGAACTCTCCGCGAGACTTCTATCAATCATAGACAGTATTTAAACAGCAAAGACGTCTTAAAAAAAATGTCTGCACATTGCCGTATCCGTCAAAGTTATAACGCACCCTAACGTGATCGTAGAAGAATAAAACTGTATAAACAACTACGCTGTACTACATAATGTACTTACCACCTCCATCATAGGCTCCACATGAACAGTTTCATTGATAGCCGTGGTCCTCAATAGATGCATATCGTGTTCATGGTCCTTTATCACCATCACTTCCTTCCTAGGGCGGGGTTGTTTAGCATTGGCAGAAGTTTTATGTGGACTTTTCAAAGGAGCTGTGTTGCCAAGGCTTGCGACAGCAGATCCGTACGAATATCCAAAGCCAGCGCTATCTTTGGCGCGTTTCGTGTTCGTCGATTGATAGGATAGGCGACTAGAAAAATAAGAACAGATTGTTTAGTAACAATGAGAGATCACTCTGAATTTTTGTTATTTATTTACACTTCAAGCAGATAGGTACAAAGGGGGACTCAATGTCATGGGGTTCTCCAGTCAACCAATACAAAAGTAGTTCATGCAGTCAGAATACACACACAATACATGAGAAATTGCTAATAGGCTATGGTTTATGAAAACAACAACAGTTTCAATTAAATAAGTTCGAAGTTGAGTTACACAATAACTGACAAATGCTTGGACTGTCTAGACAGGTCTGCTCATATCTGCATGCTCCTTTCCTCAAGACACAAGAACCAATACGAATTATACGGACTTTAAAAGAGATGTTGACCTCTGAGTTTGTTTCGTTGTTTCTCTCAGAGTAGTTAGTTAGGAAAACCGGCCTCATCTAGCTTAATTTAAAACATGAAAAAATTATGTGTAAAAGTGTTATTTATAACCAATTTACAACATAAATATTTCGTTTCATTTCTACAAGACTACATCATTCATTAACCAATATGGTCACCATTATCGTGCTGCAGCATGTAATCTAAAAAGACCCCTTTTATTTTTTAATGGTGTTCCTTCCCAGAGTAGTCAGGTAGGTACCACCGGTCTCAACTGCTTTAAATTTTCTTTAAGCCAGCCCTTTTTTATTGATAAACGCAAAGGCTTAGAGATAGATAGCCTATAAATTCAGATTGGAAATATTCTCTTCGCATCTACCCATAGGGGGCATGTCTACAGAGTAATAATTCATATGAGAAGGACAGTGAAAGATTTCTCTAATAAGTCTACATCGTATCATCTCTCTCTCACATTCCAAGACTGCAGGAACATTGAAGTTTACTCATAACAGTTTTATCAGCATCTTAAGAGATTATCTTTAATTGTCTAATAGCTGTGGAAAACATTATGATTGATTAGCTCTAGCTCATCGCTTAATGTTTAGTCTGTTATTATCTAGCACTTGTATGATTATTAAGAAAATAATAAGAAAATTGAACACAACAAACAAAAAGGCGGGATTTAAAACAAAGATTGATTTACGAGAATGTAGCTAGAATAGGTACTACTAAAACCAATTTATTGGTAACTACTGTTATTAGTTTCATAAAAAAAACCACAGAGTTTAATGATTTTTAACCTACATGTCCTGAAAATAGAGCTCAAATTACAGGTTTGTATCGCATGCGTCAATATTATATTAACGTTATACGCGCGTCATTGCCAAACATTCGTCATTATGTGGCTACAAAAATCTAAGTAAGCGTGAAATAATGAAATCTAGGCCACACAACACAATTTTTATTCATTAAACTTCTAAGACTTTTTTAATTAAAATGAAGTTATTAAATTACGATTTCAGTTATTATATATTTTTTTTTCAAAATACCTAATTTCATATTAATAGGGAGGATTTCAAAGTGAAGACTGAGTACTATATTGTTTCCAGTCCATTGAGCAGATAATGTGAACGAACACCTCACATAATCCTTTTAACATAGTGACCTACTTAACAACTAATAATAGATACTGTCGGGGTGGGTGTATGTATCTTAAAATATATCACCTTTTCCTATACATATGAATTTTGTATAAATACAGGACTACAAAAGTCAGCATTTTATAACATTTGCAAGAAAAAATATGCAATCTTAATTTTAAAGCATTTCTTTAATTTTCTTCATAAAACTGATATTTTATCTATTGAGGAAGTCAATAGATAAAATATCAGTCTTATAGATAGATAAGAAACGCTTACCATAGCATGACCTCTGATAATAAGGACACATATTTTGATATTAATTAGCACTTCAAACTCTATAATTTTAGCACATATCGAACCGTCTCACTTTATTCTAAAATGTTATTATTTGAAATTGTCCATTTTACAATATAGTGTCATACAACCAACTTCATTAATGTCATAAAATCAAACTTTAAATAATAAAATAACCTATTGATAAGATACTGACATAGTAACACATATAATTAAAACTATTATGAGTAATCTGAGCATGTGTATAACCTAAAAACAATAGTGTCTGCCAAAAATAAACACACTTCCTCATAACAAAATCCAGTACATAGTATTAATCTTAGTATCCAAACAACACTTGAAACATTACCTTTGATTATTCCCTTCGATTTATCAACAACTAAGTTCAACACATAACTCACAAAACAAATCGCATTTCAACATGCACAATACCTCTAATAATTGTGAAAGACAAATCAATTTATTCAATTCGTCTATCTATTCCATTACATGCAAAATCTAGTTATAGAAAAAGTATACTATATACTTTTATAAACCACTTGCTGTTTTGATAAGCAATTACATGGTTCCCACAAACAATAATGATAACAGATAAGGGTAACCACTTACTTATCATACCCTGGTATGGGAGATCCTATGTTAAAACTGCAGTACAAGTTGTCAGATTCGCTGGCAGCTCTTTGTCTTCTGCGACCTTCTAAGGTAGCTTTGGATTCTGATTTGTTCTTAGGTTTCTTAAGTATACTGTGTAGTGGTGAACTTGGTAATGGGTTATTGAGTATTGATTTCAAAGGCTGTTTTGCAGCCTGCACCTCCATCATTTCCTGGTCAACTTTTTCTAGTAGTTCCTCAACTTTTGGCAAGCGGTCATCTATTTTAGTATTAGAGAGTGTTGTAACCAGAAAAGGCCTTCCTGGGCTTTTTGGGTATAATTTTGATCTTACTGGCTGATAACTGGGGACAAATAAAGAAATCAGTTGTGATGTTATTGTTTCTGAATTACTTGAAACATGTTGCAATTAAATATGTAACAATTTCTACATAATTTAGACAGGGGATCTGAGACTAAAGCCTGCTTGGATAACTATGTAAGGTGTAGAAAGCATGCAAACTTTTACTCTATTTGTTGACATTAGGTTAGATAATCGAGCAGTGACAAGCAGTACAAGCGTATAGGTTATGTTATGAAGCTCACCCATGGTACCTGTCCTGCTCATGTGCCATGACGTAGTCCCCGTTCTCAGCAGCCGGCAGAGAGCACTCGTGGCGAAACCTCGCGGTCGTGTAGTGTGGCTCGCTATTATTCAGCGTGAAATGACTCTTGTTGGACAGGGCTCGGTGATAGCGACAGTTACCGTCCGCTGAGCGGTACGTCTCGCGACTCACATCCTCGTACGGCGAGCGATCCACCCCTTCGCTGCGGCAGCGACGCCGCAATATGCGCGCTGGTTCTCGACCAGAACTAGACCAATCCAAAACCGACCCTAAGGGATCGCATACGTCGAACCCGGCTTCGTAGCTTGGGCACGCTCTTCTACTATCCATATCCGACCTGCCTAATCGCGACGCATCGTCGAATGTCCACATGGATTGTGCACCAGGAATTTCACTATTACACTGCTAATTTTACTGAGAACCACTGAAACATGAACTTTTATCGGCGTCGACGAGGCCAGGGGGCGACAGGTGACAGATCGCCATTCGACAACCGCGATACAACGTGCCAGGACTCCCGCCAAAATTGAAAGAAAATTAAGTTCTTTTTATAAATAAATTTGCAAACCTTCATGAACGGATTCTCCTACACGGATTACGCTTTGACACAGTCACTCGCTTTGCAACGTTAATTTAATAATGCCCGTAGTAATGGCGATCGTGGTACACTCAAATCCTCTAGTGTTTTTTCAGTTGTTGTTTACCTAAATAGGTAAACAACAGAAACGTTAGTGACCCAATCACAGGGAGCTGTATTAATTTACTGGACTTAAAAATATTGCGAAACGGCGTCACATAAAATATCGATCTCGAAAGGGATATTGAAAAGAATTTTTTAAAACACTTGACTTGATAATTTATTTCTTTCTCTACACATATTTATAGCTTGGCTAGAAAATATCGTTGCTTGTGGACATATTCTGTCACTTTCTTATCGAAGCTCCATAAATAAGTGCGAAAGAGTGAACATATTAGTTCACTATGCTGCCGCGAGTGTGTTTGAATCTGTTTGGTTGGTAAATGAGCGTTTTCAAAAAAAAGTGTACCCCTCCGTTTTCGGTTGTCCCTTGTGTTTGAAGTATTACTAACAAGTAATATGATATGATCTGGTGAATATTTTGATGACTAAGCATTAAACAACTTTTAAACTAGTAATTGAAATGCCACAAATATGGAAAACAAGAGAGCAATTAAAATAATGACAAATTTTAATCAGCAGGAAGTCAGTTTTTAACGTGTCCCCCACTCGAATTTCTCGATGTTAAAAGCTATTCTGAAAAATTTTTGTACGTGATACATTGACTTTTTGGTACGGCTTGAAAGTACTCTGACTCGTCTATCGTCTCCGATACTTTTTAATTAAAACCTAAAACACACAGAAACATAATTCAATATCCAAACAACATGTAAAAAGTGGTACCGACCGGACATGACAGGTTTGTCACGGCTAAAACTGCTATTTAAATAATAAAAAAGGATTTTTTTATTTCTGAACTGGAAACATTAACCTTACAGTCCACCGTTCGAAATTAATAAAAACTAGTTGTGATCACGAAACCTAGTAAATAACACGTCTATTTTGTTGTGCCACGAACGTCAAGATTTCTTGTGTCGGATTTGAGACACAATAACTGCTGATTCCGGTAAGTTTACATCATTTCACAATATATAAAAGATTAACAATTTTATAATGTAATCATAATATAGTTAATAACAAATTTAGTGTAAATGTTTTCGTTAGAATACAGTTCAGAATATTATAAGGGAAGAGAGCGTCACGTCAGTTTTGCGACTTTTATCCCGTGACCTACAAGGCTGACCAGCAAAGTCGCAAAACCGACACCATAAAGCAAGGTTTACATTAAAATTTAGAGTTGTTTATTTATTTACTTTTTGTATTATGTCTATCGGTCTGTTTCAATAGTAGTGGGTTATTTTTTTAAATAAGTATCGTTTACTTACATAGGTTTATTAAGTATTACGTACGTAGAACTTTTTAAAAGTTTTTATATCACTATTCTTTAAAATTCTTGTTATTTTTAAATCGTTAAATACATTTTAGGATCCACGATGCCACTTACTAGTGCAGAAAGGTCTAGGAGGTATAGAGAAAAAATGAAAAAGGAAAATCCTGACAAGCTTGAGGCACAAAGAATAAAAAATTTACTAAGAATTAAACAAAAGAAAATAAAAATTACAGAAATGACTCTAGAAGAAGCTGAGAACAGGAGAAAAGTTTGGCGAAAAGAAAAACAAGCTAGTAGACAGAAAAAAAAGGAAAGTGTTCAGGATAGTGTCAACGTGGCACCTAACGACAATTTGCAATCAGAAGATATAGCATCAGCATCTCAAACTCATTGTATAAAAACTATTCAATACCTTAAAAAGAAAAATACATACCTGACGAATAAATGCAGATGTTTCATGGCATACAATTTAAAACTAAAAAGACAGAAAGAAGCTTATAAAAAACGTAACCAAAGGCTTTTGAAACAGAACAAAGACGAAGTAAATTATTTGGAAACAGAGTTATTAAAAATAAAAGTAAGGAATGAAATTTTAGAACATACATTAAAAAAAACGTATCAAAGTTGCACTAAGCGAACAGAAAAACAGACTTTAAAAAGGCTCGTGAAAACTTCCCAAAACAAAAAGATTATTACAAAAATGCTAGGTTTACAAGGCAAAGTAAGAGAAAAAAAGAAACGCACAAAACCTACAGAGATCGCAGAAATAAGAAAATTTTATATGAGAGATGACATCAGCCGCAATACAGCAGGAAAAAAGGAAACAAGAACCAAAGATAAAACCAAAATACAGATTCGATACTTATGTGATACACTAGTGAACACTTTTAATAAATACAAAAGTGAGGGAGGCCGCTACGGATTTACAACGTTTTACAGGAGCAAACCATTTTTTATTCTTTCGCCAGGAATAAATTCGAGAAATACTTGTTTGTGTCCCAAGCATAGTAATATAGACTATTTACATACAGCGCTGGTAAAACACGGGATCATTAGTGGCACGAGAAAAGACGCCTTAGAGAATATATGTTGTGACACAAACAACTACGACTGCATGTACCATACATGTCGCCAATGCAAAGATAGAAAGGTACAGTTTAATCTGGCTACAGAGGAGAAATTAAACCAGGAAGTAGAATGGCTGCAATGGGATAGGAAAGAACATACATATGAAAAGAAAGACTTAGTGTCAACGAAAGAAGTCAAGACCATGAGAACCGAAAAAGTGATTAAAAAGGGAAGCATAAGGGAGTTAAAATCTAAATACGAAAATGATATGATCCTATTTAAAAAACACCATTTTAACAATATCCATATGCAGAAACAATATCAAAAGGCTGTGTCCGAGCTGAAAGACAACGAATGTCTAATTGTGTGTGACTTCTCGGAATCTTACGAAGTAAAAATGGCAAATGAAGTTCAAAGCATGCACTTTGGCGCCTCCAAACGTCAAATATCTTTGCACACAGGCATGGTATATCTAAAAACTGAAGCGCAGTCTTTTTGTACGATGTCAGACGAGAGCAGCCACCAGCCACCCGCGATTTGGGCTCACCTATCTCCTATAATCGAAATGGTAAAAACAAGAACACCGAATGTAGAGATATTTCATTTTTACACTGATGGCCCCTCTTCGCAGTACCGTCAGAAGAACAATTTCTACTTACTTGCTCACTTCACAAAGACTTATGGGTTCAAGTATTCGACTTGGTCATTTTATGAAGCGCATCATGGCAAAAGTGTAGCTGACGGAATCGGTGGCAGCGTGAAACGAAGTCTAGATAAAAAAGTATGTCTTGGAACCGATATAGTAGATGCAAAAGATGCTTATAAAGTGTGCAAAGATTGTTTGAAAAAAACCAAAGTGTTCCTCATCTTAAAAAGCGATATTGACAACATATCAAAAATATTGCCAGCTAAACTACCAGTTCTCAAAGGAACTATGCAATTGCATCAGATAATAACAGACAAAAATGACAAATCCAAAATAGCATATAGAGATGTAAGCTGCTTTTGTGGAGAACAAAGAGGACAGTGTGAGTGTTTTTCTCCAAAACCTCATTATGTGATAGATCCTAGAATAGCTTTTGATAGTATGGATGGTATGGATCCAGTTGATTCCTTTTTATTGTCTTCAGCTGTGATGAATCTACCCTTTGATCAACCTGTAGATATTTATGACGATCAAACGACAGCAGAAATTGGATCTAACTTCTCTTTATCCATCAATGAAATAATTGATACTGTTGAAATAATTGATACGGAGAAGCTTCCAATAATAAGCGTACAGCAATTGGAAGAATATTTACCTACAAATGAGATTAGTTCCACAAATGAACCTAAAATAAAGATATTAGAAGAGAGGAGGTTCTTTCCAAAATCAAAAAAGGTCTTAACTGAAATTCATCGTAATTCTGTTGACAATAACGTTCCAAGCACTCAACGTTGCAAATTTAAAATTCCATCAATAAAGGGTGTCCAATGTCAGAAATGTCTGACGACCATCTCGGGACAAAAACGGACATGTATGGTTTGCAAAAAAATGTATTGCAGCGAATGCATTGGTCAGCAAATATATCCTGATTTCATATGCGATCCATGTCTAGAAAGCTAAAAAAATAATGTAGGTATTAATTTCTTCAGTACCTAGTATGAAATTACTTCGATCATAATTTTTTTCTCAATTCTAAAGAAATCCATTGAATTTTTTTTTAAGTAGCTACGCAATTTCCTATATTAATGTATTCTTATGTAATTAAGTGTAAGTATTTGCTAGATAGTTTGATAGTGTAATATTTGTTGCACCTTTACTTACTTTGTTTTCTTTTTTTTTCAGATTGATCTCCTTCATAAGAGCTACACCATGGTTATTTATTACGATATTGATAGAGTTCTAGCAAGATATGATTTTGAACAGTGTTACTACAATCATATTAAATGGCCTTGGCCTGTGACTCACTTTATCATAACTGAATATTGCTATGGATGTCGACAGGAGCTACATACAAATAATGCACAAAGACCGACGCATTTAGTGCTAGCCATGACTAGAACTGATATTTTTAACTTATTGAAAACTTCATGTTTTTGGTGCAATGATTGTCAACTATGTATTTACGATCATTTTCCTGCTGAAGAATGTGTAATTTGTTGGAATTATTGACTCGTTTTTTTTTTTTCATTTTTTAGTTTTCAGATTTATAATTTGGTTTAAGAATCGTAAGCATGTTATTTCTTTGTTTCCGCCTAATAATACATGGTGCCCATGATGAGTGCCAGTTTTGATTTATTGTTAGCAAATGCTGTAATGATAACTTTAAGTATTATTTTAGTAGGTGCAAAATACCTACCTGTTGTTTGTTGTTACTTAATTGTGGTTTCATTTATAGTAGGTTTTCATTTATATCCTTTATTATTTACTTGATTATTTAATAACTGTCACCTCTACCTATTTTTATATTATTTTTGATTACAAGAATAATGTTTACGACTGACAAATTATGTAGATCTCAGATTTAACCTTGATCTCAATTTTTTAGAGTAATTAATATTATTAATATTAAAATAAAAGTATACTAAGCGTTATTTAATTTTTGATAAGAGAAAATAGTGCCAAAAATGTTGTGATATTATGTAACACCTAGTAGGTACACTTTAACTGAGACCAATGTTGATTTTTAATAATAATATAATGTTTATTAAAAGAATAACTGATCATAGAATAACACAATTTGTACTGCTGAGATTTATTAATTTTATAGGAATTCAGAAATGCCTTAAGCAAAGGTTGTGAAAATATTTTAGGTATTACTCGAGTTGTAAAAGTAACAACTAATTTAAATTTGTGATTATTTTGATACTTGAAATTTATTATACTTTATGGCTGACTTTCCCCTATAATATTATACATTTAAAATATATTTCTCTTTTATTTTATTCTATCGCATGAGATTTCTCTCAAAAATTTATTCATGTAAGCCCAGACTTATAAATAATGGACTGTCGGTTTTGCGATTGTCCTGTGTTTTGCGACGAGAGAATTCTTAGTTTTTGTCATTTTTTAATATGAAAGGGTACAAATTACTTAATTTCAATATTTAAAGTAGTAATATATGTTTCGAAAGCAATGATGTAGTTTCTCGGTGAAACTACTTAACCATTACATAATATCAAAAAAGTAACGTTACTAACATCAGTTGTGACGAAACCGAACTTAAAATTAGCATATAATTCACATCTTATAAATCTTTTCACTATAATGCCGTGGTTTTTAAAAAAAATATTATTATCTTCAAAATAGAATTAAAATAATTTGTGTGTTTCTTCAAAGTTGTAAGATATTTAGCTTTTAAGATAGTCGCAAAACTGACATTTTTTTTCCACAAAGCCAGTTTAATTTTATGATTTCTCGTAAAATAGCTTCCTATTCAAGGAAATAAATATAATTTCATAAATTGCAATACATGTAACTTATATTCTAATCAAAAAACCACCGAAAATATTACATTTAAAATCTGACAATAAATTCGGACAGGGTACACTTTATTTTGAAAACGCTCAAATACGAGTTTTCATTGAAGATTATGGTGGATAGAAACGCATGGTTACAATATTTATTAGACAATGGGCATGCTGTCTGTGTCGTAATAATAAGTAAAGGTTTTAAATAAGTCTTAAATATTTTAAGACACATAGCCTCTAAAGCTTTTCTTATAAATCAATGTTTCAACTTTAAGAAGATTTCAATAGAAGGACCTTGAATGAGAGCGAACAGTTTACAAACAATAATAGATCAAAGATTCACGTTCACGTCATTCGCGGACTCTGGGTCGTGTTTTTGGTAATACTAATAACTAATCGAGAATACCATCTCGAATTCTCGACATGATACGAAGGAATCATTTACTAAATATGAGCTATAAGCATTTTTTACCGATGAATTTCAGTTATCTTGGAAATCCCTCCGGCTTATTTACCTTGACGAAGACCAGACAATATTCCTAAAATTTGAAAAAATTTGGTCACACTAGGGCTCATATTATAGTACTCTATGCTAGGGCTTGAACTCCTAACGCTGAGATACACCTACTAGAACTGCATTGAGTCCAGTATTCTTGAAAATCTTATGTTAATAGATAAATGATATCTTAATAAACGTATAAGCTCTATTTAGCGACAAATCTTCGGAGGAGCCACACTAGGCTATTAGGCTTCTACTGTATACGTACGTTGAACTACAAATTTCCTCTCTTGCCCTACCCAAAATTCATTTTAAATGTTTAAAACAGACAAGACTAACGGAAGATATATTTTTACAGTGCAGTGTAATTCAGATGAAATGATGATGAGTACCTACACGAATATTACGGTACATCGCGGTATTAAAATTTGCCCCTTTCAGCGTGTAGTGCCATCTCCTGGCTTGACCACGGTCATCGATCTGAAATCGAATCACACCCAGATTTTGTTGTGAATTAGTCACTAATAATATCCGAATTAATGTCATTTCGTGGTTTAAAAAGTATAAGCGTACTTTGTTGACCAAGCCAGAATAGCATGCTTTCTGATGTTTGCTCCGAGGCCGAGACTAGCTTTGAACAACTCAGCTGCTTTCTCTCTATATCCCAAAAAGGCACTGGCATTCCCACGCATCAACGAAACACAGTGAACTGCTTGACGTCGAACTCCGGTGGGAGGGTGGTCACGAGCCAGGCGGGCGTGAGCCCTACCACCGCAAAGGAAGAATTAGTCAGTCACTAAAGCTCATGGGTGTGACTGTCTAGGATGCGCCGAGCGCTCGGTTCGGTTCTAGAGACTAATAGAACAGGTTGCGCTACTCGGGGAGGCTTCTTCATGCATCCCAAAACTTTGTTGGCCCAGCCAGAATAGAATCTTTCTGGCTCGGCCACCGTTGAATCTTCTTTCCTCTTTTTTCTCTCTTTCTTTCTTTCATCTTTTGAGGGGCAAATCTTCAGGTCACGATAACTTAAGTATCGAACACCTTAAGTCAGGGTCATCATCTGCCCAGAGTCTTAGCGATGTTCTACTCCTTGTGTTTAGGACATTCGTATCTGCCTGAACAGGTGTTGAAGACTGGTGGTATCAATTATTATGATTAAGATAATATTTTTTTTATTTTGTACCGAATGAGCCCTCTCATGACCTCGATCATACTTGATGGTAAGTGTAAGATGAGGTCTACGATCAAACGACCAAGCTCAGAAGATGCCTGTTCACTCTTGGTTTAAGGGCTGACGGGTCATAACTCATATGTGCCAGGGAATACAGAAGCCAGCAGAGAGTTCCACACCTTGGCTGTGTGCACAATAAATGTAGAAGAGAAGCGAATGACAAGACTATCTACCAAGTGTGGATGGTAACCTGCAGTACATCTGGTAGACCGGTAGTAAAAGAGGGATGAAGGGATGAATAAAACCGGATCATGGATTGAACCAGGGCCTGGAGCGAGAGGTCGCCGCCTATTGCCCCTACGAGGACACGGCGGCGGGGCTCTGCCCAAGCGATTCCACCGTGTCCTCAGTTAGTGGACACCCAGGCCACAGATTACTTAATAGTTACTACGTAACCCAGGCGATATAGACAGAAGTGCTAAGACGTACAGTCGCATACAATTGTAATGAATTGTATATTGGGCCTGAATAAATAATGCCTAATTAAATTATTATTATCTAGATTATATACCTGACGCCAAATAACTAGGCAAGGTTTTGGCGTAGTGGGGTAAGTTCGCGCATCGTACACTTGAGTGAGTGGAAGAAAAAAATGGTCACTTTTATTGCTTAACATTATTCTATGGTTATTGCTATCAATTATTTTTAATCATGTTTGTTTTGAAGAAAATTATGAAGAAAGGAGAGAAATTCGTGACTTTATTAGATGTTATAAGCAAAATATATACATTTAAAAGCTGTTTCTAAATTAGGCCGCTAAAACTTTCTTTCAAACATTCTTTCAGGGGCCGTCGAATTTTGTATCGGGGAGGAAGGGGAGGGGTGGCGGGGAGTAGTTCCACACCCCTTGTACCATCCCCACCCTGCGGAAAGCCGTGGTTATGGAGAAACAGTAAATAGACTTAGGAATTCATGGTTATGAAATATTGGAATTGAATTTAGAATGATAAAATAAAATGTAGTGAGTAAGTAAGTAAGATAAAATATAAGACAGTGACAAAGCCAAAAAAAAAAATATAAAAAAATATTATTAACAATTACGTGTTCTCATCGTCACTATCACTTAATAAAACTGCTACACCTGGCAACAAATTCAAAGTACCAACTGAGCTGGTGGAAGGAGTCGGTTCCTCATCCTCGACAAAACTATCTTCACTCCCGTCGCTGGAGGAATCGCTGTCGTCACCGGTGTTAATGATAAAACTTTCAGTGACTGTGTCGACTATATGGTCGCTTTTGATATAATAATTTTCATTTTTTTTTACTTTCCCACATAATTTTAACCATTCATCGGCTCCCATTAACGACACTTTCTCCTTAACTAACTCCATTACACTGGTCACATTCCACGTAATATTTTTGATGGCTACATAACCTTTAATTGCCGCCCATGCCATTTCTATGGGATTTAAGTTCGGATGGTAAGGCGGCAATCGCAGAACTAAACTATGGTTGTGTTCTGTAAGTATTTGGTTAATACTGATTTTTTTGTGTTGTTCTTTATACATTTTGATCAGTTTGTATAACTGAGGTTTGAGCATATCTTCCTCGTATGCTATGCCTTTTTCCGTCAACCACCTTTGCATATGCGCTTTCTTGGCATTCGAGATAGGTGCAGGATCGTACTGCTTGTTATAGTACGATGCGTTATCTATTACTAACACTGCATTTGGCGGCAGGTTCGGTATTAGTTGGGTGCGAAGCCACTTGGTGTAATTATTGAAATTCATGTTATCATGAAAATCTCCCGACTTTGTTCCAGCCTTAAATAAGAGCAGCGCATTGGGAACAAATCCAGCTTCGGATCCAGCATGCACTATCACAATACGTTGCCCTTTCGAAATGGGTTTTTAAGCCCCTTTGATGATCCATCTGACCACGCTTGAGATACAGGTTCTCAAGCGTGGTGGTATAAGAGATATAATGATTATTTTTCAAGTATATCTCTCTTTACATACAGACAATTTCACAGGACATAAATATGCGAGAACAAAATATGATAACTGTTACATACCTGAATGAGATGAATCAACATACGACTCATCTGTGTAAATAATCGGTCTTCCTTCTTCCCTATATTTAGTGAGCGTTTTAAGGAATTCTATCCTTAGTAATCTAATGTTAGATTTTTCAATTAAAACTTTTCTGTTGTTTTCGGCTTTTTTCCATCGGAAGCCTAAGTTATTTATTTGTATTATGGTCATTGTGGACACATCTTCTTACCACCGACTGGTCAAAAGTGTCAATCTCTGTGATCGATTTTGTTTTATTCCTCTTTTTTCCTGGTGTCCTAAAGACAGTGAGGAATTCGGAATTTTTGCCTTCCTTAACTATACGCCTAACTGTCCTTTCTGACGTTTTAGTAGCTTCTGAAGTCCGTTTTACGGGCTCTTTTTAAATTTGAGCTTCTTTTTCCATGAAACAGTACCTACACATCGTATACCATTTTTCTCGCATGCCTGCGTAAAACGGTATTTGGTCCTGGCATTGTAATCAACGTAATACAAACTAAATTTAGAACAATGACAACAACTCTCAACAAAAACTAAATTTAAAACAACTCGTAACAAAAACAAAGTAAAACATGGTGTATAACATACTCTTTGAAACAAAGAACAAGAAATTTCGTGTACGCAAGTGTATTCGAGAACTACTGACGCAAGAATCGCGCGCTCGGAGCGGCGCTACGTCATACCCCGCGTCCCGCTGACAACCGCTGACACCTAAAAATCGACTTCTGCGCATTGAACGCCTCTTGCCAAGTTATTTGGCGTTACCTATACTCTTACGTTTACGTATTTAGTAACGATAGTACGTTTACACGAGTATTAATTGAAGATATATTTGGCCCTGAGTACCTATATTCTCGTGATAGATATTTTTATTGTATTAAAATTCTAAATAGTTCACGTTGATTTAAAAAAGAAAACATAGTTGTTTTTTCGATTCTTCTCTATTGTTTACATGTTATTCATAACACGGTTCGTAATTACACTACACCGGTTTAAAAAAAAATCAAATCTTTTTCACTCAAAAATTACTATAAAATCATGAATGTCCTGGACGCACACAGAAAAAAAAATTAAGTAGAAGTGCCCCTACACTCTCTCAAAACGAGAACCCACAGAAAAAAAAATTAAGTAGAAGTGCCCCTACACTCTCTCAAAACGAGAACCAGTGTCGCCAAACTCACACATTTGCAAAACCAAAATGTCAATTACACACATAAAAAACAGTGATATAATTGGCTACAAAGTTGAAACGCAACTTTAACAAATCATCTTCTTAATGCTGTCGAAAATATTGAGTCTTATTACAACGACCGAAAGTTGTTATTATTTGACATGACATAATCAATAAAGGCGTTTATCGTTTAAAAAACATAAATCGAACAATTTACATCGAGTTCAGCTACTCAACGCTAGATGGCACTGTAACCAATTTATTCTATTCGGAACGCTAAGTACTTTGAAATAGATGTCATATTTGCATGCACATGTAATGTCTTTTGCTACTCAGAAAGAGATGTAGACAAATATCGATATTTTAATATCGATGTTACGTATTTTATTCGTGTGAGCAATGTAATAATTTATCGACATCATACAAATGGTCAGTAATGGAAAAAGGTTGATCATCTTCAAAAAAATTTAATCTATTTTAATATTAAAGAGGTAAAATTTGTAAGTTTGTATGTAGGTGTAATCTCTGAAACTACTGAACCGATTCTGAAAATTCTTTCCCTAATATATAGCTGCATTATTCTTGAATGCTATAGATAGGCTATAAATCATATAACAAAATATTAATTTCATGCGGGCGAAGCCGCTGGCACAAGCTAGTGTTCAATGAAATGTTAATAGATAGTATTAAAAATATTTATTGACCTTGAAATTATACATATTTGTTTAATAATTGCCATTTTGATAGTTTTATGTTTAATTTTAATAGGTGATGAAAGCGTATATTAATATATTTTGCCGTGATGGCTTTCATTAAGTCGGTAATATGATTAGACGTAAGAAATTCCCCTAACTGATGATAGATTATGTTTTGGAATATTGACGACCCAATAAACATCCATTTTCCTTAATAAAAGGATCTTGGAGAAAACTGAAATATTTAAATTACTTTTTTACTTTTATGAGGTCAATATCCAGAAATTGATATGTTACGGTTTTACATTATGTGATGTTATATTTATTAACTACTAGCTGCTACCAGCGGCTTCACCCGCGTGAAAGTAGAAAATTATCCCAAGGGAACATAGTCTCAGGAAAAAATCATATGTTCTATTCCAGGACATGGTACCAAGTTTCATTGAAATCCGTTCAGCTTTTCGAGCGTGAAGAAGTAACAAACACAAACTTTTGACTTATAATATTAGTGTAATTATTATTATATACTTTATTGTACACCTCAATTTAACACAGGACAATTATTTATAAAATTTAGTGTACAATAGGCGGTGTGATTAGCGACCCGTATCTACTACAGACGGATGCAGGTTACGTGTGATTAAACATTCATAAATTATACACATAAACCGTCCGAAATAAATTTTCTGAATGATGGTGCCAGCTATGAAATGAATAAATAAAAATTATCGATACAGACCTACTTTACGAATATGTCGCATCCCTAATTGAGTAGCGTCGAAGTTACTAGAATTTTTAGTATGTTCCTCCGGATAACGACCAAGTAGATTTAAACGTTGTGTTAATGAAAATAAGGTTGTTTATAGTTTGCATTGAAGTCATGAAATGTGGTATTGACATTAAAATAAAATATATTTAAAATTAACAAACTTTAATACTTATCGATGATATGATACGCCTCCACAAGATACATTTTATTTACTGCTTTCGTTTTTGCAGGTCCAAACCGCACAACAAGGCATAATTTCTAATATTTCGTGTATTTTAGAGACAACCAATCGCGACATAAATTTGACAGCGAATAAGCTAATGTCGCGCATCTGTGCTTAATGTTGACACGCGTGCGATATCTGAGGGGCACTTCCACTGTATTTTCTATTTCGTGTGGACGCATCACCTACCTACTCAATATAATCACGTGTTTATCCATACTAGTTCTTCTATAAGATCTCTATTGACTATAATGAATAATTAGTAGGTACGCAATAAAAGTGAGTACTTTTGTATTTTTATGGCAAGTATGAAAATAAATATGTACTTAAACAGAAACACTTCAACTCGCTTAGGCTGTACATTTGTATGGAGTAACTAATTTATCATTTCCACACTATAAAGGTGAACGCAGTTCTAGCCGCACCGCAGTCTCTACGGTCCCCGCAGTCATCGCTTTTTGTTAATGGCCTCGCACATCTATCCGCGCCGCAGTCGCTGCAGTCGTTCCCGTTGCCGCACGCATCGCACTTGCAGTGTTGCCAGATTTTTGAAAGCATTATCTGTACCGAAGATTCAAAAAATCTGTATTTGGTATTGGTATTTTGCTCTTTTGTGTAATTTTATCTGTAGGTGCTATAATAGGGAATAAGCAAGTAATTATTTATACGAGAACAAGTAATTTTATTATAAACCGTTGACAGAGATTCTCTGTCTAAATTATAACTCTGGCAACACTGCGCGCCGTGGATGCGAATGACGTCATCCGCGCTGCGCTAGCCGCAGCGTCCGCTGCGTGCTGGTGACGTCATCAGCTGCGGCTTGGGGAGTTCGGTCGTTTCAGGGACTGCGGCGACTGCGGCGCGGGTAGGTGTGCGAGGTTGCATAGAACTTCATATAAAGAATTCGAATGGAAAGACTGCGGCGCGTGCGGTGCGGCTATGTCTGCGTTCACCTTTACACGTATTTTTTTTGGGTGGGAAAATTATCATATGACTTCTCCCGCTCTGGGTCATCTTGGTGGAGCGGAAGGGAGTGTCAGACTTTTACTGACTAAAAACCCACCCTGTTCCTTCAACTGCCCTTAGTTCCGGGACCGCGGTATCTCGTTAAAACATTCCTGCAACCCCGGAAGAAACTATAAAACGGCTAACTCTGGTATCTTGCGACTAAATCTAAGCAAACACGGATCTACACTATAATAGGTGCTCTTAATCTCGAGAATTCTCTTTTAAACTATAATAGGTATACGAACCGACTAAATATGATAACTTGGCGACTAATTAAAGACTAAATCTGGCTTACATTAGATTTCAGATCCATGATGATGATGTTTATTTTGCAAATATGTTATAAAAAGCACTTTTACACTATACTTTTTTATTATAAATGTAAACGAGATGAGGCCGGTGTTTCCTAACTGCCTATACTGAGAAGAAACCTCAGTCTCTTCTAAAGTCGGACTTGAAGAGAATCCATAGTGATCAAATCATATGAGAACCATGTAGGTTTGTCTGTGTGCTCTTACGAGAACAGAAACAGAATTGAGCACTTTCGTCCAAACAATAAAACATTTGTTAGTATTCATATGTATAATCTATGGTTATCGCGTAGCTCAACTTAGAAGCAGCTTTATTTAAAGTTATCTGTGAAGCAGCTCGAGCGCGGCCGTGGCCAAGCCAGAAAGACCCCACACTTGAATTTGTTTTTTTTTCTTCTTTAAAACAGAACTAAGTAGCAATGTGTAGAATTCACATTACTAGCAATATGGGTAGAATTCTCATTACTAGCTATCATGTTAACCGCGGGAGACGCTCCGGGCGTCGGGGATCGCGTGCAGATCCACCGTACCGTAGGCGCGGGCCTGCGGACGGCGAGCAGGGGTAGCTCACCGTCCGGTAAGGACCGCGGCGGCGCGTCGTGTTCCACACGCGCGCCTTAGAGACGTCAGCACTAGTGATGGGGCCCCATAGGGCTATATCATCTATGGGGCTATTTGCAGGAATGTTCTAACGAGATACCGCGGCTCCGGAACTTAATTCCGACAACTGCAGGAACAGGGTGGGTCTTTTGTCAGGAGAAGTTTGACACTCCCTTCCGCTCCACCCATAGCGGTAGAAGTCATTCGATAATTTTCCCAACCGGTATTGTTAACCCCTTCAACTAAGCTAAATATGCTCGTCTGGAGTGGGTTCACGGCTATAGTGTAATGATGAGTGATGGGGTTCTAACCCGCGTCCTCTCAATCACAAGTCAGACGACTTATCCATTAGGCTATTGACGCTTTAGTAATTCAAAAATAGAGCGAGATACGTTCCAGGTTATTGTAAAATAAAACACTCAAGTTTTAGAGAATCAGTATTCTTTTTTACACAGCGTTAAACCTAAACCTTACAACTGACGCCATTATACTTAAAATATAATACGAATCTGACTCTGCTAAGCTAAATATTTTCCATAAAAATTTCTATCTGAGAGATATTATTTCATTTTCCCAATTAGTCATAAAATGAATGCTACTATAACAAATGAGTGCATTTGCCACTAAAAAACTGGAATTTACTTACAGATATCTAGTATTAAAATTCAAATATTACACATGGGCCATAGTTACCGTCACTTAGGAAGGTTAAGCCCGAGTCGCCAATTAATTATTATTACTTTGACAATGTATCACACATTTCCGAAACAATACAGTGATTTCGTTTCGATTGGCGTATTTACAATTTTATGATTCAAATAACAAAATTAGACCTCTCGTTAGATCATCGATAAATTATGAAATACAATAATTGGAAAATAGTGATAAATAAAACAACATGGGAATCGAACGATAACTAGTACCATTGTCTGTACATACATAAACAGTCCCGCACAGAAACTTACGACTAAAACATTGCAACATTATAAAAAGTAATCTAATATAAACTATTTATTTTTTAAAGTAATGTTCGCCGTCTGTTAGGCAGACTGATATACAAAGTAGAAAAAATATACATGTCGCCACATCAGATTTGTTAGGTGATCACTGACGCTGTCCCGGGCGCGACCGAAGTCCCCGGGCGCAACGCTCACTGATGTCCAGGAAATAAAGGCTGTAGGACCGTGCCAGTAACTTGCTTCGCATTCCTGTATTAGTTTCAAAGCCGTTTGAAGACTGGGGTGTAACTCTGAAACAAAACATAGTGAAAAGTTAATAAAAAATAACTTCATGAAATTCTCGATTTGAGTGGAATTCTCGACCGAAGTCTGTTTCCTGATAGTTACAACCAGTGGTCGCAAGAGCGACTGCTGAGCAAGTCGTCTCGGGTTCGAATCCCTGGTTTGGCAAAAAATGCTATTGGGTTTTCCTGTTAGAAATTCCTCAGTAGTAGCCCGTATTAGTTTGGAAGTTGGTGGTACGAGGGTTGTCGCAACAACCCTCGTGCCTTAGAAAGCACGGTAAGCCTGGAAGCCGACCTCAACATAGATGGGAAAAGGCTTTTTTTAAGGATGCGAAATCATCCAATGACTGCCTTCCGATCTAGTCGAAGCGGAAGGGTGTGTCAGACTTTTACTGACTAAAACACACGGAATACATGAATAAGGTTGGAATGGTAATGTGGGCGTGGCGAGCGCGCTACATTTATGATTCGAAAATCATAACTCGACCGATAAATTCATTCACCGCGTTTAGTGTGCTTCGGATTACTTCGGAACACAGAGCTCTGCTTTAAAATGCCATGTTGTGCGCAATTATAATCTGTACCACAAAAGTCAGGCTATATATATATACTATAGTTATATCTTTCCATCGGTAAGTCGAAAAAAACATTTAATAACAATTTTATTTGTAAAAAAACAAAAATATTGTGATCACTATGAAATTCTGAACATTAACAACATTATTGCAACAAGTTACAAAAAATATACATTGCCCGATATATACTCGCTTAATCAACGCAATGACCAAGTCCGCTCACAATGTACTACATGCGTCGCGTCCTCCACACTTCAACCATTGACGTTTCGTCCTTTGCCCTGATTGGCCGTGATGCACGGCGCATGTTTATCGACAGTGAGTTACAATCAGTAGCAAGCTCTCGATTTAAGTGTGTGTAATTTATTTGTGTGCGTAATTCGCATACGTAACGGGCCTCTTGCTTGTAGTGGAGCTAAAGAGTGGGAGACAAGCGGCGACACGCGTTCTTATACAAATCAGGAACTATTTCCTTTCTAACCTCTTTTATCTGTTCTGTGCTAAAACCCATCTGTGTTCCGACATATGACCTTCATGTTCCGAGGCCGCGTTAACTCCGCACAATTCCGCAGCCCCGGCATAGGAAAATAAAGGCTAAGCAGGTGATGGTAGTTACCTTAGCTGGTGAGCAGCGCGATGTTGATCTCCTTCACCATTTTAACGCGATGCAGCATCTTGGCTAACGCCTGGCGACTGAGCGCCTGCGTAGAGTACCACACGGGAGAATCCGGCACACAAGACCGCTCCGGTTGCAAGTAGAACACGTCGTTGCGCGTACGCACCGACTCGGGACTGTTGGAAAATAGACTATAATATCATTGGTAGTGGAGTGGTGGGCTGGATGGGTCCTAATGAGGAAGGGTGGGGCACCCACAGATAATATTATAAAATCTTATTGATAGTCTATACCTGTAATTTTGTGTTAGTTTGGCTCCTTTATATACGTTTACAGTCAGAGAGAGTCAGAGAGTCGTCATCACAATCGGAATTGCGACGATACTAAATCTTCTATAGTTAGTAAACAATTGTATAAATAAAATCTTACTGGATAATCTTTGCGGAAACAAAGTGCGGGGTTCGTATAGGAATACAGCTAAGACAAAATTGTCTTGAACTTTGATTTGATTAGTTTTTACTCTGCAATCTCTGTAGGTACACCCCACCCTACGCCGGGTATAGAGGGATTTTCTTAAATCTAAGCATGGACAAAGACTCTAGTATTCGTACCCCGGCGCGGTTTGGATTGCTACTGCTGAATGAAGGCCAATCCGTTTTAGGAAACGTTTGATGGGGAGTATTTTAATACCTACAAATTCAAGCTACTAAGCTCAAAATAAAAATGGTTCTGGGTTCAGAACAGTATTTTTCACAAACAGTTGCTTTCACACACAAAAACACATTAAACAATTGCAGAATGCATTATTATTACATTACACTATCTCTTCACGACTCATGGTTGACTGGTAGAGAATGACTACGGTATTAAATCCGCCTCTGTACCTATTCAAATGAAAATAAATAAATAATCTAATCAACACCATTTTGTCATAAATGATGCTCTAACCGGTTTTTGAAAGGCTATTTTTATAATACAATATTATTCATCCGATTAAGATCACTATTGCCCACTAATCACATCATCTAAATTAGGCCTTTTAAAATACTTTCAGTCTTTCAGAAACCGGCTTTATGTAAGACTATAACATACCATTTTGAAATATAGAATTCATATAGTTTTACAGGACACCTCAGTGGATTCTCTTCATTTTCTTGTTGTTCATACACCTTTTTCTTTCTTGAATTTGCTTCTGCAATAAGAAAATATAGGAATATAAGAATAGATGTAGCACTGCATATTTTATATTTATGAGACGTCTGGCCACCGACCTCGGCGTGTCGTAATCAACCAATAAATCGTTTATACTCTCTTCATATACCAAACGCCACATAAACTTGGAATAAAAGTCATTGACCCTCCTACATTTTTGTTGACTAATTTATTTCAAAAACGGAAATAAAGACAAATCTGTCTTGAATCCACATCTATCGCGACCCTTTACATTTTATAGTAATGAAAAAAAGTTAATTGCTTGTTTTTCGGGTATCTACACAGAGATATTAGAAAAAGGTCAATGTACTTTATTTCTCGTTTATCTGGCAGCTTGTATAGCTGATTTGTTACATAGCCTGCAGCAAACCGTCTAAATTATATCTCACGGATTATAATTTAATTCATTACGATATTATTGCCCGCCATTCAATAGTCTCATTAAAATTTGGAACATTATCTAAACATCAGTTTCAAACATTTTACCGCGTGACCTGAACCTAACAGTCGTGACCTTGACCTTAGAATTACATTAATTCGCGTTAGTTGTGAAAAGTAGAGTATCCTCTTCAAGAGTTTAATAATGGTATCTTTGCCGTGGACTACTAGTTTGAATCCCTCACTCTCTGTATCCATGAATTATATTTTTAGTTCTAAATAATAATATTTTTTGACGGAATTAACACTAGATATTCTTTTTAGTTAGGTATGGATTTCCGCAAAGTAACGCCTGATTCCATTCTGTTCGACTATAATCCTGAGTATTCATTAATTATTATGCTTGGTCTCGACAGTACTTAATGGTCTATTAATAAGACTATATTTTTGGTAAGCATCTATGTTCATAGCCATAAAGTCTGCGGTCTATAAAGTTAGTATTTTGGGCCTTATGGAAGTCTTGAAGAAACATTTCTAATATAAAAATAAACAATGTGACTATCATATTTAATCTCTCTACACAGGCACAGGATCTTTCCTAAGGAATTAAGCGCGTGGCAATTTCTTCCTGCATAAATACTAATCCTGTGGAAATTGCTGGTCCATATAACTTATCTCCCATAAAAAATATGCACACCCATTCCAGATATTGGTTCGGACAAACAATTTTTTTTTTTTAAGTTTGCGTAATTACAGTTATTTTGTATCATAATCACAGACAGTCACTTCAATATTATTATCTTTTTTTATTACACTTGAGCCCACTCTTGACTTCGTTCTCGCATGATGGTTAGCGATAGATAAGGTCTACGACGGGACGAGCGAGCCCAGAAGATGTCTATTTACTCTTGCTTTAAAGGCTGAAAGGTGGCAGGGAACACATAAGCCGGCAGAGAATTCCACAGCTTGGCTGTGCTCACAATTAATGTGGAGGAGAAGCGCTTGGTACGACAAGACGGTATATCAACCAAGTGTGGATGGAACCCAGCTGTGCGTCTGGTAGACCGGTAGTGAAAGGGAGATGGAGAAATCAGGTCATGGAGCTCCTGCGCACCCTCCCCGAAGTACAATCTGTAGAAAACCGACAGGCAAGCAACGGTTCGCAAATGAGCCAGGCTATGAAGCTTGTCTACTAGCGCCTCGTCACCTAGAAGCCTTTTAGCTCTGCGCTCGATCGATATTTATATGTATAGATGCATTAATACTAACCTAATGCAGATTGTGGAGGATAAAACCTTAACAGGACATTCCTTGACCCAGGTATCTTCGCCTGGCCGGGCTGGTTGGGATTCCTCTTCCAATGCTTCATTATATGAGAGAACGATAGCTGCATATGCTCTTCGACCGTCTGAAACATAACAATGTCTGTTTAGTACCGATCGTTTCCGAACGCACCCTTTTGACATAAAGAAATTTGTTCTTGACATTACTCTGACTTGACAGATAGACTTTGGTTTCTTGTTGAAAATGTCGGTCATGGGACCCTGTTGAGATAATTATAATTGGAAAAATATCGTTTGGAATCGCCTTTTGAAACCGATAATTGGGTCGCGAATTATCTATTGTTTGAAGTTGTAATCCCCATTTGATGAAAAACCCGGGATATTTTGGGATTCCTCGCCGGTTGGTTGCCATCGCGTGGCACGCGCTTTTGCTGGAAACGAGTTGTGCTGTGATTGCTGTTGGAACCGCGCCATCTGGAGACTGGCGCCTTGTTAACGTCCATACACTTGATTTACATCACACTTTCACTTACTCACCTCATATTACATACATACCATTTTTTTTTTCTTTTTTTGGATGGGAAAATCATCAAATGACTTCTTCCGCTCTGGGTCAAGCGGAAGGGTGTGTCAGATTTCTACTGACTAAAAACCCACCCTGTTCCTTCAGCTGCCCTAAATTTCATACCATACCCTACATACCACACTTGGGGCGTGGCCTTGGGAAGGTCGAAGTTGGCGAACCCAGCACAGAAGGTTAGTGGTTAGACCTGTTATTTGTATTCATAAAGCCTCAGAGGCTATAGGTTGTCGTAAGGCCTTTTGTTTATTGTTGTTTGTAAGCAACGTTTATAGCTCCACGTATCGTGGACAAGTTCAGACCGCCCAGTTACCGTTGCACTGGCCAATTGCAGTCTTGAACAATTGGTAGCAGAGCGTGGGTTTTAATTATAAGATCCACTGATCATTTTGGTAAGCAGAGCGTGGGTTTTAATATAAAATCCACATAGTACATTCTGGTAGCAGGCGTGGCTCTTATAATATAAGATCCACTGGTTTAATTGGAAGTTTTGAAAGTAACTTTGGTTTGATTACTTAACACAACTTATAACTTAATAAGTTTTGAATATATTACCATGTCATCCGGGCTATCTAATTGAAGTTGAATCAATTGAAGTTGTATTTGTGATTTGTACTGTAGCCCCTGGTGTTGAATTGACAAGTAAGATTTATTTGTGAAATTAGGAATTATTGGTATAATTTGGTACATAATTTGCTATATTTGTTGCAATTAATAATTGAATGTCACTGATCTGAATTTAAAAGGTTATCTAAATAATAATTACACATAGTCTAATATAACAACACTTGAATTGTGTGTATTGGTTGTTGTTTATAGTAGTTATTGGACTGTGTTGATAGAGATTCTCCGGCTCAATATTATACAGACAATTGTTGTGCTTATTGATGTTTATTGGTGTGATCCTGCACAATATATACATTGAATTATTTATTTTGTAACTAGCCATCTGTACCAAGCTAGATTCATACTTGGAATAAGTACAGGGTCGGATTTGGACTTGAAATAATTGAATTTGAATTTTATTTTGTTGAGATTATTTGGTCGGCTAACAAGTCATTGCTGTTTGTTTAATATTTGATTGTTGGTTGTTGATTGGTGTTTTGTATTAATATTTGATTGTTGCAATGGCCTCATTAAGGGCAGTCAGGGAGGCTGCTGCCGGATTGACCTCACAGTTGAGATGGTTCACATCGGCAGCTGCAACGGTTGAGCGTGTGGAATTGGAAGAGCTCACCCTTGCTCGGTATGGGCAAGTGATTGAGAGGATCAAGTCAGCTGATGCTGCGCTCACGCGCTTCAACGAGTACATCATGGACGTGGATTTGGGGGTGATGGATCAGACAGCCCGCGATAAGATTTTGGGTGACTATGACCAGATTGTCCACCTGGGGGATGTCATATGTCTACGAGCGCGGGAAATTTTGAAGAGCCGGGTGCCTGATGCGGCCAAGCCGCAGACCCCTGTTGTTGCAGGCCCTGGACTATTGAGTAGGCTGCCCACCCTGGAGCTGCCACATTTTGACGGTCGCTTGGACCACTGGCTGGGCTTCCTAAATCTGTTTGATAGTCTTGTTGATGCACGCTCGGACCTCGGACCTGCCCAGAAGCTGGCCTATTTATTGTCTGTCCTGGAGGGCGAAGCCAGAGCCTTGGTGCAGCACTTGCCGGTGACGGATTCCTCCTACCCTACCGCTCTGGAGCTTCTCTCCCGACGGTATCAGAACAAGCGCTGCCTGGCTGATGTGCACATCGACCAGATTTTGGGGCTACCGGCCATTGTCAGCACGTCGACGTTGCGCACTGACTTGCTGAACCCGTTGGTCTCAGCGACCAACGCCTTAAGACACTTGGAGTTACCGGTAGAACATTGGTCCTACTTGTTGGTGCACATAGTGCTGCAGTTGCTCCCCGCGGAGCTGAGGTCACGTTTTGAGCAGAAGTATGGTGGGGATAGTGCCACCCATCTCCCACTACCTTCTCAGCCCAGAGACCAGGGACGGACTAGGGCTCGGGGGCCTGTTGATGTTCCCCCCGCCCCCCGTTTTGCTGGCCCCCGGAGTCCTCGGGCTAGGGGGCCTGTTGATGATCGCCCCGCCCCCCGTTTTGCTGGCGCCCGGAGTCCTCGGGCTAGGGGGCCTGTTGATGATCGCCCCGCCCCCCATTTTGTTGGCGCCCGGAGTCCTCGGGCTAGGGGGCCTGTTGATGATCGCCCCGCCCCCCGTTTTGCTGGCGCCCGGAGTCCTCGGGCTAGGGGGCCTGTTGATGTTCGCCCCGCCCCCCGTTTTGCTGGTGCCCAGAGTCCTCATCATTGTGACTTTTGTAAGGCAACGGGGCATGTCATGGCGCGTTGCCCGGACTTTTTGAATTTGCACGTAAGTGCCCGCCGCCGTATTGTCAACGCACGTCGTTTGTGCTTTTCGTGCTTGGGGGCCCACTTCCATCGGGACTGCCCCGACCCCCGCCCGTGTAGAATTTGTGAAGGGTCCCACTTGGAGATTTTGTGCGCCAACGCGAACCGCTCCAGCAGACCAGCTTCTGAGGGGGTTCGCGCAGGGGGGGGTACCCCGGAGACGAGCACCGGGCCGAGACCCGCAATTCTGTACGCCGCACTCCACCCCCCGCGCAAGTTGAACGGGAGCCCCGCGAGCGCCATTTGGTCTCCCCTCGTCAGGGAGAACGCGCATTGGCTGCTAGGCAGCAGTGGCCGGGTCGGCGCCGCTGCCTTTCCCCTCCTTTGGCGGAACGTCCCCGGTTGGAGTCGCGCCCTCCGCCATTCGGGCATCCGGTGGGATATGCCCCTCCAGTGATGGCGAGCGGCTCGGGACACCGCGCGGACGAATATTTTGATTGTTGGCCTCGTCGTGAACGAAGGCAGCCTGGATGCGGCGATCGGTCGCCGCCCAGGCATCACTAAGAGATTGACGCCTGCCTGCTAAAGGACCCCCCCGATCAAGACGGTTTTGTTGCCAACGGCCTCGGTCAAGGTCTGGGGACCCTTGGGTGACTCAATTGTGGTCCGTGCCATTTTGGGCACGGGAGTCCGGGGTTGCTCTTTGTCGTCTTGGTGGTTTGTCGTCGTGGTCACCTTTCAGGCAAGATTTGGGGAATTGGCGAACCGGCTGACACCACTGTTGAGGGAAGGACCTGGTTTGAAATCACCCTTGTGAGTTGTCCGTACCCTAAAATTGGTGCTCCTGCCCTTGTTATAACTGAACTTGATTGGGACGAGCCACTTCGGGAAACCCTGTTGGAGGACGGTTGAGGCACTCTAGCCTTCCTTATGGGGCCCGTCACCCCCTTTTGTTGCCCAAGGAGGGCCACTTGGTACAATTGTTGGTGACTGATCGTCACACTAAGAACTCGCATGCCGGTTGCAATGCGCTGTTGGCCATTCTGCAGCGAGAAATTTGGATTTTGTCGGCTGATCGCGTCAATGAGGCGAGGCCCTTTGCTGGCGTCGTAACGGACTTGTTGGTCCCCCTTTGTTGAAGACGTCCATCCTTCGTAATAGTAAGATTGTTAAGGCTTATTTGTGTGTTTGTCTGCCTGTCAACCAAGGCAGTACATTTGGAGCTGGTAACCTCCCTCTCGACAGAGGCCTTTGAGGCGACTTTGGAAAGATTTGTGTCTCGCCGTGGGTTACCTTTGATTAGGTCTGATTGCGGTACGAATTACAAGGGTACAAGTAACTATTTGAAGGAGGTACACACCTTCCTAATGAGAGCCAGGTTGACATTGGTAAGTTTGGCCCGCCGAGGGGTCACTTGGTTGTTTGACCCGCCAGCCTGCCCCCATTGGGGGGGTATTTTTGGGGCCGCGGTGAAAGCGGCAAAGGGACGCTGGCGGAGATTGTTGGGAGACACCGTTCTCACATTTAAGGAACTAGCTACGGTATTTGGCCGCATTGAAGCTGTTAAATTTGCACCTTGTCAAGACTTCCAATTGATTAGCGGACGGGTAGGCCCGTCCGGGGGGGGGTAGATGTTTAGTACCGATCGTTTCCGAACGCACCCTTTTGACATAAAGAAATTTGTTCTTGACATTACTCTGACTTGACAGATAGACTTTGGTTTCTTGTTGAAAATGTCGGTCATGGGACCCTGTTGAGATAATTATAATTGGAAAAATATCGTTTGGAATCGCCTTTTGAAACCGATAATTGGGTCGCGAATTATCTATTGTTTGAAGTTGTAATCCCCATTTGATGAAAAACCCGGGATATTTTGGGATTCCTCGCCGGTTGGTTGCCATCGCGTGGTACGCGCTTTTGCTGGAAACGAGTTGTGCTGTGATTGCTGTTGGAACCGCGCCATCTGGAGACTGGCGCCTTGTGAACGTCCACACACTTGATTTACATCACACTTTCACTTACTCACCTCATATTACATACATACCACACTTGGGGCGTGGCCTTGGGAAGGTCGAAGTTGGCGAACCCAGCACAGAAGGTTAGTGGTTAGACCTGTTATTTGTATTCATAAAGCCTCAGAGGCTATAGGTTGTCGTAAGGCCTTTTGTTTATTGTTGTTTGTAAGCAACGTTTATAGCTCCACGTATCGTGGACAAGTTCAGACCGTCCAGTTACCGTTGCACTGGCCAATTGCAGTCTTGAACAATGTCATTAGGTTAATATTGTTGTAGCATTGAACAATTACATACATATATTTGCCAACAAAATGTAACTTTTGTTTTGCGCCAGCCAAAACTAACAACCAAATAATGTAAGTCTATCCGCTCTTGATTTTGAGTAATCTGGTGTCGAAAGTAGACAACGATTGCCGTTCTTTGTCGAGCGTTTATATAGTACTCAATAGGGTTCCGGAGTAAAAAAGGAACCATTATATTCATGCCATGCTTGTTCGCGGCTCAGACACAGACTAATGGCGCTACGAAGCTGTAATTAGGCATGCTTATGTATTAAATTACAGTCGTAAAATAAAATCTGGAACAGGAGGGGATGATTGTTTATTCAATAAATTATTGTTTGAAAAGCAAATTTTCATAGGAAAACGTTAACACAATCGTAAGTTTACAAACTTAATACTGCCACCTCGTATTGTAACGGTTTTTTTTGTGTAAAACACAAATAGCATTTATCTAAAACTCAACTCACCAACATTATCTGCTAAGCCTTTTAACAACTATGTTGGGGTTGGTTCCCAGCCTGACCTGGATGCAGCTAACTACAAAGTACATGGAGTCATTGCCTATCTGACTCCACAGCCCAGTAGCTGGGTAAAACGATAAGGCTGCGTTTCCACCAGAGATGTGCGAGGATGCGTAGCGAGGGATGTGTTTGTAAAGAACCAATAGAATCGCTTCATTTACCTCGCCTCGGTCAGCACAGCTCTGGTGGAAACGGCTCAGCGGAGCTAGATTTTTGCGCATACAAAACAAGCGAGGGATGTGTGCGAGGAATGCGCATTTTCACAGCTCCGCTACACATCCTCGTAGGCACATTTTCATCGCACAGCTTTGGTGGAAACCCCCACACATTTTCACAGCACAGCTAGACATCCTCGCACGACACATTTCCATCGCACATCTCTGGTGGAAACGCACCCTAAACCTTGCCAAGACTGGTTTCAGATTTCCTGACTTCTTACCCACAACTACTCTTAAAGATGTACATATGACATCCATCCATGGTTGACTGGCAGAGAATATCTAAGGGATTCAGTCCGCCTTTGTACCTTTTGTGTTGCATAAAGTTTTAGTAAACAAATAGACAGCCGAAGCCGAGACTAACGGCTTAACATAAGCTGTTAGTCCCGGCTGTATATTTATTTATTAAAAATACAAAAGCGGACTTAATACGCTTACTTATACGCTTTCCGAGGCACGAAGCAATCTCGTAAAACTCAACTCACCACTAAATTGAAATGTTTTGTGTTGAAGAACATGAGGGTAGAGAGCAGGACGTGCGGCGAGTGCGCGCCAAGCTGCTTGCTTTCCCATAAATGTTCTTCTTCCACTCGAGTTACTATGTATTCTGGAAATAGAAGAAAGGGAAAGCTTGTAATGTAGTAGAGAAATCTATGTAAATATTATAAAGCAGAAAAGTTTGTTTGTTTGAACGCGCTAATCTTCGAAAGTACTGGGTGGATTTAGATGATATTAAATATCTATATATATAGACTTCCCCAAGCTTCAAGCTACTTCCATGCCAAATTTTGGCATGGAAGTAGCTTGAAGCTTGGGGAAGTCTATAGGCTACTTTTTACCCGAATGCTAAAAAGGAGGGTTATGTTTTTATCGTGATAAAGTCCATGGGAGCGA
Source organism: Tholera decimalis (assembly GCA_943138885.2). NCBI lineage: Eukaryota > Metazoa > Arthropoda > Insecta > Lepidoptera > Noctuidae > Tholera > Tholera decimalis. Next base: position 30,944,695 of record OW964569.2, on the reverse strand, counting down.
AGCCCCGCGCGACTGCTAGTAACTAATAAAATAAACTAGATTCTGTTCCCGACACACTCTCGCGAACTTTTTTGAGTTCTTTTCTTTTTTGAATCGAGTTTTGAGTGATACATGTGACAGTGGTAGTGGTGTCGATCACAAAAGAAGAATTAGAAAGAGGGTAGACGAATTGGTCTGCTCATAAACGTCCATCCGCAATGAACTCAGTTCATCCGTAATCATGGCGTTTGCAACAGTGCCAAAATATCGGAAAATCGAACGGTAAATATCCCGTTTTATGTTCAAATGATAGTTAGTTTCTATTTTAATCCAATACAGACAGACACTGTTTTAATTTTATGTATAGATATTTCATCCATCCATCCACATGATCAATATAACATCCAGTGATACTTACGTGAGTCATTGTATAAAACTGAGAACTTCCTCGCGACCTCGTCTAAGCAGTCCGTGAACTTCTCGTAATATGGATCCGTAAATATATTGTCTATCCTACCGTTCTCGAACAAATATTGTTGTATACCTGAGAAATATAAAACATTTTATAGTTATAAATCTGGCAATACGAGAGGGTACGTACCACATTATTGCCGTGAACCCACTCCAGACACAAATATATTTAAACTAAGTTGGAGTGGTTATCAAGATTGCTAGTAAGCTAGTTCTATTTATTTATTTTATGTCAAAAAATATATTTTAAAGGTGGCAATCCCATTATTATTAGTTTTTTTTTTTAGGACAGGTGGCTATACATATAATTCAATTAGTGGTCACAAATTTTACATTCAGTAAATACGGACTAAACCCTACATTTACAAATGTAGGGCTAAGCTTTTTGTACTAGTGATGCATATAATCTAAGACTATAGTGGTAGTGGCCCAGTGGTTAAGGGCCCAATATAGAACAGACATTAAGTAATTTGATATAAATTACTATTACTTTAACAAAAGTTAGTGTAACCACTACTCTCAAATCGGTGAAGAAAAACTTCGAACGGGCATAATTATCCAAGAACTAACAATCCTCAGACATGACGATGAATGTGTATAATTTATTTAATGATGTCAAGCAGTTGGAGTACTTGTGTGGCCTACCCAAATGTCCGTTGGTATTTTTTGTCAAATTGTTCAGCTCCTTAAGTTCTAAGTTGAGCTACACAATAACTGACAAATGCTTGCACTGTCTGGACAGGTCCGCTCAAATTTGCGTGGTTATTTCCTCAAAAGAATACCACAGACATGAACCTACATGCTTCTCATATAAAAATACAAATTGCCTGGACTTTAAAAGAGACTATGACCTCTGAGTTTGTTTCGGTGTTTCTTCTCAGAGTAGTCAGTTAGGAAATACCGGCCTCATCTAGCTAAACTTAACACGCAAAAAAACATGATGTGTAAAAGTGTTATTTATAACCAATTTACAAAATAAATATTTCTGTTCATTTCATTTCATGTGACGTCCACATGCTGGTTGTGGTGTGTGTTGCATAAATAACGGTCAAGCCGAAAACAATAGCGTAACATATTTTCCTTGTCCTTATCCACGGATCGACCTCGGCTAGTATTGCTTAACGCCATCATGCGCAAAAAGCTGTTTGTTGGCCAGCGGAAGTACTAACAGTATTCTGTCGACTGTGGAGGCGAGAATAAACTCTCCATTCATGACTGACTTTGTGGGAATGACGATCAGGGGATGATTCCCATAAATTGATTGTCCTTCCCATAAAGTGAGTTATAATCTAATTTATTATATATTTCCTTATGTTTTAACTACCCCTAGTCTAAGCTTCTACTAGCACAATTATCGATTATCATCATCGGTTCTAAGGAATTTGAAGATCGACACGTAAGGCTATTACTTAACTAGCAGTTCCTATTTACATTTGAATCTACTATTCAATATTCAACCAACTCACCTAATACCAAATAATAAATAGTATCCGGCGCATATTCGCTGCCGTTGGGTTTCCGCACTTCCTTTACGAACAAACACAGGGAATAGTTGAGTTCGTCCGCTGTTAACTGTAGTATCTCTGACTTGAAAGGCTTCCGTCGTATTGAGCTCTTTTCGATTTCTGCGTTCTTCGTCATCACCCATTGTTTCCATGCGTTCACGCCGAATGTGTACTGGAAATTAATTGGAAATAATAGTAAAGCAGCTATGCTTTGGCGTAAATCTCGATCCTAAATGAAATTTCATTAAAAACTAGCCGATATAAATTGGTTAATCAATTCTAGAGATTAGCCTGGACCAACAGAAAGACAGACAGACAAAAATCTGTTTAAGTATCTTGTAAATAACTATAAGTACTTGAGAAAACACAGTTATTTTGAAATCACAAACGGACACCTTGATTTTATTTATATGTTTATAGATAATGCTTGGTATGAAAGTCCGTTACTACTACACTATCCGTTGGTGGATATTAATTCATACATCATTTCTAAGGTGGAGACAAAAATGTTGATTGGTTTAATGATTCCACGCAGGTCACTCGTTCAAATTGTAGGCGCGGGTGTGTACGAAGATTCGTGGTTTCCTGATATAGCAAGGCGACTCGAGGTCGTATGCTAGTTAATGGTCGAGCAATCGTCCTCTGTGATGTGAACCTACTTTCGTTCTCATCATTCATTCATTCATCACCATTCATTCATTCTTCATTTACGCTGCTGCTACGATAGACGTGAGGCATAAATATTGGATAGGTCATGGCGCTTTAAGTTCTAATAATACCATATTACATGTTAAAAACAAATGTGTTCACATTGACTTTAGTACCATTTGCCCATGAAACTTGAAATATAATCTAGAGTCCGACCGAAACTGGTTTTCCGGCCGAAACCGAAACCGAACTTTCGGCCGCGGCTTCAGTTTCGGCCGAAACCGAAACCGAAACTCACGTGGTCAAGTATAAAATTCCTTAAAATACTGAAATTTGGTGCATTTTACCCATTATTCTGCATTAATTAGAACATGAAATGGAAACACAGTATATTAATTTTGTTGTAATCATTTATTTACTTAATAAAATATAAAAAATATTAATAATATTTTTATTATTTTTTCAAATTAAGTTCTCATAGCAAAATGTTTATCAGTTATCAATAATCAAATCACTATTTGTTACTGTTTCATTTAATAATAAGTATTGGTATTTTGAAATCTTATTACAATCTTATAATCTCTTTTTTACATGTGACTTGATTTGTTAATAACAGCAAAACAAAGTTACTGACTCAATATTTAACTATATAAATCATTCAAGTACAGAAACGTAACAAAACTTACATGTAAACAGTTCCATCAAAACATAACCTCTAAAGTATGTTTGCGTCGGGCGCACTAAGTTGTGTTGCTAGAGAGCTATCCGAGCGGTGCACGACAATTCCCGAACAGGGCCGCCAGCGTCCGCCAAAGCGTTGCCGCGAGAAACAAAGTTAGGCGAGCGTGCACGACAACTTCCGAAATAAGTTTCGGTTTCGGCAAAAGTTTCGGCCAATTTTGGCCGAAACCGAAACTGCCGCCGAAACTTGATTTTTGGCCGAAACTTGGCCGAAACCGAAACCGAACTTTCGGTCGGACACTAATATAATCCACCATTCCACAGTATATCGCAAACGGAATGTCCACGCCTAATATTTCCTACCTAATCCACATACGATACATAATATCGGTAAAAGATCAGCGGCTGTATTGAATAAATATTCGGATTAGGTATTATTAAATATTAGGATTAGACATGTTTGTACCTAATCCGACCCATGTCTATGCTACAGTAGTACCCAACTGATAAGGAGTTTCGTGAATCTGTAAAAAGAACGCTTAAAACTTACAAATCAACCATAGATCACTACTATAAGGTTCATAATACACTGCAGCAGTTAGTTCTGTCTCACTCACGCGTTACGCGTCGAGCGCTAACATGGCGGCAGCTGCCGACCAATACCGGTAAAGGAAACGAAACGCGAGCCATATCAGTTGGGTAGTACTGTACGAGGGTGTGTAGTTGTAGTGGTACCTTGAGACACATGTTGGCATCGGGTTTCTCAGCGGGCTCGCGCGGTGGGTCGGGCAGGGGCGCGGGAGGGGGCTCGGCGCGCCGGCGCTTGGACGAGCGAGTGGGCCGCGCGGCCGCGGGGGGCGCGGGGGTTCGCTTGCGAGGGGCCGCCGACGCCCGTAGTGCTGCTACGGCGCGCTGCTGCTCCAGTACCATCATGTGGTGGTGGTGCATGCCGTCTCCTTCTAAACCTGGAGGGTAGCACACTATTTATTAACTCTTTTAGGGCGTTATCGAGTCGCCTAGTGATTAATTTAATAGTCAGTTTATGCTTGTCAGTCAGCCTTAGGCAGTTGTCCCAACGCCGACGATGAACGAGTAGCGAGTAGAGCTAGCATCTGAAAACGAGTTGGCGAGCAGCGAGTGTGTTGTTCCGAGAGTCTAGTCGCTGAGCTAACATCTTGGTGGGCTCTCAGCGACAAAACTAGTGAAGTGAGTAGTCGCCGGCAGTGTGAACAGTCAGAGAGTAATATACGCATCTCTTTCGTTTACACAGAATGTATTGTAACGGGGGCGTGTGTGTACTCAGGAATTTCAATATAAACGCGTTAGGTTTTATACTTTGTATATTATTATATTCACATTTATGGAAGATTAATCTAATTACTATATAATAAATAAATATAATCTCCCAATCGAAAAACTGATGTAAACCGATGGCCAATCAGCCTATACGTCTGCAATTTATGAGTTTTGGTATGTGTGCTCATAGCTCATATGTAGGCTGTATTGAAAAGAAGAGTTACAAAAATAAAATTAAAATATTATTTGAGATCAGTTAAATGTTTTGCTATTGCTGATGGGTAAGTTGATGAAAGCCTTTAGAATCATCTAAAGGCTTTCATTTTTTTCAAGTATCAACTTATGACAATTTATGTAATTAAATTCAGGTTCAGAAAATGATCCAGTTTCGAGGATCGATCCCAAATGTTCCACTTCATCGTGACGTCATCAAGACCTTTGTCATATAAGCTAGTACGAAAATCTCTTTTAACAAAATAGCTTTTAAGAGGTTCATCATTTCAAAATTTTAATTATGATTAATTTATTAGCTTAGTTTTTAATTTTATCATGCATGCTGTGGTCCCTTATAATAGTGAAAAAGTACACCTACAAAATACTTAATTTATATAACTTGTATGTGTATAATCAGTGTATATCTTTTGTTGGAGATCCTAAATAAATAAATAAAAATCAATAGTCCACCAACTAGATATGAAATAAGTTCTCCAAACTCACCAGGCATACCAGGATGCGAGCTAGGCGTGATAGTGTTTGCTGTCATAGCAGACTCAAGGTCAACCGGCTGGTCTTCATACTCCGTGGCCATCTTCAACGCCATTTGCAGCATATCCTCGCCGAAAGCGTTATTGCCGTCCATACCAGCGACGCCAGGACTGAAGGTTTCTTCTGCAAGTATAAAATACAATTAAAGGATCATGAATAAAACAAAAGCAATTTGTAGGAAAAGAAGATATTTCGAGCCTTGCAGCGTACATACATTTTTGCTATTACCTTTCAAAAATAATAATAAAAAGTTACGATCATTCAACATGCAAGACAAAAACCTCGACGAATCGACATATGACAATACTGTGCAGTGGCGAAACAAATGTCGAGTATAGGTTAAAGTACTCTAAATTGAGAGTTTTTGCCGAATTACTGACAAATCAAAAGGGTGATCAGGAAGTCTTTGTACACAAATCATACTTTAATAAAATTAGGTTTAAACTTGACAAGACAATTCAAATCATCCAAGTGTGCCCCATGGATAATAATAAATAATAATATTCCACGACTTTCACACAACGCCATCTAGTCCCAAACTAAGCAGAGCTTGTGCTATGAGTACTAGACAACTGATAAACATACATATATATTTCTAAATGCATACATATTATAGATAAATTACACCCAGACAAAGAAAAAATTATCGTGCTCATCACACAAACATTTGTCCTGGGTGGGAATCGAACCCATGATCTTGAGCATAGCAGTCAGGACCACTAGACCAACAGGCCTGTCAAAAAAATTGATCGTTTTGCACATAAAACGCTTGTCAAATAAAAATTCATATTTAATATGAGTGATATATAGCCTTTTTTTGTCTGTACTTGAATGAAAGTATCAAGTGTTTCGAATATTGCGTGTTACATGGTTCCCACAGGTCGGTATCGCTTCTTGTCACGCTACAACGTGCAATATTACACGTTAATGCCAATTTTCTACACGAAAGCTTTATAAAGTATTAATTTACTAAACATCACGCGGGTATTATCTTATAGGTAAGGCAGTGGTGTACCTAGAGTGCACCTATGTATAATTCGCAAATTAGGTATGTTGTCACATGTTTTTGGAGCAAGCCAATTTTCATAAACAAGTCACAAATCCATTACAGATTCAAGCTGCTACTGAGAAATTCTTGATAGAAAAATTGCAAACACTGCCCGTTACGGAAATCAAAACCAAGACCTCATCTTCGGCAGTAGCATTTGCGATCACATAAGCGATGATACTGTCATATCAGTGACACTTATTGGAAGTTCGTTAAACCTTCCAGTGTTCACGGATTTGGAAGAAATATGGCATACAAGTAGACTATTGTTCTGAACCAAATTATATCACGGGAGTATGTTTTTTAGGGATTATTTAAGACTAGCTTTTGACCGCGTAAATCCCGATCCCGTGGGAATTCCGGGATAAAAAGTAGCCTATGTGTTATTCTGATGTATAAAAAATATATTATTACTGTAAAGTTTCATCCCAATCCGTTCAGTAGTTTTTGCGTGAAAGAGTAACAAACATCCATTCATCCTCACAAATTTTCGCATTTATAATATTAGTAAGAAAGAAAATTAGTAAGAAAGAAAATTAGTAAGACTACATCTTACCGTTGTCATCATCAGTATCCGAATCACTCTGGTCCTTTTTCTTGTCACCAGCTACCATTTCCGCCATCATCAGCAGTTCAGCTTCGAAAGGATCCGTCGGCATTTTATCATGAATCTTATTGATCTCCTTCAAGATGCCTTTAGCCGAATTCCTAGTCGTAGGAATAAATACTGGCGTCGGAATAGGTAAGGGAATTGGTACAGGTATTGGGAAAGGTAAAGACCACATCGCGCATGGTACGGGTACGTAGATGGGTACAGGAACTGGAATAAGTACTCGTCGTTCTAAGCTAGAGTCTGTTTGACACTCCTTTGTGCAGGGGTGAGGTCGACACGAGACGCCTTTTGAGACCATCATGGGTTTGGACATAGTTGCTTTGTTGGCTACTTCTCTTGGAGGTAACGTTTTGACTATGACATGGTTGTATATTTTCGGGGGAGGCGGCGGTGGGGGAGTAGGGGGTTTTGGGGGAGGTGGAGGGGTTTTTGGGGCAGCGGGAGGTTCGGGCTCGGGGGGCGGCTGTTGTACTTGTTGGAGGCGTTTGGACTTTTGCCGTGTCATGGAAGGCATTAGCGGCGGAGGCGCGGCGAGGGATTGAACACTTGAGATCACTGGCATGCCGCCTGCTCGCTGCTGTGTCTTTGATGCTGCGGGGAGAGAAATATAGAAATTGAATGAAACTTTACCCAGGTCGTAACCATGCATATTGAAACTAAAATCACTTTTTTAATTAATAATTTTCTCAATCTTTCAGAACTGTACATACAACATGTAACCATACTCAATGCACATCCTGAGTCGATTATAATATAATCTTAAATATAGGTAATCTACCCAAAAATCGCTGTACAGTCAAAACAAACCAAAATGGACCATAAATCAAAGTAAAAACTTTTAAATGCATTTTTATAGAAATTCTTTTGATTCAATAGAAATTAAAGACAAATAAAACATATGTCAAGGAAATTAAAAAAAAAAAAACTGTTTAAGTAAATATAAATCAATGTAAGTATTTATTATGAATTATTATAACTTAATTTTCTAATTGAGGTGTTTGAGGGTGGGCGTTAATTACGATAAGTCATGTTCTATGATGTTATGTGAATCTCAATAAATCGAATAAAAGATTTTTACCATTATTTTTGGCAGTTGAGGGGAATGTCCGCCGGGGTGCACCCGTAGGCACAGCCTTCTGCTGGTCTATGGCCTCGCCCGGAATTAGAGGAGGGGCGTGTTTGGAGTATTGTCCCTGAAAAAATTATAGAAACTATTTACATGTTTAAAAATAGTACTAATACTAAATACTATTATTATATATATATATATATATACATCCTAGAATCTTTTTGGCGTCATGCACGTCGTGCAACCTTACGACGTCCCCCAGTTCCCCTTATATTTTTTAACAAGTCTCAATGAATATTGCTTAGTTTGTCGATTTCCAGCAACGTGGGGTACGTCATTTTACAATAATTTTATTTTTCGCGATATATCTCTTGCAGTCATGCCCCAACATTTTTGAACCCCGAACCATGGTAATACATTCTATGCGTCCTGGATATATTGATTGCGATTTACCTATTGCATTGACTACTTAACGTCCCCGCAGGTATTTGGGAGTGCGACGTTGCCAGCTTTCGATTTATCTACTCATCTCTTTCTTTTATTATTGCTTGACAGTAGTCCACAGTTTGAACATTACACTTATCACAATATTCGTAAGATGTGCTAATATACGGATGCCCGATATTGATATCTATGAATATCGCATATTATGCTATTAATATTATTAAAAAGTTTGTTGTGTTGTTAGGAGCGTTGAATAAGAGGATTGAATAGTAAACGTATGGCTTCTCTTTCATGCAAAACTTAACGAACGGATTTGAATTACATTAGGGACTGAAATACCTAGTTAATAATAAGATGAATAATTATTGAGGTTCCAGTGAGATGTTACATGAGAAGTCGCGGGACATATCTAGAATGACATACTATTGTAAATATTTGTCTACTTTTTTACAAATTTAATCAATGTGCGCAGTAAGTTCATTGGTGAGTCAAGTTAAGATTTAGTATGATAGAACTAGCTTAGCTAAGCTTAGTATGTCTATGCAAAACATCACGAAGACGTTTGCATGTCTCTCGTTTCCTCGTGGGGTCTGCTTACAGAGAGAGAGAGAGAGAGCTAAGTACTTCTGGTCATCAGATCCTCAGCTAATGGGTCACATAGGTGATGAGGGCCTAGTGTCTCCGTCGCCGGGTAAAGGCCGGTTTCCAGCAAGTACATGGTGGGATCTTATGAAGTTAGTAAAAACTAGTCAAGCTACAAACTGAGCTTCCCTGAACACGAATGTGCAACCGAAAGTACTGTGGGCTTTCTCGTTCAAATCTGGTGCAGCCCGATTGGGTATATAGTACATCCATCTTACAGTAGTTTGCAGCCAAATAGCATTCCTGCAATTAAGGTCACCAGGCTATTGAACGTCCGTATATACCTATTGCACGTCCGTATATATTGTGGTTTTTGATGATAGGCTCTATTCTGACTACTATCTCACTTGATGGTAAGCTGCATTTATTGTGTGCACGGCCAGGGTGTGGAACTATCTGCCAGCTCCTGTACTCCCTAAAATATATGACTCGTCTGCCTTCAAAGTAAGAGTGAACAGACACTTCTGGGTTCGCTTATTCCTTCTTAGACCTCATCTTTATTAATAATATGCTCACATTAGACCACCACTTCACCTGATGGTGAAACGATGATGTGGTTGAAGACTAAGCACGCTTACCTAGAAGGAACCTATTGACTCTTAACTTAAAGAGCCCTAGTATAGCTATAATAGATATTTAATACAGTTCCACTTCATAGCTATAAAATGAAATTTCCCAAAACGTTTTGCGCGTATGGGTGGGATGTCCACCATGTAACGATGGCTCATCGCCGTTCGTCTTGTAGTTCGATAATGGAACGGGCTTGATGGAATTAGTTTGTGCGAGTCTATGGCACACTCCCTAAAATTTAACCGATAGAATTGCATCGTGTCGCCGATGTTCAAGGCTCTAAAGCTTTGACTTGACCAGTCCCTCGTTGCTAATGAGACGTTTGGTCGTTTCTCGAATGAGTCAAGTGCATCAAGATATTCCGTTGTGAAATACTGTCTCCTTTGCTAGGATTCCCAATTATTGGCAATCAGTTGAGTCTTAGCCGCGACGAACAGACCAAAAGTAAGGGTCAACGTTAACCCAAGAAGCTCGCTATGATCGCTTATCAGCTCGTTTTCACCACGGAATGATGGCGCCGGTCGGAAACTCCAGGGTCCAAGCGGCATTAAACTTAATCAAGTTAACATCAACCCGTTCGGGAACACCTTTAAGGACATATTAAACGGCCCATCATGACTTCACGTAGACCGAATCTGAAACCCACTAGCATGGGCGCAAGATATATATCCTTCAACAACAGTGCTGTCGACTGCATAACCTTAAGTACCATGCATTAAATAGCTATTGAACGTCCGTATATAGCTATTGGACGTCCATATATAGCTATGGAACGTCCGTATATGGCTATTGAACGTCCATACATAGCTTTCGAACGTCCGTATATAGCTATTGAACTTCCGTATTTCGGGCACTCTAATAGATAGGACATGGTTTTACCAGGCAAGAGTGCCCGAGTGCGAGATTCGCAGTCGAGCGATTGTTTTCCAAACTGGCTTCTGTAGGTTACGTCCGGGAAGTAGATGCTCCTAGAGCTGAACGATATTAGGCAGACGCGGAAGCAGCATTAATTCCACAACACTTTCCTTACATGTGGAGGTTCATCTCGGATGGACCGAATGCAGCGAAAAAATATATCCCGCACTTGAGTCTACCTGGTATTGTTAAATTTTCGTAAAGAAGATGACGGGAATCGATTTCTTGCTTGTATTATTCAAGCGCGCATGCGACTTTCCTTCTTATGACAATGTTTTACTGCGGCCGGTTCTTACATTGATGCTCACGTGGTTGATCATGTATTGAGGTAATAATAATAATAATAATATTCCACAACTTTTTCACACAACGCCATCTAGTCCCAAACTAAGCAGAGCTTGTGGTATGGGTACTAGACAACTGATAAACATACATATATATTTCTAAATACATACATATTATAGATAAATTACACCCAGACAAAGAACAAATGACCGTGCTCATCACACAAACATTTGTCCCAGGTGGGAATCGAACCCACGACCTTGAGCATAGCAGTCAGGGCCACTGACCACCATACCAACGGGCCTGACACGAAGCTCAAAGACACAGTGCCCTATCCAAACATATTATGTACATAGTTCAGCAATACAATACCCATTTGGGAGGTTTCGCCCTTGCGCACATGCTGATGGCGCTTTACCGTGGGGAAATGTGAGCCCATAGACATAGCTCTATTCTCGCAAATGGTTGACTTAAAATGTCCGTAACCTAGGAAGGCTTCAGATACGCTATAGATGGGGAGGAGCTCCAAAAACAATAATCAAACCAATTGAGATTGCACAACGTGCTATTCTTAAGATCTGCACTTTTAAACTGCGTCTTTTTCCTACCACCCTGTTGTACCAATATTGCGAAGTACTTAGTGTACGACAGTTGTTTTTACAAGGTATTGTTTTAAAGCAACATACAGTTTTAGAATATGACCCTAATCTAAAATATAGGCGAAGGAACAGAACTGTGTGTACTCGCAATCACCACCCTCATACGTCCTTTATTCGTAAATATTTTGCCTTTTTAGGCCCTTATATATATAACAAAATCAATACTTCAATTAATATCTACTCTCTGAATAAGACCCAATGCAAAACTAGGGTAAAAAATTACTTACTAACACTAACCTATGATGAGACAGAAAAGCTTATGGAAGTTACTGAATAATCAGGAGTTTTTACCTATAGTTAACTCGAAAGATTGATACTCTTTGGCACAATGTAAGAATACAAATACTTAAATACTCTCATACACACTACACATGCACATACACCCTCACACGTACACTGACTCACACACATACACTCACCCTTAAATCCATACTCATACACACACGAAATAAACCTATAACTCACTTAGATTTTAAGTAAATTAATTTCTAATTCTAATGTTATAATTATTTGTATAAAGTATTACTTTTAAGTGTTTTTTTTTTTAAGTTTAAAGAAATACTGTACTTGCTGATTTGATAAAATATTAATGTCATAGACTGAGAGGATTGGCGCTGTATGCCGAGATACAGGTGTTTACCTATCTTATTTTTACTGATACTTTTTTCTATGTGCTAGTTTTTAAGTAATATTGTAATCCTTTTTGATGCAAATAAATAAAATAATAATAGAAAATGACCCTTTCCGGACCGTGCGGTAAATAAATAAATTGATAGAGCTATAAAAAAAAAGAAGATAACAGTCTCATTGTTGTGGTTTGGGAAGTGTGTATTTTTGTGTCGGAATGAGCATAGAAAAACGTATTGAATGGTAAACGTATGTTTCTCTTTCACAGAAAACATATTTTTCTTGTGTCTATTCTCTCTCTATAGAGTTAGTTAGTAGTCAAGTTCTTCTAGTCATCCATCCATCGTTATGAAGGCCTAGTCTCTCCCTCGGAGGAAGGTCGGTATCTCGGCGAGTACATGGTGAACAACAACATGTGAAGATAATAAAACTGGTCAAATCGCAAACTGGACTTCTCTGAAGACAAAAGCGCGAGCACTGTGATTTTTCGTTCAAATCTGGCGCAGCCGGACTGGATACAGTGCTTCCATCTTACAGTAATTTGCAGCCAAATAGGATTACCTTAAATAGTATCGTATTCCTGCTATTAAAGCCGCTAGGTTATTGAACGTCCGTATAAAGCTATAAGACGTCCGTATATAGCTATTAATAATATAAAATAGGGTTTGGATCTTGCGCACGTACAGATTGCGCTTTGTCGTGCGAAAATGTGAGATAGATGTACATAACTCTATTCTTTCAAAATTGCATTTATCGACGCGAAAGTAAATGTCCGAAACTTATGAGGATTATAGATGCACTATAGGAAGAAGTCTCATTACTGTGGTTTGGAAAGTGGGGAAGTAAGTCTGAGTAACAATGTGTTACTAATAATATCAAAAATTTTAACTGCTTTTCAAAGGAAGCTGCAATAATGTTTGTTTATAATTAAAAGTTGATTTTATGTTCCTTCTTTTAATATTGCTGATTGAAAATGTGTCACACATAAATCCAATATATTAAAATACAAATCAGAAACTCCGTCAAGCATGAGGTGAGCGAGCTGGCAACGTCGCAAGTGCGGACGCCAAATTTACAGATTCGCAGTCAGGAAGTCCCCGAGATATACGGCTGTGAATATACGTGCTACAGCAGCGCCTCTCCTGCGCTGAGATTTCTTCGGGAACTTTTTATTATATTTTTGCAGCCATTTATCAAATTTTTTGGCTTCTATCAAATTTTGTCCTACGGCTAACCAAGACCAATAGGACCTAAGTGCCACCGACCAAAAAAGTGGCGTTCCGGTATGCAGACGCCAAATGCCGGTATATATTTATCGTCGATATATTTATCGATATATATTTATCCTGCAAACAATTAGCCGTCCTCTGAAGAAAAAAGTACATTTAAACTGGCGTCCACCGGCATATGGCGTCCGCATACCGGACGCCACTTTTTTGGTCGGTGGCACTTAGGTCCTACTGGTCCTGGTTAGCCGTAGGACAAAATTCGATAGAAGCCAAAAAAATTGATAAATGGCTGCAAAAATATAATAAAAAGTTCCCGAAAAAATCTCAGCGCAGGTGAGGCGCTGCTGTAGCGCGTATATTCACAGCCGTATATCTCGGGGACTTCCTGACTGCGAATCTGCATATTTGGCGTCCGCACACGCGACGTTGCCAGCTCGCTCACCTCATGCTTGACAGAGTTTCTGATTTGTATTTTAATATATTGGATTTATGTGTGACACATTTTCAATTTGCAATATTAAAAGAAGGAACATAAAATCAACTTTTAATTATAAATAAACATTATTGCAGCTTCATTTAAGGACCACTAACTCTAACTCTGAAAAGCAGTTAATTTTTTTGATATTATTAGTAACACATAGTTACTCAGACTTACTTCCCCACTTTCCAAACCACATTAATGAGTCTTCTTCCTATAGTGCATCTATAATCCTCATAAGTTTCGGACATTTACTTTCGCGTCGATAAATGCAATTTTGAAAGAATAGAGGTATGTACATCTATCTCACATTTTCGCACGACAAAGCGCAATCGGTACGTGTGCAAGATCCAAACCTTATTTTATTTTATTAATAGCTATATACGGACGTCTTATAGCTTTATACGGACGTTCAATAGCCTAGCGGCTTTTATTGCAGGAATACGATACTATTTAAGGTAATCCTATTTGGCTACAAATTACTGTAAGATGGAAGCACTGACCCAGTCCGGCTGCGCCAGATTTGAACGAAAAATCACACAGTGCTCGCGCATTTGTCTTCGGGGAAGTCAAGTTTGCGATTCGACCAATTTTACTATCTTCACATGTTTCCACCATGTACTCGCCGAGACACCGACCTTCCTCCGAGGGAGAGACTAGGCCTTCATAACGATGGATGGTTTACCAGAAGAACTTGACTACTAACTCTATAGAGAAAAGACACTAGAAAAATATGTTTTGTGTGAAAGAGAAACATACATTTACCATTCAATATGTTTTTCTATGCTCATTCCGATACAAAAATACACATTTCCTAAACCACAATAATGAGACTGTTATCTATAGCGTATCTGAAGTCTTCCTAGGTTACGGACATTTTAAGTCAACCATTTGCGAGAATAGAGCTATGTCTATGGGCTCACATTTCCCTACGGTAAAGCGCCATCAGCATGTGCGCAAGAGCCAAACCTCCCAAATGGGTATTGTATTGCTGAACTATGTACGTAGTATGTTTGGATAGGGCACTGTGTCTTTGAGCTTCGTGTCTTTATTTTACCTCAATACATGATCAACCACGTGAGCATTAATGTAAGAACCGGCCGCAGTAAAACGTTGTCATAAGAAGGAAAGTCGCATGCGCGCTTGAATAATACAAGCAAGAAATCGATTCCCGTCATCTTCTTTACGAAAATGCGGTGCAAGTGCGGGATATATTTTTTTCGCTGCACTCGGTCCTTCCGAGATGAACCTCCATATGTGAAAGTGTTGTGGAATTAATACTGTTCCATAGCTATATATGGACGTTCAATAGCTATATACGGACGTTCAATAGCTATTTAATGCACGGTACTTAAGGTTATGCAGTCGACAGCACAGTTGCTGAAGAATATATATCCTGCGCCCATGCTAGTGGGTTTCAGATTCGGTCTACGTGAAGTCATGATGGGTCGTTAATATGTCCTTAAAGGTTGTCCCGAATGGGTTGTTGCTAACTTGGTTAAGTTTAATGCCGCTTGGACCCAGGCGTTTCCGACTGGCTCCATCATTCCGTGGTGAAAACGAGCCGATAAGCGAACATAGCGAGCTTCTTGGGGTGACGTTGACCCTTACTTTTGGTCTGTTCGTCGCGGCTAAGACTCAACTGGTTGCCAATAATTGGGAATCCTAGCAAAGGAGACAGTATTTCACATCAGAATATATTGATGCACTTGACTCATTCGAGAAACGACCAAACGTCTCATTAGCAACGAAGGACTGGTCGAGCTTTAGAGCCTTGAACATTGGCGACACGATGCAATTCTATATAGTTAAATTTTAGGGAGGCCATGGACTCACACAATCTAATTCCATCAAGCCCGTTCCATTATCGGACTACAAGTCGAACGGCGATGAGCCATCGTCACATGGTGGACATCCCACCCATACGCGCAAAAAGTTTTGAGAAATTTCATTTTATAGCTATGGAGTGGAACTGTATTAAATATCTATTATAGATATACTAGGGCTCTTTAAGTTAAGAGTCAATAGGTTTCTTCTAGTTAAGCGTGCTTAGTCTTCAATTCAAAATCAATCAAAACATCACCGCTTCACCATCAGGTGAGATGGTGGTCAAATGTGAGCATATTTTATTAATAAAGATGAGGTCTAAGAAGGAATGAGCGGGCCCAGAAGTGTCTGTTAACTTATACAGGAGCTGACAGACAGTTCCACACCTTGGCCGTGTACACAATAAATGCAGCTTACCATCAGGTGAGATAGTAGTCAAAATCGAGCCTATCATCAATTGTTTTCTTTTTTTTTACAACTTTCACACAACGCCATCTAGTCCCAAACTAAGATCTAACTAGATAACTGATAAACATACATATATTTCTAAATACATACATATTATAGATAAATTACACCCAGACAAAGAACAAATGATCGTGCTCATCACACAAACATTTGTCCTGGGTGGGAATCGAACCCACGACCTTGCGCATAGCATTTAGGGCCACTGACCACTATACCAACAGTCCAGTCGAAACCACATACACAACACAATCAATAACCACAATATATACGGATGTGCAATAGGTATATACGGACGTCAATAGCTATATACGGACGTTCAATAGCCTGGTGACCTTAATTGTAGGAATGCTATTTGGCTGCAAAGTACTGTAAGATGGAGGTTCTATATACCCAATCGGGCTGCACCAGATTTGAACGAGAAAGCCCACAGTGCTTTCGTTTGCACCTTCGTGTTCAGGGAAGCTCAGTTTATAACTTGACCAGTTTATACTAACTTCATAAGATCCCACCATGTACTTGCTGGAAACCCTTTACCCGGCGACGGAGACACTAGGCCTTCATCACCTATGTGACCCATTATCTAAGGATCTGATAACCAGAAGTACTTAACTCTCTCTCTCTCTCTCTCTCTCTTTGTAAGCAGACCCCACGAGGAAAAGAGAGACATGCCAACGTCTTCGTGATGTTTTGCATAGACATACTAAGCTTCGCTAAGCTAGTCCTATCATACTAAATCTTAACTTGACTCACCAATGAACTTACTGCGCACATTGTCTAAATTTGTAAAAAAAATAGGGAAATATTTACAATAGTATGTCATTCTGGATATGTCCCGCGACTTCTCATGTAAAAATCTCTCTGGAACCTCAATAATTGTTCATCTTATTATTAACTAGGTATTTCAGTCCCTAATGTCATTAAAATCCGTTCGTTAAGTTTTTTATGAAAAAGAAGCCATACGTTTACTATACAATCCTTTTATTTACGCTCCTAACAACACAACAAACTTTTTAATAATATTAAAAGCATAATATGCGATATTCATAGGTATCAATATAGGGCATCCGTATATTAAGCACATCTTACGAATATTGTGATAAGTGTAATGTTCAAACTGTGGACTACTGTCAAGCAATAATAAAAGAAAGAGATGAGTAGGTAAATCGAAAGCTGGCAACGTCGCACTCCCAAATACCTGCGGGGACGTTAAGTAGTCAGTGCCATAGGTAAATCGCAATCAATATATCCAGGACGCCTAGAATGTATTACCATGGTTCGGGGTTCAAAAATGTTGGGGCATGACTGCAAGAGGAATATCGTGAAAAATAAAATTATCGGGAAATGACGTACCCCACGTTGCTGGAAATCGACAAACTAAGGGCCAGTTTTTTGATCCGTAGTCAAACACCGTATAACAATTTGTTAAACTAACCATTGTCAACTGGTTAACTAATGGTTATAGGGCTATTACGTTTTTCAACAGCTATTATAACTAAAGTCAAACTTAACCATTGGCTATAATATTGCCAGTGTAATGAGAAATCATTTCCTAAAAATAGCTATGCTTTTTTGGGGGTAATATTTTTTTATGTGACAACACAAGCGATAGTGAGTGAACGAAGCCAAAACGAAACGTCTTTTTGACAGTTCAGATGTCAAACTGCATTAGAATAAATTAACACGAGATTCAATACAAGCTACCTATTTCTATTTGCACTCCGTGTATAATAATTGCTCTTGAATTTTCACCTTGACCGCCAAGTATTATCTTCTTAAAAATGTCAGGAAATAGCCAACAATCAAACAAGTAAGTAATATGATGTTTCCGTATGTTTACTTTGAGTATAACACCGAAATCATCAACAGTTATCTCGTGTTTTATTTACATAAATAATTAATACATAAATAGACATGTAAGTCATTGTTTTTTTTTAATTCAAGGGACCGTAGCTCTAATTTCTGTAAAGAAGAAACAAATAAGTTAATGTGGCTGATAAAGGATCATCCAGTAATAACGAATAAAAAAACTGACCACGCTAGCAACCAACAAAAAGAAGCTGCTTGGAGATTGCTGACTGAGAAATTTAATTCCGATGCTACAAAATACCGATGCACAAAGCAGTTGCAGCAGAAATACAATAATATGAAAAAAACTGCAAGAAAGGTACCTACTATTATTTATGTAACTTTTCCATTTATGAATTTATAGTTTGATGCTGTAATGCAGAATATTTCAGAGTTGATATATTATTTTAATTTAGGAAATGGCAGTAGAGAAGTATGGAAGGCGGCAAACTGGCGGGGGACCAGCCCCTCCGCCACCGTCGGAAACTACCGAATGGTTAAATTCCATTATGGGAGAGTCCATATCTGGTCTTCCGGCAGTATACGACAGTGATGCTTTGGGTATGATCTACCTACTTATTAAAAAAATTGGTATGCCTATGTATTTTCTTCGAACTTTTTGTAATAGTGCTTTTTATTTACAGAAATTACGCTACATGTGGATCCAGATAATCTAGACACAACAGCAAATGTTAATTTGGATTCATCAGGTAAGAAATGTTTTACAAAGAATTCTGTAAAGCTGGAGTTGATGCCGAGATGATAGATTAACTATCTTGGTGCAATGTTATTATGATAAAATTATAACATTTGATTATACTAATTACAGATATGCCTAAAACAAGTTTTATTGAGCTTGATAAAGCTACCGTCTTATCAGAGTCTGAGGATCTCTTGAAGGAAAATGTACCCAACAATATTGGTAAGTATTATTATTTGATTGATGCATATTCTTTTGGTTCAAGAAAGTGGTTTTACAACTTGAAAATTGTTCCAGGACCATCAAAATTAAATGAATTTGACTCATCTACACCAAAGTCTATGCTGCGAAAACCAGTGTCGAAAGAGCTGTGTAAGTTAAATGTAATATGTCATGCATCATTATGAAAAATTTACATAGAGCCTTTATTATGTTATTTTATATTTCAGCTTTCAAAGAACAGAAAAGAAAGACTGCATTTACTCCATTGGAAACCAGAAAGCGTATTATATTGCATACTGATCGAAAAATAGATTTTTTGACTCAAAAACAGCTGCGAGAGAGTGAACTAACCCAGTATGCCAAGGAAGAACATGAACTAAACATGAAAAACAAGCAAGAATTACACGAGCAGGAGTTACATTTTAAGAAAAAAATGTATGAATTAATATTAGAAAAATGTAAATATGAGACTGAAAAGGCAAAATTAGATTTTAATAAAGCAAGTACTTCTTAAAAACAACTAAACTATGTTTTATTAAGTCAAGTGTTGATCAATAGGAAAATAAAGTGCAGGATTATTAATAAAACTATAATTAGGTATATTTATTGAGCTCCTTCAGAGTTTAGTAATGAGGAAAAGTATGTTGTTATGAGATCTCTTCTGTATTGCTGATCATTTTCTGTCACTGGAAAACTAATATTTTCTTGCTCATTCTCTATTACAGCACTTACACCACTGGGTAAATCTTCTCTATTCCTAATACATAGATTATGCAGTATTGCAGTGCTGACAATAACAGCCTGCACAAATGTTCTTTCCACTACATTTCTACTTCTGATTTGGCTCTCATTGTAAAGCTTTTCAGCGGCGCTTTGGGGATTTGCCATTGGTGTTAGTAGATATTTCTTTAAAGCATAGCCCCGATCTCCTAAAAGACAGCACCTGCCTAGTTGTTGGGAGTTCATTATATATTTAACTCTGCTGTTGTTAAAGATAGTGCTGTCGTGTACAGAGCCTGGCCATCTTGCAACAATATCCCTTATTTTTAGGTCAGCATCTGCTACTACCTGGGTATTTATTGAAAATATGTCCTTCCTATTTCTATAAAGCTCCGCATTATCACCCCCTGAAATAAAATCAAGTACTTAGTTAAAGTTTATAAAAACAATACATGATACTTTTATTTTATATAAGATGAAATGAGTATGTATGTAGGTACCTACCAGGGCTTAAAATACGTATATGAGTGCAGTCTATCGCTCCAATTACACTTGGAAATTTGGCAATTGAGTAGAACTTCGCCACTACTTCTCTTATTTCCTCGGTGGTGTGCGGCATTTTAATAAAATAATTTAATTTAGTGCAAATAGTTCTGGAGACCGCATGGATAACTTTACATGCAGATGATTTCGATATCCCAAAGAAATCTCCGGAGCATCGTTGCATGGTGCCTGTGGCGTAGAATCGCAATGTAAGCAATAATTGCTCAAGAGGCGTTATGGCTTGATTCCTAAAACGCAATAATTAATTTGAGATTAGGTAGGTAGTGTTCTTGTGAAGATGGCAATAATTGAAATTGAAACTTTAAATAGTTACATTAGGTACATACCTTGTGGTGGGAGTTTTTAGATAGGTTCCAATTTCACCTACTAACCACATAACTGTTTCCTTTGATAACCGATACCGTTGGCAAAAGTCTACACTATCCCAGGTGTCCAAGGGTGGATTACGTGGTCTAAAAATTTTCGGCCTTCTCATTAACACGTACTCCGCAAAAATATCATCGTCTGATGAACTTTCCGATATAGTATCATAATATCTAACTATGTTCAAATCCATGATAAATGTTACAAAGAATATTTGTGAATTAAGTATGACGTTGACAACAAGAAAACATGTACAAAACATCTGTTGTGGTAGAGTTAACCATCCGCCATATTGCTTAACCCTCCAATATTGGGTGGTTAATTTTTTTAACTAATAGTTAGTTATTTGACCATTGGTTAAGCTAACAATTGATCAAAAAACACATTTTACCAAAATTTAACCATTAGTTACTATTTATAACCATTGGTTGAGTTAACTACGGATCAAAAAACCGGCCCTAAGCAATATTCATTGAGACTTGTTAAAAAATATAAGGGGAACTGGGGGACGTCGTAAGGTTGCACGACGTGCATGACGCCAAAAAGATCCTAGGATGTATATATATATATATATATATATTGTATATTCTTGCGATAATAACATTTATTTTAATTGTACACCTAACACATTGTGGTCTTTTTAACCCAAAGATTGGACTGGTAGAGAATGCCTTGTTGCATTAGTTAGTTAGTATGTATAGTCCCCGGCACGTAAGTTGGCAAGGATTTGGCGTAGTGGGGGTAAGTTCGCGCATCGTGCACTTAGTGGAAGAAAAAATTGGTCACTTTTATTGCTTATCATTATTCTATGGTTATTGCTATCAATTATTTTTAATCATGTTAGTTTTTAAGAAAATTATAAAGAAAGGAGAGAAAATCGTGACTTTATTAGGTGTTATAAGTAAAATATATACATTTAAAAGCTGTTCCTAAATTACCCTAAGCCGCTAAAACTTTCTTTTATAAGCCGTCCTATTTTGTGTCAGGAAGGGAGGGGTGGGGGGAGTAGTCCCACATCCCTTGTACCATTCCACCCTGCCGCACCCCGTGGTTATTGAGAAACAGTAAATAAACTTAGGAATTCATGGTTATCAAATATTGGAATTGGGTTTAGAAGCGTTTTAGTAGCTTCTAAGTCCGTCTTACGGTCTCTTTTCCATTTTGAGCTTCTTTTTCCATGAAACAGATACACATCGTATAGCATTTTTCTGGCATACCTGCGTAAAATGGTATTTGGTCCTAGCATTGTAATCAACGTTAATACAAACTAAATTTAAAACAATAACAATAACTCGTAACAAAAACTAAAGGATCTAGCCGGTTAAGCATGTGAAAACTGCACTCGCGTCTGATGAAGGATTTTGTTTTTATTGTTTTTCATCTAAAATAGCCATACACTTAATCTCACACCCCTAACCCCTATAGTAAAGGAATAATGGTAAGTAATGGTAAGGAATAAAAGTAAGGTTGTAAAAAAATATATTTTTAAGTTCAGTTCCATGTATGGGGAGCCCTCCCCATACATGGAACTGAACTGAACCTAAAAATATATTTTTTTTTCATCAAACCTTTACGTGTGTGGTATCTATAGACAGGTCTTTAAAAATGATATCGGTTCCTAAAACAATTTCTTGTAATCAATCTTTAAAAGATATACGCTTCCAAAGTGATAAAATGTCCCCCCCTCTAACTTTTATAATAATAGAATAAAAAATCTAAAAAAACATATGCTGTAGGTTTTAATGAAAACTTTCATTAAAATGGTTTGAATGACATCGGGTCAGTAGTTTTTAAGATATAGCACAATTTCTAAAACCGCAAATATAACTTTGTATTATATAATTGAATTGAATTGTATTGTATCGCAAATATAATTGAATTGAATTGAATTGTATTTCATACAAACACTCTGAAAAACAAAGTTATTTAGCGTAGTTACTACTGAACCTTTCATAGACGAGTCTGACTCGCATTTGTCCAATTTTCACTCTTGATCTCTATCTCGTCTCGATCTAGATCCTTTAACACAATTAAATAACTCGTAACAAAAACACAACAAAAACAAAGGGTACAAATTTCGTGCACGCAGTGTATTCGGGAGCGAACGGGGCGTAGACACAGAGCGAGAGGCCTTGAGTCTACTGACGCACCAATCGCGCGCTCGGGTTGAGGCTACATAACATCCCGCGTCCCGCTGACAACCGCCGACACCTATAAATCAACTTCTGCGCATCTAACGACTCTTGCCAAATTACGTGCCAGGCACTATACCACTATTGTACATAAAGTTTAAATAAATAAATAAAAATTCATGCTTATTTTTTGCTAATTGGCACTCTCATATATGACAATAAAAATAGATTATCCTTACACTGACTGAATTTGACAACACACGGTGGGCAAAGATAGTCAGTGCCAAATATCACCTCTAAGAACGAACCGGCACAAGTTAACAGAAGATAAGACGCTGATTGCACCCTCTAGAATTCCGCCTAAGACCAAGATATTATGTCCAATGTATTTTTACAGCCTAACTACAAACTCCATCAGGTTTATATGTGCTATCGGGATTTTAAACAACTTTGTCCTCGGTCCTCACCGTAAGATACTGTTTACAAATAGCCCCAACAATTTCTAATACGGTCGAAACCGGATATAACGACATTGAAGGGACTGTTATAAATTAGAAGACAGCCCTAAGCATATAAAATATAAACGCTGACACCTCTTAGGTGTCATATAATGTTTCCCACAGTTGTTGTTTTCCGAATCGTAATTATTGGTAATTTCCGGCAGTCATACTTTGAACTTCGTGGCGGACACATTAAATTTGTATTGTTGTACTAATTCTCATTAAAATTCTTTCAAGGACCAAAAATAGTTTTTTTTAAAAAGGGACTTAGAACCGGCCCCGTAACAGTGGTGTCAGAAGTGGGATAGTCAGTATAAGTCGTTGCTGGCTATTCATAAAATAATATAAAACTAAATTCAGTGCCCGCCCGCCTTGTTCGTCTTTAAATCAACCTTAAAAATCGGTATCCAGTGTGACTCTATCGTCTCTATCCAGTGTGACTCTATCTTAATTCTATCGTCTCCATCCAGTGTGACTTTAACCTGTCTCTATCCGGTACGTGTGTGTCATTTTGTCGTCAAAACCACGTTATTATCACGGTATCCGATCGTGATCACACCGAGTCCAACCGAGTTGGCCAAAGTAGTCAACGCCTCTACGAAGCCTTTCGTCTCCTGCCTCGGTAAGCTTCAAGCTAAGCTAACCCCAACCAACGCTGTCTACGGATCACCCAAGTGTCGCCTGTGTCTGCTGCTGCTGCACGTCTGCGCTGGTGTCAAGTGCTCTACTCACCGAGGTCTACGTGATGCATCCTGTCCTTCAAACCATCAGTTTGCTGTGAGTAGAATATACAATTTCGTTATTGCCGCATAAGTATCCTTGTCTCCTAAATCCTTTTGATAAATAATTACCTTTATTCGTCTAAATACTCGTTACCATGACAAGTGAAAGAAAACAAGTAACTCCTACTATCTCTGAGCCATACCCCATCCAAGTCTTGTGTAACTTTATAAACCCATACCAAGGGGAGCGCGAAACTTTATCGGCGTTTTTAACAAATTGCCAAAACGCTCTTGACTTAGCATCTGAGGGTCAAAATTCCTTGTTGCTCAAATACATAATATCAAAATTACAAGGAAAAGCACAAGTAGCTTGTTCAAATAAAATTTTTGATAGCTTCGACGAATTACGAACATTCTTAAGGCAGAATTTCGGGGAAAGAAAACATTATAATCATCTTTTGTTAGAGCTGCAATCGTGTAAGCAGTTGCCAAACGAATCCGTCGCACAATATGCCCTCAGGATTGAGACCTGCCTGACGGACTTGCAATCCGAAATACATAATTCAGATTCCTTAAAAAAAGAACTTCCGGGACGCATTGCTATGACAGAAGATTTAGCTTTATATACGTTTTGTCTGGGACTACATCCTAGATTAAGTACTATTGTTCGTTGTCGAGATCCCCGAAACCTTAATGCCGCTATAAGTGTCGCTACGGAAGAAGAAAAAATTTACAACTTCTCGGTTCGATCATCTTGCAAAGTTTGTCATAAAGTAGGCCACTCTGGAGTTAGAATGTAGATTGAAAAACAATCAAAATAAAACTCTTTGTCATAAAGTAGGCCACTCTGAGTTAGAATGTAGATTGAAAAACAATCAAAATAAAACTCAGTTTTCGTCTAAACCAAAGCAGTCAAATTACACACCTAAACCTTCAACTTCTAGTTCTCAACCATTAATCTGTCGCTATTGCAAAAATATCGGGCATGATATTTCACAATGTCGTAAAAGACTATTTAATAATTCCCGCTTCGATCGCGGAAATCGTGAGAACACAACAAATGAAAAGAACGTCGAGTGTAATCAAATTTCAACACCTACCGATGACGACGATGATTTAAACTAAATGATCAGATTACGAGCCGGTGCCGCCGTAACTCTGTTAATATAGGCACTAATCGTGGGAAAGTTTTCTTAGAGGCTTCAATTTCTAAATCTAATTCTATTTCTAAATACAAATGTACTACTAATTCCGAAGCCACTAAAAAATCCAATTCCCCAATTACTAAATCAAGTACTAACTCTAAGGTATATCATGACTCTATCCTTACTAATTCTACTAAATCAAATACTAATTCCAAAAAATATAATGACTCTATCCCTACTAGTTCTACTAAATCAATTACTAATTCTAAAATATACAATGACTCAATCCCTACTAGTTCTACTAAATCAATTATTAATTCTAAAATATACAACGACTCAATCCCTACTAGTTCTACTAAATCAATGATAAACACGAGTCCACCAAAAGGAATACTAGATAATTTTATCCAAAATCCAGGTGGCTATTCTACGATTTACGATGTTTTCCCTAATTCAAGGCGTATACCTTACATTGTAGTAGAAACTTCACATACGAAAACGCCTATTCGTCTCTTAGTTGATTCTGGCAGTTCCATATGCATCCTTAAAGAACAGTGCCTATCTGAGCTACCTCAGGTTGAAAAAGATATCTTAAAAATCAAGGGTATTAACGACATTGATTCGTTCTCCGAAACTAAAGGCAAGTTTATTTTATCTTTGGAACTGAACAACGGAGATATGTCAGTTCCGTATTATTTCCATATCGTAGACAAAATTAATTTAGAGTATGATGGCATCCTAGGTTCAAACTTTCTAGACTGGAATAAAGCCGTAATTAGTTATGGCGATTCTAAATTGTTCATTCAAGATAACCCATTATACTACTTCAATTTAAAAACAACAGTAACGCCTACGGTAAAGATTATTCCTTCTAGAAGCGAAATGTTTATTCGTTGCAATGTCACTAACCCCGAAATTAAAGAGGGACTTTTGCTAGATGTTAAATTAAAAGATCACCCTCGTTTATATATTTCCCGGTGCTTAGTTCGTGTTGATCCTAATAACCAAACTACTATTTCTGTGCTTAACACGTCAGATCAAGACATAACTTTAAAAGATCTCGAAGTAACCCTAGAACCTATCTCACAAATATTGGAACACAATGAGAACACTGTTTCTATCAATACAACCGCAACCTATTCTGAGTCAACATACCCGTACACAGCTGATCGGGATTCAAAAGTTCAAAACATGATTAGATGCGATCATCTTAATTTAGAAGAAAAACATCGCCTACGTAATATATGTTCAAAGTTCCAAGACGTATTCTATTTGGAAGGAGACAAACTTACACATACTAATACTTTAGAACACAAAATTCGTGTTACATCCGAAACCCCCATTGCGGTCAAAAGTTATAGGTTTCCAGAATGTCATAAGGAAGAGGTCAATAAACAAATTCAAGATATGTTAGATCAAAACATAATTCGACCATCCATATCTCCGTGGTCAGCACCAATTTGGGTTGTACCAAAAAAACAAGACGCATCCGGTAAACCCAAATGGCGGATTGTTATAGATTATCGCAAATTAAACGAAATCACGATTGGCGATGCATACCCAATTCCAAATATCTCCGATATCCTAGATCAACTAGGTCATAGCAAATATTTCACCACACTTGACCTTGTATCTTCATTCCACCAGGTCAAGGTCAAGGACACAGAAAAAACCGCATTTAGTGTCCCATCCGGTCATTATGAATTTACAAGGATGCCCTTCGGACTCCGAAATGGACCATCCACATTCCAAAGGCTTATGAATATTGTCCTCAGTGGGCTTCAAGGAACTCACTGTTTCACATACATGGATGACATTGTATTATTCGGCCACGACCTTGAATCCCATTGCCGAAATTTAGAGTCAGTTTTTGAGAAGTTACGTGAACATAGGTTAAAGTTACAGCCTGCCAAATGCGAGTTTTTACGAAAAGAAGTACAATATTTAGGACATATAATATCGGATCACGGCGTGAAACCCGATCCGAAAAAGGTTTATTGTGTTCAAAATTTTCCAGTTCCAAAATCACCTCGTGACATTAAATCATTCCTCGGATTAGTGGGGTACTACCGCCGGTTCATAGAAAACTTTTCACATATCACAAAACCTCTCACTAGCCTTCTAAAGAAAAATGCAGCTTTTATCTGGTCTCCTGAACAACAGAAGTCTTTCGATGAATTAAAACATAAAATAACGACCGCTCCTATTCTTCAATATCCCGATTTCTCTAAACCTTTCATATTAACTACAGACGCTTCTAATTTCGCTGTATCTGCAATCTTATCCCAAGGAAAAATCGGTCAAGATTTACCAGTCTCATATGCGTCTAGAACTCTCAACAAAGCGGAAGGAAACTATTCCATTACCGAAAAAGAATGTTTAGCTATAATTTTCGGCACAAAAGTCTTCAGGCCTTACTTATATGGTAACAAGTTCACTGTAGTCACTGACCATAAGCCACTCCAGTGGTTGATCAATTGTAAAGATCCTAATTCGAAATTAGTTCGCTGGCGCTTAAAGCTAGAAGAGTTCGATTACGAGATAGTCCATAAAAAAGGCAAAATGAATTGTAACGCCGATTCCTTGTCTCGTAATCCAATACTTACCACAGATACTCCTTCTACTTCTGAAACTTACGAAAAATATTTACAAATTAGTCAACAACATACCAATTCCTATGACACTGTCATAGAAGAGCATAACAATTCGTTACTTAAAACCAAGTGTAAAATGATCGTTTACCCTACTGCCATTGATTTAGACGACTCTATTCCATACTGCTCTGAAATTTTACAGATGTCCAAGTTCAATGAAGACTTACCGGACATACGGAACTTAGAAAGAGAACTCTATACGTTCCAAAGTACATCCAACGAAAATCATGTGTTCACACATTTATTCTTACGTGTCCATCATTATGACGAAATGACTTATAAGGACATTTTTAATATGATAAGAGATTATCGAGACATGATTACTGCATGGTATCCAGAAGAAAAAGAATTTGCTATTTCCGATTTCCAAGATCCGTTCGCAAAGCTATCATTTACAAAATTATACAATATTATTGGATTTATTTTTCATAGAACAGGTCTCAAAGTTCATATATATCATAACAATATTCTATATCCTACACCCGCGGAAGTTCCTCGTATATTAAAAGATAACCATGACTCACCTTCAGCAGGACATCCGGGTATTTCTCGGATGTACGATAGGTTAAAAACGCTTTATTGGTGGAAAAATATGCGCCAAGATATAGAGAACTACGTCAAAAGTTGTAAGTCCTGTCAAATAAACAAACCATTACGTCAAACAAATCGCGCTCCTATGATAATCACATCCACGGCAACAAAACCTATGGAAAAAGTGTATTTAGACGTTGTAGGACCATTACCCGAAACTCACGATTATTGCTATAAGTTTATCCTTACTTTGCAAGACGATTTAACCAAATATTCACAAGCTTATGCAATGACATCATGTTCCGCTGAAGAAACTGCACAAAAGTTTGTACTTTTCATTTCTCATCTAGGTATTCCCAGGATGATCGTAACCGATCAGGGGACCAACTTTACATCCGATGTCCTAAAACAGCTGGAGAGATTATTCGGTATCAAACATATTTTTGCCTCCCCTTATCATCCTCAAACGTGTGGCGCTCTCGAAAGAAGCCACGCCACTTTAAAAGAGTACCTGCGATCATACATCGAAGACAACCAACATACCTGGAGTTTATATTTACAAACTGCCATGATAGCATATAATACTAATGTCCATTCAACTACAGGCTTTCAACCGATGGAGTTGTTGTTCGGATTTAAACCTTACATACCCAAAAGTGCCGACACCTTAGAATTAAATACATACACAGACTATATCCGTGCTCTCAATCATAGGTTATACTATAGTAGACAAAAAGCCTTACAAAACATACACTCATCCAAAGAAAAGTCCAAAGAACGTTTTGATGTTCATGCGAAACCCGTGACGTATAAAATAGGTGATATGGTATATTTACGGTACCATCATAAACAAAATAAAGCAATGTCTCCTATATGGAAAGGACCCTTTAAAATAGTTAAAATCAATGGTAACCATACAGTTACCCTTTTAATTAATAGAAAATACGTTCGTCATCATTACGACGAAATAAAAATGGCAACAGATGACTAGCTTAATCTTTTCTATTTCAGGTTATTACTCCATCCATCTTCGAGCCACAAATATGTTACTCCAATCATAGGCAGTCCAGGCTTATACTTCGACCAGTTATTGAACGTTAAGTTCACAAACGATCACTGGAATGTCGTAACCTACTTAGACATTAGTCATATAAAACCCCATTTAGATAAAGTCGAAGCTCTAATCAAAGAAGTCTCTAATTTCTGTGTTACCAGCTCTTCTAGTAAAATCCAATTAGAATGTACTAATTTACTATCGCCATTACAAAACCAACACCTTAACAATGTTCGTAAGTTCTTGTCTATATCCTACCTTGTTCAAGATCAAAACCCAAACCGTTTTAAGCGCGGGCTCATTGATGCTGGCGGCTCAATTGTAAAATCAATCTTTGGAACTTTAGACACCGAAGACGCCTTAAAGTTCTCGGACGCTATCACCAAGGTACAGTCGGACGAAAAACAGCTAGCTCACTTAATGAAAGATAACATTCACGTCATCAGATCTACTATTGCAACCTTCAATAACACAATGTCAAGGGTAAACAAAAATCAAAATCAATTGAATCAAAATCTAGAAACTATTCGAACGGCATTTGAACAATTATCTAACTCAACTGATAAATTGGAAATAAAAAACCATCTGGTAATGTTATTGAACTCTTTAGAAAGCATTACGATAGCCTTGTCATTTGACATTGATGACGTCAACAACGCTATCCTATTTAGCAAGCTCAACATTCTTCATCCAGCTGTACTTAGTCCCTATCAATTATTCCAAGAACTAGACCTACATAAAGACAAGCTTCCTAAACACTGTGAGCTTCCTACAAGTTTATCTTTAGAAAATATACACATTATTATAGATATTTCTGATTTAATTTGTTATTATCATCTAAATAAAATAATTATTATCACAAAAATCCCACTCGTCCTTCCACAGACATACAACCTTTATCATAATGTTCCACTTCCAGCTCCCTACGACGTCACGAAACCTGACACTTACATACTTATTGCTCCCGATAAACCTTATGTGGCCATAACTATAGATCGTATGTTCTATTCACTGTTAGAGTCAGTGGATAAGTGTCAAGTGATTCATAACGAGTGTTATGTGTGTTCTTTAGGAAATGTGTACTCTACAATTGCGAATCCGACGTGTGAAACAATAATCTTAACCGAAGCTATAAGTTCATTGCCAGATTCTTGTAATACCAAGTTGTAACATGGCTCTATTGATGTATTTTTCAAGTTAAATAATAATAAATGGTTGTTTGTACAGTCAGAGCCTGGAAAAGCTCATATAACATGTGAAAATGATCCTACCAATCATGATGAGATCTTTTTTGGTACAGGCATGCTAACCTTGCCAAAATATTGTGTTGCTTTCTTTAAAACTTTAAAGTTTACGCCTAGTGATAATGTTATCTCTAATTTTACTAATCATATATCTAATTTTAATATTATAGAAGATGATTGCTGCGATAATCAGAGAATAAATAAAACAGTAAGGCGTCTCCCTTTTGTAAAGTTATCTAACGTTAACGATTTCAATTCACTACTACAAGCAAGTGTGCATCTTAAGGAATTCGAAAACGAATTAAATAAGATTGAACAACCATCTTACTTATATAAATATAGTACTCATTATCTCTCAGTAACATATGTTATCTGTAGCATTGTTCTTATTTATCTTTTATACAGATCACGGAAGTTATTTTGTTCAACTAAACCTCGATATTGTATCCAAGTGTTTAATCAATGCTATACTAAAAAGAAACAAACAATTCAGTCTGTTCAGTCAGTAAACAACAGCATTACCGAATCATCTGATGAAGATATCCAAGGGTCATACAAATCCCTACCTACTCCACTAAGACGTAATGTTATGACTTAGCCTTATCAATTGTTATTGTAATCTCATCTCTTATAAAACAATTAAAGCCTCGTCTGTAAAGGCTATTATTTTATTGTAAAATATACTATATTTTCTATGTTAATTCTAGACTAGTTTTAAGCTTATTAGCAGTTATGTACATTTATAATGTATCTTATGGTTTCATAAATCCTAGTTTGTAACCAAAACGAAGTTCAATCTTTTAACTTAGATTTCTCATCACTCTTAATCGTAATGATCAATCTTATCGGGGGGGTTGTTATAAATTAGAAGACAGCCCTAAGCATATAAAATATAAACGCTGACACCTCTTAGGTGTCATATAATGTTTCCCACAGTTGTTGTTTTCCGAATCGTAATTATTGGTAATTTCCGGCAGTCATACTTTGAACTTCGTGGCGGACACATTAAATTTGTATTGTTGTACTAATTCTCATTAAAATTCTTTCAAGGTCCAAAAATAGTTTTTTTTTAAAAAGGGACTTAGAACCGGCCCCGTAACAGGACCATACTTAGAATAGAGAAAGAACTAGAAGCCGTGGGCGCGCCTAATACTGAAGCAAAAAAAACTACTCTTTAACGGAGTAGTTTGACGCACAGCCGATCAGTTGTACTGTGAACGTCATATCGCGTGACGTGTTTTACCCGTGTCCAATTTATTTAAATTATGACGTCTTGTGTCGTTTCTACCTGTAAAAATGCAGCGGGGCTAAAAAAACAGGATGGGATCACATTTCACGTGTAACTAGCGCATTCACTTATTGTTTTATTTAATTATTGAATAAATTGTTTAGTTTGTAATTGTCAAAGAGAATATCTTGTTAGTGTTGCCAATATAAGAGTTTTGATTTTCCCTCTTTTGTAGTACCTACTGAGGGCTTTTATTCTTTGTAGTATATTAATAACTACTTTAATCAAAAAATATTTTAACCAACTTAAAATGGAAACAAAGTATCATAACAAATTAATACAATCCTTAATTCAAGAAAATGCGCTCGTGTGCGTGTCGGCCGCTAAAATTGCATGAGTATATGCAGCTGCGTAAGGATATTTTATGACGCACATACGTTTTGCGTTTAGTAAGGATAACTATTTTATAAAAAATGTCTAGTTTTGGTTTCAATTTATTTAGTTACAGATGTTGTTTTAGATAATATAACATTCTAATTGGGGTGTCTGAGGTATTGTGCTTAATCTGTTACACCTTGCATATGTAATTACGTATATGATATTGTTAGAATTGCATTACATTCATAATACCGACCGTATTGAGCTTCTTGGGGTAACACTAAAGTCCACCGTCAATTTTGGTCCGTTTATCGAGGCTAAGGCTCAATTAGCATCAAAAAAGTTTGGAATTTTGGCAAAGGTGAGACAGTACTTCACACCGGAACAGCTGCTCAATTTGTATCAAGCCCAGGTTCGGTCGTGTATGGAGTACTGCTCTCATCTTTGGGATGGATCTGCCAAATACCAACTGGACGCGCTTGAGTCCATTGAGAAACGGGCCAAAAGACTCATTGGCAACGATACACTGGTCGAGTGAAAGCTCCAGAGCCTTGAACATCCGACGACGAGTTGCAAGTCTATCGGTTTTCTATCGGTTACATTTCGGAGAGTTTGCGATGGAATTACACAATCTAATTCTGCCAAGTCCGTTCCATCATCGGACTACAAGACAAACGGCGATGCACCATTGTTACATGGTGGACATCCCACCCATACGCACTAAACGTTTTGAGAATACTTTCATTATGCGTACGGCTAAGGAGTGAAATTCCCTGCCGGAGTCTGTTTCCCTATAGCTATAACCTAGGGGTCTTTAAGTCAAGAGTGAATAGGTTATTTTTAGGTAAGCGTGCTCCATCTTCGACCACATGGTCACTTACCATCAGGTGAGATGGTGGTCAAACGCGAACCTATTATCAATAAAAAAAAAATAGGTACTATGTGACTAACATAGTACCTATTAAGATTACGAAACAAATTTACAAAATTTGTAGTGTGTGTGTGTGAGAGGAAGGGGAGGGGTGTATGAAATTATGTTTCTATGTAACATTATAACTTATCTAAAATGTTAGCTTCAGTTCTGAAGAATTTACCCCCAAAACGGACAAATAATGTCTGAGCAACATTACGCGGATGGAAAGGGAGGCTAGCGGGGGACGCTTGTCTTGTATTTGGACACAGAGCGCGGCTTGCAATTACAGTTGAACGCGGTTTCGAGTTCTTTCTGTATTCTAAGGGACTAAAGCTGTAGCAAACCATATGAATTCGGTACTGAGTAACGGGTGCTCAATCAAGTACCGAAAAACGAAACGTTACTCACGAATGCAATTCGTTACTAGCATGTTTCGTATTTTGGGTACAACTGTTTCAGTTCCTGCAGGTAACGTTGATGCGTGTATGTGTTAGAAGTAGAACATTTCCTGCGCTGCTTTACGCATGCGCGCGCAATCGTGCATTCAGTAGATTCCGTGTAGTTGTAACATTTACCTTTTGAATCAAACTAACTAAGATTAACTTTACACAATTCAAGTTCAAAAATTACGAATGATGCGTTGACATCGCGATGTCATACCATACGAATACACATTCGAAATATGATCGATGCGTGCGTTGCTCTAGGCTGTGTGAGGTATCAAAAGTAACGAGTAACGATACGATAGTAACGAGTACTAACTGTATTAGTAACGAATACATAGGGGTACGATTTATTTCGTTACTTTTACACCTTTATAAGGGACCATACAACTTCGAACGCTATAGCCGGTAGTTGTTATAAGCAATACATACACATACACAAGTAGACAAACATGTATGTGTGGTTATTTAATATGTTTTTAATTTACAGATATGTAGGATTTCAATATTCGGCGTATGAATTTACTTTCAAATAAAATATCGGAAAAGAAAATTATCTTAAAAAAATTGTAGTGACAAGTCAAATGTTTTGTTTTGCTGGAACAAAAATGTGACAGTTTGTCGCTAAAGCCGAAGCATTTCGATAGTTTCGTCGTTTTAAGCGATATGTCGCTATATCCGATGTTGTTATAGGCGGTATGTTTACTTAAGTGTTTATATAGGGTTTAGGCATGGACCTTGCCATTAAGTCGTAATAACCGATCCGTCGTTACAAGCGACGTCGTTATATTCGGTTTCGACTGTATTTGTTAATCATAAAGCACCATCAGGCACTGGCTTTTACTCGCGGCTTCCCTCGTGTTACTGTTATTTAATAGAAAAAGGGAACCTAAGGTACTCAGCGTCTATCACTGTGTCAAAATTTATTTATTTACCCTATGCAACATAAAAAGTGCCTTAGGCATTCTTTACCAGTCAACCATGGTTAGTGAATGAAGAAATAACATGGCAGGTGCATATAAAAACATAAATGCGTCCAAATGGTGTTTATCAAACAAAAATACTTTAGTATATATGATATTAGTTAATAATAACAACGAGTTGTTGTCAACTGTAAAGATCTTAATATCTAAAATGCTGTGATACATGAAGTTGTGTATAGTTTACTGTCCATAAAATGATTAAGAATTTAGACTTGTGACTAGACTAGGGATGTTTATTTAATTATTATAACTTTATGCAACACAAAATGTACAAAGGCGGACTTAATGCCATAGGCATTCTCTACCAGTCAACCATGGGTGGTGAAGAGACAACATGGCAGGTGCATAAAAAAATATAAACTAAGTAGATAATATATTCAAAGTAAAAGTCTTATTACAAGTATATATACATAAATAACTAAAATAAACTTACATACATATTTATCATAACATAATATATACCAAATATATATAATATATTAATATTAATAAAAAGTCAAAGAAAGGGGGTTATGAAAACTCTGCTTCCACTATTTATTTTGAAAATAATCAACACTAGACTAGCAGCAGTTGCGAGGCTTCGCTCTCTATGCCGTCTCTATAACCTTCCTCGTCCTTTAAGATACTTCCATAGCCAATTTCATTCAGTATTTTCGAAGATTCGGGCGTTCAAACAAACAAATTTTTCCGCTTTGTAATAGATAGATAGATAGATAGTATAGATAAAAAGCTTACCTGGAATGTCATAACACACTGATAGGAGCAGAAATTCCTTACTGTAGCGTCGGACATAGTTAAATGGTATTGCGCCAGTGAGGTCCGCTTGCACATATCACATTTTGTTCTGAAAAATTTAAAAGATTATGAGTAAAAAGATCTGTTATGTGAGATTATATGTTTGGGACTCATGAGATTTGCCATTTGACTGGGAACGAATATATTCAAAATGTTTATTCTAAGGAATTCCAATACAAACTATCGATTTTGCATGGTACATTCTTAGAGACTTTTGTTTTTAGGCATGAGTATCTAAAATAATGCTGTTATAATATAAGCAGTAAAATCACATGTTATAAGAATTTACACTTTTCAGTTACTAAAGTATGTCATGCTATCAGTTTGACTTCTCACGAGTATGCAAGTGTTTTTATCACCTTCAGGACATTAGGTATCGAGTATATGTCTATACTTTATACTATACATACATAAATGTATTGTATAAAGTATATACATATACTTATACGTGCATATATTTATATGTTTAATAAAAACACAATTCTCAAAATAGAAAAACAACATTACTTGTTCCCTTATTTTGCTAAGTCATGCTAGAAAAATTGCAAACAGTACTAACTAGCAAGGAAAAGTGTTTTACAGACTGATAACCGCGATCCAAGGCTTTGAGATTTTGATGCCAAACAGATACGTTAGTAACAGCAAGGTTTAATGGAAATATATAGACATCTGATACATAACATCTTCAGCAACGATTTTTTTAATAAGTAATCGTTGCTAGTCTGACTTTGTTATTCGACGACATTAAATAAACCTCACAGTTCACACGGTAACCCAATCAGTATAAGACATAAGACAAACTAATAAAATAAACTACTAACCTTCTAGAAGACACAGCATTAACAGAAACCTGGTAGAGATTCAAGCAGTTTAACGAGCACATCATGATTGGCTGACCGTTTAGTTGTACCCTCCTGATCATGTCAAAGTTGTACTTTTTCACTTTACACCAGTTGCATGGCACTATATGCCGGGAGTTACTTATGAACACGTTCATACAGGACTTTGAGCAGAAACATTGGGCACTTGAACCTTCGTAGATGGTGAAGCATTTGATTTGTTTGCGCTCAAAGTATTTTTTGCACCATCGGCATTGGTCTGTGAAATAAAAGAGGTGTTAGTTTTGTTTTATTTACTATCTGATCCCAATGTAATTGCGAGATAAAAGCCAAGTAGCCTATACGTTGCTCTATAACCTATATGTTAGAGTGAAAGTCTCATTAAAATCGGTTCAGATGTTTCAGAGATTAGCCCACACAACCACAAAAATGTTGAAAAAATTTGTTTATTTTAGTACCGTGTAAATAACTATAAGCACTTGAGAAAACACAGTTATCACACAGGCAATTCAATTTTATTTATATGTACAAATTATTATTTATTGTTTGCCTCATAACATTCAAAGGATAAAAATGATAAGAACTATTGTGCAATGGGCAGTCTTTTCACACAGGGTACTATCTCTTACAGACAACCTTTCGATAGCCGGAATTAAACGAGTCAGTAGCAACTCTAAGTAATTGTAAAGCACTAAAACTTGTTTTTTAAATAGAGGGCTTTATTTTCCAAGGTATATGGCACATTTTTCAGTGAGGCGAGGATAGCGGGGCGTCGTTGAAAAGTCTAGTCGGCTTCGAGGCGCGGATAACTTTTTTAACAAAGAAGACCACCTATGGTTGATTAGTAGAGAATGCTTAAGGCATTAATTCTCGCCTTGCTGCTATGATAAATAGCAAATTGTTTGAAGAACTACGATTATGAATATACGCTATTATAATTATTATGAGCCTGTGCTATCCCACTGCAGGGCAAAGGCCTCCGTTCCTTCCTTCCACCTTTCGCGATCCAATGCGATTATAGGCCAATTATTTTTTTATTGAAAATAGGTTCGTGTTTGACCACTATCTCACCTGATGGTAAGTGATAATGTGGTCTCTAAGAATGAGTTCAGCTCATCCTGCCATCTGATGCCTGCCAGTTGAGACCCATTCATAATTTTTTCCCATTGCTCCTCTGACATGCGGAAGATATGACCAGCTCAATTCCACTTTAAAAGAGCAGCTGTGAAGCTAGCATCTACTATTTGTGTTTTGTAGCGAAGTATGTTTGAATTGATGCTAAAATACCTTTCTTAATATCTTTGTTACTAACATTAGTTCTAAGCATGTACTTACATACATCATGGATAAATTTAAAACTCACCAGGGAATATATTATTGACGAATTTGAAAGCTGCAAAACAGGGATCGGAACACAATCTTTGCGACAACTCCTCACTCACTTCCACTTCGATAGCTGTCGCCTTTTCTAAGGAACACACCGCGCATTTCGCCCACACAGGCTGAGGTATCGGGTTTTTACTCATCTGATCAAACTTCTCCATACAAGCTTGCGAACAAAAGTCTTTAAACTGCCCTTTATCGCCTACAGGAGCCAGGAAGCCCTGATGACCTACAGATATATCTCTCTGACAGTAACAACATATCTTTAAACCTTTTTTGAACTCCTCCAAACACGCCCAGTTACAAAACTGCCGGATATCGAAACCGAATCTGACGCAGTATTTTCCTAAACTCGTGTGTTGGACTGTGTTCTTACAATTTGCGCATCTAGAACCAATTTTGTTTTGATACCTTCCTAAGCACACCTCATCACAGAAATCCATAGTTTCCCAGGTCAATATTTTTTCGTCAACGTTAAGTATAAGCGAGCATTGGATACATTTTCTAACGAATGTCCGTTCGCGTTCCTCTCTCGCGGCTTGCACCATGGCTGGAGTCTTCGCCTGAATTTTATAAGCTTCATCTAAATATTTATCCGTCGCATTACTAATAACTTTTAATTTCAATAAGGGAGGGTTCGGTAGTTGCGGCAGTTTTCTGGACACTCTCTTCTTTTTTATCATATATCTACCGTTTTCCTTGCCATTTAAGTTCTTTATGCAGGTGTTTGAGCAAACCCAATGGTTCTCTCCATACCTGTTGAATGTAAACGTGCAGCTTTTGTTTTCATTGCAAACATAACATTCTGACACTTTAGGGTTTATTTCTTCAACAACTATCCTCCGTCTCTTGAAGACGTATTTATCGGCTTCGTCAGCCATCATGCTATTGAGGCACGCCATGGAACAATAGTTGGTATCTTCGCCGTCATAATTGTAATAAAAGTAGCACATTTTTTTTTCTTCACATTCTGAGCATGTTAAAGGTTTGGGTATAATTTCTTCTATCAGGTATTTTTTGTGTGTGATTGTGAATTGTCCAGAGTGTTCAATTTTGAAGTCTTTGATGCACCTATCGCCACATAAGTAGTAGGTTTCATTGTCCTTGTTTGAGAAGCGGTATGAGCAGAGTTTATCATCTTTACATTGTGCACAAGTGCTGTCTATGGGACTGATCTCTTGGATAATGACAGGGGTGGCATCTTCTACTGAGTCATCGTGTTCGTTTTCGACCTCTTTGTCTGAAAAATACAAAAACCAAGGTTACTAGAAAAACATTAGTATTCTTTCAAATCGATATTATGGATACTGGAGACATAAATAAAAGTCTAACGATTTTCGTAACATAATTTTAACCAGAAACAATTACTAAGTCACTTAATCCCAGTTTGTGGAAGATAAGAGATTGATAAGTTAATGTGATTGAATTTGAAATATCTGTGCTAGATGACAATGATTGGCTGAATTAATAGATATGAACCAATTTGCAATGATGGTACAATTCACATTACACTAGCAATCTAGTTAACCCCTCCAACTAAGCTAAATAATTAAATATGCTTGTGTCTGGAGTGGGTTCACGGAAATAGTGTAGTGGGTGGGGTTCGAGGGGTTCGAACCCGCGGCCTCTCGTTCACAAGTCCGACACCTTAGCCATTAGGCTATTAACGCTTTATATTTTGCCTCATTTGATTTGGAGCGCGTTGATAATGTCTGTCCTGCTAGTATATTCTTCTTCTTAGCGTGTCGGTGGCAAGTATCACTACATAGTATAAAACAAAGTCGCTTCCCTATCTGTCTGTCCCTATGTATGCTTAGATCTTAAAAACTCCGCAATGGATTTTGATACGGTTTTTAATGGATAGTGATTCCTGAGGAAGGTTTTAGTGTATAATAAGTTAAGGTTTTGTGTAGATTGAATGAAATACGACGATATTACTTCAACATATCGGAAAGAATTAAGCCTATCGGGAGCTTTAATCGAAAACGCTGCCAAAACCTTTTGTTTTATAAAAATACAATGTATGGCGGGATTGTTTCTCTTTTATATGTAGATCTACAAAAAAGTACGCGATAGCCTATGTCTATCTCACAAGAATAACCCACAATAACATTTTTTTCTTTTACAAATTACATTAGAATGATGGGTCATCATATACGAATCTTTTTTTAACAGTACAGTGTTATTCCTTACCCAATTAAATTGTCAGATATGTTGAAGATTTAATGTAGATCAAAATTGCTTTTTACACTATATCAATAAAATTAATATCTTATGAGTTATCGCTGATATATGAGTGTGGCAAATTACCGGACGACAAATTGATTAAGCAAAATCATATATAAGCAAATATAACCTTTATTATCCGAGCGAAGCCGGGCCGGGTCGCTAGTATTTTATATTAGATTGGCCCAAAACTCAGCTACGCGAACTACGCTCGCTGATGCAGACATAAGGTCGTCAAGGTGACGGGGCATGCAGCACAAGAGTCGCACCGAAAAATACATTTCAGATCTGAACCATCTGTAAAGATTATCTTTGCTACGGCCGGCTTCGGCCTCGACGGACTGCGTACCCGCAGTCTGTCGAGGCATTTCCAAGCCGGCCACTGCAACACATGCCCAGGTGATAGACTTTCAGATGGTTTGATGATTTAATTTCATTAGTTAGTTAATTTCTATACCAATTAATCTAATGTAGTGTCTATTTTATTGATGATCGAATTTAATTCAATCCTATTAATATGCATACTTAATTATATTTTATACTAGCTT
The DNA here is from genome assembly GCA_943138885.2 of Tholera decimalis. NCBI lineage: Eukaryota > Metazoa > Arthropoda > Insecta > Lepidoptera > Noctuidae > Tholera > Tholera decimalis. Next base: position 30,904,344 of record OW964569.2, on the reverse strand, counting down.
TTGCCCGCAACTTCGTTCGCGTGGGAGGTTTTTCCCACGTAAATCCCGATCCCATGGGAATTCCGGGATAAAAATATCCTATGTCCGTCTCCAGGTCTAAGCTAGGTCTAAGCTACCTCCCTACCAATTTTGAGCTAAATCGGTTCAGCCGTTCTTGAGTTATAAATAGTATAACTAACACGACTTTCTTTTATATATACAACGTGTAACGGAAACCCCATATCTATCCAAAGGGACTGAAGACAACATCTGGTATAGAATCTCTATGCAAAGTTTCAGCTCAAAATAAGTGACACAAAGAATTGATACCAAATTATCGGTTTCATATGTTTCTTCAATACCAGTAATAACAAACGTGTCACAGCACTATGAGGGTCATCACTTTCCACGTCTCTTGCCAATCACACGATAATTCTCTTCGTTCTTAATTTTAAAAATTCGGTCTCTGGTATCAATGTATTGAAATTTCTAATAAGACATGTAGACATAGGATTAGAAAACCCTAGCCATATCGTTTGTTATCAGCCAAAGAAGCCGTGCACTTGGTATGTATATAAGGTGTATCTATTCATACACGAAATATTTTAAGAGATATACCTGTTCAGTCCTACAAGAAGCCAGCCAACGATAATTGGACGGTCTGAACTTGTCCACGGTTCGTGGAGCCCTACCGTTGCTCTCAATAATAGTACTTACACAATAATCAAAACTACAGGCTCTTCAGCCTACAACCATATATACAAATAACAGTTCTAACCACTTACCTTCTGCACTGGGTACACCAACTTCGACCTTCCTAGGCCACGCCCAAGTGTGGTATGTATGTAAATATGAGGTGAGTAATTGAAAGTGTGATGTAAGTCAAGTGTTCTGAACGGTCACAAGGCGTCAGTCTCCAGATGGCGCGGTTCAGATCAGCATCACAGCCCAAACTCACACCGGATTGAAGCTATTTATCACTACTTATTTCCAACAAATGCGCGTGCCACACGGTGGCATCAACCCGGCGATAAATCCAAAAATATCCCAGGGTTTTCGTCAAATGGGGATTACAACTTCAAACAATAGTTAATCGCGACCCAATTATCGGTTGCAAACGGCGATTCCAAACGATATTTTTCAAATTATAATTAACTCAACAGGTCCCAAGCGGACATTTTTCAACAAGGAAGCAAAGTCTATCTGTCAAGTGAAAAAGTTATGTCAAGTGTCAACATCAAAAGACAATAGAATGTTGCCACACCAAAAAGATCGTTCAAAAATACATTTGGGACGCAACAATACCTATAGGTGGTAAGGAAACCATAGCAATAAAAAATAAAAAAATATCTAGGTATATTATGAAATTAAATAATTTAATATTACTTGACACACATAATAAATACTGGTTCTTTCTTATTTTTAAACATCCACTACGCTAGTTTACGCGGGCGGCGGTATTTGAAACGGCGCGCAGCTTTTGTGAATATGATCAAAGAAAAAACATGCGCGCGCAGCGGGCGGCGGGGGCGCCTGCTACCCCTCCCGGCGCCCGCATCTCAGTCGCGGCGTCTTGCTAGGCCAGTCTTACTCATCCCGCTCAATCCGCGTGTCGTTTCGCTCGCGCGCGCCTTAGCAGACAGCTGACACGCGTCGGGCTCGCTCGGGGAACATATTAAACAATGCCTAACTACAGGAGTACCAGGTCCAGAACATGGTGGTGGTGCTACAATGAGGGTGGAAATATTTTGCTCACAGCACAAGCCCTCTTCTTGAAGCGATTTGGGAGAAGACCATCACTGCAGACCATCCTTGGAACTGTACAGCGGCATATGGACTATAGGATCTACATGCCACCAGCTGCAGACGGAGGAAGGCAACGAGTGCTAGTAAGAATCGAGGACGACATCGTCGACTTCTTTTTGCAGCACCCAATGGCCAGCACATCAGACGCGGCTCGTGTTTTTAACGTGAGCAAAATGGCCGTTTGGCGCCTTCTGCGGGATGAGGGGAAGCACCCGTTCCACATCACTAGGGTGGAAGAATTAAAGCCGATAGACTTAAATCCACGCGTGGAATTTTGCCATTGGTTACTTGAAGACCCGACGCGGCGCATACTCTGGACGGACGAGTCCACCTTTACGCGCGTTGGGATGTTTAACATCTACAACGCACACTGGTGGGCATCAGAAAATCCACATATTGTTAGGCCGACGCGGTTCAGTGTAAATGTGGGGTAGGGCTAAAGACCTGGTTTATGGCAATGACGGCCATACCATATCAAGTGTGGAACAATTAAAAACGCGAATGGTGAACGCTTTCGCAGTGATGGTTAGTGATAGAGACACATAATTAAAAGTGCAAGGAAGAAGGTACTAGGTATGTACATTATAAATTATTGTAAATAAGTTGTTTCTAATTTTTAGACACGCCAAATTATTGTTACTGTAATTCGTAAAAAGCGTCACAATTACGAATTTCTTGTAAAATAGACAGGTTTCCGACTAACTTCACTGCGACATAAAGCCAAAACAATAATAATGTAGAATAATAAGTACCTATTATTTCATTACTAGTACTCACGCGGGGCTTCGCTCCCGTGGATTCTATCACGGTAAAAACATAACTCTCCTTTTTTGCAGTCGGTTAAAAAGTAGCCTATAACCTTCCTCAAGCTTCAAGCTACTTCCATAGCAAATTTTATCCAAATCCACCCAGTACTTTCGAAGATTAGCGCGTTCAAGCAAACAAACAAACAAACAAACTTTTCCGCTTTATAATATTAAGTATAGATTGACGGCATTCTTAAAGTTCACATGTGTAGGCAACTAACAATCAGCTGACGGATACGACTCGCTCGACGCATCTTAATAACCTCACAGAGGTCATTAACATGCGAATTTGAGTTGAACCTATCAGCTGTTTATTGGTATTTACCTAGCTTACAGATGAAATGAAATAATTATTTATTTTGTAAATTGGTTCTAAATAGTACACTTTTACACGTCATTTTTTTGAGTTTTGAGTAAAGCTTGATGAGGCCGATGTTTCCTGACTACTCTGAAAAGAAACAACGAACTTAGAGGTCAACGTCTCTTAAAGTCCATTCAATTCGTATCATCGTATGTGATGTAGGTAGGATAGATGTAAATGTAGATGGGTAATAATAATAATTGTAGGTTAGGATTATAATTGAAAAAATATTTTAATCGCATCTAGGTTCCTTTTCGTAAAACTTTAATGGAGTGAATTTAATAATTTGCCTACTTAGCTTTAAATGGTATTGTAATTTAAATTCACATTTATTATCCATTGTAAGCGATACGTTATTAAAATGACACTAGAATGAGATACGAAGTCTAGCTACATTGGTTTATTTTTAACATCATCACGCCTGATTTCTCGGTAGAGATAGGCAGAGGTGTATTTTCGTAAGTCCACTACAGTTCACCAGTGATATTGTTAGGTCTCATGTAAAATGAGGTGGGGGCAGGTGTTTGAATCCGGCAGAACACAGACTGGAGTGCGGTAACCTTCAGGACGCGAAATAACTAGCATGTAGCGCCGTCACGTGGAGACATGCATACGAAGCGAATACTCGCACAATCTCACCAACACGCGGCTGCTCGACACAGGCGCGCGGGGGCACGTCACTTCACCGCGGCGCGGGCGGGCGGGTCATTCATAGAGTATGGAGTAAAGATTTTATGCAAAATGTCTCAAGCAGTTTTAAAATTATAATAATTACGTAAAATAAAAAAAACATTGATAAACATTTTTCTCTTCATTTTTGTCGTGTTTATTGTTTCTTTACAAGCTATAGGTATATCTCTTAAAATATTTCGTGTATGAATAGATACACCTTATATACCCTTTAAATTACACGTTGTATAGATTTGTGTGTTTATTTTTTGTTTATGTGTAAATGTATGGACTTTGGTCTGAAAATAAAGTATTTTATGTATGGTAATCGGACGGGGTAGCTGAAGAAGCTCGCGCTCGGACGCCCCGCCTTTTTATACCTTCGAGCGCGGCGACCGATACTCAAAAATAATCCTTATAGCATGATTCAGTATTCACGCGCGATGGCTTATTATTAGCGTATTTCATGTATAACTTTGGTGTTTCTATACCGATTTATATGATTCTTTTTTATGGAATAGTTAATAATGTTAACTTTTTCAATTAGGGGTGACTGAGAGTGTTATAGACGTAAGAGTAGACAAATATTATAATCAGAAAGCTTCGAACTGCTAAGCTATCGGGAGTTACACGTGTTATTGTGAGTCAACCATAAAAGATAGACATATGCTGTCGTGGGATATTTTTTATATAATTTTAAGGAGAATATTCGACATGAAATTATTTCTGTGTAGCTTTAACCATTAAGGTTGCACACGCGACGGAAGCTTAAAAAATGGAGTAACTTCTCCCGTTTTCCCAACATTTCCCTTCACTGCTCTGCTCCTATTGATTGTAGCGTGATGAAAAGTATACTATAACCAGCTCAGGAGTATGAAAAATAATTGTACCTAGTTTCGTTAAAATCCGTCAAGTAGTTTTTGTTTCTATAACGGTTATACAGACAGACAGACAAAAAATTTACTGATTGCATTTTTGGCATCAGTATCGATCCCTAATCACCCCCTGATAGTTATTTTGGAAATATATTTCATGTACAGAATTGACCTCTCTACAGATTTATTATAAGTATAGATTAATTACTAATTTGCAAATTTAATTAATGTTTTTCTTTTTATATAAAATTTACAGCTCTATTATCTGTTCATTGAATTTGTGATTACTTTTTCTTGTTAATTTATTTATAGGAAATAATGTTTGAACTTACTTAATCTTAAGAACAAAACTAACCTAAATTATTGTAAAAAAAAAGTAAAAAATAATTATTTATGTAGTGCATTAAATCCGTTTTCTGTCCATGTGGTGTTAACCTATAAGTGATTGTTAAACTTGCAAATGTATACTGGTCAATAGGAATGTAATGCTGAGTAAAAAATTGTTGGCTAACCTTAAATAAAATAATTGAATAAAATAAATAAATGATGGTTAGTATATTTTTGCACCCACCTCCACCGTTTTCCTGAGACGCCTCTTCGTTAGCCACGTCAGCTTCCGTATGCTCTTCAGTCACCTCGCTATTCGTCTGCTCGGCATCTGCAGTACCAACATCTATCTCCTTCTTGGGTTCGGCGGCCGCTTCTATGAACGAATTAAAATGATATACAGAATCTACGGCGTTATTTTGCTGAAATCCATACCAAACTGATACTTTGTTAAATATATAGCGTTAATTCAGCCCTAGTTTTTATAATTTATAGTAAGTCATAGTCACGCAACGGATTTTGATACGGCCAACGCAAATAGGAAGTGCAATAAACAGGAAAGATTTGAGTATAAATTGCACCCGTGCGAAGCCGGAGCGGATCACTAGTCATATTTTTTTTTAAATTGAGGCTTGGTAAGTACATACTTTCTCTGCAGCTGTGTTATCCAAGAGTATCTAAATTTAAATTGAGAGTTTGCATAATAGTGTTTTAACCAACGTCCATACAGCCCCTAGACACCTAATAACAGGTCTATTTAACACATCAGACTTATAGACCAATACAAGTCCTCACTCAACAATTTCGAATTAGTTTCGACCAGTACTGTGTGAGCCATAAACACTTCCGCGTTAGTCAGTTGAAAAATCACAAGAATAATCACCTTGTACAATTTTAACAACAGCCAACCATATCTGTACACTTTTTTTACTCTAGAAGGCTTAAGAATAAAAGAACATAGTACCTTCAGCCTGTTTCCTCTTCTCAGCTAAAACCTTCTCAGCTTCAGCTTTGTCAGCTTCTGATATTTCCCTCTCAATGTCAGGGAGAAGGCATACTTCCTCATCAGCACCAGGTTCATCTACCAGTTCAGTTACTCCACCCTCATCGACTGGATGATCTTTAATAGAAAATTAAAGGTACAATTACAGGTACCTAGTAAAAATGTGAAGTGGTTAGTTTCTAACGAATTTCGATACAGTTTTCGAGAAAAGTGTAGTATCCATAATACAAATACGTTTATTATTTCACCAAAAGGTAATAGGTGATAATAGGAATCGCGGTTAACTTAGTTATCATCACAGTTTTAATTGTAGATTCAATTAAAGACAATACAATTTGGAATGAAACAATTACAGTTAAGCATGACAATCTTGTGTATGTATCATTAAAATTAAAATAAATATGTATGAAATGTAGATGAGTGGGATTTCAGTGTGTGTTTGTGCGTGTGTGTGTGTGTATGAGTGTGTGTGTGTATGAGTGTGTGCGCGCGTGCGTGCGTGCGTTTGTGTCTGAATGGATTGTGTAGAATAGTGAATGCATAAATTATACGATGCATCATTGATGTATTAAAAGGAGGAAGATATGTTACTCTCTAACATCGCAATCAGTAAACCTGGGCTCGGCGCACGAATACATGCACAGTAACTCACACATCTGTGTTCAGTGTCGTCATCAGTCCCAAACCTACAGTTATCGATAGACAAGGATAGAGATAGGAGACGGCGCTGTAGTGCGAGCGAAATCGCCTCAGCTGCCGAATGCTTGCGCTTATGAATTAAATAAATTTGCGTGTATTAGGTAAGTACGTAATAAGTGATCCCATGACCCATGTCTCTTATTTTTCTTCCTGGTGTAATTAAAACACTGTCTAGCTACACAAGAAGTCATTTTGATGCTTATTTATTCCAAAAAAAACTTTAAAAACACGAAGAGAGGACAATTTCTTGAGCTGTGTGATCTACAACGTTCCGTACGCGACTAAGAGTGAGCGCCCGCCAACTACGGGCAATCACTTAGTTTTGTAGGACCAAACGCTGTGTCTAGTACCGTATCTTCCTCCTTTTAATATATCAATGCGATGCATATATAAATTTACAACGATGCGAAGCCATTGAAGTCTAACACAAGTAGCTAAAGTTGTTTTATTGTTCATTAAATACTTCAACAAGATGATTGGTGACTGTTGGTTTTGAAGAAAGCTTCTATTAACATAAAAGAATGTTGCAACACCCAAATACAATGGTAAGCCATTTAAATATTGAATTAACTCTGTCTCAGACGATAAGAGACCAACACAATAATGGTATTCACGCATCAATCCGATCTGCAGAAAACATGAATAAAAATTCATAACCGCTTGCTCAATGTCAGCTAGACTATGAAATTTATTTTATAAAAAAATATATGGCTGATTATCCTTATTTAGGCCCTGATATGATAGTGTTCTTAGGGCCTAAATTAAGTTTAGCCAACTGGGGTTGAGGAAATGGTCTAACAAAATACTGCTACCCCTACTAGTGTTTGACTCACTCTGACACATTGTTCAACAGACTCTGTTACATTGTTCTGAGATCTCAACTACCGTTTAATAAATAGCAATAGGATAATCGCTAATTGCAAGACTCTTGCGAGACTCTCGTTTGGGCAACACTAACCCCTACTGATGGAACAGGGTGAGTTTTCATTCATGAGAAGTCTAACATTCCCTCGAGCTCCATCCCGAGCGGGGCTCCTCCTGCCCTGGAGACTGATTGTGAATGATTTCCTCACCGAAAAAGGACCAAAATGAGGGTTACATGAATTCTCCATACTTTATTTGCAAAAGCGTGAAAAGCAATACCGAAAATGCCCGACAAGAGAACAGTAGAGAAACTAGCACTCTAAAGAAACACATAAACAAAACGCATTCCGTATTCCGGCCTCGCCGACGAGGCCCATCGCGACGTCCAAACGAGCCAGCCCGCGATGCTGAGCCAGTAGCAATAAATAACCCCATTAATAATAATATGACATTATGACCCAGCCTGACCCTTTGCTGCCCTCCACCAACGACCCCGCTATGCCGAGGCCCGTACTTCACAGGGAGTGCCCCTAGCGTGCGGTTGTTTAAATGTAAATATTAGTATGTAAGCCCTGGCTGGAGGCCTTTAAATTTAAAGGTCATCATAGGATCGTCTGGTTAAGTAGTAACCGGCCTTAGTATGCTGAACTACGAGTGGCCCTATAAAAAAAAACATACTGTAGCTTTTTTAACAGATTAATGGACTGTCTGTTCTGACTGAAGTGTCAGGTATTTAGCAGAGGATGTACAATGGCGGCGCGAATCATTTACCTGCCACAATTGTATGGTTTTCTATTCATTAACGCAAAGGAAAGACATATAGTTCGCTTCGATTATTTTATAGCATAGACTGACACAAGCATTTGACAATATGTATTTATATGCTCTTTGAACACTACTACGCATCTAATATTTTAATTTATACAAGTATTTATTTATTTGTACATCATGTGATTTGTTTGCGGCCAAAAGGATAGATGCATGTCGTGAATGTTTGGACGACTTCTAGTTATTTTATTTGTAATTCCTTCATGTTGTTTGCTTTTTTCTTCATTGTAAATATTTCTTGTAATTTTTTTATTATTTTACCTTTTCTGAACCAGCTCAGTAAGGCAAGCCTTGAGGTTGGACTGACAATGAACATGTCGAAGACCAAAGTGATGTCAAACACCCCTAAGCATAGAATCAGAGTTAATGGTGAAGAACTGCAGTATGTCCATGATTATATTTATCTGGGCCAGCTACTCCCTTTCCAGGCCATATAAGATAGGGAAGTCCCAAGACGAACTGAAAATGCCTGGAAAAGCTACTGGTCCATGAAGGAATTAGCCCAAAACCATGGACATGTGCATTCTGCCCATTTTGACCTATGTATCAGCATCCTAGGCGTCAAGCTAATCGATCACATGTAACACCTCACTGCGCTCCAAGACGCATATTGCTGGTGTTGCTAAAGAGGCCGCTAATTTGAAATGGGCCTGGACTGGATATCTGCCGTATGTCCAATGATATGTGGGCCAAATCACTATCTTCTGGAGCCCTAACACAGCTAGAAAGCTTCGCGGAAAACCTCGAAAATGGCGGGACGAGCAAGACCAAACTAACAACCAGTCATGGAGAGTCTTTTGCCAAGCAGTGGAATGATGCAAGCTAACAGTAACTGTAACCTTTTCTGAATTCGTCTTTATAGTTATATAGATATAGAGGGGGGGCCGCGCCCACCCCAGAATGGTCTGAGTTAAAACCCCAGAATTTTAAGTAACAAACAATTATGGCTAAAAAATAAAGAAACTAGCCAAGCGCGAATCGGATTCACCCCTTAGCTAGCAGTGCCTATCTCGTTCAAAGTAATTTTTCGTTGAAAGTTTTCATTAAGCTTACCTATATTTTTAGATTTTAATTAACCTATACTTTTTCAAACGATTGACTGTCAAATATTTGACTTTATGGTTTTAGAAACCTTGTTCCTTAGCTTTTAACCGACCTCTAAAAAGGATGAGGTTCTGAATTCGACGCGTATTTTTTATGTATTACCGATTACTCGAAGGCGGCTGAACCGATTTGGAAAATTATTTTTTTGTTTGAAAGGGTATACTTCAGACGTGGTCCCATTGTCATCAAGTTAGGATCTGCCGATGGGATCCTGGAGAAATCGAGGGGACCTATAGCGATTTGAGTATTTTTTATAGTAATTTGTGCAGTTGCTTTCGGAAAGCACCATTTGGTTAAATGAAATTGATGATGAAAACCACAGAAGGCCACTGGAACTAGTCAATAATAAGTATTTCAAGGGTTCGGATTTGATTACTTGAATATGGTTACTAAACACAATATGCTTGTCACAATGCATATGGTGAAATAAGCTGATGGTGAAGTACCTGGAGAACTCCTCAACAATAAATGGCCCTGCATCGGGAAAAGCAATATAACCAAAGACACCGACTACCGAAATTAAAGTTATTTTTCACTTTGCAGTGTTCTCTTGAAGTCGGTTTAATTTTTTGTTCATAAGTTTTTATTTATTTTTGTATAAGAATCGTAAACCGGGTCACAGAATATCATCTATCAAGTTTCAACTTTGTATTCCTAATACTTTCGGAATAAAGAAGTCGTGACAAACGGACAGACAGAGAGAATGACCTTCGCCCACGTTTTTGCGTTTGTCTGACCCCGCTGGGCTTCCTTCAGGCTATTGGGGATCTCATCTGGTGGGGATGGACCGCCGAAATGTCTTGAAGAAGAGACGCCAGGCTAAGGCGTCGGGGGGAGCTTAGAGTTTTACTTTCAAGTATTGTAAACACAAAAATGGGTGGCCCGCCGAAAAAATGCCAAATTCTTTCGACTATATTAATTTAAACTGTTGATTTAAACAGATATTTTGTGCAAAGGTTTTTAGGGTTCTGTAATCGAATAGCAATAAAAACTTTTTACCAAAAAATTAAACCAACTCCCAGAAAACACTGCAAAGTGAAAAATATACGCGTAGAATTGATAACCTCCTCCTTTTTTTGTCGTCGGTTGAAAAAAAAAACTATGTGAGCAGATGATTATTTCCAAAGTGTATAAAGTAACAACCAGGTTTCTTGTAAGAATCGCAAATCAATTAATTCCCAATACGATTTCTGGTAATAAGTAATCCTAAAAAGCAATGTGAAAGTATTTAGTAAAGTAGTTTTAGTACAAATGTTATTATGTATTATGGGCCCCATTGCCTGAAATAAAGGAAACATATAACTTTTATAACAAATTATTCCACTCTTACCTGTATGCTGTTCTTCATCATCATCATCATCTATATTCACTGTGACACCTATATCTGACTTCTCCCTTGTATCATCCGCTTGACTGGTGTCAGTTAAGTCTTTTAGGAGGGCATCGAAGGGGTCAAGGGCCTGGAAAGAAAGCATATTACATTTTGTGTGATGTTTTTTAATATACCCAAATAGTAATTACAAATTAGAAATATAAAATAAGTTTGTCCATCCAAAGGTTGTCTGTAAGAGATTGCCCTATGCGATAAGACCGCCCATTGTACACTAGTTTAAATTTTTTGTATCCATAGTAATATTGTAAGGTGTACAATAAAGTATATAATAAATAAATAAATAAATAATTCCAGACAAGCATATTTAGCTTAGTTGGAGGGGTTAACAGGATTGCTAGATTAGACACTAGGAATGTGGGTAGTAGTGAATTCTATCCACATTGCTCGTTATCACCAAAAAAATTCAAGAAATGTATGAATTAAACATTATTTTGTTCAATAATAACTAATAAACATGATTAAGCCAGACATTGACTGACCTAATTATGCCAATGAAAGATCACTGAGATGATGGTCTAACCATAAAATACTTGATTATGTGAAGTAACTAACAGACAGTTTAGATATTGGTATGGATATTCTTATTAGGACTTTAAAATCTTAAACATAAGTTTTCTCAAAAACTGAAGTATTAATTAGCTCATGCTTGATCATGCTCCTTATTTCAATTTATTATCACCTGGGGCAGTGAGTCTCCCTAATAAAATACTACTACGATTTTGTCAAGCTATACAAAAAGTTACATACTTAATTGTAAAAATATTTTAAAATTTGTTTACCTGTGTATGATCCTCTTGATGGTGATCATCAACAGAAACATTAGGAGCTGTCTCAAACTCAGGCTGGCCATCCTCATCATTTTCCTTTTTCTCGTCATGGTCCAAGATATCCAACTTCTCATCATCATTGTCCTTAGTCTTGTCAATAGTTTCAGGTTTATCACTAACATCGTCATCATCATCAGGTTTAGATGCATTATCTTCAGTTTTTGTTACAATATCATCATTAGCTGCTTCTTCAGTAGGTTGAGTATATGTTTGGCTATCTTCTACAGTATCTTGGCTCAATTGAGTGAATGTTTGACTCTCATCAAGAGTATCTTGGCTAGCTTGAGTATAAGTTTGGCTTTCATTGATGGTTTCTTGGCTAGGTTCATCTTGAGATGTTGACTCCTGAGGCAAGTCATCTATTGTTTTAGGTTCTTCTGTATTTGCTTCGCTATCTTGTGATTCTTCAGCTATTTTATCAGCTGTAAAGAAAAAAATAAAATTGGAAATTGCATTGATGAATATACTAGACACTATAAAAAGGGCTCTATTGGAGCTATCTATATAATATGTAAAATTCTCATGACAGTGTTAGTTGCCGAACCAAAACTTAACCGATTTTTACGAAACTTTATATGTATATCATACCCCTAAGTAATAAAGGTGATCTGCGAGCAAAATAAATATACATAATACCTTCATCCTTAACATCTTGACTATCTGCATCAGTGGTATCCGTTACATCTTTTTTACTACCAACATCACTTTTAACACTACTGCTGTCTTCTGTGATCACATCATTGTCCACATGATTCTGTAACTCACTTTCGGCCTTATCGACATCAAGTTTCTTAGATGCCGAACTGTCGCCAGCTTCTTCACTTGGTTTCTCAGGCAAACTATCTTTTTCATCCATAATTCCAATATAATTGGAAATGTATCGTCAATTCAACGACCAAATATCTGAAAACAACGCATTACAATATGAAGACATGAAACTAGTTCTCCCTCGTATTATTTGCCGCACCCGGCAGAATAGTTTATAGGTTATGATACTACTGGACGAGCTTCGTTTAACACTAAATAAACCTCTACAATAATTCTAAGCCGCTATACAACTCATCAATGTACTAACATAAAAATAAACAGTTGAAAATGGTGAAATGCTTGTGACAGAAACTTTAATTCATGGTTTATGACGCCAATCATTAGCCAAGCCACACGTCCCGCGCTTATTTCCACTATGAATACAGAACATTAGGAAATGAATATATGTGAGGAAATAAACCATTTACACTGTATAATTATCAAAGGTATCGGCGTTATTGGGATTAATGTATAAATTGAGCAAAATTAACTAAAATTACTACAAGGCTGTCAGGTAAGTTCCTTTGTAAGAAGTGAAAAACGAAAGGTCATTCAGGTGCTGTTTTATCTTGACATACATCGCAAAAATACCTAGATATTGATTAATATTTCCCAAATATAAATAGCACAACAGAAACTGTGAATACGACTTACTAAATATAAAATTGTTCACAAATCACATAAAAGCACAACAAACGACCACCATTTTGGAATTAACTTGCCCCTGCCAAATTGTTGCGGAAATGCATTAGCTGTCAAAATAAGCCTCAGAAATAATAAACGTAATCATTCCTATAATTTATTTAGGATTACTATTTCAATTAATATTCCTTTGATTTCTGTACTTGGAACCGAAATAGAAATGCCATAAAACGATAATCAATTTTATTAAGACTAAAAACGATATTTAAATTCGTGTGGTATTGTTGGCACTAGGTGACGCTAACTTTAGTGATGTAAAGTGTTTATCGGTTTTTTGTTTATTCCTTTACAATGCCCATTTCTCAAAATAAGCATTCGTCACATTTTCTGTATTCAAACATATAAATCTTGATTGAAACACTTAATGATTCACTTCCTTCTTTCACTTAATTAATTTTCTTTTGGTTACATTTTTTTGGTTCGAGCGGAACCCAAACTTAACCTTTATCGATTTTTCCCAAATTCCCATTTCAAGACGTATTCTGATATTGTTATCTCCTTGTCAAGGATGCTTTTGCTTTCAATCTACGCTTCTTAAATTTTAACTAGACATATTAAACAGGCATCTATAGACGAATCTCTCGTCATGAAATCAAAAAATAACCTGCCAGAAAGAAGCATTTCATACGACATCGACAAAACTACAAATACCATAGTTTTTGTGAAGTGTGGATAGAGGACAGACACAGAAGTCGATCTGCAAAGGGACCCGTAGACGATCAACAGGGCATTGTTTACATCCGATTAGTTCAATTGGGAGAGAAATCAAAGGTTTTCGGAGGTTTACGTTGACCAGAGCCGAGATCTAAGAATTAACTGTTACCATACTTGGCTAGTTTTCTGTATTTTTACATAATTTACACCTTCAACACGTGTATTCGTTAAAGCCATTGACATTAAAGTATCAATTTTTTTGCTTCAACTCGAGCTATCTGCATTATTTTATAAAACCCCGAAAGAAATCGTATACTCAAAGGCAATCTTAAAATTAATCAGACATCGACTCCATTAATACCGCCCGCCCCTAAGACGTATCACTGACCCAAGTTTGCGATAAGTCCATTGCCTTCATGGATGATTCCAATCTGATGCCCATGCCATAATTTATTTATTTAAGGACAACCAACAAAGCATACGCCAATAAACATGTTAAAGTTACAATATTATTACAAAATAGTGTAGCCTTAATTATTAAAGGCTGCCACGGCCACGGCATGCATTAAACAATAAATGTGAAAACAAGATAGAAGATGAGAGATAAAAAAAAAAAAAACTTATTTACATTGCGATGGCTAGCTAGGTATTGCTAATTGGCTTACTACTTACTTACTTGCTGGCATTTTTTGTAGTAAAAAAAAATGCCCTATGTAAGTCAGATGATATAATAATATGGAGTAAATTATTATACCATGCTGGTGTCAAGCTGATACTAGAATATGTATGTACCCAGATACGGCATCCACTATTCTTCACTAGTCCGACCGGACTAGTGAAGAATAGTGGATAATAATGTAACCGCCTTAAGCCTGACTAGGCTTAGGCGCAGTGTCTCCAACTCTATTTGTCGAAATTACGGTGTTGCTAGTCTAAAAATACGGTATTTGGCCGGAAATTACGGTAGATTAAAAATACGATAAATTTACGGTAACTGTATTTCACAATCAAACATTAAATTTCAGGCGTTTCAGCCTTTACACAGAGCGAACACTGCTTTATATGGGTTTTTTGGGTATTCGCGGAGCCACGAGGAAAAGTCTTTATTTTTCAGCCACTCTGGTCGAAATTTTTGTTTGTATGAGTTATTTTTAGCGCGCTTACTACTCTGGAAGGTCCACCGTCAGTCGTCACTGTCGTCACTTGAATTGTTACTGTCAGATAACATTTTTATAAATATAACTAGTCAGTCGCGACGCGATAAAAGATCTGCTGAGCAAACTATTGTGGAAAAATGGCTAACATAAAGTAAAGTTGTCAAAATACAAAGGTATGGCTAAGTTCTATTGCAGTACTGTATTCAATACTTCGTAATTTAGTCGCACAAGTTTCCGTCTACTTGTCTATGCACACAAGTTGATTGTACGGGGAATACCCCAGGGAATGATACAGTGTTGTCATTTTCAAACATTGTTTAAAAAAAAACTGTATGATAGGTTGGGTTCATCATTTTTAAGGCGCCACTCATAAATACGAAATTACGGTAGAATTGAATATGTCTACGGTAGGTGGTAGATATGTTCAAATTACGGTAGGTTTACCGTAATAACGGCGTTGTTGGAGACACTGCTTAGGCGGTTACATTATGAAACTGCAACGACCAGTGTGGCGCCCGTGGCTTAACGCTAATCTATTTGAAGCTAATTCTAAAAATGCTGAAGAGATGAATAGTCGTGGCTAGCGCTAGACACCACTGTATAAAATGTAGTCTGTGCTAGGCACTGAAAAAAAAATTTATTAAAAAAATAATCTTGAACGCAACCTTGAACGCAACTCATTTTGACAGCTAATCTAAGTCGTTTTCGTTTTCCGTTAGTATTTGTGTCAGCATAAGAAACTAAGATTTTCCATTGGCTATTAAATTATGTATATTCTATGTCATTGGTTGATTATAAACATGGCTTTATTTCGGCCAATAGTTGATTAGAAATGTGGTTCGGTTAGTTGTTCAACTTCCTCAATTATGGCGGGTTCGTGTTTTTTCAAGCTCAAATACGAAATGAGTAGTTATTTGCGCCGCTCGGGCGGCGACATTGACAGCGATTTGTCGAATATTCTCGTGCGCCATTTTGTAAATGCTATGGAATTTTGTGTTAAGTAATCAACGCGAGGAAATTAAAATTCGTGTAAGTTCAACTTTCCGCCAAGTGCCCTTCACGTATGAAACGATATTCGATATATTCGCGATTTGTGTGTGATAGTTGCAGTGTGCTCGCGTTTATCGTTTATTCGTTTCTGTTTTGTTTCTTTTTGCAAGCGATAAAATGTGATTTGACCGTACTTACGGGCGCTTACTCATCGCTCCATTCCGTACATCGAATCGGGGTTTATTTTCAGGATTCATTACAATGTCAGAGAAGTTGGTGGGGAAAACTGTGCTGAAACGACATGAGGTTGCCAGGCCTGTTCATATCCAGAGGCTGGAGGCCTCCTTAGACGTACGCCCGTTCGTGAGTCAAGTGGAGAGGATCCTCAACTCTGATGTGGCCTCCGACAGTGAAGACGACTCTGATGCCAAGTCCTTTGGAAATGAGATGTCCAAGGGAGACCGGATGATCCATGGGGTGGTGACCACTAAGCAAGGTAAAGTAATCTCAAGTGAACAACAGTGTTAAAGAAACATTGGCACAGTAGATAACATAATACATTCTCTCTATATGTTTGGCCTGGTCTGTAATACTTCAGAAACTGATTTTTCAAGCTGTGGAAACTAACTATTTTATTTTAGCGAAAATGACTTAATTCAACATTATTTCTGGAATTTGAGTGGGAGTGGGAAGTGGATTATTAATTTGTCAACTTACCCTAATATACATAAAACATTGGAGCAATACTAAACATAATATCAAATCACATATACATACTTAATATAAAAATAAAATCTGCACTATGACATAGGCCGTAATAAACATGCAACAAGCATTGAATTGAGGCACATAAACTGTACAAATAATGTAAACCCATAAAAGCATAGAAAGAAAGATAAAAACTCACTTTTAAACTATAAATACAGTCAAACCTGGATAAGTGAGAAAACTCTATAAGTGAAAGTAATAGCCAGGACCCATCATTTTAAGCTCCCAAAACCTCTATTAGCGAGAAACAGAAACCTCTGTAAGAGAGAGTCGTTTTTCCCTCATAGACCTCCGTAAGTGAGACTGCTACTTATCTATACCTCTATAAGCGACAGTCGAGCTTTATTTACAAATTTAACATGTGCTATTTTATGACTCATTCTTAACTTTCGTGGAACTTCCTACCATTGTTTTTGTATTCTCGTCAATATTGTACCTATTCTATTTTGTGGAACTAAATAATGTTGTTATTTTATTGCATTCTTTTCAAATGGGCACGTGTGCCTGTGTACCGTCCTGTCCTGTTATTGCTGCGTACCCCTATAAGAGAGAAACGCTACCCATGTACCTGCATTAGCGAGAAACTCGGGTTAGTGAGAAACCTCTATAAGCGAGAATGAGATTGTGCTCCCTTGAACTCTCGCTTATCCAGGTTTGACTGTATAATTTGTAACAACCTATTTCCAATTTATTTTCAATTGAGCACAAGCCTTTTTTATATAAATAAGTTCTTTATATTGTTTACAGAACGCCAAAGTGACCGTCTTAGACTATACAACTTCAGTTCGGTTGGAGAGGAAAGAGAATGGCTCCGGGATGTGCTATTATCTTCTGGGTCTGAAACAAGCAGTGATGACGACTCCCCAAACTGTAAAGAGATGAGGATAAGAAGACTGTTGAAGGAGAGGAAATATCATAATAGATATGCTAAGAAGTATTACAAAGATCAAGGGGTGAGTCCAAGGTTATAGAATAAATTTAACTATCTTTCTCAGGTTCAATGAAAATAAGACATAAATTATCTATGATAACGGGTTTTTAGGAATAAATAGGCTCTGTATGTGTAAATCCCAAGTGACTGGATGAATCAATATTATGTCATCGAAGGTGTGGAATAACCTGCCGCCACCAATTAGATCGAGCAACACTATCGGCACTTTCAGGAAACGCTTACGGCAGTATTTAATAGATGCTCAAATAAAACTAGACATGGTCAACCAAAATATCTCACTTATCTGATTGAATCTGAAGTTGTGAATACTAGTTGGTGCAGGAATACTGCAAAAACCTACCCTATCTGATTTTGCAAAGGATTTGTTTTGTGTTTTGGTTTCGTGTAAATAGTATACTCAACAACTTATTACAGCCCATTAATTTATTATTCAGCAAGCACACTTCTTTTTAGATCGCGAACAGACGCTTCAATTATTAATTTTTACATATATATATATATTATATTTATACACACACACATATGTATATAAATATATATTATTATTTATTTATTTTCTATATAAAGCTGGTTCACATCCGGTAGTCACTTCTACACTAGGTCCGGTTGAAAACCAGCGTCATGCACTAGTTGTCTGGCATATAGCTGAACCGAGCCTTTTTGGTGCAGACACGAGGCACACGTAATTAGTTATTTTCTTGTAAATGCAAATATGTACTTAAATTGTTTTTTTTTTTTATATTTGGTTTCTTTCCTTTTGTATACTTTGTGGCATGTGCCGAATAAATATTTTTTCTTTCTTTTCTTTCTTTCTTTCTTCAAAATATTTTTATTTTTATACCATACATAGTCTGTCTATAATAACATTCCCACTGTTGGGACACAGGCCTCCTCTCTATGAGAGAGACTGGGCCTTAATTCACCATGTGGGCTCAGTGCTGGTTGGTGGATTTTGCATGCATTCATATTTATTTCAGTCCTAGGATATGCTGGTTACGTCACAATGTATTCAAAATATATATTAAGTTATTTTGATAAAAATGTATATACCTGTATTGTGAGGAGAAATAAACGCATATACTACATATACTTATATACTTACTTAATGTTTTCCTTCCCCATTTTGAGAGCAGTGGTGAAAATACGAATTTCATTTTATAATTAAGTTTATAAATTCTTAGTCCAGAAAATAGAATAAAAAAGAATATATAAAGGACATTTTGTAAAAGCTTTGAAAAATTTGAACACTTGATAAGTTTTTTTTCCCATGGGTTTTTTTACATAATTTATGCTCAAGGCAGTTTTTCAAGATGATATTGAAAGTATTATTTAATTAGCTAACTTATAAGATTTTCAAAAATTTATTACCTTTAAGTTAGTAATAAACACACTCATTCAGTGTTATTTTTTGTAAACTATCTTTTCCATAACTCTGACATTGTATGTACATACTATAGTGTAGTCTGTTGCATGTCTGAGCTCCAAGTGATAGACCAAAAGATACTAAACCAAACAGACAGACATAATCACTTCTGCATTCATAAAAATAAGATGAAAGTATGAATTTAATATCAGTGCTTCTACTGTTAATAAGTGCCAGTAAATGGTCAATTTCACATAAACAATTGCAATATGAATGGAAATATCTTATGGTATTAAAAATGTTCAAGGATTTACACATGTTCTGATTTCGAGATATTGATGAACAAAGTCTGCAAAATTTATTTAAAAATTAAATAAGTATGTTTAACTTTATCCTTATCAGCAGTTTATACTGCAGTAAATGAGAGGCCATTATACCAATATGCAGAATCGAGGATACAGCTTTTTATTTTTTCGCAACTAGCTGTGCCCCTGAACTTCGTTCATGTTGAAGGATTTTACAGCAGAAATTCCGGGTTAAAAAGTAGCCTATATCTTGTTCAGTTGTACCAGAGATTAGGACAGACCAAAAAAAAACTTTTATTTTTTGTATCATGTAAATAACTGAGGAGGTTAGGAACAAAAAGTGACCTTTACGTATTTGCAAAATGCTAAATTCTATCTTTAACTCCCAAGATATTATATTCTTAGGAAATACGTTTGAAGAGTCTTTAGTCGGTTCAAACCGGGTACATTCCCTAAAAAAATGAGTTTATTAAAAAAGCAGTTTGGAGAAGACTAAAAATGAGCCTTCATTAAAATGGTATTGTGATATTTTGTATGAAAGTAATGTTGGTGAAAATGACAATGAAGATAATGAAAATCGTTGTGATTGTTTGGAACCTGATTGTGGAGAATTACATGTATAAGAAATAAAAATGTTTTTCCAAATTTCAAAACCACAAGATAACCTTATATTACATTAAATTTTATACAATAATTGACACATAAATGGTTACTAAAAAAATAATAAAAATTGCTTAGATCAACTTTAAATTCATTTTCTCAATTTACTCAAAAAGTTAGAAACCGTAAATGACACTTTTTGTTCCTAACCTCCTCAACTATAAGCACTTGATAAAACACAGACAGGCACAATCAATTAATCAATCATTTATTTTGTCAAACATAGGTAAGGATTGTTAGTGTTGAAAAATATGCACACTATGTTTTGCCTATGTACCTATATGGCGTTAAAAATCAAGTCATATAATAAAAATAATACAATATAATAATTTAAGAACTTTGTCAAAAATTATAAAATTCAATTTAATCTACGTAGGTATGTCAGTAAAGTAATAGTTATATATTATGTCATTATAATTTTGGTTACAAACACAAATAAATAGTTGGACAAAAAGAACATTTTTTGTGTATATGTTCTATAGCTCTTTACCTGGCTAAATTGTTTCACCTAAACTAGAAGAAGTATTCTACCCTAAAACGATTGAACTCAATTAGACCCTCAGGAAACTAAACAAAATCTAATGTGTTCTAATTCCAAAATAAGTCACTCTTGAATTCGCCGCCAGAGGCGTTATTCGATGGGTCAAACTTCACGGGTCATGGTGTGTTGGTGCGACTTTATGCACTTATTTTTTTACTACCACTTCGCCCGCGATTTCGTCCATTTCGGAAATACAGCTCATAAGTATTTTCGAAAGGAACGACAGACCTTTTTCGGAGGACAAAGCATCAAATAACTCGTCCCGTTTTGAGTGACGCAGGAGTGCCAGACTTCTACCGTCTAAAAACCTGCCCTGTTCCCGTTGCCGTTGCGTTCCGGGGCCGGGGTTTCTTGTTAGAAATTCCCACAACTACAGCAGGCAATATCCCTTTCGGACCCGTCAATGCTGCTAGCCCCTGTGCTTTAATCATTGTTACGACATACGGGACCTTAACGTAAAATTGTATTCTTTTGAAGTTAAAAGGCCCGGCGTTGTACGGTGTTCATATGTGATTCGTAAATACCTACCTAAAACTGAACGAATTGACGCCAAGGCGGAGTAAATCTGAAATCTTTTAATTTGGGCAACTTGCTCGAAGTTATCGTACGCCAAGCGTCAAGCCTGGTTGCAGGAATGTTCTAGTGAGATATCGCGGCCTCGGATCACAAGGGCAACTGTAGGAATAGGGTGGGTTTTTAGTCAGTAGAAGACTAACACTCCCTTCCGCTCCACCCAGAGCGGAGGAGTCATTTGATGACTTTCCCACCGAAAAAAAAAGGAGACAAGTTACGGAAAAGATAAATTAAAAGGGTGACTGAACGACGCGATCAATTATTCAACAAACTAAAATTAAATAAATTACTTTAGTTATACAAGAAGTCGCGCGCCGCGTGGGGCTTCGTTCCCGTGGAGTTTATCCCGTTTAAAACATAACCCCTTTCTGCAGTCGGGTAAAGAGTAGCCTATAACCTTCCGCAAACTTCAAGCAAATTTCATGCAAATCCACTCAGTCCTTTCGAAGATTAGCGCGTTCAATGGGTCATGAACCTCCAAGCGCTTTTCTTCCACATTTATTGTACGTACAGCCAAGCTGTGGAACTCTGCCGGCTTCTGTGTTCCTGCCACTTATGACCTTTCAGCCTTTAAAGCAAGAATGAATAGGCGTCTTCTGGGCTCGCTCGTTCCATCGTAGACCTCATCTATCGCTTACCATCAGGCGAGTTTGAGGTCAAGAGTGGGAAAAAAAATAATTTTTTACATAACCTATTTTTTTCGCTTCCGTAGAACTCCCGCTACATGTACTACGGCGCTGGTCTCCTCTCAACAGTCGACCGCTACCCAGAGCGTCGTATCAGCCGGCCGGTACCTCCGCCACCATCCACTAGAGGGCGTCGTGGCAGGCCTGCAGAACGAGGGTCTTCTGCTAGAGGTCTACATAAGTCCAGGCGAGGGAGGGTCAAAGATGCACGGATGAATGATAGTGGGGATATGGTAAGTAGTAATAATGAAATAATGATGTTTATTTTGCAAATAGGTTATAAATAACACTTTCACACGTCTTTTTTTTTTCGTAAATGTAAACTAGATGAGGCCTCTACTGAGTATTTTGACACCTATACTCTCATCATCATTCTTAGCCTTTTTCCCAACTATTGGCTTCCAGTCTATATTAGGCTGCAGAGCCTTGAACATCGACGACGAGTTGCTAGTCTATCGGTTACATTTCGGGGAGTGTGCGATGGAATTACACAATCTAATTCCGCCAAGCCCGTTCCATCATCGGACTACAAGACAAACGGCGATGCGCCATCGTTACATGGTAGACATCTCACTATAGGCATTATTGTGCGTACGGCTAAGGAGTGGAAGTCCCTGCCGGAGTCTGTTTCCCGATAGCTATAACCTTTAAGTCAAGAGTGAATAGGTTACTTTTAGGTAAGCGTGCTCCATCTTCGACCACGTCATCAGTTACCATCAGGTGAGATGGTGGTCAAACTTGCGCCTATTGTCAATAAAAAATAATTAGTGATTTATGATCTGACCTCCACAACCCAGTAGCTGGGTAATACAATACTCCTTGGCTAGACCAGTGCCAGTTCTGGCTTTTGGCGACCCGTAATGACTGTCAAAGAGGTCCAAATGACAGCCGGGACTTACGGCGTAACGTGTTTTTCGAGGCACGGGGGTATCACACCGCCAACTTCTAAACTCCGGGCTAGTACTGTGAAAAGACCTAATAGCACTTTTTGCCTGACCCGGGAATTGAACCCGAGACCTCGTGCTCAGCAGTCGCGCTGGCGACCACTCAACCAACGAAGCCGTTGGTACCTATACTCTCACACCTATAATAATGAAATAATAATGTTTACTTTGCAAAAAGGTTATAAATAACACTTTCACACGTCTTTTTTTTTCGTAAATGTAAATTAGATGAGGCCAGTGTTTCCTAACTGACTACTCTGAGAAGAAACACTGAAACAAACTTAGAGGTCAACATCTCTTTTAAAGTCTAGATAATCTGTAGTGATCCAAATCATATGAGAGCCATGTAGGTCTGTGGCGCCCTTTAGAGGACAGAATCAAACAGATTTGAGCAGGCCCGTCCAAACAGTGCACGCATTTATCAAATATCGCGTAGCTCAACTTAGAACCTTAAGGAGCTGAAACGATTTGACGAACAATACCAAAGTAAGGACATTTGGGTGGGCCGTATAAAGCACTCAAACTGCTATAAACACTATTGAGGAAAGATTGTGAAAATTAATTTACTCTGGAAAGGAGTAACCGTAAAGTTTCTTGCCAGTTCTTCTCTATTGGAGACGACCAATTCGAACTGCGTACTAGTTTCTGATTATAAGTGCCCATGTAGGCCTATGTGAAGTAAATATTTTTAGTTTGAATGATATTCTTATTTGATAGCATAAAAAAACAATGTTTTCAGTGTAAGGTGGTTGTATGACAAAGCTCTATCTCTGCTTAGACTTTTCCTAACTAGGTTTGGTTTAGCCGCTTGTTTAACCAGATGAAGCTGATTATTAGGGTTTTACATGGAGCAACTGCCTATCTGACCTCCTCAACCCAGTAACTGGGTAACACGATACCACTGGCAAGATTGGTGTCAAATTTTCTGACTTCTGACTAACCGCACTGACTGTTAAAGTTGTGTAAATGAAAGCTGGGACCAATGGTTTGCTTTTATTTTAAGATGGGCATGTATCAACAGACCCTCCTCTACGAGCATTGCTTTGTTTGTTTGACCCGTACGGGTGTTATTGTTTAGCCACAAGCACCTCCAATATGAATAAACTGAGTTCACTAATTTATATTTCCCATATAAATTAGTGAACTCAAAAATAGTGAACTCTCGCTAAAGTAATTTAAGTTTTATTAATTGAAATAGCTCATGTTACAATAAAAAAAAATTAAGCGTCAATAGCCTAATGTCTAAGGTGTCGGACTTGTGATCTAGATGTCGCGGGTAGGGATACGATATCGAAACGAAAGTATTGATACTGTAATCGATACCAGTATCGTATCAAAAGTATCGATACCAATATAAGTATCGCAACAAAAGTATCGATACCATAAGGTATCGATTCTTTTTGCGAACTTTTATTAAAATTGATTTTAAATGAATAAATCGCTGGACAGCAAGTTGGAACGTACAATCTTTAGCTAGAATATAGAATCTTAAACATCATCATATCAGCCAAGAGACATCCATTGTTGAACAAAGGTCTCCAGCAAGATCAAGTAACAACAAAGGTCAGCCACAACCAATAGAATACAACAAACATAGTATAAATTATTTTATTACACTGTATTAATAACATTAATCTGCAAATGACTAAATGTTTCATTAGATTAGATGTGTTTCCGCCAGTTTTTATAGTTTTGAAACATATTTTACAAGTAGAACTGTGCTCATAAATCTTTTGGAAAAGCTTCCAAATATCACTTCAAATCGGGGGCGCCACATTAAAAAAAAAAAAAAAACACGGTATGCTGCAGGAACTTACGTGAGCAACAACAGAACAAGAAGAAAAGTTACAAGACTACGATTCTACTGAAATAAATTCAGTCGACTAGAAACCATTATGATTGTTTAATCATTTCTATGTTCCAAAAATCTAAATGAATATAATTTATTTATTTTCAATGCCTACTGTAGTGAGATAAATTATTGCGATGAAGATACACAATCAGTCAAAAACTTTCCAAAAACAAATAATCGCGCAATGTGGCCACACTATTACAATTTTGGTTATGATGAGACTTCCCCAGTACCTACGTGTATTAACTACTTGATAGTGGTTTGCTGAAGGGTATCGATTACATGAGAAAGTATCGATGCCTGGTGTAGTATCGCAAGCAAAGTAATCGATTACAAAAATACTCAGTATCGAAACAAAAGTATCGATATCAATGAGTAATCGATTCTTTTTCGGATCCCTAGTCGCAGGTTCTAACCCCACCCATTACACTATTGCCGTGAACCCACTCCAGATACAAGCATATTTAATGTGAATTTACCCATATTGCTAGTAATCATTACAAAAATTTTAGTAAACTTACCTGAAATATGTTTTCTGACTCTTAAGAACAATATTATCTTTTTAGCCTGATGGACTTGATTGGGAAGAACAACTACGTAATCTGAAGGAGGAACCTGACAATGATGAGTACAGCATGTCTGCTGAAAAGCCTGGTGTTCGGTAAGTTGATATTTAGTAATAGAAAACAAATAAGTATAATTATTAGCGATAAGACCGCCCATTGTACAAAAGTTTTAATTTTTTGTATCCAATGAAATTTTATAAGGTGTACAATAAAGTATATCTTCTATACTTATAATAAATCTGTAGAGAGGTCAATTCTGTACATGAAATATATTTCCAAAATAACTATCAGGGGGTGATTAAGAATCGATACTCATGCCAAAATTGCAATCAGTTAAATTTTTGTCTGTCTGTCTGTCTGTCTGTCTGTCTGTCTGTCTGTATGTCTGTATAACCGTTATAGAAACAAAAACTACTCGACGGATTTTAACGAAACTTGGTACAATTATTTTTCATACTCCTGAGCGGGTTATAGTATACTTTTCATCACGCTACAATCAATAGGAGCAGAGCAGTGAAGGGAAATGTTGGGAAAACGGGAGAAGTTACTCCATGTTTTAAGCTTCCATCGCGTGTGCAACCTTAATGTTTAAAGCTACACAAATCATTTCATGACGGAAATGTTCTCCTTAAAATTATATAAAAAATATCCCACGACAGCATATGTCTAACTTTTATGGTTGACTCACAATAACACGTGTAACTCCCGATAGCTTAGCAGTTCGAAGCTTTCTGATTATAATATTTGTCTACTCTTACGTTTATAACACTCTCAGTCACCCCTAATTGAAAAAGTTAACATTATTAACTATTCCATAAAAAAATTGGCCAAGTGCGAGTCAGACTCGCCCATGAAGGGTTCCGTAGTAACTATAATATAATATGCAAATTTATTTGACGAAAAAAAAACCTTACAAATTTCTTAAAACTAGCTTATTTACATTTTTTACAACTGCGCCAAATAAAATTGTATTGAAAAAAAAATACCTTACAAATTTCTTAAAACTGGCTTTTTTAATTTTTTTACAACTGCGCCGAATAAATTTGTTTTTCATAGTGTTTGTATGAATTACAAAGTTATATTTGCGGTTTTAGAAAATATGCTGTATCTCAAAAACTGCTGAACTGATTTCGTTCAAACTAATTTTGGTTGAAAGTTTATATTAAGATCTACAGACATATATTTTTTTATCTACACACATTTTACCACTTTGGAAGCTTATATCTTTTAAACGATTGACTTTATGGAAAAGTGGTTTTAGAAACCCCGATGTCGTTTTTAAAGAACTGTCTATAGATACCACACATGCATCGATTTCATGAAAACAAATATTTTCAGGTTTAGTTCCATGTATGGGGAGCCCCCCTTTATTTTCAATATTTTTTAATTTTTTTCTCAAAATCGGAAAGCGGTTCACAGAATACATCTACCTATCAAGTTTCACATGTATAGTCCTAATAGTTTCGGAATAAAATTGCTGTGACAGACGGACGGACGGACAGACAGACAGACAGACAGACGGACAGACATGTCGAAACTATAAAGATTCCGTTTTTTGCCATTCGGCTACGAAACCGTAAAAAGAATCATATAAATCGGTATAGAAACACCAAAGTTATACATGAAATACGCTTATAATAATAAGCCATCGCGCGTGAATACTGAATCATGCTATAAGGATTATTTTTGAGAATCGGTCGCCGCGCTCGACGCGTCTCACGGTCGAAGCGTTCTCTAGGTACTTAAGCCTCATGTGAACGTGATCTAAACAATATTACCAATACATTAACTTACGCTGACGGAGTCGCGGGCACAGCTATATTGTATCATTACGCTAAGGCCAATAGGAGCGGAGCGCCAATGAAGAATGCTTCAAAATCGGGGTTAAATTTAACGTTAGCCTAAAGTAACTATTCCACGTGGACGAAGTCGCGGGCAAAAGCTAGTAATAAATAAATAAACACAATACCGCAAAACTTGTGTCAGGTTTCGACCCCAGACCCCCATACCATGTTTGACTGTCAAAGATCTACAAATTGTGTGTGACAGGCCCGTTGGTATAGTGGTCAGTGACCCTGACTGCTGTGCGCAAGGTCGTGGGTTCGATTCCCACCTAGGACAAATGTTTGTGTGATGAGCACGGTCATTTGTTCTTTGTCTGGGTGTAATTTATCTATAATATGTATGTATTTAGAAATATATATGTATGTTTATCAGTTGTCTAGTACCCATACCACAAGCTCTGCTTAGTTTGGGACTAGATGGCGTTGTGTGAAAAGTTGTGGAATATTATTATTATTAATTTGAAATTCCATTATAGCAAAGTAAAAAAAATATTATATTATATTTAAAACAATATCATAACCTTAACATTTTCACCCTTCCTCCAATCCTCGCGTCATGTACCTCATTACTGTGGGTCACGATTCTCCCTATAAGAAATTATTTGTTTTTAACAATCGTTATCCATTGGTGCCTATCCTTGAAGTTGTAGAGTGTATTGGGCACTTTGTTGGTGTTTCCAGCTGCATAACATTTGCACAGCTCTGCACAAGTAACACAGATAATCTATACTATCTCTATAATAATACAATATAATATATCCTTTATTACAGGCAACTAGGCCCATACAAAACAATAAACAAATACAAAATCTTATAAATAAATTAAAAACAAAAAAAAAAAATCTTTTATTTTCAGGCTTCTAATGCCCATAGTGTTAGTCAAAAAATTTACTTAAAAACTATGTTACTAAGAAACAATTAGGAATACACCGACAATTATAAAGGATGTAACAAAACAAAAACAAAATAAACAACTCACAATCACAGGAAGGTTTATCAAGCCCCATGTTAACATACATAGCTAACTAACATAGCTTGATAAACCTATCCATTGTAGGCCCTTCTAGTCTTTCCGCAAAAACTTTCAGAACGCTATTGTTGCTTCCTCTCACTCTGCGTATTATAGACGCGATTTTCTTGCGCATGATCGCATAATAATCATCCGTATGCGCATCCGCGAACATCCCAGACGCACTACAACAAGGAACACACACATAACACACACTAATACATGACTTTTAAACACTTAAAAACAAAAACTAGTTAATACGAATAAATGGCGTCGTGTTGCGCAACGCATGCAATTTCGACAGCGGGTGGCGCGGTGGAACACGGCGGCACTACACTGCTGATGGCTGCCTTTTTAACCGACTTCTAAAAAAGGAGGAGGTTCTCAATTCGGATGTTTGTTTGTTTTTTTTTTATGTTAGGCATAGCTCCGTCGCTTTCGAACCGATTTGAAAATTTATTTTTTTGTTGGAAAGGGTATACTTTCCAAATGGTCCCATGAAAATTTTATTGAAATCGGACAAGCCGTTTCTGAAAAATAGACAAAAGTCTGAAAAAAATATTTACATTGACGACCTTTTCGTTTACTCTGCTGGTGAAGATGATAAGTA
Source organism: Tholera decimalis (assembly GCA_943138885.2). Classification (NCBI taxonomy): domain Eukaryota; kingdom Metazoa; phylum Arthropoda; class Insecta; order Lepidoptera; family Noctuidae; genus Tholera; species Tholera decimalis. Next base: position 30,875,820 of record OW964569.2, on the reverse strand, counting down.
GTTGGCATTTTGGCTTTTGTAACTAGATTAATTACAAACTGACCCACTAAAAAGCTCGAAAATAAAAACTTTTTGCAAAAAATAAAACCGACTTCCATATCAAAACACTACAAAGCCAAAAATAATTTTAATTTCGGAAGGCGGTGTGAACAAAAAGAAAATACAAAACCAATAACACCGCCTTCCGAAATTAAAATTATTTTTGGCTTTGTAGTGTTTTGATATGGAAGTCGGTTTTATTTTTTGCAAAAAAGTTTTTTGTATAGAAAAAGGCATCTATCTATCTATACTTATAATAAATCTGTAGAGAGGTTAATTCTGTACATGAAATATATTTACAAAATAACTATCAGGGGGTGATTAGGGATCGATACTGATGCCAAAAATGCAATCAGTAAATTTTTTGTCTGTCTGTCTGTCTGTCGGTCTGTCTGTCTGTCTGTCTGTCTGTCTGTCTGTCTGTCTGTCTGTCTGTCTGTCTGTCTGTCTGTCTGTCTGTCTGTCTGTATAACCGTTATAGAAACAAAAACTACTCGACGGATTTTAACGAAACTTTGTACAATTATTTTTCATACTCCTGAGCTGGTTATAGTATACTTTTCATCACGCTACAATCAATAGGAGCAGAGCAGTGAAGGGAAATGTTGGGAAAACGGGAGAAGTTACTCCATTTTTTAAGCTTCCGTCACGAGTGCAACCTTAATGGTTAAAGCTACGCAGAAATCATTTATGACGGAAATGTTCTCCTTAAAATTATATAAAAAATATCCCACGACAGCATATATCTATCTTTTATGGTTGACTCACAATAACACGTGTAACTCCCGATAGCTTAGCAGTTCGAAGCTTTCTGATTATTATTCTGCTCCGAAATTTAAAACCACCACAACTTTGCAATGGAACTATAATCGAGGCTCAAATTTTAACAGGTTCCGGTGCAGGAGAAACCGTCTTTATTCCCATAATTCCCATAATACCAAATAATTTTCCATTCCAATTTAAAAGAACGCAATTCCCAGTATCGGTGTGTTATGCAATGACAATTAATAAGGCTCAAGGGCAGACTTTTCGTGGTGCTGGAGTAGATCTCGGTGTCAGTTGTTTCTCGCATGGTCAGTTGTACGTCGCTCTTTCCCGGGTTAGCATTTCTAGAAATCTTTATGTTCACGTGCCGGACGGGTCAACTTTCAACATAGTTTACCCGGAAGCTATGCGCTGAAGTATTTTCGTTCTATAGGTACTTAAGCCTCATGTGAACGTGATTTAAACAATATTACCAATACATTAACTTAATAACACACAAGGAGTTACACGCTGACGGAGTCGCGGGCACAGCTATTAACAATAATATTGTGCGGTTCGGTATTGCGATATTTTTCAACAGTATTATAGATTGACATATTATATTTCCCTACTAAATTACGAAGGTTAATCTGTCTGTTACATCAAAATCACTGAACCGTGAGGAAGGACATAGGCTCCTTTTTGTTTTACGAAAAACGACGGAAACGTGGACGAAGTCGCAGGCAACAGCTATCTATACTAATAATATAAGGCTGAAGAGTTTGTTTGTTTGTTTGAACGCGATAATCTCAGGAACTACAGGTTCGAATTGAAAAAATATGTTTTAATTAAATAATCAATTTATAGAGAAAGGCTATAGGCTATATATCATTACGCTAAGGCCAATAGGAGCGGAGCGCCAATGAAGAATGCTTCAAAATCGGGGTTAAATTTAACGTTAGCCCAAAGTAACTATTCCACGCGGACGAAGTCGCGGGCAAAAGCTAGTACTAAATAAAGCAGAAAAATTTGTTTGTTTGAACGCGCTAATCTTCGAAAGTACTGGGTGGATTTTGATAAAATTTGGTTTGGGAGTAGTTTGAAGCTTGTGGAAGGTTATAGGCTACCGACTGTTAAAAAAAGGGTTGAGTTTTTATCGTGATAATGTTCCACGGAAGCGAAGCTGCGCGTGTCTGCTAGTAATCCTATAAGATCTGAGTATACTTATTTCTTTTCATACTATTATTTTCTAAACGTTTTTTTCAGAGGTCGCAAGAAGCTCTCGACAATAAAGAGTCCAGAAGCCCTAACTGCTCGCAGGAGACGTCACTGGTTGCTTCTAGTCAAGAAAGAACTGGGTAAAGTTCAAAGAGCTCGCACTGCTACGCATAGAGAGGTCATGTTGCAGAGGAAGCGACTTGCGACCTTATGCTGTAAGCATTGGCGTCATATTGCTATGCAGGTATGAACATGTATTATTCTCTACTTTTGTTAAATGTTTTTTCAAGGAAAACCAATGTTGTATAGAGATATGCTTGTAGTAGATATAGAGCAGGTGATAATTTCAATAACAACAAAGATATAATTTAATGTATTATCTCAATCGTCTTGCCATTTTCCAATGTTACTTTATTAATTTAATAACTTTTTAGCAGTTTTTTCTAGCTTTAATGTATATTTTGCATTGATATACTAAAAAACCAAGATACACAGTCTCGAAGAAAAGTGACGCTCGAAACTGTCGCCAAACACTCACCACATACGTAGTAATAATAATATGATATAAGTACAAAATATGTTTTTGCAAATTCTATCTTATGACAATTGTTTAAAGTTGTTTTTACAAAGCAGTGTGCGAAAGGCAATCAAATTTTACGACTGACGTTGGTCGATAGGACAAGGCGCAAGTGGAGACTTATATACTAATTTTTTTATAAAACATTTTTGTTAGTATTATAAAAGTTTGTCAAATTGTGTTCTAAAAACATAATTATAGCGTAAATGTTTTTGGGTAGAATATGTGTATATCAATATCAAAAATATACACTCGAGAGCAATGAATCCGGGTCACTTAAAGAATCCTAAAAATCTCGGAAACTAAAAATGCTAGGTTAATGCAATAAATTGTATTTAATAGACAATGTAATACTCCTTAAATGAAGGTATTAAAACTTCTTAGTTATTGTAAAGTTATATAGGTTTAAAGAATCTTTATTTCTCAAAAAGAACATTGTACAGTTCACTTATATGAGATTTATGTTTTAACAATAATTTCATCGTCGTCTAATGACGCAGCATGCAATAGTAATAATAAAAAAAGTACATTAAATTTACGTTTAAACATAAGATGGAGAAAAACAATTGTAAAACATTAGAAGGGTAGGTCTATCTAAGGTTTGAACTCATAGCTGGCCAGTTAGAAACCAAGTACCCTCAAAACTACGTTCTAACTATTTAAAACGTCAGGCCAAATGTGTCATGTTTGTGTGCGTAAACCAGTATAGTCTCGGAGATCAGCAACCATTTATTTTTCTCATGTGTTTTATTAATTTTAATTTAGTGTAGATAAAATACATATTACATAAAATAAGTATGCAGTAACTACAATGTAAACAAATAAATATAAGTTTATTGATCCACAATACAGTCAGCACACGCACGTTCTCCCAAATAATTACATACAATATTATGCTTGTATAATTACATTCATGAGGTGTATATAATTATGTAATGTTAATACATGTATAGTTAATAATGTATGTATTCTTTATCATTTATATACATGTATATATACATATATATTTATATATATAAGTATTTAAGTAAGTGTATGTATTCATTGGGTATGTAATATAATATAATCCTTTAGTTTTCTTTTGTAAATTTCAATACTTTTGCATTCTTTGATTTCATTTGGCAATTTATTGTATAATTGGACACCTTCATATAGAAAGTTCTTTTTACCATATTTTACTGTCCTAGGGAAACGCAGAACTAAGTCATTTCTGTTTCTTAGGTTATGTGTATATATTTTTTTTGTTAGTTTAATATTGCTTTGTGTACTTTCATCCAATATTTTTTTCACTAATATACATATATAGTAATTATATAGCTGTAATAAATTAAAAAGTTTAGTTTTGTCATATATTTGTTTGGTAGGTGTTAAAAAGTCATAACAGTATAATCGTTTTATTATTTTATTTTGGGTCCTCTGTAAGTAGTTGAGGTTAGTTTTAGATGCCGATCCCCATATCTCAATAAGATATTCAAGATTAGCTTTTGCTAATGAATTGTAGATGGTGCGTTTAATCTTAGGAGGTAAGCAGTTTCCCATTTTGCGAAGAGCTCCAGAAAGTGATACAAGTTTGGCTCTAACATGATCGATATGAGGTTTCCAGGACAGTTTGTCATCTAACAGCAGGCCGAGATATTTTTCTATGCTAGACTGTTTAATATTTAGACTATTAACGACCAATGGTGCGTGAGTTGGTATCCTTTTATTTTTGGCCGCAAATATCATGTAGGAAGTTTTTGAAGTATTAATGGTAAGCAAGTTGTGTAGAAACCATTCATTAATTATGTGTAAATCATTTTGTGCTTCACTAATGATATCGTGTATGGATGGCCCGAAGTAGAAAAGACAAGTATCATCTGCATACAATGTTAGATACCCTGTTAGCCCTATTTGATTTATGTTGTTTACATAAATAAGGAATAACGGAGGTCCCAGAATAGATCCTTGTGGAACGCCATATACAATTTTTTGCGGAGTACTCTCGTAATTACCAATTTTAACTATTTGGTACCTGTTTGATAGATAAGATTCAAATAACTTGTATGCCGTTCCAGTGATACCTAAGTTAGAAAGTTTTTGTAAGAGCTTTAAATGGGAAACCGTATCAAATGCCTTTTTTAAATCAATAAAAATGCCTAAGCCTATATTTTTGTTATCTATATTTGTTTTTATTGTTGTTATTAAGTCGATTGTTGCTGATAGGGTGTTCGATTGCGATCTAAAGCCATATTGTTGTTTTATCAAAAAGTTTTTCTCGTTTAGGTAATCAATTAAGCGGTTGTAAATAATTTTTTCAAAGATTTTAGATATCACTGGAAGCACAGAAATTGGCCTGTAGTTACTGGGGTCTGTTTTTGTGCCTGATTTGAAGATAGGAGATACTTTCGCCAACTTTAGGCTATCAGGGAATACACCATGATCGAGACATTTATTAATGCAACTAACCAGGGGTATAATTATAGCACTTTTTATACATTTTAGTGTTTTTGTGCTTATTTCATCTACGCCTGTGCTGGTATCAATATCCAAGTTTTCGATAATTTTATCTACTTCGTCAACCGAGCAAGGTTTTAATTGAGTAAGTGTTTTTGTGTGCTTGTGTCCGTCTGTGTACATTAGTGTGTTACCTGAGTTTAAGTGATATTCCAATGGTATTCCATTGGCCAGCTCTGAACCAATAGTAGCAAAATAAACATTGAATATATTACAGATTTCTTCACCATCTGTTACATTTTGCGAATTAATTATGAGTTTAGGAGGTGACGTATTCATTTTGGTCGTATTCATTGTTAGAAAATTAATAGTTTTCCACATCTTCTTGGGATTTTTACAATTTTGAAATTTGTTGTAGTAATAACTGGTTTTACAATGATTTATTTTCTTCCGTACATTATTACGTTCCGCTAAGAACTTTGTCTTCACATCTATATTTGCTTCACCATCCTTTAACCGTTTCCATGAGGTGTTTCTGCTTTCTATCATCTGAATAACTTCTTTGTTTATCCAGTCATCCTTTGGTAAGTTCATTATTTTAGTTTTTTGCTTCTTGTTTTGTAGTATGTGTGACTTAATAAATTCTTCTAGATATTTGTAATCTTCATTCTTGCTTATGTATCCAGCTTCACTTATACTTTTATATAAATTTTGAAAATCTATCGCTTCATATTGAACCTTCTGTTTAGTTTTTGGCTTGTATTTGAACATTTCTAAATAAATTTGTTTATGGTCAGACATGGCCGACTCTAGAATGACAAAATGGAAGGATTGTTTCTGAAGGTCCGTTGCAACATGATCTAAAATGGTGTTTGTTGTCTGAGTCTGTCTCGTTGAGTAATCCTTATCTATTTTATTTAAGACTAGCTTTTGCCCGCGACTTCGTCCGCGTGGAATAGTTACTTTGGGCTAACGTTAAATTTAACCCCGATTTTGAAGCATTCTTCATTGGCGCTTCGCTCTTATTGGCCTTAGCGTAATGATACAATATAGCTGTGCCCGCGACTCCGTCAGCGTAAGTTAATGTATTGGTAATATTGTTTAGATCACGTTCACATGAGGCTTAAGTACCTAGAGAACGCTTCGACCGCGAGACGCGTCGAGCGCGGCGACCGATTTTCAAAAATAATCCTTATAGCATGATTCAGTATTCACGCGCGATGGCTTATTATTTTAAGTGTATTTCATGTATAACTTTGGTGTTTCTATACCGATTTATATGATTCTTTTTACGGTTTCGTAGCCGAATGGCAAAAAACGGAATCTTTATAGTTTCGACATGTCTGTCCGTCTGTCTGTCTGTCTGTCTGTCCGTCCGTCCGTCTGTCACAGCAAATTTATTCCGAAACTATTAGGACTATACATGTGAAACTTGATAGGTAGATGTATTCTGCGAACCGCTTTCCGATTTTGAGAAAAAAATTAAAAAATATTTAAAATAAAGGGGGGCTCCCCATACATGGAACTAAACCTGAAAATATTTTTTTTTCATGAAATCGATGCATGTGTGGTATCTATAGACAGTTCTTTAAAAACGACATCGGGGTTTCTAAAACCACTTATCCATAAAGTCAATCGTTTAAAAGATATAAGCTTCCAAAGTGGTAAAATGTGTGTGTGGCGGACACAACCTCTAACTTCTATAATAATGGAGTGAAAAATCTAAAATAAATATATGTCTGTAGATCTTAATATAAACTTTCAACCAAAATTAGTTTGAATGAAATCAGTTCAGCAGTTTTTGAGATACAGCATATTTTCTAAAACCGCAAATATAACTTTGTAATTCATACAAACACTATGAAAAACAAACTTATTCGGCGCAGTTGTAAAAAATGTAAAAAAGCCAGTTTTAAGAAATTTGTAAGGTTTGTTTTTTTCAAAACAAATTTATTTGGCGCAGTTGTAAAAAATGTAAATAAGCTAGTTTTAAGAAATTTGTAAGGTTTTTTTTTTCGTCAAATAAATTTGCATATTATATTATAGTTACTACGGAACCCTTCATGGGCGAGTCTGACTCGCACTTGGCCAATTTTTTTATGGAATAGTTAATAATGTTAACTTTTTCAATTAGGGGTGACTGAGAGTGTTATAAACGTAAGAGTAGACAAATATTATAATCAGAAAGCTTCGAACTGCTAAGCTATCGGGAGTTACACGTGTTATTGTGAGTCAACCATAAAAGTTAGACATATGCTGTCGTGGGATATTTTTTATATAATTTTAAGGAGAACATTTCCGTCATGAAATGATTTGTGTAGCTTTAACCATTAAGGTTGCACACGCGACGGAAGCTTAAAAAATGGAGTAACTTCTCCCGTTTTCCCAACATTTCCCTTCACTGCTCTGCTCCTATTGATTGTAGCGTGATGAAAAGTATACTATAACCCGCTCAGGAGTATGAAAAATAATTGTACCAAGTTTCGTTAAAATCCGTCGAGTAGTTTTTGTTTCTATAACGGTTATACAGACAGACAGACAGACAGACAGACAAAAATTTAACTGATTGCATTTTTGGCATGAGTATCGATCCTTAATCATCCCCTGATAGTTATTTTGGAAATATATTTAATGTACAGAATTGACCTCTCTACAGATTTATTATAAGTATAGATGTCGTAGCCACTTTCTTCGAGTTCTGATAAGTATTGAATGACACATGTGTTCTTGGAATCCAGTAGGTCTAGGTTGAAGTCACCAAACACTATCGATCTCTTTCTAGCTTCCAGTTGCAAGGTATATTTTTCGAAGAAATCTTTTATGTTAGTGTTCCCTGGTTTGTATATACCACCGACATGCAGTGCATATTTAGGAAGATATATCCATAGGTAGTGGTTGTTATCTTTATAGGTGTTTTCAGTTATTTCGAAGGGAATACCGTCATAAATGTAGATTGATACGCCCCCACCCTTACTGTCATGTCTGTAGTTGTAAATATGTTTATAGTTAGGTAGATCGTATAATTTTGCGTCTTGTTCTGATGTTATCCAGGTCTCTGTAAGTATTATGACATGTACTGTGGAGGGAATAGCTTTAAGGATGCATTGTAGTTCTTCAAATTTTCCTGTAGCGCGGATACTTCGCACATTTGCGTAGAAGAATTTGAGAAAGGATGATTGTGAGGGTAAGTCTGTATACTTATGTACTACTTGGTATGTAATGTTTCCTTGGCTTAGATTATTGGAACATGTGGGGTTAGGCCTGTCTCGTTTTTTGAGTTCTTGATAATAGTAGGTATTCCTTTGACATATTTAATTATTAAGTTGTTTTCCCCTTTACTCTCACGTTCTTTAAGCTCAATTTGGAGATTTTGCATATATGATCTCTGAGCCGGTGTTTGGTCCGAATATATTTTTATAGTCTTGGGCAGTTTTGAGCGATTCTTTAGTAATGATTTTGTTGTATTAGGAGAGTTAAATATAAGTTTTATTGGTCGGGTCTTATCCGCATTATATTTACCTAATCTAATAGATATTAGGGGTTTAGGACAATCTGGGTAGGCTTGTTTTAATATCTCGTGAACTTTCTCAATTTCACATATGTTTCCTGTCGAGAGGTTGTCATTTTTCTCATCACTCAGACCCACTAATATAATGTTTTTGTCCCTTTGAAGTCTGTCTTGTATTTCGACAAAAAACTCATGTTGTGTTCCAAAATTTAAGTCTTGCTTTGTGTTCTCAATTTTAAGTTGGCGTAGCTGATCCTCAATTGTAATAATTTTATTTTGAGTTATTTTATGTTCAGTGGTAATGTTTTTTACTGACGTATGCAGCTTTTTATATTCCTGGGTAAGGTTAGCAGTCGTCGTTTTCAGATCCTGAATTTCTTGCTTAATTTCGTTCCGCATTTCTGTTATATTTTCAATTTGGTTTTTCATAGATTCTCTTAAGCAGTCCATTATTTCGCTACGAAATTGAGCTAAATCTCTTTTAAAATCATATTCCAAGGAGTGCGGTTTTCTCTTTCTAGAGTCTTTGTTGACTCGACCTTCATCATCCTCGTAATTTGACAAATTGGAGGTGGATCCACCACTCGCACTCCCGCTAAACATTAGTGACTTTGGTGGAGTTCGCGGAAAACTCATGTTACCTAGCTCTCGGACTAGGCGCACAAAACCAGTTGTGACGGCTTATCTTTGTCGACCGTAGATACACTATTCGTGCAATTAACGTAGTTTTTTAAAAATACACTTTGTTTGTTATTACACAGAAGTTAATTTAGTATAGCAATATTATTTATATTTCAAACTTTAAATATAGTTGACTTAAAAAGGTTTAAGAACACGTCCGCACACTTCGCCACTCGACAACGCTTTTTCATAAAAAAATCAAATTTGAAAAAGGGCCACTTTCGAAGATGGAACTACGAAATTACAGCATTTGGTTTTGCTTTTGTTTGTAATCTGTCATTTATGTGGGTACATAAACCATGTTGATAGTGCTCTATATTCATTATTCAAGCTGAAATTATGTCGCTTACGCCTGAAGAATGCACCAGAATACTTACAATGCTGGAAACCGGCCGGAGTCAGCGCGATACAGCCAGGACTGTCGGTGTGTCGCTGTCAACAGTACAAAGAGTTCTCCGACGTTACGAAGAAACTGGTTCTAACCTACGCAGACCAGGAACGGGCAGAACCAGGTGTACCACAGCACGAGAAGACCGATACTTGGTGAACACCATGCTTCGAAATCGCTTTCTCACAGGAACTGAACTCACCAATCAGTTTCGACGCCTCGGAGGAAGTAACCCAAGTGCATGGACAGTAAGACGTCGGCTTGCTGAATCTAACTTAAAACCCCTTAGACCTGCAAACGGCCCTAAACTGGAGCGTGGGCATCGTATTTCAAGACTAAGATATGCCCAGAGCCACGTAAATTGGAGTATTGAAGATTGGTCAAAAGTTATATTCTCCGACGAATCAAAATTTATGCTCTACAAGCACGATGGAAGACACAGAGTGTATCGAAGACCAGGGGAAAGATTCAAGCAAGCATGCATCGAAGAAAAAGTAGCCTACGGTGGTGGGTCTGTACTTGTGTGGGCCGGAATTTCTTCTGAAAGTCGCACAGAGCTGGTGATCATAGAAAACGGCTCTTTAACTAGCGTAAGATATGTGGAAGTAGTCCTCAATGATCACGTTGGTCCATTTATGGTCAATTTAGGTGAGGATGCTATATTTATGCATGACAATGCCCGACCTCATACAGGTAGGTTTGTGAATGACTACCTTCAAGAGATGAACATTACTCGTATGGAGTGGCCAGCGCGCAGCCCGGATATCAACCCGATCGAGCATGCTTGGGACGAGCTAGGCAGATGCGTAAAACAACGAAACCCTCCCCCAATCACGCTTCGTGAGCTCAAAATTGCTCTCACAGAGGAATGGGAGAATATTCCCCAAAATCGTATAAGGAACTTGGTGTACAGCATGCCAAACCGCGTAAACGCAGTAATGGAAGCACGAGGAGGCAATACGAAGTATTAAAATTCAAGAAAATCGTAATAAAGTTCAAAAATTTCATGTTTCCTATTTTCAACCGACGACCAAAAGAGGAGGTTGGTATGGATGTTAAGCACTTTATGTTCGTCACAATGCATATGGTGATGTAGAGCCGATGCTGAAGTACCAGGAGAACTCCTCAAAAATTAACGGCCCAGCATTGGGAAAAGCAATATTTTGTAAAAGGCTATAAGTAGTTGACATTTAGGCTCTTTTAACTAGGTAAATTAAAAATCGACCAACTAAAAAGAGTGAAATAAAAACTTTTTACCAAAAAATTAAACCGACTCCCAAAAACACTGCAAAGTGAAAAATAACTTTAATTTCGGAAGTCGGTGCCAAAAACGAAAATACAAAACTAAAGACACCGACTACCGAAATTAAAGTTATTTTTCACTTTGCAGTGTTTTTGGGAGTCGGTTTAATTTTTTGGTAAAAAGTTTTTATTACGTAAGTAAATATTCAATATGCGATTTTTGGAGGTGAAAAGAGATATCGAAAAGAATCGAGGTGGACTTTTATGAGGAAGGCGAATTCTTTATTATCTCATGGCAAACGACATCAACCACTTTGTATGGCGTTTGGGCTTGAACATGAACATAAATATATTGCACTATTTTTGATTTTATTGAGTGGCTTACAGTACAAAGAAAACATAAGTATAGATAAGAAGTTTTGTATCAAATTGATTAATATAATACAAAAAAACAACTTCAATACTTTAAAATAAATAGTTTATTTGTAAAAGTTTCATATGTTTATAAAACATGGTCTAAGAACTGAGCAGGTGGAGTTACATTTTCATACCTTGCCCGACTTAAATACCATATCACAGACATGATATGAGCGCAGCAACCTACAGTCCTTCGGCCGACGTTTTTAATATTATTTATTTTGACACTCCCGAATAGAAGCCCATGTTCACTAAATATTATTACTAAATTATTTATGAAGTCTTTTTCCCAATACGGCTGTTTGCGGTTACGGCCCATTTTGGTTGATGTCCTTTCATGCAGTTTTTTATGGTATGTTGCCTTAAAACTCGAGTTCTCGCAACTTTGAGCTTAAGTATCTAGGAATACTTATGAGCTGGAAAAGAGAAGTATATGAGAAGAGAAGTGAAGAGAACTTATATTTCAGAAAAAAAAAAAAGGTTTTGACATCAGGTTTTCCGGTCATCAAAATCATCCCGGAAACAATACTTAATAGAACTGCTGGAAAAAAATTTGGAGAGTAGTACAATAACACCTCATTACGAAATTATTTGACAATGACTAGACCTCTTTGCCCACAGTCTCAAAAGAATATGAAAGAGACAGTATGGCGGTGTAAGCGACTAAGTCGAGAAATGCAGGCGTATTGGAGGCGGTATGATCGCGCTGAGAGGGAGACGAGACGGCGGATGGAAAGGGAGGCTGAAGAACAGAGAAAGGTAAGGATTCTCTTTCAAAACTAACTTAAAATTATATCTAGACAATACTTTGACCTCACCCAAAAATTTGACGACTTGTGATTACATAAATTTTGTTAACATTATATAAAAATACCCTTTGAAGAAATAAAGGATTTATTTAATATGTAATTAAGCGTCAATATTCTAATGGCTAAGGTGTTGCACTTGTGATCGAAAGATCGTGGGTTCGTACCTCACCCATTATACTATGAAATATTTTAGCAATATTTCTCAGCTAGATACAAAACAGGATAGTATTAATGAAATCGATTCTTTCAAAAATAAATTTAACGAGATTTGTTGTTGAACTTTGAAACTTAATTCAGATATATCTCATTGTAAGGTAAAATATATGTATCTAATTGGTCGATCCAAACTGAATGGTGTCCATGTAGTTCGCATAAGACTGCGAAATATCACACTTTATTTCGGCTGTCACATCAATTTGTTGATTGACTGCTCAATTATTGTATCAGATCGTAATTAAACCCATATGTAAATGGTATAGAGGTCAAAGTGCTGTACCTCGTTCGTGATTTACTAAGATAATAATGAAACTGCATTATTATTAACTGTATCTGTTCTTCCCATTTTTCCCTTCTATCAGTGTTTAATTGATTAACAGAAGTTTTACCCCAGATGGACGTAGAACTAATGGAGGCGAAGCGGCAACGTCGCAAACTCAACTTCTTGATTACTCAAACCGAGTTGTACGCGCATTTTATGCAAAAGAAATTGAACTCTGCTGACGACGGTGAATGTGGAACTGATAGGATTCTACGGCAGCTAGATGAGGATAGGGACCCAAGACTTGCTGCTATTGACCATTATGATAGGTAAGTAGTCAAATATTATATGGTAACTCTTACTTTCTTAACTTTTGTCACTATTGTCTGAATAAAAGTGCGCTATAGGATTTTCAGCTCTCTGGCAATAGCCGAGAGTTGAAATTCTGTTACTGTTAGCCTGCATCATCCCACTGCTGGGCAAAGGCCTCTCCCCATGATATCCAGGTGGTTCTGTCCAAGGCCAAAGTAGTCCACTGGTCGTTAGTTTGATCCAGCTCGTCTCGCCGTCTTCTACGAGGTCTACCGCGACGCCTTCTAGCTGTGTTAGGGCTCCAGAAAGTGGTAATTTTGGCCCACAACTCATTGGCCATGCGGCAAACGTGGCCCAGCCCAGGCCAACTTCAACTTAGCGGCCTCTTGAGCAACGTCAGCAATTTGCGTTGTTGCGTATGTGATCAGTTGTTGTTGATCGAGTGTTTGTCTGAGATTTCAAATTAACTGGGTTTTTTTCAACAGCTTAAACGATTTATTATGTATTATATTAATGGTTCTTTCACTGGTTCTTTCACTGGTAGATAGAAGAGATTACCAACAACTTTTAGTGTATTATAAGTATATAATAGTTATTTAAACTATTCACACTGTCGGGTTTGTCTAATAGATTTCTTATTGGCAAGATGAGGGTCTTGTAAATTATTGCTATGTCCAGAAAATAACAATTAATTTTATTTTCAAAATTCCTTATCTCAATATACACATTTAACCCAAGTCTCTACCGACAGCGAAGCCATGAAAGCCCGTGCTTCCCGCAACGCCCGCGAAGCATTCCGCGCCGAGCGTGCGCGTACGCAGCTGTTCGACTCTAACGCCGGCGCGGGCGACGCGACCGACACGGACGGCGGCGCCGACCTTATTGACGGCCATGACAGGAGGAATGGGGATCATGACCAACCGGAAATCTTTAGGGGCACGTTGAAGGGGTACCAACTGAAGGGCATGAATTGGCTGGCGAATTTGTATGATCAGGTGAGTTTTGTAAATCAAGTTTTTAACACGTTCGCTGACAGTGAGCACTTACCCTGACACCACATTACGACTGTAGAATTTTCCATACTAAATGAAAAATCAACTCGTGCACAAGCAAGCAATATGAAACTACCCACAAAGTACACTTATTACGGCAGTAAGAAATATGAAATTACTCATAATATACCAGTGGATACTGCTCTTCATAATACTTATATAAAAAATTATCGTGAGACGACGTACTCTTAAAAATAAGTGGCCCGTCCCTCGACGTACTGTCATAACGCACATTTTTAATTTCCCGCCTAACGACGTACTGTCAGCGAACGTGTTAAAGGTGGCAGTCTGTATCTTTCAACAATACGCAGATATTACTACAATACGCGATATATTGTGCTTTACATGGAGCAAATGCCTAATTGCCTACTGGATCTCCATAACCCATTGGGATTATACACCATATAGCTTTGTATTATGATACCCCTTGGCAAGACTGTTGTCAGATTTTCTAGCTTCTGACCCGTAATGACAGTCAAATATAATAAAAACTTTTTACCAAAAAATTAAACCGACTCCCAAAAAACTTTTTACCAAAAAATTAAACCGACTCCCAAAAAACACTGCAAAGTGAAAAATAACTTTAATTTCGGTAGTCGGTGTCTTTAGTTTTGTATTTTCAGTTTTGGCACCGACTTCCGAAATTAAAGTTATTTTTCACTTTGCAGTGTTTTTTGGGAGCCGGTTTAATTTTTTGGTAAAAAGTTTTTATTTCACTCTTTTTAGTTGGTTGATTTTTAATTTACCTAGTTACCAGAGCCTAAATGTCAACTACTTATAAAATTTTACAAAATATTGCTTTTCCCAATGCTGGGCCGTTAATTTTTGAGGAGTTCTCCTGGTACTTCACCATCAGCTATACATCACCATATGCATTGTGACGAGCATAAAGTGCTTAATATCCATATTCAAGTAATCGAATCGCAATCCACGAAATACTTACTATAGAGTAGTTTCGGCGACCATCTGTGGTCTTCATCATCAGTTCCACTTCCCGAAATGGTACTTTTTGAGAGCAACTGCACAAGTTACTATAATAAATACCCAAAACGCCATAGGTGTGCCTATAATATTTGAAGAGTTCCCTCGATTTCTCCAGGATCCCATCATCAGATCCTGACTTGGTGACAAATGGTACCAATTTCAAAGTATACCCTATCAAACAAAAAAAGAATTTTCCAAATCGGTTCAGCCGTCTTCGAGTACTCGGTGATCATACATAAAAAAAAAATATACGCGCCGAATTGATAACCTCCTCTTTTGGTCGTCGGTTGAAAATGACAGCCAGGACCAATAGTTTAACGCGATCTCGATATGATAAGCCGGTCACCCATCCACGGATTGACCTTGGCAAGCGTTACTTAACCTTGAAGACCCAACCTGCTTTTTATTATTTAGCCACAAGCTCCTTTTTTAGATATTATGGTCATCAATGCCCTTATTGAGTGTGCAGAATTAGACCTGCAAGTAGTTAAGAACATTTGTGACTGTCCTTTCTTTTCAACCGACGACAAAAAGAGGAGGTTATCAATTCGACGCTTATATATATATATATTTTTTTTTTAATGTATGATCATCGAGTACTCGAAGACGGCTGAACCGATTTGGAAAATTCTTTTTTTGTTCTAATGGGTATACTTCGAAATTGGTACCATTATCATCAAAGTCAGGATCTGATGATGGGATCCTGGAGAAATCGAGGGAACTCTTCAAATATTATAGGCACACCTATGGCGTTTTGGGTATTTCTTATAGTAACTTGTGCATTTGCTCTCAAAAAGTACCATTTGGGGAAGTGGAACTGATGATGAAGACCACAGATGGCCGCCGAAACTACTCAATAATAAGTATTTCGTGGATTGCGATTCGATTACTTGAATATGGATATTAAGCACTTTATGCTCGTCACAATGCATATGGTGATGTATAGCTGATGGTGAAGTACCAGGAGAGCTCCTCAAACATTAACGGCCCAGCATTGGGAAAAGCAATATTTTATAAAATGTTATAAGTAGTTGACATTTAGGTTCTTGTAACTAGGTAAATTAAAAATCAACCAACTAAAAAGAGTGAAAAATAAACTTTTTACCAAAAAATTAAACCGACTCCCAAAAAACACTGCAAAGTGAAAAATAACTTTAATTTCGGAAGTCGGTGCCAAAAACGAAAAAACAAAACTAAAGACACCGACTACCGAAATTAAAGTTTTTTGGTAAAAAGTTTTTTTTTTAATTTAAAGATTCACCAGTATAATTCGCCCTGCGAAAGATATGCCATTGATATTGTATTTTTTATGGTCCATCAAAGGCTATACTGAAACTTTTTTTTTTTATAAAAAAATAGGTTCGCTTTTGACCACCATCTCACCTGATGGTAAGTGATGACGTGGTCGAAGATGGAGCACGCTTACCTAAAAGTAACCTATTCACTCTTGACTTAAAGACTCCCAGGTTATAGCTATCAGGAAACACAGACTCCGGCAGGGAATTCCACTCCTTAGCCGTATGCACAATAAAGGTATTCCTAAAACGTTTAGTGCGTATAGGTGGGATGTCCACCATGTAACGATGGCGCATCGCCGTTTGTCTTATAGTCCGATGATGGAACGGGCTTGGCGGAATTAGATTGTGTAATTCCATCACACACTCTCCGAAATGTAACCGATAGAAAACCGATAGACTAGCAACTCGTCGTCGATATTCAAGGCTCTGGAGATTTGATTCGACCAGTGTATCATTGCCAATGAGTCTTGGCCCGTTTCTCAATAGACTCAAGCGCGTCCAGCTAGTACTTGGCAGATCCATCACAAAGATAAGAGCAGTACTCCACACACGACCGAACCCTGGGCTCGATAGATATAGAGCAGCTGTTCGGGTGAGAAATACCGTCTCACCTTTGCTTAGGATTCCAAACTTTTTTGATGCTAATTGAGCCTTAGCCTCGATATACGGGCCAAAATTGAGGGTAGAAGTTAGTGTTACCCCCAGAAGCTCGATACGATCGGTTATGGGCACGGTTGCATATGCCATTGATATTGTATTTTTTATGGTCCATCAATTCGTTCGTTAGTGGAACTGTGTTTAAATTTTGGTGTACAATAAAGTATATTCTATTCTACTCGAATCAACTGCTGCATACCGATTTCCCGTAGTTCACAACAACGAAATTTAGCTAAATGATAAATGATCTTTATTTTGCAAAATGGTTATTAAATAACACTTTTACACGTCATTTTTTTCCTTAAATATTAACTAGATGAGGCCGGTGTTTCCTAACTGACTACCCTGAGAAGAAACACCGAAACAAACTCAGGGGTCCGTCTCTTTTAAAGTCCATACAAGCTCAATCACATCATTCATATTTTTATTCCCAGGGAATCAGCGGCATCTTAGCTGATGAGATGGGTCTCGGCAAGACAGTGCAATGCATAGCGTTTCTATGCCACGTGGCAGAGAGATTGGGGGTTTGGGGACCGTTTCTTGTGGTGTCCCCTGCCTCTACTCTGCATAACTGGCAACAGGAGATGCAGAGATTTGTTCCTGACTTTAAAGTAGTAAGTATTTTAAAATATAAGTAGTATAACTGTTATAGTTTTCCATTTTTTGTTTGGTGGGAAAATCATCAAGTGACTTGCTGCTCTAGGTAGGACGAAAGAGAGTGTCAGACTTACTGACTAAAAACCCACCCTGTTCCTTCAGTTGCTCTCGCGTTCCGGGGGCACAGTAACTCGTTAGAACATTCCCGCAACCCCAGCAACTATTGTCTTCCATAGCAAATAAATAAAAATATAATCAACCTAATACATAATAATATGAGAGGGAATACGAAGTCATGAAATATGCAAAAGCCATGAATTTTAGGACTTTGACAACAGATAAGTCAAAATCTTGAGCTGATGGAGATATAGTAGCTGATTATAGGCTAAGCATAGTTCGTAATTAATCTATATTTTTTAAATTTTTTTTATATTTGTTAGGCTTGCGTTTGACCATAATCACCTGATGTTAAGCGATGATGTGGTCGAAGATGAAGTACGCTTGCCTAGAAGTAACCTATTCACTCTTAAATAAAGACTCCCAGGTTATAACTATCAGGAAACACGAGACTCCGGCAGGGAATTCCACTCCTTAGCCGTACGCACAATGAAAGTATTCCCAAAACGTTTCGTGCGTATGGGTGGGATGTCCACCATGTAACGATGCGCATCGCCGTTTGTCTTGTAGTCCGATGATGGAACGGGCTTGGCGGAATAAGACTTAAAACAGTAAAATTTTGTTGACCAGTGTAATCTTTACGCAAGATGCGGATGTTAATCAATACATAATTATGTAACATTATATTGAACTCTATTGGCAGTTTATGTAGCTACACTTGCACGGTATGATTTACTTCACTGTCCTACACGAAACCTCTGCAAGGATCTGTCGGACTCAAATATAAAGTGGTGTTGCACATGGGCGAGCACAGGATTATGACACTAGTAATGCGGTTAGGAAGGCCATTTCTTTTTGACGAAAAAGATGTACGTCTACATACCTGTTGTCATTAAAACTACTTCTTGCACAGGTGTTGTAGTCGGTTGGGTGCTAGATGGGCTGGGTTCACTTAACACTTCCTGCATCAGTGTGTCTTGGCACTCTTGAATGAGTTGGGTTCTTTGTTTTTTAACAAATACATGTCTAGAAGTACTAGTATCACTCATCCTTTTTCTGTGGTCTTCCTGGCAATAAAATTTTGTAAGCACAACTCCATCTACCATGATTATCCTCTTGCTTAATCCCATATTATATTGATAGCCATATCTTTCTCAATCTGAAATATTTTTAAATGTTATTTTAAAGCCATAAATGTTGATGTATTTAGTGGTAATAAATATCATTGAATATTGAAATATTTGTGGCTATTCAGGTATAATACAAAAAAACATCTCAGTTATCTAATCTTAAAACAGTAGAATAACTATATTGTAAAATTGTTTTAAGTTAGTAATAATAACATGTTTACTTACATCAAAATGATCCTGACAGACCAAAATTACCGAACTATCCTTTATTTCTTTAGTATTTCTGCGTGCAAGTTGTAAATACTTATTACGAACTTTAACATTTTTTGGAACGGTTATAAATAGCTTCTCCGGCATCTTTATCGTTGTATTTATGCACCGTGGTACTGCACACCATTTATAACTCATTTTTTCCAGTAAATTACAGCCAGAAACTTTATTAAACTACATAAAACTCTCAATTTGACTTGCTCTCCAATGTTTATATGCAAACGTCAAACGTGTGACATCACTCCGTCATATTGTTCGTCGTCCAAGCGTTTTGACAGCTTATATAATCACTATATTTTGTAATGCTTTTTTTTAAACGAAATATTTATAAAATATGAAAATAAATATTATTTGTAGGGTCCTTATACGCCAATAAATAATATAAGACGGTTTTTAGAAACCATTCAAATGGCCTATTCTGTCTATTATTTTTACTCGGAACGGCAACGAACAACATTTCTGAACGTTTGTATCATGCATACGTAGTATCTTTATGTAGTCTGTGGTATCATGCGGCAGGAGTCACAGAACACCCAGATTTAGACATTCATGGGTGTGTGCGTAGGCGAATTGTGCACAAATAGCAAAAGTGCTGCACACATGCGAACAAAAATCCTGCCGTAGAGGGCGGCAGGACTTGAGAATATGTACGTTAATTTGCAGCGCCTGGCAAACAATGTTTGTGTGCTTGCAAATAGGTGCTATTTATAAACTATTAGGCGTTTTTAAGTTATTATATTTTGTTTATTCATTTATTTAGTATTAATTAAAGTCATCTAAAACGTACGAACGTTTTATTAAAATATCTGTGAATGGCAAGTAAAGCACTGCATTTATGCCTTCAAGGAGCGCACGCCCCTGGTGTCGCATAGTTCCTTTTAAACAGTCCGTCAGGCTTTCCACGAATAGATGCGAAGCAAATGAGCAACGGAACACGTTACTCTAACTGACACTTTCGCCCTAAAGCGGAGGAATCTATGAGGAATACCACTTTGAGAGTAAAAAATTAGGTAGTTACATTCCTGGCCGATTTCGGCCAAGGCGGCCAATATTAGTGGAGATTAGCCATCTGCGCAGGTATAGGTGTACTCTCTGTCGGCCGGTAACCACGACCGGGGAGAGGTAAGGCGCAGTACCAACAGCTTAACGTGCTTTCCAAGGCACGTGGGTATCCCCCGTCAACTTCCAAACTCCGGGTTGCTACGGAGAAGTTTCGAATAGAAAAACCTAATAGCACTTTTTTCCCGTCATTCACTCATCGTTTACGGTGCAAGCTGTTCGTTTGTGGAATGCATTGCCGGTGTCAGTAAGACAAGCTCAGTCACTCACTTCTTTTAAGAGCTCAGTTGCTGATCATTTTCTTTCAAATTTATAATTATTCTTTTGTTTCCTCTCCACATGATGTTAAAGAACACATTATATTTATATATAATTACTTATGTATTGTATTGTATTTATATATTTGTATGTATATATGTATATATTATTTTCTGTTTTATGAGTACACTATTTTAGCCCTCCCCACTTTAATTAAAGTTTTGATAGTTCTTCCAAAGGTTGTCTGGAAGATATCGCTTTTAGCGATAAGACCGCCATTGTAACCATAGATTTAAGAAATAATGTTAAATAGGCGTGTTTAAATTTTGGTGTACAATAATAGTACATTGTTCACCGAGAGGAGAAAGTGACCGATTACCGTCGAGGGTGTCGTTTGAAGCCCGAGCCGTAGGCGAGGGCTTTAAAACACCCGAGATCGGGAATCGCACTTTCTCTCGAGTGATACATAGTGCTTTATACTACACCTACGAGGAAAATTGAATTTACTTTCTACGAAAACTGAATCCTCAAACAACACACAAATTGAAAATGGCGCCAATGGCGTCTGCAATTTTCACATGTTCTTTTTTCAAATTGTTTATCCTGCCGCCGCAGGGTCGCACTGCCAGCCCGACACCATCCAACACACAGCTAGTGGCCAGTGTCATTTTGCGAACTTGGAGATAAAAACTCACTGTAAAAACTTTTTAGCTTTTGATATTTAGGTTACCGGCGCATAGTCTTACCCAAAATTAAAAAAGAAAAACCACATGGGAAATGGATTTTCATACACTTTTCTCTCCCGCTCAGATGCGTTTTCTCCCCGCATATTTGTTCGACATGCAATGACGTACTTTGTACCGTAAATTTGATAAAGTATCAAGGTACTTTCCAAGCAGGTGTAGTATAAAGTATATTCTATTCTATTCTATTCTAATATGTTTACTTCTAGGTACCATACTGGGGCAGTCCAAGCGAACGAAAAATCCTTCGTCAATTCTGGGAACGCAAGGACCTGCACACTCGCCAAGCGGCCTTCCACGTGGTAGTAACCTCATACCAAATCGTGGTGTCGGATCTGAAGTACTTGAACCGTGTGTCTTGGCAGTACATGATCTTGGACGAGGCTCAGGCTATCAAGAGCTCCGCGAGTATGCGATGGAAGTTGCTGCTGGGTTTCAGCTGTAGGAATCGGTTGTTGCTGTCTGGTGAGTGTTATTTAATCTCTAAATATAATCATAGACATACAGACATCAGAAAAGAGATGTTGGACTATACCAGGAGTTTTAATTCAATGCAGTAGACTGACAGTTTCACTGTTGTAAGATAATTACGACTACAAAATTGAGATGTAACTAAATTAATCGATTCGGGAATAAGATCGAATAGCGATGTAAACATTTTTTTTTAATAATATTGTGTGAAATTAACAAAAAGTAAAATGTGATTATCGGGGGACATGAAAAATAAAATGCATAGATCATGATAATATTTTTGATTTTTTGCAACATGCCCCTGTACTTGTACTCATTCCAACGGGGTTTTAAGTCGCAGTGGTGCGAGTGCAATCTTTTTAATTGTAATCCCGCGAAACTTATTAACATGCCTATTCATCACATGAAAAAAAATTGCTTGACCTAATGAAGTATAGCAAAATCATACCATTGTTTAAAGCTGGTAGTACATCAGACCCTACTAATTATAGACCAATTTCAGTACTACCCACTTTTAGTAAAATATTTGACAAACTAATTTTCAAGCAGTTACACAGATTTTTTAGTAGACACCAATTATTTCATGCCAAACAGTTCGGTTTCACAAGGGTTCGTTCAACAACCGATGCTGGTGTTGAATCCCCACGGGATTGGGATTTACCCGGGAAAACCCTCCCACGCGAACGAAGTCGTGGGCAGAAGCTAGTATTATAAATTTTTATTTTTTTATTTTTATTTTTTTTTATTAGGGATAACAAACAACAGAGTATTTAAAAATTAACAAAAAAGCTTAAGATTTAGATGTAACAAATACACTGCTCACAACATTATCCACAGATTGTTATATGAAATAACTAGTTGCAAGACATCAGGCTTACAAAAAAATAAAATAAAAACTAGGGCAAACTGAATAAAACTAAACTTATAGATACATAAAAACACATTCACATACATTATAGAGTAAGCATATATACATTATAATTATGCATAATTAGCTTTAGCTTCCTTATCTTTTAAGATGGCACATACTTGCTTTTTGAAAACATTCTTACTCAGAAACATAATGTCCACTGAATCAAATTGCTTATTATATGTGTCAACTAAACGGAACAGTGGTGAGCGCGCGCCAGAGTTAGTCGACAAAAATTGGTAGCAAATAGGCGAGTTGACCGCACCTCACGTTTATGAACAGTACGAGGAACCAGGTAGCACAAACTGTTCACTAAATCGGTACAATCGAATTTATTGCGGCATATATTAAATAGCGTCATCATTTCCAGCAGAGTGCGTCTTGACTCTAGAGTCAACAGGTCGTATTTTAGATGAAGGGAGTGGGAAGATATTTTTTTACGAAAGCACCGGTAGTGCATAGAGCGCAGATATTTCCGTTGGATAACCTCAATGCTGTCAATGTACTTTCTGTAGTACGGATTCCAGATGGGAACTGCATATTCTAATTGTGGCCGGATTATGGACTTATATAGGCGTAGATAGGTAGAGGGACGGTGGAAACTAGTTGCTCTCATTACAAATCCGAACATTTGGTAAGCCTTATTAATTATTTTGTCGACGTGAACATCTAGATGTAGCTTAGAGTCTAATTGAACACCAAGATCTCGTAGACTTCTAATGTTATCTAGAACAGTATCGCCCAGAACATAATTAAATTTAGTAATGTGTTTCTTTTTGGTAAAAGTGATGTTATGACATTTAGAATAACTAAGGTAGAGTTTGTTGGATGAGCAGTAGTCTACAAAACGGTCTAGGTCCTCTTGAAAAGAAATACAATCTGCTTGATTTGTTATTTTTTTATAAATCTTTAAATCATCCGCGTAAAGTAGAAATTTTGAATTTTTAAAACAGGTTTTGACATCGTTAATAAACAAAATGAACAAAAGAGGTCCTAATATAGATCCTTGTGGCACGCCTGATGTTACATGGATTGAGTTAGACTCATAGCCATTGATTACCACTTTTTGGGTTCTATTGGTAATATAAGATATGAACCAACGCAACAAGTCTCCTCTAATGCCATTATATGCAATTTTATCGAGTAAAAGCGTGTGATCAATTTTATCAAATGCTTTTTGAAAGTCAGTGTATATTACATCAATTTGTTGCCTATTATCGATACTTTCAAAAAGTTGTGACGTGAATATAAGGAGATTACTAACGCATGATCTATCCTTAACAAACCCGTGTTGTTCTTTTAATATAGCACTGCGCAAAATGGGGTAGACTTCGTTATGAACAAGTTTCTCAAATAGTTTAGAAAGTGCAGACAGTAAGGAAATTGGGCGATATGTAGTCACGTCATTTTTAGCGCCAGATTTATGGATTGGAATGATATTCGCGCGTTTCCACACTTCTGGGAATACGCCTATGGTTATACATTTATTAAATAATATAAATAATGGAATGCTCAAAGTATCGCTTGTGTTTTTCAAGAATATGGGCGGGATACCGTCTGGCCCAGCTCCTTTAGTCGCGTCCAAAGATTTAAGTTCCTTCCGTATTTTGTGCATCGAGAAGTGTAAATGACAAAGGTTAATATCGAATTCAGGACTAGGGGGCGGCGGCACCCATAAGTTATGGTCGAATGTAGAGGTTTCATATACCGAGTGGAAAAATATCGAGAATAAATTACATGTTGAAATGGGGTCATTTGACGTCTGATGTTGGTAATAAACACTTGATGGGACACTATTAGTGTGTTTACGACTTGATACATACGACCAAAACGCCTTGACATTAGTGCCTACACTATCTTCTACCTTATTTATATACGCCTTAAAGCATTGATGTACCTCTTTTTTTAATTTAGCTCTATTGATGGCGAATATTTCGTAATCAGAAATGTTTCCATATTTTTTCCATTTGATCCAAGCACGATTTTTCTTTTTGTATGTTTGTAAAAGATATCTTGAAAACCAAATAGGGAAATTATAATTTTTGGGTTTGTAGGGGGGTGTATGTAATTTAATAATGGCGTACATTTTCTCGTAGAAAGTAGAAACTGCATCATCAGGAGATAAATCTTCAAGTATGTTTTCCCAATCTATATTTCTAATGGCAGTATTTATTTCAGTATAATTCGATTTAAAAAAATTATACATGATTCGTTTAGTATTATTTTTTATCATGGAAGGTATTTTTATTGGACGTTGTACATAAAAAGCTGGGTGGTGAATGTCAGTTGATAAGAGCGAATTATTAACAGCAGATGCAACTGCGTGTGTGTTACATAGAAATAAGTCAAGGATGCGATCATTGCTGTTAGTTAAGTAATTAAATTGCTTCAAATCTAGTTGGGAACAGAAGTTTAATAAATGACGACTGACATTAGACAAAGAAATGTTTAGTTGTTCTTGCGGTACCATGGAAGATGTCGACCGCGTCCAGTTGAGCTCTGGTAGGTTAAAATCCCCTGCTAAAACAACGTGTTCTACGAATGGATTGTCAACACAAACAGCCAGTGAATTAATGAAGTTTATGTAAACTTCTTCTTTGGTGTTAGGAGGTATATACGTGCCGCAAAATAGAAGATATTTATTATCATAAGAGGGAACCTTGACTATCGTATGTTCAGGTAAAATTAAAGGGGGTGTGAGAGAAACAGAGGATGACTTCAATTCTTTAGAGACTGCTATTAAAACACCACCACCGTCTTTTTTGTTAGTTAAGCTTTGGTTTCCTAGGATAGCGGTGCCGTCATATAGCGGCCGTAATACAGCGGTGAATGACGTCACTAGAACGTTGTCTATGTAAACAAAATGGCGCGGTTTCCTAGAGAGCGGCAACTGACACCGTAACGTCAAAAAGCGGTGCCGCCATTTGCATGACGGCCGTCTTGTTGGTGTCAGATGGATTCGTGAACGTTTCCACAGAGAATGTAATACACTATGTAGCGATGAAGCAGACAGTGTGTTAAAACGGCCGTGGAACTTTCCACATGTCGTCACCGTAAAGACGGCCGCCTTTTTGCGTCCGTAATATTACGGCCGCTATATGACGGCACCGCTTTCCTAGGAAAACAAAGCTTTACAGAGCGATTACGATCGCATCGGTAGACTGAATAACGTTGGTCTATGAATTCATTATCTGATATTTCAGGCGTTAACCACGTTTCGGTCAAGATTATAACGTCATAAGAATGTGACAATATGTTCATATATAGCGTATTTAGTTTGGTCCTGATTCCTCGACAGTTTTGGTAATAAACAAAAAGATTAGTAGCCATTTTTGATCTCATAAAGTATAGTTGTATTAATCTGACTAAATTTAGATATATTTAAAACATTAATATTTAGCTGTTTCATAGACAGATGCATATTAAAAGCGTGAAAAACGTGCTTAATACCAATTTTAAAAAGGAGCAGTACAAAGATCAGCGATAAATTAATGTAACAAATGTATACGAGTATATCAAATGTATGTGAGTAGTTGTAAAACGTATATGGTAGACTTATATATCTGAGACAAAATATTAATAAATCTATTTTTAAGTTTAGCAGAACACATGCAAATATTCCCGACAAGCCAATTTGAAAATGTGCCAAAATGTTCAATAAATAATTAATTAATATTATGAGTACTTGCGAGCTGTGGGTTGGGCTTAATCTTACTGGAAATTTCTTCCAGCGACCGGATAGCGTACGTGGGAGAGTTTTCAGATTCTCTAACAAGTACAGTAGCGTTCCTAACCCAGACGAACTTGAATTTATTAGACTTAGCTGCATCACGACATTTGCGAAACAACTCCTTATTACGGAGAGTTAGATGCTCATTCATAAATGCGAAAGTTGGTGAGGACGGATGTATAGATGTATGAGTCTTTGTTAGACTTTCTTTAAATAATTATATAGAATTCTTACGTTAGACTTACAGCAGGATAGACTTTTAGATAAATATGTAATGTTTAACATTACATATTTATACCTTGTTGTGAGATTTTGGAACCTTAGTTTTTGCTTGGTTTAAAAATCAGAAAAGGTTTATTGATGTTTCATTTCTAGGTACTCCGATTCAAAACAGCATGGCTGAACTTTGGGCGTTGCTCCACTTTATAATGCCGACGCTGTTTGACTCGCATGAAGAGTTCAACGAGTGGTTCTCCAAGGATATTGAAAGTCATGCTGAAAATAAAAGTACTATTGATGAAAGTAAGTAGCCGAAACCTCATCAATTTTCTTTTTGAAGCGTTGAGAATTGTCTTCATTGTAAAGCATTATTCAAATCATTCATGTATAGAGAAATCATCATTTCCTTAGCCGTTTTCTGACTATACTGGGGTTGGCTTCCTGTATTTTTTATTTTGAATGAGCTCTTGACCTCGATCACACCTGATGGTAAGTGTAAGATGAGGTCTACGATCGAACGAGCGAGCCCAGAAAATGCCTATTCACTCTTGCTTTAAAGGCTGACGGATCATATGTAGCAGGGAACACAGAAGCCGGCAGAGACACACTTTGGCTCTGCGCACAATGAATGTTGAAGAAAAGCGCTTAGTACGACAAGACGGTTTATCGACCAAGTGTGGATGGTATCCTGCGGTACGTCTGGTAGACCGGTAGTAAAAGGGGGATGAAGGGTCGTAGAGCTCCTGCACACACTCTCCGAAGTACAATCTGTAGAAGATTCAGCTGAGGACTAGTGTTTTACATGGAGTGTCTTCCTATCTCACCTTCACATTTTAGCTGAGTATCACAAGAACCCTTGGCAAGACTAGTCGCCGATTTTCTGGCTGCTGACTACCTGTAACGACTGTCAAAGATGTTCAAATTACAGCCGGAACCCAACAGCTTTACGTGGTTTCTGAGGCATGGAAGAATTTTGATATATTAAGCGCTATCCACACATTTCCGGGTCAGGGGTATCCGTGTTCCGAGTTGTTCGTTTCAGTGTCATCCGTCACCCGTGTTCACACATATCAGGGAAATCGTTATCAGTGTAATCTGTTTCTTTAGCTGATACACACACAACACAATGTCCTTATTTAACAATGAAGAATTAACAATGATTGCAATAGCGCTAGATGAAGAAGAAGCAGATCACCAAGAAGACTATCAGCAGGCAAAATTATTTGGGTATGTGAGCTAGATAAAAATCGGATATCTGGCTGGTATGTCAGAGCATACGTGCGTCCGAGCGTGCTCCGGGTCACGGACGATCCGGATACGCCTGACACGGAGCTATGTGAACAAATCCGTATAAGTTGTACGTAACCGATTTTTTCCCCGTCCCTGACGGAACACGGCAGGGCCGGGTACCCGGAAATGTGTGGATAGCGCTTTAAGATGGTGACCCGTCCACGGACCAACATTTGCTAGCGCTGCTTATCCTTTAAGCTCAACTCTTTAGCCCAACCTTTAATCAAAAGTTATTATTTAACTACGAGGTCCTATCCTATCCCACCCCCTTTCAAATCAGTTCTATCTATTAAGCATTCTTCGAACGCCTGAGAAAGTTCTTTGATGCATAAAATTTATTTTTGAGCATAAAGACATGTAATCTTTTTGTGCTGTACTAAGTTTCAACAAATAGCACTAACGACCGTTAGTCCCTTGCATTAACATAATAATAAAATAAAATAAATAAATAAATCTTTATTTCAGACCATTATCCATTATTATTACAATTTTTTTTTATAGCATCTGAATACGAATAATTGTTTTCAGGATATTTGAGTCCTGTTTATCCGCAATGACCTGTAAGATGCTGTTAGTGCTAGCCCGGACTCTGCTTAATAATGATGCGAGCCGTTTGCGTATGATGGCATGGAAGCCGTCTACCCTGGCTTCCACAAACATACCGGAGGCACTACAAAAGCGGGGCAGCCCTAACAACATCCTAAATCCATTGTTATATTGGACACGTAGGGCATTAAGCGTCCTCTGCGTATACCTGAACCACAGGTTGCACGTATAGAAAGTCTGACAGTAGGCTCTAAATAATGTGACTTTAACTTGGTCGCTACAACGCGCAAACCTGCGGGCCAGCATATTACTTCTGACTGCCAATGCCCTACGTTCCCTTTCTATGTCAAGTTGGTCATCAAGGCCCTTAGCAACGTAATGTCCGAGGTATTTGAACTGTTGTACCCGCTTCAGTTCAGTACCATTCAGTTTTATCGCAGGCACATTTAATTTTGTCGGACATTTGCCGGAGGCCTTGTAAACCATGTACTCACTCTTCTTACAATTATATATTTAACCATGTTTAACTGTCTCATGATTAACTAAGCCTTATATTTTTTTAGAACATTTGTCACGTCTGCATATGATTCTAAAACCGTTCATGTTAAGAAGAATCAAGAAGGACGTGGAAAACGAATTGTCAGATAAAATTGAGATTATGGTGCATTGCCCACTTACTATTAGACAGAAATTATTGTATATAGGTAAGTTTTTATACATTTCCAATTTTATACAGACTAGTTTAATCTGCCGACTTTGGTGCTTGGTTGGTCTTACCAATTAATTCGACATTAATTACGAACAACGAGTTTGTAAATACTGATCAGCACATTCTAATTTCAAATTTGAGGCAGTTGTCCGACTACCGGCGAGAAAACGACTAATTATCGGCGTTTACTCGCTCAAGAAACGCACAATGAAATATATATTCTGTGTAAACGAAAGAGATGCATGTGTTAATAGTTGCTCTCTGACTGTTCACACTGCCGGCGACGACGCGCTTCACTAGTTCTGTCGCTGAGCGACAAGATCTATCAAAGATAATACTCGCTCAGCGATCACTTGGCGGTCAGAACTCACGCCGAGAGACCAACCAGATGATAGCTCAACGACTAAATTATCGGAACTACCATTCGGTCTACAACCACCCGCTGCTCGCTGCTCGCCAACTCGTTTTCAGATACTAGATCTACTCGCTACTCGTTCATCATCGGCAGTGGGACAACTGCCTTATTCAGCTAAACAGTTATAAAACTTTTAATTAATATTTTTGATCGTATTTTGTCTGTTTGTTCCAAATGTTAATTTGAGCAATATGTATATGTTTCAGCTTTAAAAAAGAAAATAAAAATAGAAGAGCTGCTCCATTACTCAGTGGGAGCGGAGTCAGGTCACAATGTAGATAAGAACTTCACATCTAATCTTATGAACTTAGTTATGCAATTTAGAAAGGTAAGTCATAATCAGAGGACGGAATTAGGTAGAGTTATTTATATGTACTTGAACCGAAATGTTGATATTAATATGGATCTTCCCGGGATTTCTAATAGACAATCCCGTGTGACCAACAATATTATGTAAATTTGGCAACGTTGCGCGTGCAGTGGTTCAAATTGTGTAAAAGTAAATAACTTTTTATTTAATAAATCACGGGATTTTTCTGCTCTTCAAAATTAATCCCGGGATTTGGGGCATATCCACTTTATTCTTTCGTTGTATGAAATCAGTGTAAGTACATAAATAACTCTACCTAATTCCGACCTCTGGTCATAATATCTTAATTCAAATATCTTTTTAAGCTGACGTCAAATACGAATCGTCAAATTGTCTCAATAATACACATTTTAAATCTATTCTGTTATGTTTATGTTTGTTACTCGATCAAACTATAATGGCTTAACGGATAAAACTTGAAAATGGATGAAACTTAGCACAAAGATAGCCAGATATACCATATACTTTTTATCCCCTGAATATGTAAGATTTGACGTTGAGAAAATTTGCATCCATTCAATAATCCGTAAATAATTTCCACCATCCACAGACAAATCTTGGTAAGCATTGCTTCACCTTGAAGATCGATCCGTGTAGCTGTTATTATTTAGCCACTAGCACCTCTCCTCTCCTCTCTTCTCCTCTCCTGTCTCTTTTCTCCTCTCCTGTCCCTTTTCTCCTCTCCTCTCTCCTCTCCTCCAAAGATGACTTTCTAATCATTGTTCTGTAAATCAATCAATCAATAAATACTGTATACATTCAACTTCCACAGGTATGCAACCACCCCGAACTATTCGAACGCCGTGACGTTCGCTCCCCATTTTCAATGCAAGTCGACGACTATCACATACCGAAACTAGTCGCTGATGAATGCATCTTAATTCGCTCTACGCCTTCAAACCGTCATTTGTTATACAACAAACTTTCTATACTCACCCCCGAATATGTGCAGAGGAGCGTGAATGGGGTTGAAGGGGGTGAAAAGGGGTTGTTTAGTGATAATGGGGTGTTCGCTTTCACGAGGTTCGTCGATTTGTCACCAATGGAACTGTACCGGATTATGCTGTGTGGGTGGCTTTTTGCGTGAGTATACTTGTTATTTCCTAAGTGTTTAAGCATTTATTTCAATGTTTACAAAGTTGCAAAACATACCTTATTTACATTACACACAGTGCTGCTAAGAAATGTATATCAGTTATTTGAAAATTAACAAGTTTTCTGAAGTTACTTACAAGATACTAAAACAGAAACAAACTTTTAAAAACAATCGCCTGAATTTATTTCTGTTTGTCCGGGCTAATCTCCGGAACTGTTGAACTCATTTTAATAAGCCTTTTAGTAAATCTTTAAGAATTCTTTATTTTACTTTAGCGCCAAATATAAAATATAAAGTTTCTAAAGTTTGCTTAGTAGCCATAAGCATGGCTTCAAAAAGTAAACAATCATAATATTTCTAGAAATTTATTCAACTTAAAACATATTGCAATATTCCAGGATGCAGCATATAGAACAATGCCTCGAGAAATACGAGAATCTCCGCCACCGTCACTATTGGTGGAACTCAAAGACTATCTGTGACGTCAAACAGGAGCAGACAGAGACAGACATATGCACGAACTACTACGATAGAGTTAATAAGAAAAATCTGTTGCTCGTGTGCCCCAATGGCGATGTGCTTGCGAAGAGAAAACAGGACAGCTTGATGTGGAGTGAGATGCTGTTCACTGATGCTTTATGGGTACAAGGTAAATTATCTTCTCTTATCTCTACTAATGCTTAAGTTATTTTGTTAGCCTAAAGGCTAAGGTGTCCGCTTTGTGATCGATGGTCGTAGGTTTTGTCGTGAGCCCATTCGAGATATTTAGCTTAGTTGGAGAGGTTAACAAGATTGCTAGATTTTACCCACATTGCTACTCGCTCAGGGAGCGCGAAACTATACAAGATATTTCTGTATTGCCCGGTCATATTTGAAGACGATGTTCTGTATAACAATAATAATTTATAAAAAATACAAGTTGCTTTTAATATTTAATTGCATAATACGACAAACTTTTAATCAAATCGCTTCAAGCCATCTGATAGTATGACAGTAATTGTTCCTTTACCATATAAAAACCCTTTTTGTAAATGTATTGTATTGTTACGAGCTGGGGTTCGGGATAGAAATAATTAACGTCAATTAGACCAAAATTAACACTTTAACTGAGTAAACACAAAACAAAAATTAACACAGTTATTCTCACTTCAATACTTGTCACTTAAACTTAAATAATGAAATTCACTTGTAGAGCTTCCATTATATCGCGTATTCGCCTCGTAATAAGACTGACGTCTGCGTTCCTTTGCGATCTATTTATAGTTCGATCTGTGTTCTAAAACATTCTTGTACAATCGACTCACTGCTTATCCTGCCAAGAATATTCCAGAAGCTACTCGAGATACATACTTAGTGCCAGATGGCGTTAGTGTCTCGAACGTTCTAGAAGTCGAAGTTTCTCGACATATTCAGTACTGCTACTCGCCGCCAGATGGCGTTAGTTTGTCGAACATTCTAGATGTCGGTCGAAGTATCTCGACGTAGGTACTTAGCTAAGCGACTGGCGTAACAGTATACACACTAACCTTTTTCGTTTATCGCTCCCTTCTATTAGTGAAATCCGTATGAAAATTCATTGTAAACATAAGTAAGTAAATAAACAGATAAACGCGTTACAACGACTTTGTAGGTTTTTTTAAAGAGAGAACTTGCGATGTGTTTTGAATTCACATTACTAGCAATCTTGTTAACTTCACCAACTAAGCTAAATATGCTTGTGTCTGGAGTGGTTCACGGCAATAGTGTAATGGGTGGACTTCGAACCCGCGACCTCTCGATCACAAGTCGGACACTTTAGCCATTAGGCTATTGTCGCTTCAAGTATTTGTTGAGATATTTTGAACGGAAACTTCTCCAGTTTACATTATATATTTTTCTTTGTTGCTAGGAGGTCCGTTCTACACGCACACGGAACATACAATAAATTACATGCCTGAAACTATCGAGCACAAAGCGTTGAGGATAAGAAATATGAGGGAGAGAGATGGACAGGTAAACTTATTCTAATTATTGCTAATTTGGACTTTATTGTAGGATAAATTGAGTGCCATTTAGACGATATGACTCAGGTCTAACATCCGGATTCCACTAAAGCGAAGAAGTACTATGCGTTTCAAATGCTAATAGGAATTTCAATGATCTTTTTCTGTCAAATGTCACTCGAAAAGTACGGTTTGCAAAGAAAACTTAATGGCGAAAAATAATAACGGTTTATTTTACTTTGTTTAACTGAGTCTCACATCAAATTTAAATATAATATTTAATTACTAGCAGTTGCTCTCGACTTCGTTCGCTTGGAAAGTTTTTCCCGTGTAAACCCTGCTCCCGTGTGAATTTCGCAAAATCCTGTCTTAACGAGCATCTATGTACTAAAAGGAACCCCCATGCAAAATTTGAGATCTCTACTACTTGTAGTTTCTGAGATTTCGTGATTAATCAGTGAGTGGTATTTCGCTTTTATATATAGTATGTTAAATAACAGAGGGCGTTCCCTTAAACTCGTTAATCTATATCATTAAAATAAAAATATCAGCATAAAATAATCCGAATTAAAAAAAATAATTAATTGACAATAAATTCGAAACCTCCTGTTTAAAATCCAAATAGTAACGCAGAAAAGTACCTAGCGTAAGTTAGCATCGCCCAAATTGGCCACGTCGCATTGCGCACACGATATGCCGAGCGTCTCACGAATACTCACGAAGCAAAATAAACAGATAGGTACGAGTACAGAAGGTCCACTCACGGAACAGGTACACGAATTTGTTTTACCTAGCCACTTAGACCGGTGCAAGGTGGTACGACAGGCTTACAGTGTTAATTATGAAATATTAATTTTATCTAAAAAATAATGTACCGCTAATAAATAGTGTGCGGTTAAGTTTGGAGAAAGTTTCATTTATTTAAACCACAGTTTAGGCTAGGATTTAAATGATAATGACGGTATTACACGTTAGCAAGTGAATGTTTTCTCCAATAACAGTAATTTAAAAACTTACTTTATGCAGTTGCCTTCGTAATACCTAAGTACTTGCGTTTATTCATAGCAATCGTGTAACGTCACAGTAGTAACACGTTCGTTGAACGGGGTACTCCCTGAGTATAAAAGCAGTTTTAGGAAAGAGTGGGCCTTCTGAACTTATTTATTTTGTGGCACAGTCGTTTAGTGTTATTTTTTATTTTAATGTTTTCGAAATGTTTTAGGTATTATGATACACTAGCTTCCGCCCGCGACTTCGTCCCCGTGGAAAAAAAAAATCCCCCGATTTTGAAACATTCTTCATTACTGCTCCGCTCCTATTGGTGTTAGCGTGATGATATATAGCCTATAGCCTTCCTCGATAAATGGGCTATCTAACACTGAAAGAATTTTTCAAATCAGAACGGTAGTTCCTGAGATTAGCGCGTTCAAGCAAACAAACAAACAAACAAACAAACTCTTCAGCTTTATAATATTAGTATAGATTTAAATAATGTTAAAAACTTACCTAGATTTTGAACTGCTCAATATGCTGACCTCCGACTCATGTTTAACAGGCGGCCGGCTCTTCTAGTGCTTGAACTAGGCTTGTTCATACTCGGTCACTGAAAAGAACGCTCCGAACTAGTACAATTGTTCAAATGTACTAGTTCGGTCTTCTAGTACTATTAGTTCATTTTAGTTCATCGATAATTAAGACATCAGTCAGACGTGATGGAATACCTGCATATTTATTTTCCTTCATACTTTGCGGGCTTAGGACTATCATTTTAATTATGATACATTTTAAATAATTTGAATATCATTTAAATAAGTAATATTGAATGAATTATTAAAATGGCGTATTTAAAAATCAAATATTTACAGTGATCTTCATTTTTATATACATATTTTCTTTTTTACAATCCACACGAAACAAAACCAAGCATAAGCAACATAAACTTGAACTTATTGTTACTGTTGAGTAACTTCACTTAACAAAGTTAAAATAACAAATAAAAACATCGAAAACAATTACTATCAAAGAGCCATAGAACGTCCGGGCCATAGGTTATGCACATAAATGACCGGACACAGTTTCTCGTTCTCCAGGTCATCGTAGTTCGTACATCACTTATTCGTTCAGCCGTTCTTACTCGGCTCTCGCGTCTGGATGTCGCTAGGATTGGTGATTAGTTCACTGTACTAGATGACCGATTTGAGCGACAGAAACAGAATAGTTCGTTCTAGTTCACATGACGGAATTGCGTCCTAACAGTACATAGTACATGTACTACACAAGCCTAGCTTGAACCGGGCTCCTCAAAATGCCTTAGCACGTTCTCTTACTGCCGCACAGAGATCACGGGTCGGGGGCCACCAGAACGACGCGGTACTTCCGGTTCATTATTACGAATACGCACCAGGGCACTAACGAGAATTCCGCGGTTGATGTGCATTGGGGTACCTCCCAGCATACATCCTCAGAGCACGTGCACCATCATAATTACACTCAGCATAAATGAGCACCATGTTCACCATGTTCACATACTCAGCACTGAACTGATAACATGACATTTTTCACACAAGAATGACGCAAGATGTTGCAATGCGATAATAATGCGCGTCCGGCCAGCACGTGAGATTAGTTTCGAATAAAATTAGGTGGACATTCGGGGGAGGGGGCGGTTCTAGGCACATCAATTAGATCGCCGCACACGCCGTCATTCATAAATAAATTGCGACGTTGCAGTCCTTCAAGTACGCGTGTACAGGGTGTTTCTTTTATGTATCAACTAGCTTGTGCCAGCGGCTTCGCCCGTGTGGGAAGTTTTTCCCGTGTAAATCCCGATCCCGTGGGAATTTCGCAAAATCCTTTCTTAGCGGATGCCTACGTCATAAACATCAACATAAACATCTACCTGCATGCCAAAGGGGATTGCCCACCCTTCATAGTGCGTTGGGCTCAGAATGGACAGCAAATAATGGAACACCAGTTGTGTATTTTAGAATCTTATGTGTATCGGAAATATAAAAAATATACCGAAATTGTGGCCAATGTTTAAAAAAAAAATGGATTGATTTGATATTCCTCAATATAAAAAAGTGTTTTAACGACGGTAAATCAAAGATTTATTATTGTTTGTGTGCTTGATGTTATTAATATGTTTTATTATATTTATCTTAATTACAAAATAAAATAAAGCAAGTTTTTTAGTGTGTAATGCACACATCTATATTTTCATCATTTTCATATACGACTAATATATTAACCAAAAAATGGCGCAGGAGGGAAAATAATTGTTTCATATCTCGCCCATCCTACATACCAGAGCACTCGCGTCGTTCTGTATTTGCAGCTCGGGTATAATTGGGTAGAAATATCTCCGTTTCATTAGTGGCATCAGAAGAAGTGGATGCAGACTCTTGTACAAAATGTACAGCTGCCCGATCAGCTCTCTCCCAGCATGGATGACAGATGTGGCTTGAGATTAATATCTAAAAAAAAAGAAAACAAGTATCCTATCAGGTGGATACAATAGATTTAGCATAGATACACATTTACAAAACACATATTAACAACATGATAACTTAGAATACCATACTTTGCATTTGTTTATTATTTGAAATAAAACCCACTCTCGCGGTTGAATCCATTCTATGATAACATTTCTAATATGACTCTCCCGTTCAGTATTTGTCTGTAACAAATGACTTCTAATTTTTCTGATTGAGCGGCCACAATAAATAAATACATCTATTTGTATGGCTAACACCTTCTGTTTCTTGTTGTGGAGTAACAAGACTGGTCCTCCCAGCAGTTGTGGCAAACAAGATCGTTGGATACCTAAAACAATATTACAATCTGTAAGTTATGTTATGACATAATAATGTAGGTAACACATGTATGTATGTTTTTAAACAATTATTATTTACCAGATGTGGCGCAATCCATTGCTGTAGCACAGTTACTTGCTCGGGCTCCAAAGTGTGACTTTGAATTCCCATCAGGGTAAGGCCACAGTTAACACAATGTTCGTTGACCATTGTAAGTTATTCAGTGTATCTTCGTCCGAATAAATGTTTTTCAATTTCAATTATTTGTCGAAATCCAAAACGAATGCGGCAGAGATCCTGATTCTAAAGCAAAAATCGTCGTTGAGGGTGAGAACCAAGTCCGTAAAACAAAACCAAAGTTGTCGATAAAAATCAATAATTAGTCCATGTTTTATAAGCCGGGTCATAATAACAGAAATCGAGTATCAAGAAAAACACATCAACACTAAGCGAAAACAAAATGTGACATGACGTGAATAGAATATCTTTTTATTTTTGACAAATGAAGAGTGTTGTCATTATGAAATAAAAATATACAAAACACTATATCGAATAATCGATTTATTCTACGTTACATTATAATTCATACAAGTAAAACGTTGGTTTAATTATCATCAATCCTTTTTTATAACTACTGTTTGTGCAAAGTCCAAGATGTATTACATTGAATTATATTGTATTATTTATTACTATAAAATTAATATCCGTGGAAAAATCGATAAAGAGTGTTTTAAGTAGTGGCAACATTTATCAACAAGAACGTTTTAGATTTTTATAAAAGTACTTTTTTATTCAAAATATTATTCATTACAATGGCGCTCATTAGAATGTATGTAAAATTCATGATATGATATTAAAAAAATAATGGTAATTGTAATTTCTTTCAAAAGAAGTGTCCATACTGAGCCCAGGATGGGCAATGCACTTTCAGCCCGATCCGTCCAGTGGCTTGGGCTGTGCGTTGATAGATCACTATGTCAGTCAGTCAGTCACCTTTGAGTTATATATATTTAGATTTAACATTTTTAGTGAATATTTTAATATTAAAAAAAAAATTAAACATTTTGTTTTCGAATGGTAATATTTTTTTTAGCATCTATGGATGCTATAATATTGCGGGTTAACGGGAACGCCCTCTGTTATTTAACATACTGTATATAGATTTAAATTGTATAAAGTCATTTTTTTTTTTTTCAAATATTCTTTTCTCTTTTATTTTCATTGTTGGCACCAATGCACCCGAAGGTAAAGAGAACGCACGGCGCAAAGGCCCAGAATTCATGTCAAAATTATTAATACTTTATTTTATTTTATTATTGATAAAATAAAATAATTTTGACTTGCCATATTTTGACCACCAAAATATGGAAAGGGGGCTAGTTTTGTTTCGCTCAATATTTGTCAATAAATCATTGAATAAATCCTTGTTTTGTTCACTGTACCCAAACGGTTCGATTTGACAGCTAAGACGTCACAATATGGCGCTTTTCTTAATAGCAGCTGAAACGCACTGTATGTATTTACGTTTGTATCTAGTCTACAAATAGCCTTACCGTATTCACCTACGTTTAAGCGGTCCGGAGACGTAGGAAATCGGAGGTTTTTGGGCACCATAATTCGATATATCAAAATATCGGAATCGTCGGGGAAGAGCTAATTGTAACAGAATTAACATAAAAAAAAATAGGCCTTGTTGAAAATATTGATTAAGCGGTATTGCACTATCATCGACGATATAATCTCGATTTATCAAAATATAAATATAATTTTGTAATATAATATCGATTTATCAAAATATCGATATAATTTTGTAATATAATCTCGATTTATCAAAATATCGATATAAGGTTGTATCATTAGAACTTAAAACGGGATATTTACCATGTGTATTTATTGTTTCGAGTTTCCAATATTTCGGCACTGTTGGAAGTGCCATGATCACCCTTGATCACATGATAAATATCCCGATTTAAGTTCTGATGATACTGTTAGTGTCCATTTTAGCTTAAAAACTTATAGGTACCTATAGATTGTCCTAAAATGTTCACTTTCGTAGACGGAAATGCTAAGTGAAATCAAGACTGAAGAGGGTGGTGTGATCGTGGTACCAAAGTTGGAGCCGGTGGATGTACCGTTCGTGGAGCGAGCGCCAATCTCGTACCCCGACATGCCCACACCTCTGCCTTCCTTCCTGTACTTTGCTCAACAAAAGGTAAGCAGTAGGTTACATTTTTTTTATAGTTTTTTTTTTATTGATAATAAGCTCGCGTTTGACCTCCATCTCACCTGATGGTAAGTGATGATGTGGTCGAAGATGGAGCACGCTTGCCTAGAAGTAACCTATTCACTTTTGACTTGACTCCCAGGTTATAGCGATCAGGAAACACAGACTCCGGCAGGGAATTCCACTCCTTAGCCGTACGCACAATGAAATTATTGCTAGCAATGTGGGTAGATATCAAATTACTAGTAATCTTGTTGACCTCTCCAACTAAGGTTAATATGCTTGTGTCTGGAGTGTGTTCACGGCAATGGCACGTGGGGTTTTAATCCACGACCTTTTGATCACAAGTCCGACACCTTAGCCATTGGGCTAGTGTCGATTAATAATAAATGAATAAATATTATTATATATATTGGCCTTTTCCATGACGTTTTGTGTTCTATAAGCTAAGGGTCCATTAACTGCTTAGCGTTTTCTCAACTCAGTTGGCATCGGTTTACAGTCTAACCGAATGCAGCTAAGTACTAGTGATTTACTTGGAGCAACTGTCTATCTGATTTCGGCAACCTGGTAGCTGGGTAAAACGATACCCCTTCGCCAAACTGTTCAAATTATGTCAGGCTGTAAAAAATAATAGCCGTGTCCAACGGCTTAAGGGTCGGTTTACATCTGACGGAAGATGCGTCGCGTATTATCGGTCGCGTAATGCCAAAACAGAAAATTATATGAAAAAAAAAATTCAACCTTTCACACTTAACCGATGATGCGTTTAGTGCGTATAGCGTACAGCGCCTGTTCCGTTTCCGTCAACGCATAGTCGGCCGACGAAAGAGCGGCAACGTCACACTACATGTATTTTGACTGATGGATTCAGACTAGTGTCCGTATCGACTGCTCGGCCACAGTGTTGTCGAAGAAAAAGCCACAACAACATTGCGAAGTAATTTGTAAACCATTAACGATGAAAGTCAATAATATTCAGAAAGTTATAAAGGTTTAATCGCGTCCGCGTGGTCGAAACGCGGAGAACCGCGCGACCACGCAGTTCTCTTAAACTGTGATCTTAGTACAGGTCCCATTCTTTTTGCTAACCACTGATACGATTTCGAAGAAAATGTAGATAGTATGAATCAACCCTAATGTTTGGACTTTACTACCTACATCCCAGGGGCGTGCACAGGATTATGACAGGGTATGCGGCGGAGTAATCGGTCACAAAAACTTTGCCTTTTATAGATTTTTAGCATAGCCACAGCCACGCATCGTAGCATGGTGGCGATGCGTGGCTGTGGCTTTGCTAAAAATCTATAAAAGAAAAAGTTTTTGGGACCGATTACTCCGCCGCATACCCTGTCATAATCCTGTGCACGCGCATGCTACATCCCTTAAATGCTATGGCCGCGCATGGAATGGCAAAAGGATGCACCCAATGCCGTCGTTTCCTTTTTTAATCTTGTTCTAAAGCTTCCCAAATAGCTATTATTTCGATGGGCTTCATTTTAGAATTAATTATCACACAACACAACCGCTCTGTAGTTGCTGAATGCAGAAACGGAATACACGCGTAATAATGTGGCAAAACGAAGTTACGCCCGACGTATCTTCCGTCAGACATGAAAACACCCTACTTGACCGAATAGACGCGACCTATGATACGCTCGATGATACTCATCCGTCAGATGTGAACCGACCCTTACGTCGAGGTTACTTACCTCGATATATTATTATGGATCCATGGACCGATCTTGCCAAGCGTTGCTTAATGTTACAAATCGACCCGTGCGGCTGTTATTATTTAGCCACGAGTTCCTCAGTACTTTAGTGCTGGTTTATTTACTCGCGCTTAATTGAAACCTAATAAGTATGACATTTCCAGCCGTAACATGGTTTGTTGTGTCGTAGGTGTGCACGTGCTCGCGTGCTGCGTTCGCTTCGTCGCGTAGCTTCGCGTACCATCAGGCGCGACACGCCTCAGCGGAGAGCGGGGAGGGCTGGCGCTGTGTTACCCGCCTCACTGCTGCAGCCCGCCCGCCTTGGGGCTGGGCTGACCTGCACGTGCCAGGTAACTTCACGACCTACATTACAGTAGTGTACAGTACAGTGGTGTGCACGTGCTCGCGTGCTGTGTTCGCTTCGTCGCGCAGCTTCGCGTACCACCAGGCGCGACACGCCTCAGCGGAGAGCGGGGAGGGCTGGCGCTGTGTTACCCGCCTCACTGCTGCAGCCCGCCCGCCTTGGGGCTGGGCTGACCTGCACGTGCCAGGTAACTTCACGACCTACATTACAGTAGTGTACAGTACAGTGGTGTGCACGTGCTCGCGTGCTGTGTTCGCTTCGTCGCGCAGCTTCGCGTACCACCAGGCGCGACACGCCTCAGCGGAGAGCGGGGAGGGCTGGCGCTGTGTTACCCGCCTCACTGCTGCAGCCCGCCCGCCTTGGTGCTGGGCTGACCTGCACGTGCCAGGTAACTTCACGACCTACATTACAGTAGTGTACAGTACAGTGGTGTGCACGTGCTCGCGTGCTGTGTTCGCTTCGTCGCGCAGCTTCGCGTACCACCAGGCGCGACACGCCTCAGCGGAGAGCGGGGAGGGCTGGCGCTGTGTTACCCGCCTCACTGCTGCAGCCCGCCCGCCTTGGTGCTGGGCTGACCTGCACGTGCCAGGTAACTTCACGACCTACATTACAGTAGTGTACAGTACAGTGGTGTGCACGTGCTCGCGTGCTGTGTTCGCTTCGTCGCGCAGCTTCGCGTACCACCAGGCGCGACACGCCTCAGCGGAGAGCGGGGAGGGCTGGCGCTGTGTTACCCGCCTCACTGCTGCAGCCCGCCCGCCTTGGGGCTGGGCTGACCTGCACGTGCCAGGTAACTTGAGTACTTTACATTGCAGTAGTATACAGTACCCAACTGATATTTGCTTACCGATGTACCTGTGCAGAAAATGAATTTTCAAGCACAGGAAATGCTATTGACCAATCGGCACGCTCCAGACGCACGCTTCATTTTCCTTTACCGCTATTGGTCGGCAGCTGCCGCCATGTTAGCGCGCGACGCGTGAGTGAGACAGAACTAACAGCTGCAGTGTATTATGAACCTTATAGTAGTGATTTATGGTTGATTGTAAATTAAGGATGCTTTCGTTAATTCTTTAAACTTTATTTTCTGTGCGAATGAAGATTCACGACGCGCCTTATCAGTTGGGTACCACTGTATCGAATATATTCATATTTGGATACGAGAATATCATATGTTAGGTTACCGAGTTATTAGACAAATAATAGGTTAGGTTTTAGGTTAGGTCAGGGACAAAATGAGTGTATGTTAATCTTAATCTCTACATTACACTCATCTATAACCGGAACTCGCTAACAAACCTACTGATATTACTATTGTTGGGGTTGTAACCGTTTACACCTTTTATTGATAGAAGGCGGTCCTATTAGCTACAAGTGAGACCGAGACCCTTGCCTTGTGATGCAAAGATAACATGGCAGGTGCACATAAAAACAACAAAGAAAAAATAGATTTTAACAATTGGTGACACCTAGAAGTAACCTACTCAGTCATGACTTAAAGACCCCCATGGTACAACTATCGGGAAACACAGACTCCGGCAGGGAATTCCACTTCTTAGTTGAACGCACAATGAAAGTATTCCTAAAACGTTTTACGCGTATGGGTGTACCATGTATCGCCGTTTGTCTTATAGGCCGACGATGATATCTACCTATATTTGTGTCAGGGAGCAGCCACAAGTTGATGTATCTAATATCGCAATAAAAATTAACCTTTTTCCTTCTGTTTTAGATAAAAACCAACTTGTAAGCGATGCAGGCAAACTGACCGCCTTGGATTCGCTTCTAAGAAGACTGAAGGAACGCGGTCACAGAGTACTCATATACAGTCAGATGACCAAGATGATTGACTTGCTAGAGGTATGTAACCATTTATTTTTAAAGATAACTTGCAATGTGGGTAGATTTCACATTACTAACCCCTCCAACTAAGCGAAATATGCTTGTATCTGGAGTGGGTTCACAGCAATTGTATTATGGGTGGGGTTCGAACCCACGACCTCTCGATCACAAGTCCCACACCTTAGCTATTTACAGCCTTATTCTTACAAACTTTTTAATCTTAAGATTAGTTAAAAAACAGATACAACAGATACCACAATCAGCCTATTATGTTCCCGCTGCTAGGGTAACATACGACCTTTCTATGAGAAGTAATGATTCTAAAGCGAATATATTTCTAACTATATAGGTAACTTTAATCAGGGCCGCGCTGACCTAAGACAGCGCCTGTGTCCAAAATCTATGAAGCGCCTATGATTTTTTCTACAGGCGTGAGTATTGTCTTAGGGTCTCCCAAGACAATACTCACGCCTGTGTTTAACTTTACACTGTTTGTACCTACTCAATTATAAAGAATAATATGTTGTAGTTTTACAATAATAATTTCAATAATTAATGCTGGCATTACATCTGGCGCCCCTTCTGCCTTGGCGCCTGTGTGCGCCGCACACTTCGCACATAGAGACGGCTCGGCCCTGACTTTAATTTATAAGTAGTATGTTCATTGATTCAAATAGTATAGATACGTTCTTCCGAACATTTGACGGAAGAGGTCGCCCTACAAAAACACTAACGCCATCTATTAGAACTAGTATGAACTACGATGTTAATCGGTGTGGTCTGCTCCTAGACGTAACCTTGTAAGAGCGGGGTTTGGTATTTTTCAAGGTACAAAAAAAAATTAAAAATAGGTACCTTTTATTTTTCGAAATTCAAATTTTTTGTACATAAAAATACATTTTAAT
Source organism: Tholera decimalis (assembly GCA_943138885.2). Taxonomy (NCBI): domain Eukaryota; kingdom Metazoa; phylum Arthropoda; class Insecta; order Lepidoptera; family Noctuidae; genus Tholera; species Tholera decimalis. The sequence goes on along the minus strand of OW964569.2, from coordinate 30,832,209 downwards.
TTGCTTTTAATAAACAATATAAATTAATTTTGTACATAATTTAATCTTATAGTAATATTATTAAATCTTTTCATTTCATCGGCTACTACGCACGCCGCTGCTAAGTTATGTCGCACTTTTATGCGGCTTCGCGTCGCGTCGTCTTGGCCAAAGGTTGAGACAAATAAGAAAGAATATTGTTTATTAGAAGTAGATTTCATGACATATTTTTGACTTACATGAAATCTTATATTTTTTTTATTGTGCTTTTTGTCGTAGTTCATGCAACCCTTCACGGCACAACTTGACATTTGTGCTTTTAAAATTTACGACCGCTCCCGAAGATACCCGATCGCGTTCTAGTTACTTCGATAAAGGGAAGACCATTTTGGGACCAAGTTCGAGGCGTCATTGTAACATGCGGTCCGCACAGTTCTTACGCCCTCATTGACATATATATTACTTAGTAACATATAATTATGTCAATGAGTGTGTTGCTATGAGTTGTTGATCTGTATGTTCATAAAGTAAATCCTACTTTCTGCTACTAATATTGTAAATGCGAAAGTTTGTGAGCACGGATGGATGTTTGTCACCCTTACACGCAAATACTACTGAGTGTATTTAGACGAAAACACAGAAATATAGGTTATGCATCAGAATAACATACAGGGTTATTGGAAAAACACTAACCATCTCTTAGGACTGTGTTAGCAACATTATATACATTTACCACAAAACAAGATCCCCTGCCTTTTGTACTATTTTACTAATTCCCACGGGATCAGTATTTACGTAGGAAACCCTCCTGAGCGTTCGAGGTCGATGATTTCCTTTTTGAGTTTTTATTAGCTGTAAGTTCAAAAATTAAATACATTAGAACTAATAATATAAAATAATATATGAGATAAAATAATAGCGACGGTAATACCCGTGTAGAGAATAAGACATACTAACGATTTTCCATTATCGTTTCTCGTTCACAGGAATACATGTGGCATAGAAAGCATAAGTATATGAGATTAGATGGCTCCAGTAAGATTTCTGCTCGACGAGACATGGTTGCAGACTTTCAGGTATGTTTTAGTTGCTTTACAATTATTTTTCTCATGTTTAAATGGTGACTGTTGTACACGGCAATTCTGAAATGCTTATTGTGTTGATGAAATGTTAAATGTACATTCAGTACTATACATATTTAATAAACACACTAGGTGGGTTATTGGTGGTAGGTAATCACGGCATTATTGATGTTTTCACTCATTAGATGGAAGTCTAATTCCGTTTAAAATAAAGGCTAGGTATCTACTGACATGGCTGAAGTCGGTGCCAAGCCAATGAATAGTTTTGATAGGCAAAGTACTACACCGTATCCTGAGGCACGCCTGAGGTGATCAAACCTATTCATTTATCTTGGCACCGACTTCAGCCGTGTGAGTAGATACCTAGCCCTAATTTTAAACGGAATTATACTTCCAATAAAACAATCTTTAAGGTTATTTATTTCTTTGTAGTGAAAGTTTTTTTGTAAGTTTGGTTAAATTTTTTGTAAATAAGTTTTTTCTCCTGTGTCAAATCCTTCCAAAGGTTGTCTGTAAAAGATCGCTTTTAGTAGCGATAAGACTGCTCATTGTATCACCTTAAGGGTGCGTTTCCACCAGAGATGTGCGATGGAAATGTGTCGTGCGAGGATGTCTAGCTAGACATCCTCGCACGACACATTTGTGCAGCTGTGCTGTGAAAATGTGTGGGCGTTTCCACCAAAGCTGTGCAATGAAAATGTGCCTACGAGGATGTGTAGCGGAGCTGTGAAAATGCGCATTAATGTGTGGTGCGAGGATGCGCAAACCTCGCAACACATCCTTCTCAACACACATTCCTCGCAACACATCCCTCGCAACACATCTCTCGCACACATCCCTCGCACACATCCCTCGCTTGTTTTGTATGCGCAAAAATCTAGCTCCGCTGAGCCGTTTCCACCAGAGCTGTGCTGACCGAGGCGAGGTAAATGAAGCGATTCTATTGGTTCTTTACAAACACATCCCTCGCTACGCATCCTCGCACATTTCTGGTGGAAACGCAGCCTAAGTCCTTATTTGATTCTGTTATGGTGTAAAATAAAGAGTGTCTATCTATCAATCTTTTTCATTGTTACAGGCTCGCACAGACATATTCGTGTTCCTCCTATCAACTCGCGCCGGTGGCCTGGGCATCAACCTCACAGCCGCAGACACAGTCATCTTCTACGACTCGGACTGGAACCCCACGGTAGACCAGCAGGCCATGGACCGCGCGCATCGCCTGGGCCAGACCAAGCAGGTCACCGTCTACCGCCTCATCTGCAAGGGAACCATTGAGGAGCGGATCATGCAGCGTGCGAGGGAGAAGTCTGAGGTGAGAAAGAGATGGATGAAACATTGATGTTCACTACAACAGGTCGTTTTATTGAGACTAATTTAAATTATTTCGAATGCATCCATTCTTCGTATTGTGACTAAAAGCGTGTTTTTGTTCTTCTTTCACATTAAAACAGGGTAACTGATCGATGTGATTGTGGTGTAGAGATACTTCAAGGGCTGGAGAGAGAACTACCTTATTTTCGCTGAAAAAAGCGAGCAAAGCCGCGGGCAGAATCTAGTTTTTTATATATAAAAAAGATTACTAGCAATTTTGGTACAATTCATATTACTAGCAATCTTGTTAACCCCGCCAACTAAGCTAAATATGCTTGTATCTGGAGTGGGTTCACGACAGTGTAATGGGTGGGGATCGAACACGCGACCTATCGATCAAAAATCCGATACCTTAGCCGTTTGGCTATTGAGCCTTAAAATTTATATAATAAATCATACTAGTTTTCTGCACTGCTCCAGGATTAGATATATAGATATACTTTACATTTGCCAAATTTCATACTCCGTCTGCATATTTTTTTTTTTGTAAAGTTGGTAGGTACTAAAAGTTTTTGCTTCACATATTAATATGATATATCGCACGCTTAAACCAATACTGTCACTATCCCAAAAAGTCAACTTTTCAGGAGAGGCAAAATATAGAATGAGAATGGGAACATTTTTGTTTAGTAACGAAGTGGACTACTGCCGTATATCGGTTATTTCTGTTACTTTTAGACTAGTGTAAGCGCGATTACGCATAGTTCTACGTTTCCCAACAGATGGCATTAAAAAGTCGATTTGGCAAAATTTTGTGTAGTGACAGTATTGGATTAAGCGTGCGATATGGTTCACGTGGTTGTATATATGTATGTATGTCTGGAAGTCTATGACGGCATATTTTGAGTACTGGTACAAATACATTTGATCCATCCCAGCACCTCCAGAAACGCGAAGTGAAACGTGGTTTTAACCGGTACTCACTAGTGATACAAATTGCTACATATAAATATAATGAATTAATCCTAAATATTTTACCTCCTACAGATTCAAAGAATGGTTATCAGCGGAGGCAACTTTAAACCGGACACATTGAAACCTAAAGAGGTGGTGTCTTTGTTGTTAGATGATGAAGAGATTGAACTGAAATGTAAGTACATATCAATATTAAGTACTGTTTTGGGTGTGTGGAACTCTAAGCTAAATAATAATACCAGTCGTATGGGTTGATCTTTTTGTTAAGCAATGCTTGCTGTGTTCGGTCCGTGAATGTGAGACCATAATAATAATTATATCGAGATTCCTTCATGCCTTGACGTTAAGCCGTTCAAAAACGTAAACTCAAACTCAAAATATTTTATTTCACACTAGCTGACCCGCCACGAGTTCGTTCGCGTGGTATCCTACCCCTACCCAACCGATACCACTACCCCTACCCTACCAATACCACTACCCCTACCCTACCAATACCACTACCCCTACCCTACCAATACCCTACTCCTACCTTACCCTACCGTACCGTACCCTACACTTACCCTACCCTACCCTACCCCTCCCTACCCCTACCCACCCCTACCCTTGAGACCTTTCCTACTTTTCTTTCATAAGAACCTTTTGACAAAACCAAACACAACAAAAAAAGAATGAGCCAAATCGGTCTAGCCGTTCTTGTGTTTTGCGCTTAGCAACACATTTAGCGATTCATTTTTATTATATAGATAGGCCCACATGGGCACTTATTAAACGTCACAAGTTAGTGTACGGTCCGAAGTTGGTTGTTTCGTATGGAAAAGAACGAGCACGAAACTCCACGGTTACTCTTTTAAAAAATAATTGATTTTCACAATCTATTATATAAAGGCAAGGTATATAAGGGCAAGGAGAGGCATATAAGTGTAGTTTTTTTAAGGTTTTCTTAACATACTGAGTTGCCTCCATGCCTTGGCAAGCACGTTACGCGGTTGGTCCCGACAGTAATTTCTAAATATTTGCCAGTCGTTAGACGTAGAAGCCAGGAAATATGAAACTAGTCTTGCCAACCGGTATCGTTTTACCCAGCTACTGGGTTATAGAGGTGGGATAGGTTAATTTAAAACATTAGTACACAGCTGCATCTAGATAGACTTGAAGGCGACCCGAACATAGTTGGAAAACGCTAAAGAGATGATGTGTGTGATGTGTTGTGGGTGTGACAATTATACGGCTCCAGTATTTTATTTATTTATATTGTTATCTGTTACAGATCGCCAAAAGTCCGAAGAGAAGAAACTAATGGAAGAAAGGGAACGTAAAAGAAAATTGGGATTGTTGCCGCAAGTTGTAAGTTTTTTTTGTATATTTTTATTGATAGTAGGTTCGCGTTTGACCACCATCTCACCTGATGATAAGTGATGATGTGGTCGAAGATGGAGCTGACCTAAAAGTAACCTATTCACTCTTGACTTAAAAACTCCTAGGTTGTAGCTGTCGGGAAACAGACTCCGGCAGGGAATTCCACTCCTTAGCCGTACGCACAATGAAGGTATTGCCGAGGCATAAGTTAATATTCAGACACAGTTTGCTTAGGGCCTGTTTACTCTCGCATTACATTTTACGTACTCAGTACTTGTAATATTCCAAAAAGCATACTCGTATTATTCTTTGGTACACTTTTTAACTAGAAGTGATAACACTAATGCCCGTTTTCACCAACGACCCCTAAACTATACCCTTGGTAGGGATCCCTTAGGCTAAGGTACCCCTTAAATGCATCCCTTAACTTAATTCATTTTCACCATGCTAAGGGACTCCTACTTAGGGGCTACTTAGTTAAGTGACAGATTTTTTTGTCATATTTAATACGAAAACCGCAATTTTACGGACAACATTTTTAAGTTACATTTTTACAATAATTTAGAACAAAATAAAAATATTTTACATTAGGAACATGTTATAACAACAATTACGTTACAAAACAATATGTCAACATCGAAAAACTAACATATTTACAAAATTGTTTGGCTGTTTAACGAAATTCCAGTGCCTTTTTTTAAGTTCTGATTTCGGTTGATGTTAGGTCATTATTTCTGTGTGGATTTTGCCAGTGTTTGTCTGGATTTTATATATTAAATTAATAACAATGGCTGAGAAAATAAAACGTGGACACATAATTATGGTAGCATAAAATCTAAGGGCACATAATAGTTGTTTGATCGGGGGCACAGATTTATTTCTATAAAAATAATTTGAAAGTTAATGCTAACATTGATAGAGGTACCTGCTAGAATAGAAAACCTTTTAAAGTTTCTATACTTGCACTGTATTTTCTCTTCCGTGCTTGCACCTACTAAGACCAACATACCTACACTTTATAGCAGTTTTAGGCATTGCATAGATATTGCACAAGTACATAGGTACTTACATATACCTATTATCTACTCTGTTTTGATATTTAATGCATACCATCTTACCTGTCGTCTGGATATTCTAAAATATGTTCTAGTTTTTGTAGTAGAAATATCACGCAATCCTTGGATAACCTATATCTTGTACAAAAGTCGTTATCATCATACTGTGTGAAAAAGTCTGGTCTTTCACGATAAACACATGGCCGTGTATTTAACCTACGGTTTGCCTTAAATAATTCCACCGTCTCGACAGCTTCAATACTATCAAAAAACTCACTTAATAGATCTTCCATTTAACAAAAATTAAAGAACACGCGACTTGTTTAACAACTTAAAACTAACCCTTTGGCTAGGGGTCAGTTAGGGGCCGAACATTCGGGCCCCTAAATATAAGGGATCCCTTAAGAGTTTAGGTGTCCCTTAAACGTTGGTGAAAACAAAACTTGCGTTAAGTGACACTTAAATTGGCTTAAGGGTTACTTAAAATTTAGGGGTCGTTGGTGAAAACGGCCATAAGCCTCACTACTGAACTTCCATCTTTTTTATTGGAAAAATTAATAATACATATCTGATACAATTTTAAAGCCCAACGGATTGACCAAATAGAATTATTATATTCTTTTCATCATCACCATTATCCACAGCGTGACTTCACCAACTGCTGGGTATAGGCCTTCCTTCGCTTGTGCCAAGCTCCACGTTCATGAGCCAGTCTCATCCAGCGTATACCTACGATGACAACACACACCTTACAATATTTCTATGGAATCAAAAAGTAAAACTAGTGTACAATGGGCAGTCTTATCGCACAGGGCAATCTCTTACAGACAACCTTTGGATGGACAGAACTTAAAGGAGACAGAATTATGATTACGTATTCAGGATATAAAGGTTTATTTAAAGAATCTTTATTTCTCCTAAGAACATACCATTTACTTGTATACGATTTTAAATTTAACAAGAATTGGTTATCGTCGTCACATCATTATGAAACAAGGAGAAAATCTTTGCCACTATATAACTATTCAGTTCCAGTTATGAATTTAGTAAAATACTTTCAGCAACAGCCAGCTCCAGCTATGGTAGAACCCAAGCGAGCTCGTGACTCGGCGTCCGAACCCGGCAGTCCGTTGCAAGTGGATGACGACGGTGATAAACTCGTGGTGGACATACCGGTGTCACCTTCGCCTATACGTAAGTAGCCTAGACAAGACTGAACAAAACTTAAACTATGTCGTGGTAGGCAGTTCCCTTGAGATTATTTTAATTGTTTTTTTGAAACGGCTAAAGTGTTGGATGATTCGAATTCCACCCATTACATTATTGTTGTGAATCCACTCCAGACACAAGCTATTCTGAATGGATTAACAAGATTACTAGTAATGTCAATTCTATAACCTATATTACTAGTTAAAAAAAAAACGTTTCCAGCTTTGCCGTTACTTTTTGTTGGGGGTAATGTGGAACTTTTACCTAACTAAAACCATCTTGGTGGGTTCCATTAGCAGGTGGAGGGAAGCCCTGGGTCCTCGTTAAGATACGATTTCGGAGTCCCCTGTGCAATGCTTGTTAGGAAATTTCCCTAGCATCCACAGAAGTCCGAAATTCTTCCAGGTGAACATTTTCTGATAAGAAAAAAAATCGTAGTCCCTTTCAAACCAATCTCTACATTAAAATTGAGCTATACTGTGTAGCAATGTAGTTGTGAATGCTAAAAAACTTGTCACGTTGTCTAAAAACTTTTTGTTCTTATTGTATGGCACCCTGGTGGTAGGTCCACGTCTATTTATACCACGGTGTGCTCCACAACACGCCAAACAACATTTGGTAATTTATGGGTTCTGGATGAGAAGAAAACCAGTTGATGAGAAGAAAATAATCATCTGACGAAAATGATTTTTGAGATCTGATCTGGAGGGAGTTTGGCCCACGCACAGCAATGGCCCCGTGCAGGGACTAACTGCGGAAATAAAACTTTTAAGAAGAATGTTTTTTTTTTTTTAAATAATAATATTCCACAACTTTCACACAACGCCATCTAGTCCCAAACTAAGCAGAGCTTGTGCTATGAGTACTAGACAACTGATACATATATATTTCTAAATACATACATATTACAGATAATTTACACCCGGACAAAGAACAAATGATCGTGCTCATCACACAAACATTTGTCCTGGGTGGGAATCGAACCCGCGACCTTGTGCATAGCAGTCAGGGCCACTGACCACTAGACCAACAGGCCTGCCTAGTAAATAAGTAATTAATAGTAGAATTGTGTTTGTATTTCCAGCGTCGTACTCGGGCGCAGTTCGTGCGGGAGCGTGGGGCGTGTCCAGGCCGGCGCGGGGAGCTCGGCGCGGGAGGCCGCGCGGTTCGAGACACTCCCTGTCGCGTCGCCCAGAGCCGCAGCCCGGCGTGCATGCTAGCGCAGTTGCTGCTGGTAAGTATCCCTTATGCCGGCTGTACACACTCGCCTCTCGCCTCTCGCCGAGAGTCTTGGGCGAGAAGCTCTCGACGAAAGCACACCATGTACACACTCGTTGCGCCATTTGAACAGCGGATATCGGCCACGATGGACCTAGAAACTGCTGCTGCCGTTTGTCTTTGTGCTGTTACTTATTATAATTACTTACACATATCTCATAAAAAAAATGACTAAACTAACAAAGGTGGTGGATGATTACTATGCACCGCAAAAGAACCCAGTAAGTATTCACATATCAAGGTTTTTTTAGTTACTGCTGCTTACACAAATACAGTAAGCGGGCAACTAAATGAACGAGTGTGTACATGCTTGGTCTCGTTTACCTCGCGAGAGCGGACGAGACCCTTTGACTCGGCCGCAAAAAACCGACACGCGGCCGAGGCGAACCGAGGCGAGAACCGAGCGGGCGAGACAAGGCGAGAGCATCATGTACACACTCGTTCTCGGTCAGTCTCGGTGTTTCGGCGAGTGTGTACAGCCGGCATTAAACACAGCATTATTATTATGAACGCCTTATGCCCGGTTTCTGAAGATCCCAGTTATCTTCTCAATAGCTATGGCTTCAATAAACTTAAACGACAATTAAACGTCGATTATTTGTCACTGCGTTTCTGAAGACGCACGAACCGATAAAATAACTATTGGTCCGATAGCCAGTTCCATAATTTGACACTAGATGGGTCTGTTTAAGAGATAGAGTTTAAAATTAATTTTATGGTTTGAAATTGTCATTAAAACTAGTTTTATTTATAATTTTATTTTTCTAGGTTAAATAAGAGTGGTTATAAGCACCTTTTTAGCTTAAATGATGATAATTTGTCATATCGACGATGACGTATCAATATCTAATAACTAACATTTTAGCGATTGTCACGTTATTGCATATTCGTAGGCAAAATGTGAACGAGCTCGTATTTGCAGTGAAGAGAAAGAAAGGTAATTGTCCGAATGTGAAAGAGGGGTACTCTACAGCCGAGTAGCAGACTTATTTTTGCGTAGTACCTAGTCGAATGTTAAACAACCCTCAATGGTTGTTTATCAATGCCTGCTATATTATAAAAATGTGCCATTAAGGTCATCAACATTTGACATATAAATGTAATTCCTAGCTACCTTTACAATTTCCTTGCTTATTTTATACACCACTCTTGACACTGTTGTTTTATGAACCTTAATATCTACTGGCCTCATCTAGTTTACATTTACGAAAAAAAAAAGACGTGTGAAAGTGTTATTTATAACCTATTTGCAAAATAAACATCATTATTTCATCATCACCAATTATAACTTGAAAGTACCTGAAGCATAAAAGCGTAATGCTATGAAACTTTTTTCTAACACAGACAATGTAAATTTGCGATTCATAACAGGAGCGAGAGCAGGGCTGATGATTTCAGTAAGGTGTATCACAGTGTTCTTATAAAAACGATATCTTAATTTGAATTCTTCATCCGTATACATTTCGAAAGGATTTCTCCTGCGTCTTAAGTTTCTGGGTATAGATATGTTAGCAATAAACTCCAGCACTTCCAAATCAGACTGAGATGAGCTGCTCGTATTCATTATGCTATTCACAGGTTACTTCTTCAATAAAATATCTATTAACTTCACACTTATCTTTCATTGGCTATTTATTTTTAGTAAAAGTTCACAAATGAAACGTCAAATAAAGTTATGGAACCGATAAACGGCACAGATTGTGCCCGGTTTCTGAAATCCCAGTTATCTTCTCAATAGCTATAGCTTCAATAAAGTTAAACGACAGTTAAACGTCGATTATTTGTCACTGCGTTTCTGAAGACGCACGAACCGATAAAATAACTATTGGATCGATAGCCAGTTCCATAATTTGACACTAGATGGGTCTGTTTAAGAGATAGAGTTTAAAATTAATTTTATGGTTTGAAATCGTCATTAAAACTGGTTTTATTTATATTTTTTTTTCTAGGGTAAATATGAATGGTTAAGCACCTTTTTAGTTTAAATTATGATAATTTGTCATATCCACGGTGAAGTATCAATATCTAATAACTAACATTTTAGCGATTTTCACGTTATTGCATATTCGTAGGCAAAATGTGAACGAGCTTGTATCTGCAGTGAAGAGAAAGAAAGGTAATTGTCCGAATGTGAAAGAGAGGTACTGTACAGCCGAGTAGCCGACTTTGAAGTTGGCTACCTGCGTAGTACCTAGTCGAATGTTAAACAACCCTCAATGGTTGTATATCAATGCCTGCTATATTATAAAAAATGTGCCTTTAAGGTCATCAACATTTGGCATATGGCACAGAGAATGTAAATTTGCGATTCATAACAGGAGCGAGAGCAGGGCTGATGATATCAGTAAGGTGTATCACAGTGTTCTTATAAAAACGATATCTTAATTTGAATTCTTCATCCGTATACATTTCGAAAGGATTTCTCCTGCGTCTTAAGTTTCTGGGTATAGATATGTTAGCAATAAACTCCAGCACTTCCAAATCAGACTGAGATGAGCTGCTCGTATTCATTATGCTATTCACAGGTTACTTCTTCAATAAAATATCTATTAACTTCACACTTATTGTTCGGTCCGACGTGAAACAGAACGCACCCTTTTGACATAAAGAATTTGATCTTGACATTACTTGACTTGACACATAGACTTTGCGCTTGAAAAATGTCGTCCGCGTTTGGGACCAGTTGAGTTAATATAATTGGTAAAATATCGTTGGATTCGCCTGTTGAGACCGATAATTGGGTCGCGAATTATTTGTTGTTTGAAGGTGAAATCCCCACTTGCCGAAAACCCCGGGATATTGTTGAATCATACGCCGTATTGCGTCACCTCGTGGCACGCGGAATTTGTTGGAAATCGAATTGGATCTCACGAGATATGAACAGATTAATTGTGTTCAGTGATTGATTGAACTTTGTAATCTCGGATTAACAAGAATCCAGTGATATTTCTCGGAACACATCGCCTTATTGCCTACCACGCGTAGCGCGCGCTTGCTGGAAACGAGTTAGGTGTGATGCTGGTCAGGACCGCGCCATCTGGAGATCGACGCCTTGTGACCGTCCTAGAACCCGTAACTTACATCACACGTTACAATTACTCACCTCATATCACATACATACACACTTTGGACGTGATCAAACAGATCCGGGTTGCCGTCTACAGCTCAGGTGAGTGTTATTTGTAATTTTTGGATCAAATGGTTGTAGGCCGAAGCCTAGTAGAGGTAGGCCATTGTGTAACCTTGTTTGAAAAGCAACGGTACGCTCCACGTACTCGTGGACAAGTTTAGGACACCCCAGTTACCGTTGGCTGGCCTATTGCAGTCCTGATCACTTATCTTTCATTGGCTATTTATTTTTAGTAAAAGTTCACAAATGAAACGTCAAATAAAGTTATGGAACCGATAAACGGCACAGATTGTGCCCGGTTTCTGAAATCCCAGTTATCTTCTCAATAGCTATAGCTTCAATAAAGTTAAACGACAGTTAAACGTCGATTATTTGTCACTGCGTTTCTGAAGACGCACGAACCGATAAAATAACTATTGGACCGATAGCCAGTTCCATAATTTGACACTAGATGGGTCTGTTTAAGAGATAGAGTTTAAAATTAATTTTATGGTTTGAAATCGTCATTAAAACTGGTTTTATTTATATTTTTTTTTCTAGGGTAAATATGAATGGTTAAGCACCTTTTTAGTTTAAATTATGATAATTTGTCATATCCACGGTGAAGTATCAATATCTAATAACTAACATTTTAGCGATTTTCACGTTATTGCATATTCGTAGGCAAAATGTGAACGAGCTTGTATCTGCAGTGAAGAGAAAGAAAGGTAATTGTCCGAATGTGAAAGAGAGGTACTGTACAGCCGAGTAGCCGACTTTGAAGTTGGCTACCTGCGTAGTACCTAGTCGAATGTTAAACAACCCTCAATGGTTGTATATCAATGCCTGCTATATTATAAAAAATGTGCCTTTAAGGTCATCAACATTTGGCATATGGCACAGAGAATGTAAATTTGCGATTCATAACAGGAGCGAGAGCAGGGCTGATGATATCAGTAAGGTGTATCACAGTGTTCTTATAAAAACGATATCTTAATTTGAATTCTTCATCCGTATACATTTCGAAAGGATTTCTCCTGCGTATTAAGTTTCTGGGTATAGATATGTTAGCAATAAACTCCAGCACTTCCAAATCAGACTGAGATGAGCTGCTCGTATTCATTATGCTATTCACAGGTTAGTTCTTCAATAAAATATTTATTAACTTAACTTCACACTTATCTTTCACTGGCTATTTATTTTAAAAATAACACGATATAACCTAAAAGCACAGTAAAAGTTCATAAATGAAACGTCAAATAAAGTTATGGAACCGATAAACGGCACAGATTGGTCAGTTAAGCTAACCTAAGTTTAAACGGAGTTTATCGTACATTGCGTTGTTCAGAAACGCAATTTCGTAAGTTATCGAACCAATAGCGCTAATGAATAGATAAACTACCGATAAAAGTACCTCAGCAACCGGGCATTAGTCAGTCAAGTTAACCTGAGTTTAAACGGAGTTTATCGTACATTGCGTTGTTCAGAAACGCAATTTCGTAAGTTATCGAACCAATAGCGCTAATGAATAGATAAACTACCGATAAAAGTACCTCAGCAACCGGGCATTAGTCAGTCAAGTTAACCTGAGTTTAAACGGAGTTTATCGTACATTGCGTTGTTCAGAAACGCAATTTCGTAAGTTATCGAACCAATAGCGCTAATGAATAGATAAACTACCGATAAAAGTATCTCAGCAACCGGGCATTAGTCAGTCAAGTTAACCTGAGTTTAAACGGAGTTTATCGTACATTGCGTTGTTCAGAAACGCAATTTCGTAAGTTATCGAACCAATAGCGCTAATGAATAGATAAACTACCGATAAAAGTACCTCAGCAACCGGGCATTAGTCAGTCAAGTTAACCTGAGTTTAAACGGAGTTTATCGTACATTGCGTTGTTCAGAAACGCAATTTCGTAAGTTATCGAACCAATAGCGCTAATGAATAGATAAACTACCGATAAAAGTACCTCAGCAACCGGGCATTAGTCAGTCAAGTTAACCTGAGTTTAAACGGAGTTTATCGTACATTGCGTTGTTCAGAAACGCAATTTCGTAAGTTATCGAACCAATAGCGCTAATGAATAGATAAACTACCGATAAAAGTACCTCAGCAACCGGGCATTAGTCAGTCAAGTTAACCTGAGTTTAAACGGAGTTTATCGTACATTGCGTTGTTCAGAAACGCAATTTCGTAAGTTATCGAACCAATAGCGCTAATGAATAGATAAACTACCGATAAAAGTACCTCAGCAACCGGGCATTAGTCAGTCAAGTTAACCTGAGTTTAAACGGAGTTTATCGTACATTGCGTTGTTCAGAAACGCAATTTCGTAAGTTATCGAACCAATAGCGCTAATGAATAGATAAACTACCGATAAAAGTACCTCAGCAACCGGGCATTAGTCAGTCAAGTTAACCTGAGTTTAAACGGAGTTTATCGTACATTGCGTTGTTCAGAAACGCAATTTCGTAAGTTATCGAACCAATAGCGCTAATGAATAGATAAACTACCGATAAAAGTACCTCAGCAACCGGGCATTAGTCAGTCAAGTTAACCTGAGTTTAAACGGAGTTTATCGTACATTGCGTTGTTCAGAAACGCAATTTCGTAAGTTATCGAACCAATAGCGCTAATGAATAGATAAACTACCGATAAAAGTACCTCAGCAACCGGGCATTAGTCAGTCAAATTAACCTGAGTTTAAACGGAGTTTATCGTACATTGCGTTGTTCAGAAACGCAATTTCGTAAGTTATCGAACCAATAGCGCTAATGAATAGATAAACTACCGATAAAAGTACCTCAGCAACCGGGCATTAGTCAGTCAAGTTAACCTGAGTTTAAACGGAGTTTATCGTACATTGCGTTGTTCAGAAACGCAATTTCGTAAGTTATCGAACCAATAGCGCTAATTAATAGATAAACTACCGATAAAAGTACCTCAGCAACCGGGCATTAGTCAGTCAAGTTAACCTGAGTTTAAACGGAGTTTATCGTACATTGCGTTGTTCAGAAACGCAATTTCGTAAGTTATCGAACCAATAGCGCTAATTAATAGATAAACTACCGATAAAAGTACCTCAGCAACCGGGCATTAGTCAGTCAAGTTAACCTGAGTTTAAACGGAGTTTATCGTACATTGCGTTGTTCAGAAACGCAATTTCGTAAGTTATCGAACCAATAGCGCTAATGAATAGATAAACTACCGATAAAAGTATCTCAGCAACCGGGCATTAGTCAGTCAAGTTAACCTGAGTTTAAACGGAGTTTATCGTACATTGCGTTGTTCAGAAACGCAATTTCGTAATTTATCGAACCAATAGCGGTAATGAATAGATAAACTACCGATAAAAGTACCTCAGCAACCGGGCATTAGTCAGTCAAGTTAACCTGAGTTTAAACGGAGTTTATCGTACATTGCGTTGTTCAGAAACGCAATTTCGTAAGTTATCGAACCAATAGCGCTAATGAATAGATAAACTACCGATAAAAGTACCTCAGCAACCGGGCATTAGTCAGTCAAGTTAACCTGAGTTTAAACGGAGTTTATCGTACATTGCGTTGTTCAGAAACGCAATTTCGTAAGTTATCGAACCAATAGCGCTAATGAATAGATAAACTAGCGATAAAAGTACCTCAGCAACCGGGCATTAGTCAGTCAAGTTAACCCGAGTTTAAACGGAGTTTATCGTACATTGCGTTGTTCAGAAACGCAATTTCGTAAGTTATCGAACCAATAGCGCTAATGAATAGATAAACTACCGATAAAAGTACCTCAGCAACCGGGCATTAGTCAGTCAAGTTAACCTGAGTTTAAACGGAGTTTATCGTACATTGCGTTGTTCAGAAACGCAATTTCGTAAGTTATCGAACCAATAGCGCTAATGAATAGATAAACTACCGATAAAAGTATCTCAGCAACCGGGCATTAGTCAGTCAAGTTAACCTGAGTTTAAACGGAGTTTATCGTACATTGCGTTGTACAGAAACGCAATTTCGTAAGTTATCGAACCAATAGCGCTAATGAATAGATAAACTACCGATAAAAGTACCTCAGCAACCGGGCATTAGTCAGTCAAGTTAACCTGAGTTTAAACGGAGTTTATCGTACATTGCGTTGTTCAGAAACGCAATTTCGTAAGTTATCGAACCAATAGCGCTAATGAATAGATAAACTACCGATAAAAGTATCTCAGCAACCGGGCATTAGTCAGTCAAGTTAACCTGAGTTTAAACGGAGTTTATCGTACATTGCGTTGTTCAGAAACGCAATTTCGTAAGTTATCGAACCAATAGCGCTAATGAATAGATAAACTACCGATAAAAGTATCTCAGCAACCGGGCATTAGTCAGTCAAGTTAACCTGAGTTTAAACGGAGTTTATCGTACATTGCGTTGTTCAGAAACGCAATTTCGTAAGTTATCGAACCAATAGCGCTAATGAATAGATAAACTACCGATAAAAGTATCTCAGCAACCGGGCATTAGTCAGTCAAGTTAACCTGAGTTTAAACGGAGTTTATCGTACATTGCGTTGTTCAGATACGCAATTTCGTAAGTTATCGAACCAATAGCGCTAATGAATAGATAAACTACCGATAAAAGTATCTCAGCAACCGGGCATTAGTCAGTCAAGTTAACCTGAGTTTAAACGGAGTTTATCGTACATTGCGTTGTTCAGAAACGCAATTTCGTAAGTTATCGAACCAATAGCGCTAATGAATAGATAAACTACCGATAAAAGTATCTCAGCAACCGGGCATTAGTCAGTCAAGTTAACCTGAGTTTAAACGGAGTTTATCGTACATTGCGTTGTTCAGAAACGCAATTTCGTAAGTTATCGAACCCATAGCGCTAATGAATAGATAAACTACCGATAAAAGTATCTCAGCAACCGGGCATTAGTCAGTCAAGTTAACCTGAGTTTAAACGGAGTTTATCGTACATTGCGTTGTTCAGAAACGCAATTTCGTAAGTTATCGAACCAATAGCGCTAATGAATAGATAAACTACCGATAAAAGTATCTCAGCAACCGGGCATTAGTCAGTCAAGTTAACCTGAGTTTAAACGGAGTTTATCGTACATTGCGTTGTTCAGAAACGCAATTTCGTAAGTTATCGAACCAATAGCGCTAATGAATAGATAAACTACCGATAAAAGTATCTCAGCAACCGGGCATTAGTCAGTCAAGTTAACCTGAGTTTAAACGGAGTTTATCGTACATTGCGTTGTTCAGAAACGCAATTTCGTAAGTTATCGAACCAATAGCGCTAATGAATAGATAAACTACCGATAAAAGTATCTCAGCAACCGGGCATTAGCTATTTTAACAGAACCTCCATCTCACTCCCGCTTTGGGTGGAGCGGAAGGGAGTGTCAGACTACTACTGACCAAAAACCTACCCTGTTCCTTCATCTGCCCGAGAGATACCGCGGTATCTCGTTAGAACATTGCCGCAACCCCGGCAGGCAATGGGCCTGTCAGATACCGTCAATGCTGCTGACTTCTCTTTGCTCTGATTGCTCTTTTGATTAATTGATAATTTTATTATACTTTATTATTTATTAAGAGACAAAGATAATGAGAGTTAACTTTATCTTACAAAACCGCTGGAATTATGGATAATACGCGCGACATTCACAGACAGACCTAAGAGGCTGTGATTGTCGCTTATTAGTGTGTGTAAGCATTAAATGTATGAAGCTAAGGTTAACTACTGAAACAACGAAAAAAATTTTTTGTTTTCATCACCAATGTTGTGTTATCGATTCTGATGCAAAGAAATTACTTTAGCTAAGGTTTTCATATTAACTCTGTATTATATGTTATGAAACACATTAAACTTCATGTTTCTCATATGACTTGACTAGTACGAACATTTCAGTGATTCATTTTAATATTTATATTAATTGTTCAAATGAAATTGTTTTCTTTGAACAGAGTCATCAAATGTAAAAATTATGATATTCTCGTAATTTGTTAATAGATTACTCGAAATCTAAAGCTGATAGACGCAAAGTTTCTTATAGGAGTATCTTAGGACAACAACGCATAGAAGGATAGTACGAGTGCAAAAAGTGAGGCAACTTAAACTTAGCCATTTTGGCTAACTTTGTTCGACGAGCCGTCAGTAGAGTCAGTACTCAAGGTCAGTGGCGTGCCTAGGGTTTCAAAATAACGCAAGCCCAATAAAATTTTAACCGATTTCAAAAAAAGAAAGTTCAGTTTTCGACTGAGTATGTAGGTACCTACGTATGTATCATCGCAATTTTCTCATAAACTACTGGTTAGGTACAATAAATTAAAAGTGAATTCATCCATCTTCTTCTTTCCTCTTCTTTCTTCAATTTCACTCTTGCTTGTCGTGCGGTGAATGAGGTAACCAAAGCACACTGAAGGCATGCTAGTGCTAGATTGAATATAATAAACATATCAGCAATTGCATACCTCCGGTGGCTTTGAAAAAAGCCGTTTGGTTTGCTTCATTGCTTGAGGGAACAAAGTTATGGTAAGTAGTTGCTTCCTTCGTAACAGAACCCAGGTTACAGACAAAAAAAAAACAAAACAAAAAGTTACAAAACGAAAGTTAAATAATAGCTAGATAGAATGTAATAAGGAATTTAAATAAATTATTTATATTCTAATTGGAATCGTCTATCTTTCTTAAGAAATGATTTAATTACATCAGAGTAAAATGTTGGTGATCGTTTTAATTCTACCAACAACTGTTTTTCAATAGCTATCATTCATAATTCGGAAAGACGCTCTTGACCTTGTGTATTTCTCAGATAGGTATGGATACGTTTAAGAGACGAAAAAGCACGTTCCGCGGAAGAACTTGTAGCCGGAATAGTTACAACAAGATACGCTAACTTTAACAGCTCGGGAAAGGCATCTTCGAGGTTATTCTCATGAATGAAATGATTGACTGATCTATTAAATTTTCGTTTATGCGATTTACTAGTCTGAGAAATACACAGATTAGGCGTCGGTTTTAATGAAGAAATTAACTGTTTTTTCTGAGCAAAGTTTAAAGATTTTACCTTATCTTCGCCAATCAAAACTTGAACGCATTTTAAATCCTCACAAGGTACAATTACCTCCATTGTTGTAGGTAAATCACCAAAACAATCCGCGAGTTGACAGTATGTTTAAAAATTTAAAATATCTATTTAATTATGTAAATCTATTGATATGAAGCACAAAATAGTACAAATGAAGAAAAGATTATTAATTATTTATTTTATTTTCCCTTGAGAAAAATGAGACTTTTTATCTGTGAGTCACGTGATTAGAAACACCAATCAGAAAACGAGACGTCATCGTTCAATATTTTGACAGCTGACTGGTTATCTTTAGTTGGTGCGTAAGACAAAATAAGAAAAGAATAACTAACTGCTTGCACTGTCTGGACAGGTCCGCTCAAATTTGCGTGGTTATTTCCTCAAAAGAATACCAAAGACATGAACCTACATGCTTCTCATATACAAACACAAATTGTCTGGACTTTAAAAGAGACGTTGACGACAAACTCAGCGGGAGTTTGTATCGGTGTTTCTTCTCAGAGTAGTCAGTTAGGAAATACCGGCCTCATCTAGCTAAACTAAACATGCAAAAAAACATGACGTGTAAAAGTATTATTTATAACCAATTTACAAATAAATATTTCATTTCATTTCATAACTAACTCTCTCTCTTCTGGTTTATTTGTCTTATCGTCCTGTAATCAACGAATTAGGCTAATTCGTTGCCTGTAATAGTTGTTCGATGAGTTCCTTTTTTATGTCTTTTCAAAAAAGCAGATAGATATATTCTTTATTGTACACCATAACAGTGAACAAATATGGACTTAACAACTAAAAAGGGTGATACAATGGGCGGTCTTATCGCTAAAAGCGATCTTTTACAAACAACCTTTGGACGGATTTGACACAGAAGTTCTAACCACTTCTTGCAAATATCTCTTTTTAAAGGGACATGAATAAATAGTTTCGTTGGCGTTTTTATAGTAGTATTCCCACAGTAAGGTACTGCACAGCACTGATAATAATTTTTCACGTTCGTAATAGAGTAAAATATCATAAAATACCCGAAGTACATTCATGTGCCAAATGCCAGGAAAGTTGTTTTTTGAACGATGACGTCATACGTAGTCACGTGACCACAATGCCACGATCACGGCCCTAGTTTTTTAATAAATTAAAAAATTACTTATATTTTAATTGGAAGGTTAAGTGATGAATATAATATTATTTTACGAGTACACATGAAGCGCTTTGAAGCGTTTCAAACAATTTTTACAAAGTTGTCAACTCGCGGATTGTATCACTGAGAAAATCTTAGAAAACAAACAAAAAACTTTAACAACATAACCTTTTCTCAGTCAAGCAAATGAAACTGAAGTTAGTTGCACTCTAGGATGTCGGGAACTACTCAAGTGTTGTCATTTAGGCAAAAAAAGTCGCCAGGTATATGAAAAATCTAGCTAAATTTTTTTATTTTTAAGATATTGCTTGAATACAGTCAAAATCTGTTATAACAACATCCAAGGGACCACTCATATTTGGTTGTAAAAACCGATAGTCGTAATAACCGGTGATGTTTTCAAGGTACAAAGTATTTTGTACCTATGATTTTGGTCTATATAACCGGTATGTTGTTCTAAATGATGTTGTTGTAAACGGTTTTGACTGTATTTAATTTCGTTATTTTAAAAGTCGCTAGTTTTTATTGTTGATAAATGTTAAAAAAGTTTCCAAACTCGTTAAAAATCTCCAAGATCTTTCAACGTGTGGCTAAAACGGCAACACTGCAGAGTTGGCAAGCTGACAAGGTCACGCATACGCATGCAACTTCATACGAATGCCCTGCTTATATCTGCCATAGTGATCGATTTGTTCTATGCCTAAGGCCTAACTCGTTATACGGCACATCGCTATAAGTGCGAAAGTGACAGATATAGTATTTGAAAGCCCGGTAAAAGCCGGTGCGTGTAAGCGAGATAGCAATATGTAGATCATTAGATGCTACAAATGCGAAACTCTGCGCGCGAACAATCGCGATGCGTAGTAGTTTAGCAGTACTCAGTAGATACATTGTGTTATTTTGATAAGAATTAAGCGCGCGAACTTTTAAATAGTTCGGGTTTGACATTGATTCTCTATCGAGCATTTTTTAGTAAGGCATGCCGGGCTTTTGGGCTTATATGAAGGTACCGCCACTGCTCAAGGTCACATTCTGCCGAACAGAGCTCGCGAGTAAATAATTTAAAACGACCGTTTGTAGCGTAAAGGGATGTCATAGTCCTTCAGGAAAACAAAAAACGTATAATCAAATTACATTTCACAAGTAAATACTTACATTTTATACATTGTATTTAAGTAAATCGACAATCAAACAAAAATTCTACTAACCTAACTTATCACAATTCAATGTTGCTATCCGTGAGGAAAAAAATACCCATATTGATTTCTTTTGTGCCTACTTTTGTTTAAAAAAAAAAATATAGTTTTGGCGGCAATTATGTATGCGTCAAACTAAACTATATTTATTTACAGCTACTACCTACAGTGTTTTATAACTAAAAGTTACTGTTGGTTCGAAGAGTGGCATCACAAAGATGACAATTTTATTGATTAAGATTTTTTTTTTTAAGTAATATTCTCAATAATATTTTTCTATTTCATAAATACAACACATACTTTTAATTGATATCAAACGAGATTTTTCAAGCAATTAATACATTTCTATAATATCATTATAACACATTACACATCAAACATTCTAAACGTATTAAACGATATCTCATTTCGTTTACCTTCCGTAAATATATGTCATATAAGTCATATTACATGAAAAAACATCATCTTATCTAGTTTCATAACATAAGATACTTTATTTGATCCAGCAACATAATAGTGCGTTTTCCTATTTTTGTGGGTAAAGGTCTGGTAATGGTATCACTGAAAGCTATATTTGTGTGCGTTTGAAGAAGAACGTAGACACATTCGGCTTACGCACACAAAGAAAATAAAGTGGACACACGAAATCGCTTGTGTTTTGTTCTAGACACCTGTTCTATGCGTTGTTGTTCTAAGAGGAGTATACGTGCTTGCATGTGTTACCGGCATTAAAAATTGTGTAGGTCAGTTTAATCTAAAAATTCTTGAACATACTTTGTAATCATTTACACTTGATAACATTGTATCTTTTTTACGACAGAAATGGGAATACCTTCATTGTGCGTACGGCTAAGGAGTGGAATTCCCTGCCGGAGTCTGTGTTTCCCGATAGCTATAACCTAGGAGTCTTTAAGTCAAGAGTGAATAGGTTACTTTTAGGTAAGCGTGCTCCATCTTCGACCACATCATCACTTACCATCAGGTGAGATGGTGGTCAAACGCGAACCTACTCTAAATAAAAAAAAAAAAAAGAAAATAATATTTTGTATTGTATGATTTTGGTAGTCCATTATATAATAGAAAGATGTGATATTTAAGTATACAGCTGTATATCCTCTTGAGACCCTCGGTATTACCTATGACACGGAGATTCAATAAATTATTTCCGCGTTATCTAGAAGTTTTGCTGAGAATTAAGTACGTAGAAGTTTGGTGGTAGGACTGTGTGTCGTCCATATGTGGTTTCGGTGAATTCAACGGAGTTTAACAGTTGTTTACATTCAGTTGCGCTGTTGTTTACATTGTTTAAATTCAAGAGGATACGACTTGATTTTGTACTCTGGGTCTAAAGAGGATATGTGTACTTTAAAACCTAATTGCAAGTAAATTATGTAATGTAACGTTTCGTTGTAGGTGCCGCTCTGCTAGAATCCGACGCGCCCTTAGAGACGATCTCGGCCAGGCCCACCGAAGCCGGCGGGGCCCGCACCCGGCGGGGCCCCGGCCGGCCCCGGCTGCGCACGGCGGGGGCCGCGCGGGCCCCCAGCCGCCGGCCCCGACGTGCGCGGGAGCCCCTACTGGTGCCACTAGCACCGCCGCCATAGCTCAACGCTGGCTCACTCACTACTGAGCCTACTGGATAATTCACAACTTATCAGATTACTGTTACCAGGTTTGTTTTTTCTCTCTTTACTATTGAATTAATCGTCAATAGCCTAATAGATAAGATGTCGAACTTGTAATCGAGAGGTCACGAGTTCGAATCCCACCCATTACACTATTGTCGTGAACCCACTCCAGACAAGCATATTTATCTTAATTGGAGGGGTTAACAAGATTGCTAGTAATTTGAATTCTACCCACATTGCAAATTATCTTTAAAAAAAAAATGTTATTCAGATAAATACACACAACAACATACAATACAAAATTACAAACATTATAAAAAATAAAATAATGAATTCGCTGATCATGTCCATACCGAAAAGTTTACCAACTCAGCATTTGCTGGGCTAAAGACACCCAGCGCTGATTTATTAAGTAGAACACTCTCATCCCCAGAACAGTCCACCCTCAAGTCAGTGTCTTTAATTCAGTTGCAATATTTGCACTTGTTTATGCCTTCTGATGTCTATATCTTCTTATATAATCTAGATTATTCTAGATGAAAGGCGAACTGGGCTTATTATATAAAAGCTACAAGGAAAGAAGCAGATCTCATTTTCAAACTACTTTACTGGTTAATTAGTCATCAGTCACCATTAACTCTGTCCAATAAACGATTAGTTCTAAATCTATACTAATATTATAAAGCTGAAGAGTTTGTTTGTTTGTTTGTTTGCTTGAACGCGCTAATCTCAGGAACTACGGTTCTGATTTGAAAAATTCTTTCAGTGATAGATAGCCCATTTATCGAGGAAGGCTATAGGCTATATATCATCACGCTAAGACCAATAGGAGCGGAGCACTAATGAAGAATGTTTCAAAATCGGGGGAATTTTTTTCCACGCGGACGAAGTCGCGGGCGGAAGCTAGTGCATCATAAAACCCTTATGGAATTCAGCTCTGGGGATCTGCCAGTAACTCAAATCTTAAGAAAAATATCAAAAGCACCACGGTTTAAAAAAAAAAAAAACAATATAAATGAATATCTAAATATGCCAACTAACAACAACAATAGAGGATGTAAATAAATATGCCACAAAATATCTGAAATAAAGAATTTGAATTTGAAAATATAAAGAGAGGCTGGAATCTACCTGTAAAAAGAACTTTAAATACAATAAAAAAAAACATCAAACATTGAACTAATGCATTATCATGGTGGGCACAGATACGCACAAAACGTTTTGGGAATAGTTTAATTGTGCGTACAGATAAGGAGTCTGTCTTTTTTTTTCATGACGAAATTGACATTGACAAGACGGCGAAAATTTTCTTGTCAATTTTCTATGTATTTTATATTTATTACTGCTTTTATTTTTCTGTATAATATCAAAATTAACCGTGTAAATAAATAAAAAAAATGAATACCAATGTTCGTACTTCGGCAAATCACAGTGAAACCTCATCAAATACCGTGCAGTGTCCTCATTGTCCTAGAACCTTCAAAGTAAATGGAATACAACGACATTTGCGCGCCGCCCATACTGAGAATCCACCTCCAGCTATAACCCAGACCATACCCACAACATGCCTAGAAGATGCTTTTGGATCCCCGTTTTTTAATGGAATAGGATCGAAGACAGACATATGGCAAAAACGATGGGAAAAAGTGTGCACCCTTCATGGGAAACTCTATGACCTTCCCTCCAACACTGTAAGTAGAAGATTTATTCACAAATTAGCTGAAGAAATAGAATATCTTGTTAAATCAGACTATCCTTCTGAACGCATTTTGATTTACGTTGCTGTCATGCTACAAAGAGAGAAAAATGTTAAACAAGCAAAAGATATAACAAGATTACTTGACCGACGCCAAAATCTATGGGCCGAAGAAAACATTGATATACTAATAACTGAGGCTATGAAAGCAGACCACTCTCTCCGTAACTCCTACAACAGAAATAATTATAATGATAATAATGAATATGTCACAAAAAATTTCACCCGTTTCATACAGCGAGGAAAAACACGTGAAGCCCTAAATTGGTTAATGACAAAAGATACAAGCAAAATTCTTAAACCTGAAGACGAAATTGATGTAACAGGAAAAACGGTAATGAATGTACTGCAAGAAAAGCACCCCCCGGATTCAATCCCGATTCAAGACTGTTTACACTGCCTGATGGCCTCCCCGAATTGACTCCATTACTAGAAGTAGACATAACCAGTGAACATGTGGAATCAGTTGCTAGAAAATTGCACGGTGGTGGAGGCCCAACAGGTACCACATCAGACAATTGGAAAGATTACTTGCTACGATTTGGAGAAGCAAGCCTGCATCTGAGGACTGCAGTAGCACAATTAACAATGCATTTAAATAACAATTTTGTGCCATGGAATCAAATACAAGCTCTTATGTCAAGTCGACTTATCGCCCTAGACAAATGCCCAGGCGTGAGACCGATTGGCATTGGCGAATGCCTACGCAGGATCCTATCCAAATGCATGATTTTAGTCACCGGATCCGAGGTCACCGAAGCCTGTGCTCAATCGCAACTCTGCAGTGGACTAAGCAGCGGTATCGAAGGTGCTATTCACGCGATGAACGATCTTTTCCAAAAAGAATGTCAACCAAGCTCTAACTGGGGAATGCTACTCGTCGATGCAAATAATGCCTTTAATTCTATGAACAGACAGTTAGCTCTCTGGCAAGCAAGAATACATTGGCCACATTGCGCTCGTTTCTTATACAACACCTACAATGGTCACGCAGAACTTGTAATACGTGATTCCGATATGAGATTATATAGCAAAGAAGGAGTTACCCAAGGTGATCCACTTGCCATGCCATTGTATGCCCTTGCAACACTACCCATAATAAACGAACTAAAAAAAGAACAAGCAACTACCCAATGCTGGTATGCAGATGACTCCTCCGCCCAAGGTAAGCTCAGAAACCTACGTCAATGGTGGGATAAAATGAGTAAAATAGGCCCTGAATATGGTTACTTTCCTCAAGATAAAAAATCATACCTAATCATTACCGAGAGCGACAAGCAAACAGCTCAACAAATTTTCAAAGGGATTAACGTAACCATCATAACTGGATCACGCTTCCTTGGTAGTTATATTGGCGAAGGAAAAGAACACTTTGTGAACAAGAAAATTAAAAACTGGCAATCTTCAATAGATAAACTTTCACTTATCTGTAAAGACTCACCCCAAGCTGCTTACACTGCCCTTACTAAAGCAGTTCAATTTCAATGGTCATTCCTTTTAAGAGTCTTAGATGATGTAACCCAATTCTTCGAACCATTAACAAACACACTGCGTACCAATTTTTTACCCACTTTACTAGGAGGCGATATCTCACCTTTGGAAGCTGACCTATTCTCTCTACCCGTTCACAAAGGTGGTCTAGCAATATCCGCTCTATCAAAAATGACAAATATAAACTATGTATGCTCAAAAAAAGTCTGTGCAGTCCTCTCAAATGCTCTGATTGAAAATACACATATGGACCTCACTCAACATCATAAATCCCTCAAAGATGCACAAAAAGAATGCCGCAACGAGAAAGACTTTCTCAATGACCAACTCTTGGACACCGTCTTAGTCAAACTATCCCCTATCAAGAGAAGAGCGATTGAACGTTCAATTTCGACAAAAATGAAAACTAAATCCTCCAACTGGTTATCTACCTTACCGACTAAGAAGGACCATTTCGATCTGTCACCATTAGAGTTTAGAGACGCACTTGCATTACGTTACCACAGATTACCAGTCTCTATGCCAAAATCATGTGATGGCTGTGGCTGCAATGAATTTAATGTCGATCATGCTCTATGTTGTAAAAAGGGTGGTCTAATAACACGTCGTCATAATGAAATTAGAGATCTGTTCTGTGACTTATGTCAACATGCATGGGGAAACGTAGTCAAAGAACCCATCATCTCCGAAGGAGATTGCGGACTACGTGGAGACCTTTCATGCCGCGGCGTTTGGGATGCTCAGAGGGAGGCGTTATTTGATATCCGTGTTGTAGACACTGACGCTCCTTCTTACATTTCACGTCCTGTTGCCTCTGTACTAAAATCCGCCGAAGATGAAAAAATAAGAAAATATTCAAACGCTTGCGAATTGCGACATACTACATTCACCCCTCTTGTTACATCCGTTGACGGAGTCTTCGCTCCACAAATGTCTACTTTCGTAAAACATCTTGGAACTGCAATCGCTGACCGCTGGAACAGGTCCTTCAGCGTAGTGATGGGTTGGTTAAGATCAAGAATCATCATCTCAATAATACGTGCCACTAGCATGTGCATTCGCGGCACAAGACATAAATTTAAACCATTAGCCAAGTTATTTGGCTTCGGCGATGGAGCAGCCCTACCTGGGCAAAACTAATGCGGATGTGGCCGACGAACCATGAAGCTGTCGTACAAAACCTCATTTTAAAATCAAATTTAAGTTCCTCTATACAAGTTCATTTATAATCCTAATCTGTTGTTGTTGCCTAATTGTTAAATAAAGTATGTTTGGGTAATACATATACTAGGTAATTAGGTATGTATAATATATTTTTATTGTTAACTTAAATATATTTTTTTGTTGTATTTAAAGATAAGGAGTCGAATTTTCTGCCGGAGTCTGTTTCCTGATAGCTATGCTATATCATGGGAGTCTGTAAGTCAAGAGTGAATAGGTTACTTCTAGGCAAGCGTGCTTCATCTTCGGCCACATCATCGCTTACCATCAGGTGAGACGGTGGTCAAACGAGAGCCTATTAACAGTAAACAAAAACTGTTTGAAAATGTATCGCATTTTGGGGAAACTGGCTAATCCACGGACAAAAAAGCTCGGAAAATATGTGACCTTCACCAACCCACAATGGGATTACGATCTTCTTTCCTTTGGACTTGGTTTCCGCACTGAGTTCTCGCGGGGCCATTCACTCTCGTAGAGAGGGAGGCCTGTATCGCAGCAGTGGGAAAGATACCAAAGGCCAATTATGTGTGTATGCAACTTTATTACCTATATCATACTTTTTTCATTGTTTCAGAAGCCATATAATGAATCCCGGTTCATCGCATACAGCTCACTACAATGTACCCACCTCTAGTGCAATTATTTTATAATAACCGAGTAGCTGGTATTTTGATGCACCGACAACATAGATATTGTATCCAATATCAATGATGTATTCAATATAAGTAACAAATTTCAAGATATGAATTAATTATGTTACATGTTGTATAGCTATATTACAAGGTAGGTTAGTACATTGGTAAGAGTTACGTTTGTTCGTAAGCCTGTATAAAAATACCAGCCACGCGGTCGTCGCCAAACTAATTACAGGTTATGTACAAAATAACGCTTTTATATACAAGTATTATGGCAAAGTTAAACTTTGAATGCTAAGTTATATAATAATAACAATGTAAATAGTCGGAATTTTAACGAATAACTAATATAATATGACGATAACAATCTTGAAGGTGGAATTAAATTGTAAAGTGTAATTTTCTTTTAGGATTTGGTAAATAAATTATTAACTGAAATTCGACTTGAAAATATTCATACCAGCTTTTCATGATATCCAAATCTTATGTAAATGTTATAAGAATGCTAAAATTCAATGTTTTTGTACCAAGTTTATTTACCAAGACAAAAATATGTGTCAGGAAATTAGTCTACACGACAGCTCTAATCTATATTTTGTCGCTCTGAAACAGGTTTTCCGAGCCAGTGCATGTTTGAGATTTATTACTGCGCAGTCATTTGCAGCCAACTTCAGAGCGTAAGGGAGTTAGACGTTATTGTATGTACAGTTTGAATGATCCTTTTGTAAATTGGTTTGGTAGTTGTTACGAAATCGGGGAAAGTGTCAATAATATTAATTAAAGTAGTTAGGTTACTAATTAACATGTATATTTGAATTATTCAGTGACTACTAGCTTGTATGAGCCTAATATTAAAAAAGCATTGGAATGGAACAAGATTTCATGTACAGGAATAAAACAAAAACCAAAATTTTGAATGCATCGACATCAACTCAAGTGTCGACTTTAATGTTGAGTATTTTAAGCAGCTTTTTAAGCGAACATAGTTATGTAATTAAAAGAATCTAAGAATGTATGGGTTACAATAGATTTTTTTTGTTGCAAAATTTATCTGGAATTCTTACAAACTTGTTCATAATATTATATATTATGTGCATTACAGGATTGCCTAACCATGATGGAAAATGGCTTGTTTGAAAAAAAAATACAGATGTGAGCATTTCTCTTTTTTTTGCCATCATTTCAAAAAATCGCTAGAAATAAAAATATGTATATAAATCGGTTTTTTTCATGAAATCAGGTAGTTTACTTTATTAACATTTGGATTTTTACAAGGAAATCTATATTACTTATGAATTTTGTGGAAAATGAATTAAAAACTGAATGAAGGTAGATTACACTTTCATATTTTGTTACTTTTTATTTCTTAATAAAAACTTTGAAGTAGCAATTATTATATCCAGAATAATAATTTTCTTGATACTTCATAATAAACTTAATAACATCATTGCAAAGAAACTTCAAGAAAAGTATTAGAACATTTTCAAATTATGTGTTATTTTCAAATAATTGTTACCTTTCACCTAAATAAAATTTAAAGTTTTGATAATATGGAAAATAAACAAAATTTACCGATTTTACGTACTTTTTATTAAAATGTTAAGTATCCTTGAGTCTCTTTATAAAATTCATTGTTTTATATTAAAAATAAAATACGTAAAACATAAAACGAGATCGGATTTTTTTGGGACAGTAACAAAAAAAGAATATTAGGTAACAAAATAAAAAATATAAGGCAACGTCTACAATGTAATACGCGTTACAGACGTCTTAGTGATTAGGATTAAAGATATATAATACAAACTATTTATTGTTAAAATTTTACAGTCAAAGAAAACAATTATTATAAAATGTGAAAATTTGAGTGTGTGTTTGTAATGTCTTTACAGTTGAAAGGATTTGGATGAAAAGATAACTTTATATTCCGGAAGAGGATAAATGTTATTTTTCATCATCATCAAAATTTACTTTTTATCACCTTGCAATGGAATCCGCAGGGCTAGAGCAGAATTAGTACAAGAAATTAAACGACGCATTAGTGTTTGAGCAATATTTAATATCGTAATATAATCAAATCTTTCTTGTGTCATTCATACTTGAGGGGAATGCTCAAGGTAGCCTGCAAAATTCAAATTTTCGTAAGGTTTTTTGCAATTCCTCTGTTCATATATTTCAAATAAATGGCTATTTCATGAATAAGTCATTCAATTGAAATATAAGATTAGAGAGATGATTATGATTATAACTCGGTAAAACCACATTTGTTACGGCTGCGATTCATATTTCATGAACATAGAACCTGATACTAACCTGCAAAATGCAAAAAACTTACGAAAATTTGAATTTCACGGGCTACCTTGGAGTTTTCACTTTAATAGCTAAATATTTCTAAACATTTTTAGGATATTATTTGGGAGTGATTACAGCTTTAGCAGTCTTATGACAAAAACAACACTAAGAAAGATAGATTATTAATAATATAACAACTCTTATTAGTAATTTTCTTCTTATCAAACATTTTAACAAAATTTGGTTCAGGGTAACAAATCAAAACTTAAGAATACGAGACCTAAGAATATTGAGGAACAAGACGAACACTAAACTGTAATACAGTCCAATAACATAACTCTCTCTCATATATAGATATCTCATAATTATAGAAACTTAAAATATTAGTAATATAAACTTATTTGTAATTGAAGTACCTACACGACATTCATTATCCTAAAACTTAACAAAGTATGTTTGATTTTAGTATAATCTCGTTTATTTATGAATAGAAACTCAACATATTGGTAATTTAATAATGCTTATTTGTAATTAGGAACATTGAGGTAGAAAGATCAAATATTCTAAAATTTTACATAGCTTAAGTGGCGTCAATTAAAATACACATTTATATAACCTACAAACATATTCAACATCTGTATTAGTAATTTAAAAACACTTCTTTAAAAAACATTTTATAAAAAAAAAAACAGCAAACACACTGTTAATAATGACTATGAGATTAGAAAAGGTGCATCTATTTATTGCAACTCCCGCATTCATCATCGGGATAATGATCATACACGCTGACATATTTGCATGTTTTGCACCAAAACCAATTGCTTTTTAATAAGTATTTCACATCCTCTCTATTCATGATCAGTATAAAATGAGATAGCGTTACATTCAACGTGCTTTGCGTACTACCACCACAATCGAAACACTGCTCTGACAATACAATATGAAATGTGTTGAAGACCAGGGCCAGGCAATATTTGCTTTAAGAAATGTATAAAAATCATTCTTAACAATAACTTTGTCAATATCAAAATATACGACCATTTTGAAATTACTTCACCACTCACTACCCTGAAAAAATAAACAATATATACTCCAACATTAAATTCTGTAGTTACATAACTACATACTTAACTCTCGTAAATACCAGTTTAATCATCTCCAAAACAATAATTACATATATAGTCAAAGTACGATTGACCTTCTGTCCACGTTACACAAAAGTATTTTTTACAACTCATACATTTCACTAAACTGTGCAATGATGAAGAGTTTTTACATTCAATGCTCACAACAGAAGTCAACAATTTCTTCGTCGTTTCTTTATACTCGATTTTAGTGGCATTTTCTTGCGCTGTTGAATGCAAACGTAGCTTTATAATTCCTTTTTTGTTACTCAAATTTTCCGCTAATACGTTACTGTGCCAAAGTAACAAAAAAAATAGTAACGAAACACTTGTTTAGTTTTTACCAAGTATTATTATAGTAGTTAAAATTAGAGTTACGTCTAATATAATTCACTCAACTTTAGTGCAAGTTGTTAACTATTGTGACATGATGAAAGAAAGTAGTCAATATTGTCAACTTACCTTGAAACAGCTGTAACAAATACCGAAATGGGATTCGATTTTCGAACTGGAATACGTGTTTTACAATTTTATGTCGGAACAGGACTGACACCTAAATCATTATGGCGGCATTAAATGGTACCTGTAGTATTGCCAAGTTAAAATTGTTTAACGAAATGGAAGATTTTTAACTATAACACATAAAAAATGGGTAACAAAAACTGAAATCTATTTTTGGAACTTTTCCCGGGACAAGTTTAAAATTTATTTATATCTGGCAAAGTTAAAAAAAAAGTGCCAAAAAAGCAATGTAAGTAGATCTGTTTGTACGTTTTGTAGAGTTTTGGTTTAAAACTCAGTATAGTTTCTTTGAACCTTATTAAAATAATTGAGTTTGAAGTAACGGATGGTAGTTTGGGACATACGAATTTTCATACATTGCAAATTTTGGTAGTTTGTATTTATTTTATTTTTTTAATTAAATAATATATTTTTATTATATTTTTTAATGATTTATGTGAATTTTAATAAAAAATGTGCTCCTAAACAAAACTGTATCAATAAAATACACATTACACAAATGTTATTAATCTACAATCTTGTGGGACATTCAACAAATGTATATTGGCAAAAAAAAGAGAAATGCTCATGTAATACTTTTTGTCATTTAGTAACATTCATAATTAATTTCTTATATACTGTATTATGCACTGGCCTCACCAATACAAAATATACAAGCAATATTTATGCAAACAAATGCTGCCAAAGAACAACATTTGAAGTGTTATTGGATTCTTAGTTTTATGAGAAAAAATCGACAAAATGACTGTTGAAAGATTAACTAAATAAAATAATTTTAAATAAATTGCTGTTTTTTTTTTACATTTTCGATTCCTCCCGCCTTTATATACCAGAAAGTTATACAACATGTAATTAACGCACACCACAGAAATCTTAATAATAAGGCAATAGAAGTCGCAAAGACGCGTGACCTTGTCGCCGCGCATGTGACACATAAACCACAAGTGCGCGTGGAGCTTTTGTTGCGGTTACTTGTGTTGTTTGGGACGCGGAGAGGTAAACATGGTGTTTTGCAGCTTATCCAACTGCGGAAACTCTTCCAAAATTTGTAACTTTACAAATACAGGGATAACATTTCATATGTAAGTACCTACTTAATTTTTGAAATAATGTCGTTTTTGAAAAATATAATCAAATCAAATATTTTCACCACCATTACTGCGATTATCACAGAAAACGATTTTTTTTGTCTCAATTCAATTACCATTAATACTTAAGCTTGTTCATGTCTACTATTACAACTACTAAAAGCAGCAATGAAATTATAGTCGTCGTTTACGTACATTCCAGGAATACGCCGCATGAGTTGGCGGCGAATTAGTGACGTGTCACTACTATTTTGTATCGGTAATTTATTACCTTTAGCTTAATAGTTAATACGTAGTTTTACCGAAATTCGAATGAAATATAATTTTTCGTTCAATATTTCAATATGTATTTTCATTAAGCATGTTTTTTTCCTGTTTAAATAGTTTATAAAAAGTCGTTTTTCAACGATTATATAGCTGTTAATTCGTACTTTTTAACTATTTTTTCATTCAGAAAATTAATAGGAGGTAGGCTTATTATTGTTATGTACGTAGGTAAGTTAAATAACAATCTGCGTTGGGTATCCTTGTATCATTGACGTGTTCAGTATTTATCTTTTTTTATGACAAAATAATTAAGGATACATATTATTATGTATATTGTAAGTATAATGGATTAAGTTGGTTCGGATCGATACGTTTTCATATTATTTATGCATCTGTTTTACTTGTTTACTTTACTTCCAATGCTATTATTACAGGTTTCCGAAAGATCCGGATATCATCAATCCATCCTAAGATTGTCTAGAATATATCGCTATAAGCGATAAGACCGCCATCGTAACCATAGAATTTACGTAAAACAGTTGTGTAACAATTTATTTTGGTGAACAATAAAGTATATTCTTCATTGTTCGGTATTAAGTTGTGCCATTATTGCTCTATTTGATTTGGTCATTGTTTTTTTCCCATAAGATGAAGTATTGGAGAGCCTTTAAGATTTGTATAACTAAATAATAAAAAAATATACTTACACTTAACGTTTTATTGTATTCCCTTTTCTCCTAAATTAATCGTCTAAAAGCGCGTCGAGGAATGAAAAACTTTCAATAAATTAGTTAAGTATCTATTGTTACAAGACTCCTTGGCTATTAACGCTCAACAGAAAATTATTGATAATAATATGAGCATTACGAGCTTTGCACTGCACTATTCCAAAGTGAGAGTGAGCGCGCGATATCTTTCTCTGCTTTTCGCACACGTTACGCCACCTGAGATTATGCGTTTTTAGAAAATATTGCGTAATGTCATCGCTTAAAGTTTAATTTTGTTGTAATAATGCAAAATGCATGTGTAGGCGAAAGTGTGTACCTATTGTTTGTTTATGTGGTGGTAGCTGCGAACCGGCGACACGCGCCCCAGTATTAAAAGACAGTAGATAGCATTTCTATTGCCTTATTATTAAGATTTCTGTGACGCACACCCTCAAACACCCCAATTAGAAAATTATGTTATTATCATAATACATACCTACTTTGAATTTTTAGTTTTACTTGTTTAAACAGTTTTTTTTTAAGACCAACTTCCTTTATAGTCCTCGTCACGTAAGTTGGCAAGGTTTTGGCGTAGTGGGGGTAAGTTTGCGCATCGTGCACTTAGTGGAAGAAAAAAGTGGCCACTTTTACTGCTTGCCATTATTCTATGGTTATTGCCATCATTTATTTTTAATCATGTATGTTCAGAAGAATGTTAAAGAAAGAAGAGGAATTCATTCGATAGTTCGGTATTATAAATAAAATATATATAACTAGCTTTTGCCCGCAACTTCGTTCGCGTGGGAGGCTTTTCCCACGTAAATCCCGATCCCATGGGAATTCCGGGATAAAAAATACCCTATGTCCGTCTCCTGGTTCTAAGCTACCTCCCTACCAATTTTCAGCTAAATCGGTTCAGCCGTTCTTGAGTTATAAATAGTATAACCAACACGACTTTCTTTATATAGATTTGTGTGTTTATTTTTTGTTTATGTGTAAATGTATCTCTATATGAACTTTGGTCTGAAAATAAAGAATTTTATATATGGTAATTGGACGGGGTAGCTGAAGAAGCTCGCGCTTGGACGCCCCGCCTTTTTATACCTTCGGCTGCGAGACGCCTCGAGCGTGGCGTCCGATTCTCAAAAATAATCCTTATAGAATGATTCAGTATTCACGCGCGATGGCTTATTATTAGCGTATTTCATGTATAACATTGGTGTTTCTATACCGATTTATATGATTCTTTTTTATGGAATAGTTAATAATGTTAACTTTTTCAATTAGGGGTGACTGAGAGTGTTATAAACGTAAGAGTAGACAAATATTATAATCAGAAAGCTTCGAACTGCTAAGCTATCGGGAGTTACACGTGTTATTGTGAGTCAACCATAAAAGATAGACATATGCTGTCATGGGATATTTTTTATATAATTTTAAGGAGAATATCCGACATGAACTGATTTCTGTGTAGCTTTAACCATTAAGGTTGCACACGCAACGGAAGCTAAAAAAATGGAGTAACTGCTCCCGTTTTCCCAACATTTCCCTTCACTGCTCTGCTCCTATTGATTGTAGCGTGATGAAAAGTATACTATAACCAGCTCAGGAGTATGAAAAATAATTGTACCAAGTTTCGTTAAAATCGGTCAAGTAGTTTTTGTTTCTATAACGGTTATACAGACAGACAGACAAAAATTTTACTGATTGCATTTTTGGCATCAGTATCGATCCCTAATCACCCCCTGATAGTTATTTTGGAAATATATTTCATGTACAGAATCAGGGGCGTAGCTACCGCCGTATTTGCCGTATCAATTATACGGGGCCCCCGGGCCACGGGGGCCCCCAAAGTGTGCAAGGAAAAAGAATAAAAACTTTCTAATTTATTTTATTTTACAAATGACAAAATTCTATAAAGCAATTCCTTTTCTTCCCGCCTTAAGCGTGCGTTCAAAAGTTGGCAACACTACATCTTCCCCGTTTTACTTACTTCATCTTCAACTCAGCGGGGAATCCCCGGGAATCCTTCATCGATATCGCGATGTACGTGTACGTTGTTGTACTTTGCATTGGATGTTAAACCACGGAGTGCAGTGCACTGTTTATTTACGCGCTTTATATAAATGTGCATTACATTGTAATTCAGTACAAACAATATTGTTCTTCTGGTTTAGCAGTATTAGTAACGATTTGTAAAAGAAATGAGTGAAAGGAAAAGAGATTATCCCAGCGGCGCTGAGAAAAGAAAAATTAAACAGAAAAGAGACGAGGTTATAAAAAAAGTGCCCAAAATTTCTTCATTTTTTCAGAGAAAAGATACTGTGAGTGATTTAGATTGGAAAGGTAAGTACTACACTACTACCCAACCCATTTATTAGGGGCCCGTAGTGATAAACAAGGAAATATTTTAATTTCGGTCTGTCCATCTGTCCGTCACAAAAAGTTGTCTCCCCCCTCGATTTTCACAATTATACTGTTTTTAGGGTTCCGTGCCTTGATTAAAAAAAACAAAATTCTAACTTATCTATAGGATCGATTTGTTTTGTTGTTTGTTTATCAGTCCGTATCGTATCGTTAATTGCGTGTTGAGAACTTCAGATGTGCAGACTCGCTTTCGGGTTCTCGTTTTGTATGGCCACTACACTACGCGCTGCGTTTAAATAGCACGCAGGTGTATAGTAATGCACGGACGGGCTGCAGGTGATTTTGTATCTACTAATAGGTACGAGCACAATCCGCGTAGAATCTGTGTGCGTCTGAACTAAACACTCTCTAACTGTGACCCTTAGTAACGTTATTTATTTATATATAACTCTTTTTAGTTTAGTATCAAAGCATTCGTATTTATTTTTTAACAATTACTCGTTTATTTTTAGATTCTTCTGAAGCATGTTCTTCGTCACATATCCATCCGGAAATAGAAAAAAGCCAAGCACATACTTTATCGGATGTCCATCCAGAAATCGAGGAACCCCAAGTCAACGATTCTGATATATCTGCAGATAATGCAGATTGTAATATAATTTCATCAGATAGAGGAAATTTTGGTGACAATTTAACTGAATGCGAACGAAAACTAATTTTTAAATTGGGTCCATTTAAACCACAAGGACCATTTCCAAAAGTTTCAGAAAATAACCGACCTTTTTCAGCTTATTATTATTCATATTTCAATCAGGCAGGCATAAAAATTATAAGACCATGGTTATGTTATTCTAACGTTTTAAACAAACCGTACTGTCACTTCTGTTGGTTATTAGCAGATCGTCAAAACAAATCGTACTCCTCTGCTTGGGTTAACGGTGTTTCGGTTAGAAGCAATTTCACACAAACTATTCTTGACCATGAAAAGTCACAGCAGCATATTAGTGCTTCACTCTCTTATAATAATTGGTTGCAAGGAAATACCATCGATACTCTATTGAAAAGTGAAATCGATAGTAAAATTACATTCTGGAGAGATGTACTGCATCGTATAATTAATGTTATAATTACTTTAGTATCTTGTAATCTACCTTTGAGGGGGCATGATTCTGATTCTGGCAATTTTATGGCAATTTCACGTCTGCTATCTAACTATGATGCAACTTTAAAAGAACTTTTTCTAAAACCGAAAGGTGAAATAAATTATTTAAGCCCTACGATTCAAAACGAAATTATTAGTTTGCTTGGTACTAACGTTAGGAACAGTATTATCTCAGAAATTAAAAAAGCTCAATTTCTGACAATAATTCTGGATACAACACAAGACTTGTCAAAAATTGACCAACTATCTGTAGTTTTTCGATATATCTCGGTTACAGAAAATGATGATAATGTGCCTAAAGAAATAAAAATCTGTGAGTCCTTTTTAGGATTCATAGCAGTAACCGATTGCAGTGCTGCAGGTCTGAAAACTGTCATTTTAAATTTGACTAAAGAATATGGAATTGATTTGACTAAATGTAGAGGACAGGGATACGATGGAGCAAATGTTATGTCGGGTGTGTATGGAGGATTACAAACCCTAATAAAAGAGCATGCTCCAAATGCCGATTATGTTCATTGTGCTGCGCACGCTTTAAACTTGGTTTTGAACGATGCTGCGAGACATGTTCGTGAAGTATCGACTTTTTTCGATAATTTAGAAAAAATATATACTTTTTTTGGCAATAGTATAAAACGCTGGGCTATGCTAAGTGACGATTCATCTGAAAAATATTTGATTACCCTTAAAAAGGTATGTTCTACCAGATGGTCTTCTAGGAACGACGCTTTATTAGCAGTAAAGAAAAATTTTTTACTAATCATGAAAACTTTGTACCAACTAAATTTAATTTCAAATAAAAAAGATGAACGTGAAGAATGTAAAAGTATAATTAATATTTTAGAGAGTTTTGATTTCTTAGTGCTCGTTACATTTTTTTCTTCACTATTTGAAATTATTAATCCTGTTTCTAAAGCTCTACAGCATGATAATAATGACTTACAGAAATCTAGTATTTTATTAAGTAATCTTTTAAATAGACTGTGCCAATTAAGAAATCAGAATTCATTTAATAGTTTGCTAAATGAATCCAAAGATTTAGCAAAAAAGTGGGGGGTTTAACAACTGTTTTTAAAAACAGTAGGCGAAAGATAACGAAGCGTTTTTTTGATGAGTTATCACAAGATGAGAGAATTTCCGACCCGGAATCCTATTTCAAAGTCAATGTATACTATTGCTGTTTAGATATATTAATTTCTCAAACTAAAGAAAGATTTCAGAGCCTTTGCAACCTGAGTAGTATATTCGAAATATTACAACCGGAGAAACTCCTATCTTCTTCAAGCGAAGAGATATTAAACGCTTCCGGAAAACGGTCTGCTAAATACAGTAAAGACATCTCACTTAATCTTTGTGACCAATTAAAGGCTCTAAAAACATGCTTAAATTCTGAAATTAAAAAAATTTATTCCATTAAAGAACTCATTGAATTATTGCTAGTAAAATTCAATAGTCTTGCATCCAGTTTTCCCGAGGTAATCACAGCATGCTTTTTATTCTTGACCCTTCCAGTTACAACCGCAACGGCAGAAAGAAGTTTTTCAAAATTAAAACTAATAAAAAATTACTTAAGAACTTCGATGGGACAAGAACGGCTGTCAGACATCTCACTATTGTCCATAGAGGCAGAAACTTTAGAAAAACTAAAATCATCATCAGCCATAAATGATTTAATAAATCAGTTTGCCGATAAAAAGGCAAGGAGAGTGAATATTTAAAATTCTATTTTTATTTGTAAAATGGGTAAATTATGTGATAAATAAATATTACTTCTCACAATATTTTTTTTCTTTTGTGAAAAATCTTTACCTCCATATAAGGGCCTCCAAAAAAATTTTTATACGGGGCCCCGACAAGGCACGCTACGCCACTGTACAGAATTGACCTCTCTAAAGATTTATTATAAGTATAGATTTTATGGAATAGTTAATAATGTTAACTTTTTCAATTAGGGGTGACTGAGAGTGTTATAAACGTAAGAGTAGACAAATATTATAATCAGAAAGCTTCGAACTGCTAAGCTATCGGGAGTTACACGTGTTATTGTGAGTCAACCATAAAAGATAGACATATGCTGTCGTGGGATATTTTTTATATAATTTTAAGGAGAATATCCGACATGAACTGATTTCTGTGTAGCTTTAACCATTAAGGTTGCACACGCGACGGAAGCTAAAAAAATGGAGTAACTCCTCCCGTTTTCCCAACATTTCCCTTCACTGCTCTGCTCCTATTGATTGTAGCGTGATGAAAAGTATACTATAACCAGCTCAGGAGTATGAAAAATAATTGTACCAAGTTTCGTTAAAATCGGTCAAGTAGTTTTTGTTTCTATAACGGTTATACAGACAGACAGACAGACAGACAAAAATTTTACTGATTGCATTTTTGGCATCAGTATCGATCCCTAATCATCCCCTGATAGTTATTTTGGAAATATATTTCATGTACAGAATTGACCTCTCTACAGATTTATTATAAGTATAGATACATAAATACATTTAAAAGTGAAAAGAAAGTATTTAAAGAAAACATGTGTGCAATTCACACGTAGTAGAAGTGAAACCTTCAAAAATTTTGGCTTTTTTTTTCTTATGAATTTATGAGTCTGTCTCTTTTTAACCGACTTCAAAAAAAGGAGGTTTACAATTCGTCTTGAACTTTTTTTTTTTTTTTTTTTTTTTTATGTATGTTACCTCATAACTCGGAGACGGCTAGACCGATTTGAAAAATTCTTTTTGCGTTTGAATAGGTATAGTTTCTAGTTGGTCCCATTGTTACGAAATCAGGATCTGATGATGGGATCCTGGAGAAATCGAGGGAACTCTTCAAATATTATAGGCACACCTATAACGTTTTGGGTATTTCTTATAGTACCTTGAGCAGTTGCTTCCGAAAAGTACCATTTGGGGAAGTTGAACTGATGATGAAGACCACAGATTGCCATTGAAACTCCTCAATAATAAGTATTTCGTGGATTGCGATTCCATTACTTGAGTACGGATGTTAAACACTTTATGCTCGTCACAATACATATGGTGATGTAGAGTTGATGGTCAAGTACCAGGAGAACTCCTCAAAAATTAACGGCTAGGCATCGGGAAAAGCAATATTTTGTAAAAGGTGATAAGTTGTTGACATTATGGCTTTTGTAACTAGATAAATTACAAACCGACCCACTAAAAAGCGCGAAAAAAAAATTTTTAGTAAAAAATAGAACCAAATCCATATCAAAACACTACAAAGGCAAAAATAACTTTAATTTCGGAAGGCGGTGTCTTTAGTTTTGTATATATTTTCGTTTTTGACACCGCCTTCCGAAATTAAAGTTATTTTTGCCTTTGTAGTGTTTTGATATGGAAGTCGGTTCTATTTTTTGCTAAAAATTTTTTTTACTGTCGCTTTTTCGTTTCATACATTTTCAAATCACAACGATGCTAAAGAAGTTTTCACTTCAAAAAACATTAAAAATAATATGTTCTCCTCGTCACAATTAGTTATTAAAACTACCCCTTTTATTCTTCTTTTTTCCCGGTGTCCTAAAGACTGATGAATTCGGAATTTCAACCTTCCTCAACTATAGTGTCTAACTGTTCTTTCTGACGTTTAAATAGTCTGCGTAAAACAGTATTTGGTCCCTAGCATTGTAATCAACGTAACAAAAACTAAATTTTAAACAACTCGTAACAAAAACAAAGGGTACAACTTTCGTATACGCAAGTGTATTCGGGAGCAAATTGAACGAGAACTACTGACGCACCAATCGCGCGCTCGGAGTGGCGCTACGTCATACCCCACGTCCCGCTGACAACCGCCGACACCTAAAAATCGACTTCTGCGCATTGAACGACTCTTGCCAAGTTATTCGGCGTTACCTATACTACAATACTTGTTTATTTTGCTTTACTGGAAAAGGTGTTGCGCCGACCCCAAGTAAGTGGGATAAGGGCAGGAAGAAGATAAGATTATGGTTGAACTTAGACCACTGGGCGATC
This sequence comes from Tholera decimalis, assembly GCA_943138885.2. Taxonomy (NCBI): domain Eukaryota; kingdom Metazoa; phylum Arthropoda; class Insecta; order Lepidoptera; family Noctuidae; genus Tholera; species Tholera decimalis. The sequence goes on along the minus strand of OW964569.2, from coordinate 30,791,194 downwards.
ACTAGTGAGTATATATATCATGTGTTTAATACATAAATAGTTATGTTCACAATCATGATGATTGTGGAAAAAGCTCTCAAAGAGCTGGCTTCTGAAAAGCAGCACTCACATACACACACAGCCTCTTCATTCACACATTCACACGATTTTATTATAGAGACATCTTTGTAATAATTATGACTTAAGTTTTTTTTTTATTGTTTCTTAATTAATTTATTTATTAGTATAATGATAATTAGTTTTAGATGTAATTTTCTAATAATAATTAATTTAAATGTTAATATTTTTGTAATGGTTTTTCTTTTCAATTATAAATATATATTTTATTAAGTTGCTAAGCTGTAGTTCCGGATATCTAAATAAAAAAAGGCTCTAAAAATTACAGTCGGGACCAGAGGCTTAACGTGTTTTACATAAAGCGACTACCTGTCTGACCTATTCAACTAAGGAACTGGGTAGCACGGTACCTATTGGGAAGACTAGTTTCAGATTTACAGGTTTCTGAGTTGAATGCTTGTTACTCTCATAACATACATACTGACTGGCTCAGTGCACCGTATCTTGTTGGTTATACGTATCTCAGCCAGATACCAATCACATTAGTGAGCTAAACGTAAATCGTAACCAACGTCATCTAGGTCCAAATAATTTGTCAGGCCAGTGAAAGCTGAGTCAGGTGCAATGTTGATTATATAGCATCTGATTCACGTAGCAGTGTAATATTGGGGACGTGTAATCTATACTAATATTATAAAGCGGAAAAGTTTGTTTGTTTGCTTGAACGCGCTAATCTTCGAAAGTACAGAGTGGATTTGGATGAAATTTGGTATGGAAGTAGCTTGAAGCTTGAGGAAGGTTATAAGCTTTTTACGCGACTGCAAAAAAGGAGAGTTATGTTTTTACCGTGATAGAATCCACGGGAGCGAAGCCCCGCGTGAGTGCTAGTAACTTATATGATACGTAATATTTTAGATCGTTTTATGTTTTAAATCGATTTCCACAAAGAGTATGTAAAACCTAACGGTGTGGATTGGATTGGATTGGATTGGATTTCCAAATGAGTTTGTATGTACCATATCAGACGAAGTTTTTTTGAGGTCGATTTAAACAATTTAATTTTTCAATTGATCAAATATTAGCGCATACATACATACAGCTCTTAAATCTAGATATGTACTTAGTGTATATTTTTTTATAATCTTTTATTTAATTTTACTTGTTATTTCGTTCGTTGGTAGGTTCAGGTCAAATCTTGCAATTGATTTTTGAACCAGTTAATGATTATGTCGAAATTTTGACATGATTTGGCATGATATGGTTATAAAATAGGGTTGGCTGAGAAGAATAAGAATTAACAAAATTAAACTTATTCCTAAATTTTTTTAAGTTAATTTATTATATTTTAATATCAGGCTGGTTAGCGAATATAATAATCATTGTCTTACAAGAGATCATGGAACTTGTAACGATCCTTTATTATTTCTTCCGCTTCTTTAATATTCGACAAACAGTAGGTGCACCAAAAAAACCGCTAGCCATAAATCCATATTATGTTATTTTTGTTATAAATTACCGGACATGGGACACGGCTGTTTCGGGAGTTACCTGTTTTGGATTCAGCGGGAGGACACGCCCGGGTGTCGTTACTGTGTGGACCACCCGGAGGACACGCTGGAGCATATGGTAGAGGTGTGAGGCGGCGCACGGTGGGCTGAAAATCGGCTTTCATAGACTTAGGCATTTTATTTTGCAAGTGCGAGTTTTTTTGCCGGATATCACTTCTATTAGTTATAACAATATACAAAAATGACACCAGAATTGATTCTGCACAGAAACGAAGGAATTATAATTTTTTTACGAAAATTTTGTATGGAGCTAGTATGAAAACTCGAAATATCTCTAAAACGGCAGCGATAACCGTAATATCCTTATAGGGGGTTATAGTACTAATTATTTATGATTTTTTGACATACGTTACATAATGGTTGTAGATAGAAGAGGAGCTCAATCTGTTAATTGATATAGTAAAACAAGGCTCGGGAACTACCAATGACGGGAATACCGCAAGGAAGTTTTTCGAGTTTCCCAATAAAACTGCAGCTATTACTGGGTTGGATCAAAACCTGATAAAAAGATTTGCTGTTATTTTGCAAGCAATAACATCTGGTGAGAAGATCGATGTCATCAAATTTAAAGATTTTGCTCGCAAAACAGCAGAAAAGTACGTGGAATTATACGACTGGTACTACATGTCATCAACCGTACATAAACTATTAATACACGGAGCTGACATAATCGAAAAAAATGATATTGTCCCGATTGGGACTCTCTCGGAAGAAGCCTCAGAGTCTCGAAACAAAGATTTTAGGAGGTTCCGGGAACATCATTCGCGGAAAAGAAGCAGGCAAGATTCTAATCAAGATATCCTAAATATGCTTGTTGTTTCTTCGGATCCTTTTCTAAGTGCACAAAGGCCGAAGTTAGATGCCAAAAGGAAGACAACCTTTTTTGCTGAAACTCTCGACCTAATACAGTTTCCGGAAACTGAGTTCGAGTTTGTAGGTATATCCGATCTGGATTCTGACTCGGAATTGGAGTCCGACAACGAAAGTTGTAAAGAAAATTTGTAAAATTTAATTATTTTTCTTTATGTTCTTTTGTTATTTATGTTAGTTTATTGTACCAATATGTTTAGTTAATAATTTCATAAATTATAGTTTCAAATATGTATTTTGTATAATTGAATTTATTAGATATTATTTTTGTTACTTCTGTTTTATTTAAATTACCTATCAATAAAAAGTTTATATAGTCTTTTTTTTTTCACATATTCTTAATATTTGGGGAAAAAGCATGCTTCCTAACGATGTTCTTAACTTTGACACAGTTCATGGATCGTTTTGAACAGTTTCATATGTTAAAATAAATAATGTTAGTACTATAATCCCCTATAAGGATATTATTATTATTATGTGTCCGGTTATGTTGTAATCATACTTTTAGGGTATGATCAATTAACAATTTCATTCCCCTATCTTTCTAAAAGAAGCGACAGCATGGGCACTTTGACACTGATATTCAACTATTTGGTATTGTTGGAAATCTTACAAGATCAACAAGATACTACACACCTCTGTCTAGTCCTTCAGGTCTATAGGGGTGATGCTATTTTATGTTAAGAGTTGTTAAAGCTCTGAATTCTTCAACTTAAACACTAAAAGGAACGTTTAATATGTAAAAATAAATAAAAATATTTTGACGATTTTTAAAAAAAAAATGCATCTACAACCATTATGTAACGTATGTCAAAAAATCATAAATAATTAGTACTATAACCCCCTATAAGGATATTACGGTTATCGCTGCCGTTTCAGAGATATTTCGATTTTTCATACTAGCTCCATACAAAATTTTCGTAAAAAAATTATAATTCCTTCGTTTTTGTGCAGAATCAATTCTGGTGTCATTTTTGTATATTGTTATAACAAATAGAAGTGATATCCGGCACAAAAACTGGCACTTGCAAAATAAAATGCCTAAGTCTATGAAAGCCGTTTTTCAGCCCACCGTGCGGCGTGGCGGTGACTTCTCGCGCCCGGCCCTGGTTCAGACCAGGGTGCGGAGCGAGAGGGAATGGGATGCAGTCGCCTCCTTCTGCGAAGCAATAATGCTAGCGAAGGAGGAGGCCAAACGCACGAGGGAGAGGCAACTCTCTTCCTCACGCCCCAGCCTAGTCACCGCGGGACGAGGACCAGGCCCGCGTCGGCGCGGCGGTCGTGTTCCGCACGCGCCTGAAGGAGCTGTCAGCACCGTTGACGGGACGGTTGCGGAAATGTTTTAACACGATACCGCGGCCCCGGAACTTAAGGTCAGCTGAAGGACCAGGGTGGGTTTTAGTTAGTAGAAGTCTGACACACCCTTCCGCTTAACCCAGAGCGAGAGAAGTCTTTCAATGATTTTCCCACCTCACAAAAAAGGGGCGTTATGTAGTCGCGACTGCAGCAAAATTCATCTGGTATCGACGAGAAAATACTTCATAGAGGCGAATGAGACCCTTAACTGTTTTAATTTCCCTTTCTTATTTATTTATTGCTGAAAGCAATTTAAGATAACGTACCTACTAGAAACAACCGCTTATTTCTGTGTCATATTCTAAGCAATCGTTTACTGTTTCATTTCAACTTTAATTCGAACTTTTAATATCATAAACCTAGCATTATGGACCCAATAAAGCAGCGTATAAGGCGTTATGGTGACATCTTGGTAATTGTCCAGTAAAATGCTCGTAAATTGGCCGTTTTATCGTGTTGTTCTTCATAAAGTCGGTCTGCCCGGTCGCAATGGTAATTCCCTATTGCAGCCAGCCAAAATAGCTTTATGAGAAAATTAAGAAAGATCAAAATAGACTCGACGTTCATTCATGCCATGTGTGGTCTTTGTGGATTTAATCATAATTTATATATTATATGTTTATAATTATATATTGTACAGCAGGTATTGCAAGTTGTTATCAGTCCGTTAAAATAAAATAAAAAATAATTTTACTAAAATTAAGAATTTACATTTTTCAAACAAAATAAATGGCGTTATTGGTAAAAAATAAATAATCCTTTTAATATTAGTTTACTGAACTGTTAAAGCGGCAACGCCGCGTCGCCCGCGCCGGCGCCGGCGGAGCATGCGCCGAGTGATTGGTCAGCTGATTACGTTTATGCAATACATGATGTTGTGAAATATTAAAATGGAAAAAAAAGTTACACGGCTATAATATTATTTATTATTAAATTATTTTAATTCTATATTATAAAATCCCTTATAATTATAGAGTACGTGGTTTCAATTAATGTGATAACCTAATCGCCACGCTGTATACAAATTTCGAAAATATTTTGATCAGAATCTATTGCAATACTTAGCTGTGTTTTTTTTTCTAAATCATAAGTTGAATTTAATACCAACTGCAAATCAGATGTCGCTGTCATTTGTATAATACACGACTCAGGTTCTGAAGTTCACATAGCACAGCAAAAATTCGAGCGCATCTAGCCCAATTTGCAAACTATTACCATTTAGTCACCCAGAACAAGCATAATATATTTTATTGAGTTTAGGTACATGATAATTTAATGAAATTTTCTATATAGATAGATAGATAGAATATACTTTATTGTACACCAATAATTAAATCACACTTAAATAACAACATTGTAAATAAAATTGGTTACAATGGCGGTCTTATCGCTGAGAGCGATATCTTCCAGACAACCTTTGGAAGGACTTTGCGAACTTTAATTAAAATGGGGAGCTTTAATTAAAAGTTAAGGTGGCGAAGAAATCTAGTAATAAAATAGCTGCTTTATTTTTCATAGACTATATCTTTCGTCTTGGTTTCATGGCAGAACTTTTGTTTATTCGGAGTGTCCGAATAAACAAAAGTTCTGCAATAGATATAAATGACCTAGTACCTACAAGTAAAATACCTTTTGAGATATTATTCTAGTCTGCAACCGTCCTCGACTTTTATATTTCTGTGCTCCGAAGTCGTAAACTGTCATAAGAGTACCACATAATGCAAAATGAGACAGTATCAATTACGACCTGCGCAGTGCATACGAATGCCATCGCGATGCCCTTACCGCGAATAATGTTTGTGTTGCGCCTATTTACGCATTTTTATGAGGTGTGGCTAAAAATAGACTGCTTGATATCGTAGATGAGGCTTTAATGGTGTGCGTTATATTAAAACTCTACTGTTGTTTCTGCTACAATGTGTTGATAAAATTGAATATTAAAACTCGAAAAAAAAGGGTTCAAAAACGTTACCAAATGCTTATAGCAAACTTTCGATTTTGATTTCCTATTCCTAACACATTTTATGGTATATTAAGCAGATATAACTTTATGGTGTGTCTGATTCGAATTACATATTATTTATCTATACATACCAAGTGCACGGCTTCTTTGGATGATAACAAACGATATAGCAAGGGTTTTGTAATCCTATGTCTACATGTGTGGAACTTATTAGAAATTTCAATACAACCGAATCTTTCAAATTAAGAAGAACGAAGAGAATTATCGTTTTATTGGCAAGTGACGTGGAAAGTGATGACCCTCATAGTGCTGTGACACGTTTGTTATTATTGGTATTCAAGAAACCGATAATTTGGTGCCAATTCTGTGAGTCACTTATTTTAAGCTGAAATTTTGCATAGAGACTCCATACCAGATGCTGTCTTCAGTCCTTTTGGATAGATATGGGGTTTCGGTTACGTGTTGTATATGTAAATAGTGCGTGTGCCTAGGTAGTTAGGTAAATAGGTCAAGCAAAAACCTTTGTAGGTACCCCTTTTTATAAAAATTACGCGGGCGTAGGAGTCTGTAATTTGGCATAGTTACTGTTTATATAGAGGAGTACAGAAAGCTAATATTTATCTAAAATTATATACTTGAATTAATTTAAATCAATCAATTTAAATTAATTCAAGTATATAATTTTTACCGACAAACTGAAAAACCTTTTAAAAGAACTAAGTTATAAAGGAAAATGAGGTAAACGACTAAAAATCCTTTGGAGTCTGGTTAAAACCTGAACCAGAATCTAGATTCTCAACAGCTGTCAAACTTGTAGAGTCGGGCTTGATGCTATAATTCATATTATACAGAATATACCTAAAACATAAAATGTTGCACAGGTAAATAATGTTGTATAAATAAAGATCTTTAAGTAAATACATGCCAATGTCATCAATACGCAGAAAACCAAGAATAAGTTAGTATTCCAGTAAGTGTCCCACCGCAAGCATTATCGATTTATGGGCCAAACGACCAAATTATACTAATGTCAAGTAAATGTCGCACTTCTGTGTGCCCATGAGTAATCGTTTTCTTAATTTTATGGGACAGAGATTTATTTGTTTTTGGTATGCTTACCATTTTTTTACGTTTTTTGGAATCTCGGGTCTTTTGGCAATGTGATTAATTGAACGAGTTCGAAATTCTTTACATTTTAGGACATTTTTTAAGCCAAGTTCGAAACTTCCGGGTTGCGGGAATGTTCTAAGGAGAACCTATAATAGCGGCCTTGAAATGTAAGGGCAACTGAGCTGGCTAGGATTTTAGTCAGTAGCAGTCTGAGGCTCCTATCCATTCCAGCCAAACATCAGGATATTTATGATTTTCCACCGAAATTAGAAATAAGTCAAGTCTGAAGCGCGTTCGAAATGCAATGAATGGCATCAGAAATGGTTTATTTTGTAAACATTTATGTAGGTATACAGTCAAGATGATAATTTTGTTAAAAAGTTTAAAATAGGTTCGCGTTTGACCACCATCTCACCTGATGGTAAGTGATGATGTGGTCGAAGATGGAGCACGCTTACCTAAAAGTAACCTATTCACTCTTGACTTAAAGACTCCTAGGTTATAGCTATCGGGAAACACAGACTCCGGCAGGGAATTCCACTCCTTAGCCGTACGCATAATGAAGGTATTCCCAAAACGTTTTGTGCGTATGGGTGGGATGTCCACCATGTAACGATGGCGCTTCGCCGTTTGTCTCGTAGTCCGATGATGGAACGGGCTTGGTGGAATTAGATTGTGTAATTCCATCGCACACTCCCCGAAATGTAACTGATAGAAAACCGATAGACTTGCAACTCGTCGTGGATGTTCAAGGCTCTGGAGCTTTGACTCGACCAGTGCATCGTTGCCAATGAGTCTCTTGGCCCGCTTCTCGATAGACTCAAGCGCGTCCAGTTGGTATTTAGCAGATCCATCCCAAAGATGAGAGCAGTACTCCATACACGACCGAACCTGGGCTTGATAGAGATTGAGTAACTGTTCGGGTGTGAAGTACCGTCTCACCTTTGCTAGTATTCCCATCTTTTTTGATGCTAGTTGAGCCTTAGCCTCGATAAACGGGCCAAAATTGAGGGTAGAAGAAGTTAGTGTTACCCCCAGAAGCTTGATACGGTCGGTTATCGGCACGGTTACACCTCGGAAAGTAGGAGCCGGTTCGAATTGGCTCCATTTTGCAGAGAATAGACACGACTTGACCAGGTTGGTCAATTGTATTTAAAAACAGATAAAAAATTAAAAAGAAAATCTCTACGTATTAAATAGCGGCAGCATTTTTGTGGTGGATGTAGTGAGGCCATATATACCTAGGTATCTCGTGGCTAAATAGTAACAGCCGGTCGAAAGTCGGTTCGTGGATGGGTAATCTACTAAAAGGATCTTTCGTGCCTCATAATGCACGTTATGCCGTTAGTCGGCTGTCATATGTAAATCTTTGACAGTCGTTACCGGTCGTCAGAAGTCAGAAAATCTAACACCAGTCTAGCCGAGGGGTATCGTGTTACCCAGTTACTGGGTTGTGTAGGTCAGATAGGCAGTAGCTCCATGTAAAATACTAGTACTCAGCTGCATCCAGTTAGACTGGAAGCTTACCCGAAAATGGTCGGTAAAAAGGCTAAGCATGCAGATGATGTAGATGACACAGGTACAGAGGACCGATAAAAGTAGATAAAAGCAGATTTGTATTTTACACCAAGTTCATTGCTTTTCTCTTTTCATAACATTTTAATATAGGTTCGCGTTTGACCACCATCTCACCTGATGGTAAGTGATGATGTGGTAGAAGATGGAGCACGCTTAAGCTTTGGTTTCCTAGGATAGCGGTGCCGTCAAATAGCGGCCGTAATACAGCGGTGAATGACGTCACTAGAACGTTGTCTATGTAAACAAAATGGCGCGGTTTCCTAGAGAGCGGTAACTGACACCGTAACGTCAAAAAGCGGTGCCGCCATTTGCATGACGGCCGTCTTGTCGGTGTCAGATGGTTTCGTGAACGTTTCCAAAGAGAATGTAATACACTAGATAGCGATGAAGCATACAGTGTGATAAAACGGCCGTGGAACTTTCCACATGTCGTCACCGTAAAGACGGCCGTCTTTTTAATATTACGGCCGCTATATGACGGTACCGCTTTCCTAGGAAAACAAAGCTTTACCTAAAAGTAACCTATTCACTCTTGACTTAAAGACTCCTTGGTAATAGCTATCGGGAAACACAGACTCCGGCAGGGAATTCCACTCCTTAGCTGTACGCACAATGAAGGTATTCCCAAAACTTCACCGCGTTTAGACTGTCCTCATGAGAACCAAAACAAATTGCATAATTCAACAGTTTATCAAAGTTCACACGCGCGATTTGAATAATAATACATATACCTATATGTATTATTACTTCACACACCGTCCGGATAAGCAGAAATATTTAATCAAGTTCTCATCTTTGAATAGTTGGCTCGCTTGTCGCACCGGTAATGCATACGTGCCTTACCTACAAGAAAAGTAGTGTTATATATTTTCACCTTTTCCCACGACATTATTCATTCATTATGTTATAACTTACAATACGACTTTCTCGATACACTTTACATATTATTATTATAATGATATGTCTCTGCGAACAATACAGCTCCATTTTTTGTGGACTGAAACTACATTTATGTCTAGATCATGTTGGTAAGTAAGTAAGCTACTGGTACCTATTACCAACTTTCTAATAAAACTTTGGTTTCTGATGCCTTCAGACTTATAAGGTAACATTTCGGACATTCTTGCATTTTGAGACGGGTCGGGTGTCGGAAGTTAGAGGAACTTTTTTACCCACATTTTACAATAAACGGTTACATATTGTGATGGTACAGTAATGAGAACAAAATACATGAAAGGGATTGACAAACGCTGGCGAAATGTAACGAGTTTATTTTTGGCAAGCAAACATTCGCATTTGGGCTATTGAAACATTCTCATTTCACTTCCGATTTAAAATCGAATCCTACTAATATTACACCTAAATGTGAAAGTTTATATATTCGTACGTCTGTGTTTCATAGGCTACTTCTGATCCCGAAGTTCCCACGTGAATAAAGTCACAGGCAACAGCTAGTCATCTATAAAGTTATACGACAAAATAAGTACGTTGAACGTTATAAGGGTGCAGTCCTCATTTACATAGTTCCTGTTTTCCCTGTTAAATAAAACTGCAAAGTTATGTTCCGCTGAAGGAGTCGGTCACGCGATGGCCAATTAGCTAAGTAGTTCCTTTCTTGCAAGCTCGGTAGTAAATACCATCAATTACGACACGAAATTAGGTTGGTTATCTTGCGATCAGCCAAGCCTTTGTCATAGATACCTGTAGAAAATTCTTTAACTTGTTTATAAGTGTGCTGTTGTGTGTGTTGCTGTCTTAATTTCAATATCTAAAACTATATAGGCTTTGAAGTCGCTCAGGAAAGTCTGTAATAATATGACCCAGCCTGACTCTTTGCTGCCCTCCACCAACGATCCCGCTATGCCGAGGCACGTACTCCACAGGGAGTGCCCTTAGCGTGCGGTTGTTTAAATGTTTTAATATTAGTATGTAAGCCCTGGCTGAGGGCCTTTAAATTTAGAGGTCACCACAGGATTGTCCGGTTAAGTAGTAACCAGCCTTAGTGTGCTGAAGTACGAGTAGCCCTAACCAAAAAAATAATCAGGAAAGTCTGTGTTATTTTTTTTTGGGGTCGGAGAGTTTTTCCACGATAAGGCCCCTGTGACTGGGTGGCTTTTGACCTTCATCATCATCACCTGCTCAGCCTTTTTCCATTTATATATGGGTCGGCTTCCAGGCTAATCGGATCCAGCTCAGTCTTTGTTTTTACATGGAGCGAATGCCTATGTAACTTCCACAACTCAGTAACTATTTTTTGATAGTGCCACTCGTAGTTCAGCACACTAAGGCTGGTTACTTCTTAACCGAATGATCCTGTGGTGACCTCTAAATTTAAAGGTCCCCAGCCAGGGCTTATATACTAATATTTACATTTAAACAACCGCACGCTAAGGGCACTCCCTGTGGAGTACGGGCCTCGGTATAGCGGGGTCGTTGGTGGAGGGCAGCAAAGGGTCAGGCTGGGACATATTATTAATGGGGTTGTTTATTGGTACTGGCTCAGCATCGCGGGCTGGCTCGTTTGGCAAAGGTCGGGGAGGATTAACGTTACAAGTACGCGGACGTCGCGATGGGCCTCGTCGGCGAGGCTGGAATACGGAACGCGTTTTGTTTCTGTGTATTTTTAGTGTGCTAGTTTCCCTACTGCTCTCTTGTCGGATTGTGGTGGGATCGTCGGGTTCGTCTAGGACGAGACGTGGACGACGAATCCGGGAAATGTTTGAGGCTGTGTATCGGGCGGCCGATAAAATCAAGGGGTTTGTGTGGTTTTTAGCAGAGGCGATGTAACGCACTGAGTGGCGTTTCAACACTTGCTTTATGGTCGGGATTTTGAGGTCTACGTGGAGATCCTCGTTCCTCAAGTATCGGTTAATCGGTTCTGAATGACTTGCATCCTATGGAACTGAGCCGGACTGGAACTCAGTAACTGGCGATAACTTGGCAAGACTGGTGACACATTTTCTGGCTACTGAATACCAGTAACAACTGTCAAAACGTACAGATGACAGCCGCGACGAACGGTTTAATGCACGGAAGAATCCCGATATGTTATGGTGGTGACCCATCAATATATTGACCTCGGCAAGCGTTGCTTAACCTTAAGAATCGACTCGTGCCGCTGTTATTATTTGGTCACGAGCTCCTACTTTTGATCTTAATTGCTGCATATACTTTTGCTGAAGATCTTGTCTGTATGCCTGGAGTACTGTAAGATGAGTGTATGACTGTTAGATGTGATGTTTCTTATAATTTAATATGTTTTCAAATAATGTAATTCGCCTTCGACTGTGTTATTTTGAAGTGATAAAAATAAATAAAAAATCAACGTGTAACGGCAACCCCATATCTATCCAAAAGGACTGAAGACAACATCTGGTATGGAGTGTCTATGCAAAGTTTCAGCTCAAAATAAGTGACTCACAGAATTGACCCCAAATTATCGGTTTCATAATTATGTTTCTTAAATACCAATAATAACAAACGTGTCACATCACTATGAGGGTCATCACTTTCCACGTCACTTGCCAATAAAACGATAATTTTCTTCGTTCTTCTTAATTTGAAAAATTCGGTCTGGTATCAATGTATTGAAATTTCTAATAAGCTCCACACATGTAGACATAGGATTACAAAAGCCTTCCTATATCGTTTGTTATCAACTTATCATCCAAAGAAGCCCTGCACTCGGTATGTATATACCCTTTAAATTACACGTTGTATATGAGGCCTAAGATGAAGAACTCGGAAGTGTTAAAGTTAAGCATAACAGCAAAACTCTATTAGACTCAAACTATTGTATTTTAGACCTACATGGGCACTTATAAAACGTTAGAAGTTAGTGTGCCGCGTGCTATGGAGAAGGACCGGCAAGAAACTCCATGGTAAGCAACATGGAAACCTTCAGTAATGAACTTAACGACGAAGAAGAGAAATATAATTAGATGTATAAAAATTGGCCAAGTGCGAGTTAGACTCGCCCATGAAGGGTTTCGCAGTAACTACGCCATATAAATTTGTTTTTCATAGTGTTTGTATGAATTACAAAGTTATATTTGCGGTTTTAGAAAATATGCTGTGCCTCAAAACTGCTGACCCGATCTCGTTCAAACTAATTTTGGTTGAAAGTTTACATTATGATCTACAGCATATTTTTTTTTTTAATTTTTCTCTCCATTATTATAGAAGTTAGAGGGGGGGACACATTTTACCACTTTGGAAGCGTATATCTTTTAAACGATTAACTTTATGAAAAAGTAGTTTTAGAAACCTCAATGTCATTTTTAAAGACCTGTCTATAGATACCACACACGTATCGGTTTCATGAAAAAAATTTTGCTTTAGTTTCAGTTCCATGTATGGGGAGATAGATAGACCCCTTTTATTTTAAAATATATTTTTTTTTCTTAAAATCGGAAAGTGGTTTACAGAATACATCTACCTACCAAGTTTCACATTATATAGTCCTAATAGTTTCGGAATAAAATGGCTGTGACATACGGACGGACGTACAGACACAGACAGACAGACATGACGCAACTATAAGTATAATAATATAATAAACTAGTTATAAAAATGTTCACATTAGTGTTTTCTACCAGAATGTACGTGGCCTAAAAACGAAGCTATCTATATGGCGTCACAACCTAGCCTTACTAGAAAATAGCCTGGTTGCTGTTACTGAAACATTTCTTGATTCTTCTGTAACAAATTCAGAACTGGAAATCGATGACTGGAGTATTCTGCGTCGTGACAGAAGTACGCCTTGCGGAGGAGTTTTACTGGCAGCACGAACTCCGATCGTATTACGCAGGAGAATTGAATATGAAACTGACTTTGGCGAAGATCTGTGGGCATCATTCACGTGGAATGCTCGCCCATATCTTGTTTGTGTTGTGTATATAAAACCTAGCGCTAGTGATGAGGAGTATATGCGTTGGTTCTGCAAAACTGAAAGTTTCGTGAACAATTTTAAAGGCTTGGTCATTATAATGGGTGACCTTAATTTAAAAAGTGCTTCAACGAATGTCACGAACTACTACTGTTATTTTTTGTCATTCTGTTCACTAGTAGATAAAAATGTTATATTGAATCTTCATGGTGGAATGTTGGATGTAGTATTAGTTCGGGATGGCTTTCATGAGGTATGTGTCTCCAGTACGGATAGCATTGTACAACCTGACGCCTATCATCCACCGCTGGAAATAGAGGTAAGTATCGAATCAGTTCACTGTTCAGATGTAATAGATCCAAGTAATATTAATCCTATGAGAGATTGGAATTTTAACAAGTGTGACTATGAGCAGCTCTATTTCTTAATATCAGAGATCTCTTGGGACCCTGTATTTCAAGCCAGTAACATCACGGATGCCGTAAATATCTTTTACACAACTATTTACGAAATTTTTGATAGCTGTATGCCTAAAAAGCATCGCGCTAAGTCCACCACTAAACGTTACCCTGTATGGTTCACACCTGATATCATTAATGACATCAAACGTAAACTCGCCCTACATAAAATCTGGAAGCGCTCTAAAAATCACGATGATTATAAAACCTACTCTCTCATAAGACATTCTTTAAAACATAGGGTTGCTCAAGCTTACCATTCCTATATTAGACACGTAGAAAATAATATTAAAATCAATCCCCGTGAATTCTGGCGGCATATCCGTAGCTTACGGTCTAAGGGTGGGTTTGAACCTCAGGTAAACTACCGCGGCCATTGTTATACAGGTGCAGCAGCGGCTGACGCATTTGCCAATTTTTTTTTCAAGTGTTTTTCTGACAGATATACCACAGTTAAATGCCGCAAACTCAAATAGTTGCGATGTTAGTCATAACAACAATTACATAAATATTTTCCAATTTACTACCGAGGATGTCCTATACGGAATAAACAAATTAAAAACCAGTAGTTCTGTAGGCCCAGACAGCATACCAGCCCAGCTTCTCAAGTATTTGAAACACTCATTCGCTCCACCTTTGTGTCACATATTTAATATGTCCCTAAAAACCGGATTATACCCCCTTCAATGGAAAATCTCACGTGTAACTCCTATACCTAAAACTTCTAATAAATTATCTGTAGATAAATACCGACCTATTGCAATATTATCTTCACCCGCAAAAATATTTGAGAATATTCTTCATAAGTTAATTTACGCTCAAGTAGAAAAATACCTAAGTAATGCTCAGCATGGTTTTAGATGCAAGAGATCCGTAGACACTAACTTACTGATATTATCTGAATTTATATCTGTACAACTTGATGCGAGGAAGCAAGTAGACGTGCTATATTTTGATTTCCGGAAGGCTTTTGATCGAGTCAACAATGATATTCTTCTTTCAAAACTTAGCGCTATAGGTTTTTGCCCTAGCCTTCTCCGACTGCTAGCTGATTACCTTCGTGATCGAAAGCAATACGTGAGGCTAGGAATTTACGAATCTAGTGCTTATCATACTCGTTCTGGCGTAAGTCAGGGCTCAATTCTTGGTCCTTTATTATTCCTTCTGATGATTAATGACCTACCTTCTGTTCTCAAACATACGAAATGTCTTCTGTACGCAGACGACTTAAAACTTTACGCTAGTGTCAGCACAGCATCAGATTGCGAAGCTATTCAGAAAGACATAGATGCAATTTATGCTTGGGGAGTAGCTAATAAGATGGAATTCAATTTTTCGAAATGTTATGTCATGACTTTTGGTCGAATGCGGCATCCAATCTTCTATGAATATAAAATTGATGGCACTATTATTACTAGATCGACCACTGTAAAAGACTTGGGTATCGTATTTGACCAAAAGTTGACATTCCATGACCACATTTCCACCGTTGCTAAGGAATCATTCAAAAGACTCGGGTTTGTTCTCAGAAACGCACGGGATTTTCGTAATATGCATGTTGTGCAACTCCTATACAATACATATGTCAGAAGTAAGTTGGAGGCTAGCTCTTGCGTCTGGAACCCACATGAGGCTTCTTATGCTCTTCTACTTGAAAAGGTCCAAAAAGCATTTTTAAGATTTCTGTATAAATTCCGTTTTGGTTACTATCCGTACTTATATCCCACCAATTTTCTCATAGGATGTTTAGGATATAATATGTTACAAACTAGAAGAGCCTATGACCAGCTAAGTATTATGCTTAAAATATGCAAGGGAATAACAGATGCTCCCGATCTCCACAATGAGCTGATTCGCCTTTACGTTCCAAACAACTATCTCCGTAGCCGAAAACACCGCTTACTAGCCGTACCTACGAGCCGTACTGTCGCCCGCGCTTCATCTCCGGTTCCCCGTGTCCTGACTGCTCTTAACAACCTCATGGAAGCTAACCCAGACTGTGATATACTTGCAGATGATTTTAATATAGTATTGTCTGTTTGCCTTAAAATATGCGAAAGCCTAAAGGCCTAAAGTTTAATTATTAAGTACTATACTTTTTTTTTTTTTTTTTTTAATTTTAATTTAGTTGTTGTTTTGTATGTTTAAGTCGAGTTTTGCTTATGTATATTTTATTCTAATTGTAATTTCTGTTTTTATTTCTCATTTTATTTTTGTTCTTGCATTGTGTTTTTTGTATTATGTTATTGTAATTGGTTTTTTGTAAGCCGTTATAACATAAATAAATAATAAATAAATAATAAATAATAAGGGTTCCGTTTTTTGCCGAATGGCAAAAAACGGACAGAGTATCATATTCGCAAATAGCGCAACTTTCTCACAACTCAAGCATCTTTACGGTTTTTTTTTTGTAAAGAATGGGAAATAACTTAACGGCACTGGAGTCATATTCTTCCGTCAGGGAGGTCCGCTCCGGATGAGCGCTAAACTATCTAATTAGTTACGTCATGTCTCGGAGTGCCTGTCGCTTTGTCACTTCCCTGTTAATGTTACATTTGTATGAAGTTATAGACTTGTGAAGATATTGACGATTATATCGTTTGTTTGAAGTTTTTTATTACTTAAGTGACTTTATGTCTTCCAAAAGTCTTGTATTTTTAATATAGGTATCAATTATACAAATAAAATAAAAAATGGAAATCAATTTCTCCGTCAATTGTGGAGCAATTTTTAAAATTCTGAGGTGGTCCCATTTCACCAAGTTAAAATCTGATGATGGGATCCCAGAGAAATCGAGGGAATCCCTCAATGTTTATAGGCACATACATTGTTTTTATTTATGTAGATACTTTATAACGCTGTTCAGATATTTACACCCAGTAATCATTATCCCAACTTGATGAGCTGATGATGGAAGGTATAAGTCGGGCTCTAATTATGTAAACCCAGGAAAATCAAGGGAAACCTTTGACGTTAAGGGCACTTATAATCTTCTTCTTTGCGTGTCGATGGCAAAAATATTTATGGCACACTTCTAACTGGTACTTATAATGTTTTGCATATACTTTCTAAAGCAATTCCGATATTTGTGACTGATAGTCATCGTTTCATGGTGCTGAGCTGATAATGGAACTAATAAAAACTGAAGGTTTCTAAAAGAGTTATCTCAAAAGTATTGATCCGATTTAGATAGGGTCTTCACCAATGACGTACCTAGTTTATTATACACTAACTGCTGCGCGCAACTTCGTTCGAGTGGGAGGATTTCCCGCGTAAATGAAAAATGTGTAATACCAGGATGTCAACTATCTACTTACTAAATTTCAATAAAATCCAACCAGTAGGTCCGGAGATTAGCGTGTACAAACAGACAGACATTTTTTTATTGTTTTCCGTGTTACCGTTTCTTAACCCACCTCAATTATTATTTTTGTATAAAATTTAAATGTACAGACACACTTTTTTACTGTTTTTTTTTATTATATGTATAGATATATAGATAATAGATGTGTAGATATATAAGTAGGTATACTGGTATATAGATATACAACGTGTAACGGAAACCCCATATCTATCCAAAAGGGCTGAAGACAACATCTAGTATGGAGTCTCTATGCACAGTTTCAGCACAAAATAACTGACTCAAAGAATTGATACCAAATTATTGGTTTCATATATTTTTGATATATTTCTTGAATACCAATTATAACAAACGTGTCACAACACTACGAGGGTCAATAACTTTCCACGTCACTTGCCAATAACACGATAATTATTTTCGTTCTTCTTAATTTGAAAAATTCGGTCTCTGGTATCAGTGTATTGGAATTTGAAATAAGTTCTACACACGTAGACTTAGGATTACAAAATTTTATTGGTCTGAGACAAAACCCTTGCCATATCGTTTGTTATCATCCAAGGAAGCCATGCACTTGGTATGTATAGCCTTTAAATTACACGTTGTATATACCATATAATAGATATATAGGTTTTCACTGTTGAAATTCTGATGTGGGTTTTCAGAGGTAGGCAATGGAACTCTTCAAGAACTAAAAGCATAAAAACCGTGATTGCTGAGATCGGTAGTTTGTTTTTTCTTTCTGGATTGGTGTATCATTACCACTGCTTTTCACCAGCTCGCACTAGGCCCACTGGATTACTATGGATTGGTTGGATGATGGTTTACTGCCCTCTCTTATAGAGAGGAGGCTTATGTCTGGGAACGTAACAGGCTGAATTATTAAACTTTATAAACCAGTCATGACTCAACTTTACCTGAGAACGCAAATTTATCCTCATTTTACTAAACAGCCAGCGTAAAGATCCAGATAGTGAACCGCAAGCGCAGTTATACGGTAAACCGTCCCAGAATCGGAATGACTCGAAATAAATCGGCTGTCACGAACATTACCGATTAGAATTTCACACACACACAAGCTCACACACTTGGATAGTTCTCATCATACAAGTGAGTCATCGTGTGAATGGTAACTTTTCCTCAAAACGCGACGTGGAGTAATTTGCCAGTTCCAGTCAACTCGGTGTCTGTGGTACAAGTTACAGGAATCAAAGGAAAATGGTGTCCACAGATCAGTTTAAATCTATGTTTAATACGACGTAAAAGAGGCTGTATACCCTTTGGTGACAAATGACGAAAGAAGTCACATAGCTCAGCCTTTTTTTGTGGTGGGAAAATCATCAAATGATTCCTGTCAAGATGAAGGAGGAAGTATCAGACTTCTACTGACTGAAAACCCACCTTATTCCTTAAGTTGCTTTGGTGATCCGGGTCCGCGGTATCTCGTTGTAACATTCCCGCAACCCCAGACATTGCTCCGCCTAGATCTTGTATTTTGACGCTCTGATCGCGTTTGCAACACTTATCGCAACCATGCGCAATTCATCGCTCAGCGAGGAAAATGGTAAAAAACTTTTCAAGCAAAAATTAGCTCTACGCCATTCTTAGATAGACGTTTTATAACTGCCCAGGGAGACTCATATTAATGGAATATTTAAGAGTCATTAGGCTAAAGTGACGGATTTGTGAGCGAAAGGTCGCGAGTTCGAATCCCACCAATTGCACTATTGCCATGCACCTACTCCAAACACAAACGTATTTAGCTTAGTTGGATTTAATTGGGTTAACAATAACAAGATTGCTAGTAATGTGAATCCCGCCAAAATTACCATTTTTCTTTAAATAATATAAAAATAATTGAATGTTTAGAACACATGAACTTTTTACGGTTATTCCTGAGATTATAAAGATGACTTTCGGACTTGGGAGTTTCGGATTATTTTTAGGCTATTTAAGATTCTATGGTAACCCCATGTCCGAAGAGAGAAAAAGAAACGCAGTATAAGGAGATAAATGAATAGATGTCTTTAAATGCCGGCACAAATAGTTATAACTTTTTTTATTCGAAAAGAACTACCGTAAGATGGGGTTATTTAGAACTCACGAGGCTATTTGAAATTTACGAAAAAAAAGTTTTGATCGTGTGGATATTTATATCTGAGAACAGTAGGAATTATATTTTACCATTTGGCAATACAGTGACAACTAATGTCATTGTCACAAAGGAATTATGACAGATAACGGCTTTCTAAGTGGTTCAAATCGTAATTTTAAAAAGTGTTGTATTTTTGGTATATTTCGTGCCTGGATAACTTTCGTCTGATACACAAAATCTAGACAGGTATGTAAGAAATTGAATAAACTAAGTAATAGTGTGTTTTATGCGCTTTTCAGTGTTTCTATTTGCTAGTTTCTACCTTTTTCGAGCTGGCATATATTTAGATTTTTCTAAATGGGGCTATTTGGTTTCTGTTTTGGGGTTAATTGGAACGAAATTTCAAATAGCCCCTTTAAAGCATGTTATACATTACCAAGGAATTTAATCATAGTTCCAAATAATCCCAATTGCGCATTTTGAGCATGTTAAGGGCAAGATATTTCTCCGCATACTCACAAAATAATTTACCTAAACTGCACTGTATAAAATTAAAGAACATTTCCTGCATGGTTGATTGTCGCACCTGAATGATCAATAGTTATTCTTTAGATTCCTCTTCTTTTCGTTATAAGTACTTATATTTATTTACGAATTTATTTAATGGAAAAATGCGCCGTAATTACAAAGGATTTTTTTATTTTTATTTATAAAGGTTATTTATTTGCTACAGATATCAACTTTAAAACAAACAAAAACAACGAAAAGTCGTTGGTTCGACTCTGCGTGCAAGAACAAAAACTGGCCGAAAATTGATAATTGGTGAAAATTTATCTTCACATTTTTCCGAATTCATATTACAAACTTGTCAGGAGCTTAATATTATATTCGTTTGCTTACCTCCTAAAACCACTCATTTATTCCAGCCGTTAGATGTTGCATTTTACGCGCCTTTAAAAAAATATTGTCGCGATGTATTGACACACTAGAAGAGGACTGAAGGACTTAAAAAATAAAACTTTAGTAAAAAGTTAATTTTCTATGTTTTTTTTTTTTTTTTTTTATTGAAAATAGGTTCGCGTTTGACCACTATCTCACCTGATGGTAAGTGATGATGTGATCGAAGATGGAGCACGCTTACCTAAAAGTAACCTATTCACTCTGGACTTAAAGACTCCTAGGTTATAGCTATCGGGAAACACAGACTCCGGCAGGGAATTCCACTCCTTAGCCGTACGCACAATGAAGGTATTCCCAAAACGTTTTGTGCGTATGGGTGGGATGTCCACCATGTAACGATGGCGCTTCGCCGTTTGTCTCGTAGTTCGATGATGGAATGGGCTTGGCGGAATTAGATTGTGTAATTCCATCGCACACTCCCCGAAATGTAACCGATAGAAAACCGATAGACTTGCAACTCGCCGTCGGTGTTCAAGGCTCTGGAGCTTTGACTCGACCAGTGCATCGTTGCCAATGAGTCTCTTGGCCCGCTTCTCAATAGACTCAAGCGCGTCCAGTTGGTATTTCGCAAATCCATCCCAAAGATGAGAGCAGTATTCCATACACGACCGAACCTGGGCTTGATACAATTTGAGCAGCTGTTCCGGTGTGAAGTACCGTCTCACCTTGGCTAGGATTCCCAACTTTTTTGATGCTAACTGAGCCTTAGCCTCGATATACGGGCCAAAATTGAGTGTGGACGTTAAAGTCACCCCAAGAAGCTCAATATGATCGGTTATCGGCACGGTTACACCACGGAAAGTAGGAGCTGGTTCGAATTGGCTCCTTTTTGCGGAGAAGAGACACGCCTGGGTCTTAGCTGCATTAAACTTGACCAGGTTGGCATCGCCCCATTCGGAGACAGCCTTCAAGGTCAAGTTCAAGCGCCCAACCATGTCCTCACGTAGAGACTGGATCTGTGACCCACCAGCTCGCGCGCTGGACACATATCTCTCAGAAACTGTGCTGTCGTCTGCATACCGAAAGGTACCGGGCATTAGCAGATCGTTAATGTGCAGCAAGAATAAAGTTGCTGAGAGAACAGACCCCTGAGGGACCCCGGCATTAATTGCCAATTGGCCAGACGAGCAGCCATCAATGACTACTCGAATGGACCGATCCCTCAGGAAGTCTTCAATCCAAACGCAAAGTTGAGTGGGTAAACCGAAAGAAGGAAGCTTAGCAATAAGGCTATCATGCCAGACCCTGTCAAAAGCCTTGGAGATGTCAAGGGAAACAGCAAGTGCTTCCCCTTGCCTCTCCAAGGCCTCACTCCAGATATGAATGGCATACGCTAGAAGATCCCCAGTTGACCGGTTTTTGCGAAAGCCGTATTGCCGATCACTGAGGATGTCGTTGGCTTCTAGGTATGCCAGGAGCTTACTATTAAGTACACGCTCCATACTCTTACAGAGTATGGACGTGACCGAAATAGGCCTGTAGTTGGCCGGGTCAGCACGACTGCCCTTTTTAGGTACAGGCTGTACGTTAGCCAGCTTCCATGCCTTCGGCACCTTTCCAGTCTCCAGCGAAAGGCGAAACAGGCGTGTCAAGATTGGAGACAACTCAGGTGCACAAGTTCTAAGAACAATTGCTGGTATCCCGTCGGGGCCACTAGCTTTGTTCACGTCAAGATTACGCAGCACTCTACGGACGTCCTTCTGATGGATGTGAATGTCCGACATACACGTCTCGCATCCAATAGGAGCATCAGGAGGGTGAGCGCCACTACTATCCAGACGCGAAGACTCCGCGAAGAGAGCGGCAAACAAGTTTGCTTTTTCCTCAGCGGAGTGAGCCAGAGACCCGTCAGGTTTGAGCAGTGGTGGTAGTGAGGGGCGACAGAAGTTCGATTCGACCGACTTTGCCAGGGACCAAAACGCTTTGCTTCCAGCAGGGTATGAAGCGAGTTTGTTCCCAATTCGGCTAACGTGGTCAAACCGAGCCCTCCGCAAAAACTTCTTGCTGGACTTGGCAGCCCTGTTAAAGGCTCTCTTCTTCTGATCCACGTCATTTGCTTTGCAGTTTCGAGCATCGACCCATGCTAGGTACGCCGCGTGTTTAAGCGCTTCAGCGCGATCACATTCGGCGCCAAACCATGGTCGAGCTTTGCCGGACATTGTTAGGTCAGAGAACGGAATGTAGTACTCCATCCCCTGTCGCAAAACATCTGCCACGGCGTCTGCGCACGACGATGGATCATTTGAAGAAAAGCAAGTAGGCTGCCAAGGATAGCATGCAAAGAAAGATCGCATGCCATCCCAATCCGCTGACTTGTACCGCCAAACCCGCCGAGTGCCTTTAGGGCTGAGATCGGGCGGAGAGTAGACGGATACAGACTTCACCAGACAGTGGTCGGAACTACCTAATGGTGAAGATATCGTTACCGAGTAGCGGTCTGGATCTGTAGTCAGCAGAAGGTCCAAGCAATTGGCTGTGTGCGACTCAACATCCGGCACCCTCGTTGCTCCCTGGACCAGCTGAGTGAGATTTAATGCAAGTGCAAGATTGTGCATTTCTCGCCCAGCATGGTCCGTGCACTGGTATGGGAAGAGCCACTCCTGGTGATGGGCATTAAAGTCCCCCAGTAACACGAGCTGAGCTGAAGGGTACCGCTGCTGGGCCGCATCTGCCGCCTCACTGATGTACTGTGTGAGCCTGGTTGTCTCATGATCTCCGCTGTGCGAGCGGTAGACACAGGCATAAATAATTTTGTCTATGCCCGTGTCCACCAGAACCCAAAGCGTAGAGAACCTGGAGTCCTCAAGGTTCCGGAGACGACGATAGCAGATGTCATCGCGGGCGTACATACATACACCCGCACGTGGTTTAAAGTTGTGCTCCAAGGTAAATCCTGGGTATAAAAGATACGACACGTCTGACGGACATCTGATCTGCGTCTCCGAAAGAAACAGCAGAGCAGGTTTATCAGTCTCGAGGTGGTGGTGGACTGCGACGAGATTTGAGTGCAGACCTCGGATGTTACTGAGGTGCACTTTGAGAGAGAGGGAGTGCAGCCGCTGTTTAACTCTGCTCTGTTTTTTCCGTTTCATAATTTTTTTTTTTTTTTGAGAGTGAAGAGGAGAGGAGAAGGAAGTGAAGTGAGGCTCCACGCTGTTAACCCTCAGACCCGCACTAGACGGATGGTATCGATTGGGGGACTAGTCTGGAGACTGCGGGGACGCCCGAGCCCCCCCGGGAATGTCCATCGGGCCCTCTCATCTGGTCGCCAACCAGCACGATGGTGCATTCCGGGATTTTTCGACAGTTGGCGGGGCAGCCTTTCATGCGTGGCTGGCACACTACTTGGGCCCCCAACTACCTGCGGTCGGCCAGCGGTGCACCGTGCCTCGGATCCCGCTACCCTCCGCGACTAGTCTCCCGATACGTCCGCACCAGTGCGAGCCAGATTGGTCTTTCAGCAGTGAACTACTTCGACCCAACTCCTTGAAAGGCTACACAGGGCATCATACCGGAACACAGCTAGGCCGTTTGGCGGTACGTCTTTGCCCTGTGGGTGGTCACAAGCCTGCGGTTTTAACCTACCACCAGTTTAATGTCACCTGATTAGCACCACCCGGGGACCACGTGTAGGGATTCTCAAAGGGTTCAGAATCCAACAATATAATTGCCGGGTTTAACAAATGCGGCTTATATCCTGTTAATTCTGAGCGAGCAAAATCTCGATTGCCACACACAAATTTTATTTCAGAGGAACTAATTGAAGACAAATAAAATTGCGAAATCGGTTCAGCCGTTCTCGAGTTTTGCGCTTAGCAACACATTTAGCGGTTCAAATTTATTTACATAGATAGATCATGCTTACCCTTAAATATTCCAAATATAGCTTCACTTTCATTAAGAATACCTTTGATATATTAACATTACATTCCAAATAACCCTAAAGAAGCACTAGATCTCTTAGTGAATAAATGTTCAGTTGTAATTTTTGGCTTGTCTCTAGCATATAGAGAGTGAAATTAAGGTGAAATGAAGGCTACTTCTCACCCTATAACTTTTCCAAATACAGCTTACTGACTTTTATTTGACACAGCTAAAAAAATTAAGAAAAACCAACGCAAAAAAGTGAGATTACAAATAACCCCATTGATACGATATTTGGAATAGCAACGGTAAAGTAATATATCTTCAAATCTATTAACAGAAGTTATACTACGATCGTTACTATTTATAGTTTATTGTGTAATCTACTAAAAAAAAAATATTCCATATCATTTGAGTTATTACAATTTTTATAAACACCTGTTTTACGAAAAAAGTGTTTTAATTAGCCCCATTTTACGGTAGCAATGTGGGTATAAATCCACATTACTAGCAATCTTGTTACCTCCTCCAACTAAGCTAAATATGCTTGTGTCTGGAGTGGGTTTTTTACAGCGACCTGCGTGTACAGTACAATAACGCATTCAGGGTGCTTTTGGGGTTGCCGTGGCGATGTAGCGCGTCTGGGATGTTTACTGAAGCGTGTGTTTGATGGGTTCGCTGCGATCATGCGGTAGCGATGTGCTTCCATGATGACGCGCTTGCGCTCCTCCTCCAATGGAATCATGAATGTGTTTGCAGATCGGTGGGACTCTCCCCTTTTACGAAGGCGGGTAAGTGTTCAGACACACTTACCCAAATAGACTAGTGTACCACTGAGCAAACCACTCAATGGTTCATTAGTTGATTATAATTATAAATTTAATTTAATACTAACATTAGGCTAAGTTTTATTACTCCTAACATAATATGGATTTTTTTATCTGAATTAAAATATTTGAATTTTTTAATTTGAATGGGTGGGGTTCGACACCGCGACCTTTCGCTTACAAGTCCGTCTTGACGCTTCTAAAGCGTCTTTTAATAACTACGTTACAAATAATTATGAAAAGACACTGACTGTCGCTATAAGTCCATCACTTGCACGTCCATAGGCCAGTCGGCGCGGGGCCATGTTGTGATGCGACTCACAAATGGGCGCTACTACGAAACTAAGCTTCCGTACAACATTGTTACCAAGATTATGGCATTGTTTACTATTTGTTTGGCTTATCTTTATCACAAGCCTGTGGTTGCTTAAATGGCGGGCGGTTTCGACAAAGGATCAATAATATACTTATTGCCATATAGACGTGCTTGGCAGATCCATATTTGGTTATTAGCAGTAGATTAGTGTGGGGCAAAGCTTAAAAAAAGAACGGCTTAAT
Source organism: Tholera decimalis (assembly GCA_943138885.2). NCBI lineage: Eukaryota > Metazoa > Arthropoda > Insecta > Lepidoptera > Noctuidae > Tholera > Tholera decimalis. Next base: position 30,765,684 of record OW964569.2, on the reverse strand, counting down.
GAAAAGCTTGGATAAACCATGTCAGGCTTCCGTCACTGACCTTTTAACACTGCCATCACCTATTTAATCCACACAATATTGAGCTAGATGAAATACGGTTAGTTTCACATCATTAGTGATCTCGGCTTGTGAAGCTATGAGTAATTTCAGTGAACTGAAGCGGAGTGCTCTCGAGCGAGTGAGCTAATGCGCTGATCCCGATAGCGACGGTATTGGGGGCCCGTGTCGCCATGTGATCATACTTATTGCTTGGATGATTAGTCTCGTTTGATACGAAGTACATACTACACGTACGTACAACATATTTATCGTAGAGCTCAGATAAGCATTCGTTCTTTACTTATTAATAATTATACTTTGTTCAGGCAACTTGGCCCATACAAATAAAATATCTACTATTTATCCGGTAGGTGGGTGGCAGGTGGCGGCCGAAAATCTGAAGATAATATACAAGCAGAATATACAAGCACCAATCCCCTTCAGATCACGGAGAACTGAAGCTATTGCGGTGGGATGTTTATGAGCAGACAAATTAGTCTACTTTCTATTAGTGAACATGTCAATTAAAACTCATATTTTATGAATTAACGTATCGTATAAAAGCGAATGTTTTTTAACTGTTTAGTTTGCACCGGTCTGAAACGGGTATCTTCTTGTAATTTCAAAGACAGAAACAAGCATTTCGTCTCAAGTCAAATTTTATAGTTTGTCAAGTCATTTTGAAGGGCCTTATATAAACGCACTATCGAGATTCGACAAAAAAGTACGTGTAAACATGTTATTTAATAACCAATTTAAAAGGCTAAGGTTTGCCATACAACATGGTAATACCGCCAGACTTTACAGGAACGTTACCAGCCGACAGCATTGAGGACGATTTTGTGTGTGTGTGTGTTTGGTTGTGTGTTTTTGATTCCGCACCGTGAGTAATAATAATAAGTGTACCTTGGACTCGGGGCTCGACAGAAAATACCAGGCAATTGCTGGATTTTCCGGCCATCTTGCCAGCCTAGCACTGCAAGGCATGAAGGCACAGGCTGGTGATTATAAAACAAATTAGATAATGTTAGAAGTACTAAATAAAAGTCAATACAAAACTAACTATTACAAAATTCGGTTGTGTATGTTGGTGTTGAGTTAAGACACATGTTATAGAAAACTTATATTTCTCGCTGTAAACGAAACGAAAAACGAAAGGTTCACTCGCGCGAAATTATTTGATTAACAGCGAGAAAAATAGCCTATACGACACTCTTTAACTATTTCCATTCCACTGCAAAAATCTCGTCGATCTGTCCATTTTCGCGTGAAAGAAGAACAGACAAACAAACACATTATCGCATGTATTTTGTTAGTATGCATTGAAAACGGTGTCATTTCTATATTTACCAGCCCCGTTAACATAAATCAAGTGTTCCGATGTTCCACCTCTGCTTTACTCACCATTCATCAGATGATGACAGCTACAAATGGGTGATGTGTCACTTTTTATGACCATTCATCATCACAAACCGCCCTTACATAGGTAACTGGTATTTCCGCTCGTTTTTGCAAGAATGTATGACATTTCTGAAATTCCAGCAGCGTGTAAGTAATTAGTAGCTTTCATTTGAGTCGTGAAATGAAACTAGTTCGTTTGTGCATTGCTGAGAAATGCCATTAACAACGAATGATAAATGATCATGATAAAGTCATAATGAGACCTTATAAAATATTTGAATAAAATATTTAGTGATATTTCGCCTAAAAGTCACTAAATATCGGTTTAAAGTACGTTACTCTATCTGTTTGCTAAATTTGCACTTCTAAACCACTTAACCGATTTTGGTGAAAGGTTCTGAGATAGATTTGATCATGTAGGACAAAAAGTTCTTTTTCCGCAAAAATCCTTAGGTATATGTATGTGAGCGACGCTTCGGGCAGAAGCTATTTTTATGCCTCTGTGTGTTTTCCAAACAAATAATCTTACTGACTTAGACTTTTTGCGTGTGCTTAATAAGTGTCAGAATTTATATATTTTATTGAATAAACATTCATGTGTTTTGTATGAAATACCGTGACCAGAAAACACTCCAAAATATGTCAAGTCAATTCTGTACATGAAATATATTTCCAAAATAACTATCAGGGGGTGATTAGGGATCGATACTGACTGACTGCCAAAAATGCAATCAGTAAAATTTTTGTCTGTCTGTCTGTCTGTCTGTCTGTATAACCGTTATAGAAACAAAAACTACTCGACCGATTTTAACAAAACTTGGTACAATTATTTTTCATACTGCTGAGCTGGTTATAGTATACTTTTCATCACGCTACAATCAATAGGAGCAGAGCAGTAAAGGGAAATGTTGGGAAAACGGGAGAAGTTACTCCATTTTTTAAGCTTCCGTCGCGTATGCAACCTTAATGGTTAAAGCTACACAGAAATCATTTCATGACGGAAATGTTCTCCTTAAAATTATATAAAAAATATCCCACGACAGCATATGTCTATCTTTTATGGTTGACTTACAATAACACGTGTAACTCCCGATAGCTTAGCAGTTCGAAGCTTTCTGATTATAATATTTGTCTATTCTTACGTTTATAACACTGTCAGTCACCCCTAATTGAAAAAGTTAACATTATTAACTATTCCATAAAAAATAATCATATAAATCGGTATAGAAACACTAAAGTTATACATGAAATACGCTAATAATAAGCCATCGCACGTGAATACTGAATCATGCTATAAGGATTATTTTTGAGAATCGGTCGCCGCGCTCGACGCGTCTCGTGGCCGAAGGTATAAAATTTCGTTCTATAGGTACTTAAGCCTCATGTGATCGTGATCTAAACAATATTACCAATACATTAACTTACGCTGACGGAGTCGCGTGCACAGCTATTAACAATAATATTGTGCGGTTCCGTATTGCGATATTTTTCAACAGTATTGTAGATTGACATATATATTTCCCTACTAAATTACGAAAGTTAATCTGTCTGTTAAATCAAAATCACTGAACCGTGAGGAAGGACATAGGCTACTTTTTTTTTACGAAAAACGATGGAAACGCGGACGAAGTCGCGGGCAACAGCTATCTATACTAATAATATGAGGCTGAAGAGTTTGTTTGTTTGTTTGAACGCGATAATCTCAGGAACTACTGGTTCGAATTGAAAGGTTATTTTTTAATTAAATAGTCAATTTGTAAAGAAAGGCTATAGGCTATATATCATTACGCTAAGGCCAATTGGAGCAGAGCGCCAATGAATAATGCTTCAAAATCGGGGTTAACTTTAACGTTAGCCCAAAGTAACTATTACACGCGGACGAAGTCGCGGGCAAAAGCTAGTAATGTAATATTATGTAATATATTTAATGATTTCTGATTTCCGTATCGACTGTCAGCGACTTTTATATTGACAGCCGGAAGAAATGCTTACAATACGTGCTGTTTGAGGCATGGGAGACCTCCAAGAATATATAAGATCCAAGGATCCATCGAAGGATGTAATGCCTCGGTATAAATGAATGACCATTCGCCAATCCATGATCTGACTTTAGCAAGTATTGCTTTTTTATTTTTATTTTTTTTTTTAAAATAAGTTCGCGTTTGACCACCATCCACCATCCACCACCTGATGGTAAGTGATGATGTAGTGGAAGATGGAGCACGCTTACCTAAAAGTAACCTATTCACTCTTGACTTAAAGACCCCTAGGTTATAGCTATCGGGAAACACAGACTCCGGCAGGGAATTCCACTCCTTAGCCGTACGCACAATGAAGGTATTCCCAAAACGTTTTGTGCGTATGGGTGGGATGTCCACCATGTAACGATGGCGCTTCGCCGTTTGTGTCGTAGTCCAATGATGGAACGGGCTTGGCGGCATTAGACTGTGTAATTCCATCGCACACTCCCCGAAATGTAACCGATAGAAAACCGATAGACTTGCAACTCGTCATCGATGTTCAAGGCTCTGGAGCTTTGACTCGACCAGTGCATCGTTGCCAATGAGACCCTTGGCCCGCTTCTCGATAGACTCAAGCGCGTCCAGTTGGTATTTAGCAGTTCCATCCCAAAGATGAGAGCAGTACTCCATATACACGACCGAACCTGGGCTTGATACTAATATTATAAAAAGTTGGCCAAGTGCGAGTTAGACTCGCCCATGAAGGGTTCCGTAGTAACTACGCCAAATAACTTTGTTTTTCATAGTGTTTGTATGAATTACAAAGTTATATTTGCGGTTTTAGAAAATATGTTTTATCTCAAAAACTGCTGACTGGATCTCGTTCAAACAAATTTTCGTTGAAAGTTTACATTAAGATCTTTAACATTTTTTTTTTTGATGTTTCACTCCAATATTATAGAAATTTGAGGAGGGGGGGACACATTTTACCACTTTGGAAGCGTATATATTTCAAGCGATTGACTTTATGAAAAACCTGATGGCTTTAGAAACCTCAATGTCATTTTTAAAGACCTGTCTATAGATACAACACACGCATAGGTTTCATGAAAAAAAAAAATATTTTCAGTTTCAGTTCCATGTACAGAGAGCCCCCCTTAATTTTAATTTTTTTTTTATTGTTTTTCTTAAAGTTGGAAAGTGGTTCTACTAAGCTTCACTTGTATAGTCCTAATAGTTTCGGAATAAAATGGCTGTGACATACGGACGGACGGACAGACAGACTTGACGAAACTATAAGGGTTCCGTTTTTTGCCATTCAGCTACGGAACCCTAAAAAGATATTTTTTTAGTAAGTTTGTATGTTAGGGGGTAATCTTCGGAGCTAATGATCCAATTCTAAAAATTCTTTCTTTGGTAGTAAGCTGCATTATTGGGGAGTGCTATGGGCTCTAAATTATTTCGAAATCCACGCAAAGTCACGGGCGAAGTACTAGTACCTAGTCTATAATAACAAAAATTTTCTTTCACTAGCTCATCTCTTGCATCAATATACATGATTGAATATTTATGTTCTGTGTAAAATTAAACAAAACAGCCCTCACAGCATTTTAAAATCCATAAACATCACCCAAAAATACAGAAATCTTTATCGGAAATGGCACATTACACCCCTATGATTCTTGACAAAATTTTGCTGACCTTCCTATGCCGCACAACTTACGAACTAATACAGCTGACATGGGGATCCATGGATATTGGTTGGCTATAAGTAGCGATGCTAAAACACGAGGGTGGATAAATTGTCGCGCGGTGTGGAATGACGGATGTCTTTACAAGCTAGACGACTTGTCAGTGGGGATTGACTGACTGAGGTGTTCAAACTTTGAGCCCTTCGAGTAACACAAGATACTGTGGTAAACACGAGATTTTTACCAAACTACGTAGTGATTAAGTTTTTAATAAGAGGTCCGCCATGTTTTGTCAATAAGACATACAAATATTAGAATTAAAACTTAAAGATTAGTTATGTCTAGAGATGTAAGTGCTGTATTATACCATTTGTATTGAAATGTATTAAACGAAAAATACCGTATAATACGGTATTATACCATTTGCTACGGTATTTTATGTATAAATCGATTGTTTCTATATTTTTTATGTAAATTATCTGAGTAATCATTAATATACCTAAGTACTGAATACGGTGGAAAAGCACAGAAAAAATGAAAATATTAAAGGAAAAAGAAGAAGCCAATTAGAAAATCACGTCAATGCGACGACATTAACACGGCGCTAACGCAGCGCGGTGGTGTCGACGGCGACGAATACTGTGAAGTTTAATTACTAAGTAATCATTAAATTAGAATTAGTCATTCTAAAATATAGAATACAATCGAAACTTAAAATATATTTAATTTATTAAACTAAAACTCTTCGTAATATTGCAAGATCTTAAAAAGTGAATCAAAATATAAAATACATAAAATACCAATAATACCGTAAGTTATAATAAAATACCTGTTTAATACATAGCCTTTTGGTATTATACGGTATTTTTACAACACTAGTTATGTCACAATATTAGATTAAAAATTACAAAACAAATATCATCAAAACAAACACATAAGTTTGAGAATGTCTTAGTTAATATAGTATTTTAGTCATTTTATTTTGTTCATATTGAAACATCATTCAAGTAATCTTCTAATGTGTAATAGCATATTTATCAATGAGAAGCTTATGAAGTGCCTTCTTGAATTTAATTAATGACTTATTTTTAGTCACATCCGGTATTTTATTATAATTTTTTGGTGCATTGCCGATAAAACTTTTACGCATTAAGGATGTTTTGCATTTAACATTGCATAGTTTGTTATAGTATTGGGCACGTAAAGGATTATTTCTGACTGCAGATAAGCTAATAAATAAATGCGGGTTTTTCTTTACAAACCATGTGTATTCATTGCTTCGAGTTCCGATATTTCAGCATTGTTCATGGCATCCGTGATCATGGCGCTTGCAATATGGTCACTTATCCACAGACTGATCTCCACAAACGTTGCTTAACCTTCAATATCGGCCTATATTTATTATTTTAGCCACGAGCCCGAGCCGAGCACCATTTTTTTCTATACATTAATCTCTGTTCTACGCTAAACCAACGGCAAAGAATCAGAGAGACAGAATTTCTTTCACATTTATAAGTTTCGATTGTTTTGTTATGAAAACTTAGGCCCGTATTACAGAACGAAACTCGAGCACTGATCTCTGTTTAAAACTAGTTTTGAGTCGAGATTTCATTTTAGAATGTTCCTCATTTATAGATTCATCGATCATAGTTCAGCCGGGTACTGCTTTATTCTAGATCGTTACACAGTTGTAGATTCATCACCCAAGTATGGTCGACAGTACGCTTGAGCAGAGATTTCCTTCTCAGTTAACGATTACTTATTTGCGTTTCAGCTTATTAATTGATATAAAAATGGTCATTTTTGGCGAATGATGATGAAATGACATTTTATTTTGCAAATTGGTTACAAATAACACGTTTACACGTATTTTTTTGCCATTGTAAGTTACTAGATGAATCCCGTGATTCCTAACTTAAAGAAACAGAACTTCAGTGTTCCATGTCATCCATGTGAAGGGCCCATACAATTTTGGTAGTAATTTTAAGAAATGGTTGTTCGAAATAAATTCTTTTCTATTCACATTAATTTCAAATGTCCATTACAAATACAAATAATGGCTATCCATTTATATAACAATTTACTATTACTGTGAGGTATCAATTATAATACTTATGATAATTTAATTACATTTTATAGTGGGCATCTGGTATTTATGGCCATACTGTTTTTATATTAATATATACTGTATATAATGCCATGATCTTTCAATAGCTGCGCTTCTTAATATCGACAAGTCTATAGATACCAATTTAAGTATGTCTGATGCCACGACAGCTGAACAATGAAATACATACACACAAAACGTTTTGGGAATACTTTAATTGTGCGTACAGCTGAGGAGTGGAATTCCCTGATGGAGTCTGTCTTTCCTGATAGCTGTAAACCTACCTGCAACTCGTGAGTCGAGCCCGTTATCACTGGACCACCATTGGTAACAGTAAAAAAATATTTATTTATTGCAGGCATGCAGGGTCCGCATATATAAAATAAATATAGTTTAAATTCAATCATGTTCAAATTAGATTAAATTCACTTTATACAACGTGTAACAGAATAAACGCAATTTCTGAAAGTAGTTGGTTCAGAATCGGCTTCTGAAACGATTTCCGTCATAAAAACTAGGTGTTAAATTTTGACGGAACAATCTTTCATTTAACTTAAAATGGAAACACAGTATCATGCCAAATGAATACAATCTTTAATTCAAGGAAATGTGCTCATGTGCGTGTCAGCCGCTAATATTGCATGAATGTATACGTCTGCGTAAGGATATTGTATGAAGCACATACGTTTTGTGTTTAGTAAGGATAACTATTTTATAAAAAATATCTAGGTTTGGTTTTAATTTATTTAGTTAAGGATATTGTTTTAGACGTATAATTTAATATTCTAATTGGGGTGTCTGAGGTATTGCGCTTAATCTGTTACACCTTGTATAAATCAGAAACAAAACAAAATGCGAAGTTAATAACTTAGCTAATTACCAGGAATATTGACAGCCGTATACAAAGAAGTAATTAGCTTAATTAATAATTAGCATAAATACTACTAGCCAGAGGACGGGTGTCGTCGCTGAGGAAGGCATAGAAAGCGCTGGCGTGACGACTTAGAGGCATTCATTTATGTCGGAAAGGACAGCCCACCGAGAGGAGTGGAAAGCTATGGAGAGACATTTTCCGAGCAGTGCGACATTATACTAAAAACCCCAAACATGGTAACTTTGAGAACCACATCTTCATAACCGATAACATATCGTATGCGCGAAAGATAAGTGTATCCTCATCCGATTTTTTACGGTGAAATCAAAACTGTGGGGGTGGTACCTACCTAAGTGTGGCGTAAAAAGTTCCGTGTCAAATGTCACTCCCACGTGCCGTGATACTGAAATAACGCCAAACGTGTGTTTCATTTACGTGATGATTTTGTTATGATATTTTGTGTGTTATTTGAAGAGATATTTTTAGGGATAACGTTTTGGTACCGTTCGGTTTGATTTTGTCACGAATCCTATTATTTAGGGGGATTAACAGTAAAAAAAGTAAGATTTTTCAATGATATTTTAAAATCTTTGAGGTCATTGTTTATATGGTCTTTAGCTTCACAATTCATCTTAAATAAATTTTTATCTCTTGATTTAAAATTATAATATAAGGTAAACGCACCTATTACCGCCAGTTTAAGCCAAGTTCACATTTATGTGCAAAAAATAAGCACATGCTTAATAACTGGTGTCATTTTTTATTTTATTCAAGTACTGAAACTAACGATCTTGACAGTCAGATATAGAAACAGATATTAAAAAAATTTATAAATTGATGAAAAGGGCTATGTTCCTATTACCGACTCAAACCATGGGTGTGTTCCTATTACCGTTTTTGTGGCACCTATTACCGACCGCTAAATGAACAGAACAAATTCAGTCAAATAAAAATGCTCGTGTGGGTTTAATTCTTTAGAATACAGAATGTTATAATTATAACCAGCCTTTAATCAGTCTTAAGAGATATGCTTCATAATATGAATTACATATTGAAATATAACAGTGAATCCAGTCTAGTAAATGGCGTTCTTCGTGCTTGGTGAAGACAGGTTGAACCCCACAATTTTCATTACAGTACTTGTGATTTCTCTTGTCACGAAGAGTTGTTCTAGGAATCCCAAATCTCTTTGAGGTTTCATAGATACTTGCTCCATTATCGATAGCCATCAATGCAGAGTCAAGTTGATTAGCTGTATATTACGTACGTTTTAATCGTTCCATGATTCTGAATCAAAATTTACCTAGTCGAATATACTAAACCTTTGCTTAGCAGTGGGTTAAGAATTATAGTAAGTGGAAGTCAATAGGCGATTTTTAATAATAGTTTTTAATGAAAAATGAATTACAGTTTTATATTTTTTCTAAATATTTTAAATTGTTATTAATGTTAATTACATTATATTTACCTACTAGGCAAAAAAAATAAAAATAATTACTAACACACTATCCATAAAAACTAAAAAAAACATACAGACGAATTGAGAACCTCATTCTTTTTGAAGTCGGTTAAAAAGTACAGGTACATCGGTAATAGGTTCTATTGAAGAAATTCTGTATAACCTATTACCGACCCAATGAAATGAATATGTATTGAGTAAATGTATTGTTTTTTAGAATATTTGTATGATTATACAGGTGCCAGTAGCTATGCTAATTTTATTTTAATGGTATTTTAACTATAAAAATACAATATTAGAGAATTGTACATCCTACATTCATCAAAACATTTACATAAGAATAAAGTTGATTTTCACAGTATCGATACTCTTATTATGTACTAGCTTTTGCCCGCGACTTCGTCCGCGTGGAATAGTTACTTTGGGCTAACGTTAAATTTAACCCCGATTTTGAAGCATTCTTCATTGGCGCTCCGCTCCTATTGGCCTTAGCGTAATGATACAATATAGCTGCGCCCGCGACTCCGTCAGCGTAAGTTAATGTATTGGTAATATTGTTTAGATCACGTTCACATGAGGCTTAAGTACCTAGAGAACGCTTCGACCGCGAGACGCGTCGAGCGCGGCGACCAATTCTCAAAAATAATCCTTATAGCATGATTCAGTATTCACGCGCGATGGCTTATTATTATAAGCGTATTTCATGTATAACTTTGGTGTTTCTATACCGATTTATATGATTCTTTTTACGGTTTCGTAGCCGAATGGCAAAAAACGGAATCTTTATAGTTTCGACATGTCTGTCCGTCTGTCTGTCTGTCTGTCTGTCCGTCCGTCCGTCTGTCACAGCAATTTTATTCCGAAACTATTAGGACTATACATGTGAAACTTGATAGGTAGATGTATTCTGTAAACCGCTTTCCGATTTTGAGAAAAAGAATAAAAAAATATTTAAAATAAAGGGGGGCTCCCCATACATGGAACTAAACCTGAAAATATATTTTTTCATGAAATCGATGCATGTGTGGTATCTACAGACAGTTCTTTAAAAACGACATCGGGGTTTCTAAAACCACTTTTCCATAAAGTCAATCGTTTAAAAGATATAAGCTTCCAAAGTGGTAAAATGTGTGTGTGGCGGACAAAACCTCTAACTTCTATAATAATGGAGTGAAAAATCTAAAAAAGTATATGTCTGTAGATCCTAATATAAACTTTGAACCAAAATTAGTTTGAACGAAATCAGTTCAGCATTTTTGAGATACCTACAGCATATTTTCTAAAACCGCAAATATAACTTTGTAATTCATACAAACACTATGAAAAACAAATTTATTCGGCGCAGTTGTAAAAAATGTAAAAAAGCCAGTTTTAAGAAATTTGTAAGGTTTTTTTTCAAAACAAATTTATTTGGCGCAGTTGTAAAAAATGTAAATAAGCTAGTTTTAAGAAATTTGTAAGGTTTTTTTTTCGTCAAATAAATTTGCATATTATATTATAGTTACTACGGAACCCTTCATGGGCGAGTCTGACTCGCACTTGGCCAATTTTTTTATGGAATAATTAATAATGTTAACTTTTTCAATTAGGGGTGACTGAGAGTGTTATAAACGTAAGAGTAGACAAATATTATAATACGAAAGCTTCGAACTGCTAAGCTATCGGGAGTTACACGTGTTATTGTGAGTCAACCATAAAAGTTAGACATATGCTGTCGTGGGATATTTTTTATATAATTTTAAGGAGAACATTTCCGTCATAAAATGATTTGTGTAGCTTTAACCATTAAGGTTGCACACGCGACGGAAGCTTAAAAAATGGAGTAACTTCTCCCGTTTTCCCAACATTTCCCTTCACTGCTCTGCTCCTATTGATTGTAGCGTGATGAAAAGTATACTATAACCCGCTCAGGAGTATGAAAAATAATTGTACCAAGTTTCGTGAAAATCCATCGAGTAGTTTTTGTTTCTATAACGGTTATACAGACAGACAGACAGACAGACAGACAGACAAAAATTTAACTGATTGCATTTTTGGCATGAGTATCGATCCTTAATCACCCCCTGATAGTTATTTTGGAAATATATTTCATGTACAGAATTGACCTCTCTACAGATTTATTATAAGTATAGATGGCGCTAATAGGTCAAATACAACTTGACACACTAACTAATCAAATTAGTATAGCCGACTACTTATTAATTGATGCATTATAACATAAAAAGTAGAAATTAAAATATTCGTCAAAAACCTAACAACGACCTAGATCGGTAATAGGAATAAAATTGAGATTATTGTTCCTATCACCGCCACATTTTAATATTGAATTTGAAGCAAAATAAAGCTGTATCTCATTAAAATTAGTTATTATTTGTGTTTATGAAAGTATTAAGAAGGTATCAAAATAATTAAAAGGTTCATTAGATTGCTTTACAATTATATATTATGCTAAAAAAGAAATAGGTGTACTTACGTAATCGGGAGCGGGACACTACTAAATATGCGATATATCCGGAGTCCGACGACAAACTGTGCAATTATTCTTTAAATCGTTGGTTTACGCGCATAAGCAAGTGATGAATATTTGCATTACAAATACATCTATATTTTCTCTAAAGCAACGACTTGTCTAACTTTAATGCAACTCTTTAAAATTATAGTTTTATGAAACGGACGGTAATGGAAGCCGATTTTGAGGGGTCGTTATTAGGCGCCTTTACGTTATATAGGTTTTTGAGTGAGTTACTTCCAGGCAAGTGTACTTCATCGTTAACAACATTATTGCTTACCATTAGGTAAGGTTTTAGTCAAACATAAACCTATCAATAAACAAATAAACTATTTAGTTCCTTTTCAGAATGGAGATTGCACGAAGACGCTTAGCCACTATACGAATAGCGTACATTGGGACTTTATTTCCCTGGTCCTGTTACTGAGATAACATTTTGTAATTTGGAATTGATGTGGCTTCAGCAATTTCATTTAGAAGTCTATCAAGTTGTTCTGCTAACCCAGTTTCTTATAACTATTCTAAAAGAAGGTCTATAGAAAATTATACTGCGCAATGAAAATGAGGAAAAATGCTATTATTTTTATAGTCACGCCCGCCTCAATATCTCCCTCCACTAAAACGTCTGACACCCAGATTCAATGAAGGCGTCCAATAAAAAAGTTGAGTAGGTGTACTAGACAAGTTTCGGAGAAATTATTCCTCAGCTTTGGATTTTGTAATACGTTAAACACCTGAAAAATAAAAAGCTACGATTGCAGAACAGAACAGAGCCAGGCCAATAAGTACCAAAAGTTATAGCTGCATTAAATCTAGTTGCCAATCGTTACGAATTTTTTAAAATCTGTATTTGTTTTCTGATATGGTATACAACAAAGAATATATCTATATATTTATCTATTCTTACAGAAGAAAGACTTTCTGTGAGAACGTTACTATCATTTTGTTACATGAAGCACGTCACTGGGTATCACACTAAAAATGACTTTAATTTAAATATCCACTCTCATTCAATGCATTCAGTGCTGAAGATCACAACGGATTAATAAAACGACTTAGGTGCAAATTCTCAACCTAAACTACAAAAACTCTTGCATCTAAAGTAATTCAAATATATTATTTCCAGAATAATATAATGTAGAGTTAACCTAACCTAACGATATTTCACTGCACTCAAGTGCAATATTATTGACCGCTTCCGAAGTCCATTGTCCTCTTCAACCGGAGGAATAACCGGGTAATAACAGGTTCGCGGGTAAAGTGCCATAACTCACAGTTATTATCCGAACTGTCCGGTAATTAATTTGAATGCCGTCATTAATTAAAGTACGCGCCAGACAATTGTATGTACCTGAAATATTGTTTTCAATCGGTACAGTGAGAAGGAAAACTTTTTTGGTAATGGGTCGGTAGAGATGTTTGGACGTTTTGTAATTTTGTTAGGAAGTGGTGACAGAGAAAAAAATACGCTTTATAAATAACAGCTTTGTTTTGCATTGATAAATGAAAGAAAAAAATGTATTTAGTAGCTTTATTAATTACAATTAATTTTTCAATTCAGAAGCGTCAATAGCCCTTGAGATTGAAACGTCGCGGGTTTTGTGCGTTGAAAAATTTGTCAATGTATTAATTTTTGGGAATAAACCGGGCTTTCAATATACGATAAATATGCAATATCTAGATTAAGTATTGAATCAATATATCAAGGTGACAAAGAAGACACGTCAAGCACAGTGACAGATTAGACTATCCTAGTGTGGGATTCCATGTCGCATATTTTTGCACACTGTCATTTTCTCGGTGTCGATAACGCTGCAGATAAGGTATACATATAAATTATTTATTTCCCATTGGGTTTGGTAATTTCTACGACCATCCAGGTTCTGCACCCTGTGCCTAGGCACCGCTACATCATTATCACAACAAACAAATAATGTATTGCTATTCTATTGAAAACAACTATGTAACAAATTCAAGCTTTCTTAGACGCTTTTATCACCAATCAACACGCAGAATTGAGAAAATGCGAACAGAATAAAATGCAAATATATCCTGTCAACCTGCATAGTTTTCCTGTGAGCTTAAAAGCTTTTCCATTAAAAAAGTCTTGAAAACATCCTGAAAGTCTAGTCGCTAAAAGCTTCACTGTTGTCCCATGCATATTTAATTGAATTTGTTGGCACTTTGTACGCGATGTTACACAAACCATTAGCCAGGCCAGACTCCGTGCTATTGATCTAGCTAAACTTACACTGCCTGCCTGGATTATTGAGTAATTTGCGAAACGTTATGGGAAAGCTGTGGACACCGTAATGGTTATGTTTTGTGTGGTGTTAGTTTTGTGGCACGGGTGTACCAAATATCTAAATTACTGGCTGTTTGGGAGACTTCTTTGAATTATGCTAGTTAGTCAATGTAATTGACGTTTAATATTGCCATCTCGACTAAACATACGGCAATCACTATTATTCTATCCGACCAGTTTTCTAAAATATGGACGGCATTTCCGTTAACGGCAATAATGTTTCGCCAAAAAGTTTTGAGAGAGTTTTTTTATTGGTTCAGAGTATTTTGACTACCCTATCCTATAAGTGAGTTTTCATGATGATTTTTTCATTTATGTTATGTTTTCAGTTATTTTTTACAAGGACAATTACTTTTTAACCGAGGAAAAAAAAACGGAGGAGGTTATCAAGTCAACGCGTTTATTTTTTTTATTTTTTTTTTTATGTATGGTCACTGATTACTCGAAGACGGCTGAACCGATTTAGAAAATTCTTTTTATTGTTTGAAAGGTTATACCTACTTCAAAATTGGTCCCATTGTCACCAAGTCAGGATCTGATGATGGGATCCTGGAGAAATCGAGGGAATTCTTCAAATATTACAGGCACACCTATAGTGATTTGAGTATTTTTTATAGTAACTTGTGTAGTTGCATTCGAAAAACACCATTTGTAAAGTGGACCTGATGATTAAGATCACAAATGGCCACTGGAACTACTCAATATATAAGTAGGAATAATAAGTATTTCACGGGTTCCGATTCGATTACTTGAATATAGTTATTAAGCACAATATGCTCGTCACAATGCATAATTATGGTGAAGTGAAGCTGATGGTGAAGTACCAAGAGAACTCCTCAACAAGTAACGGCCCAGCATTGGGAAAAGCAATATTTTGTAAAAGGTTATAAGTAGTTGACATTTAGGCTTTTATAACTAGGCAAATTATAAATCGACCAACTAAAAAGAGAGAAATAAAAACATTTTACCAAAAAATTAAACCGACTTCTAAAAAGCACTGCAAAGTGAAAAATAACTTTAAATTCGGTAGTCGGTGACTTTAGTTTTGTATGTTTTCGTTTTTGGCACCGACTACCGAATTTAAAGTTATTTTTCACCTTTCAGTGGTTTTTTAGAAGTCGGTTTAATTTTTTGGTAAAAAGTTTATTGTTATATGAATGTGAGAATACTGTAGGCTCTTAGATAATTTTAGATATGTAATAACTTTCTTCTGTGTTGAATGGTACACACTGCCTTCGCATAATTATGTGCTAAAATAAAAATATGTAAGTGTTGTAAAAATCAGTTTTGAATAGTGTAACCGTGGAGGAATCTGACATTAAAATTATTTTAGTTTTGTGTGTAGTTATAGTATAAAATTTCGAGCAGCATCATCATCATCATCCACAGCCTGACTGTGACCACTGCTGGGTATAGGGCTCTCTTGGCTTGTACCAAGCTCCACGTTCATGTGTCAGTATCATCCAGGGTATACTTACGATGGCAACAATGTCGATACTAGAAATAAATTAAATTGAAAAAGAAATTAAATGACGTTTTATACGTGCCCTGCCATTGTACGAGCATTTCTTTCAAATTTAAATAGTTTTTTTTTTAATAAAACAAATTATTACACAATCGAGCAAGTGACCGTGGATTTGGAACATCGTTAGTCCTATGAGCAAAATGCATGTATTCTCATGACATATCGGGTGCGTTTTTCAAGGGAGGTGGAGTCCAATTACTAAATCTCGCAGTCCGTCCGACTTTTGTCCATCTATTTGTCTATCACCGAGCTGTTATCTCATGAATGGGAATTGGTAAACCGTTGACTGTGTACTATGTCTTGTTTGAGGTACAATAAGGAATTTAAGGTATCCGAGAAATAATAAAAAGTTGAAATATTTATTTCAAAATTACGGATTTCCCGTACGAGATAATGTATTTTTGTTCCGATATTTGGTAGGGAGATTCCCTACCAAGTACCGGAGTTATTGTAAGTCGGTGGACGTATGCGATTGTCATGTGACACTAAAGATTTATCAGTTTCATAAGCCTTAATGGCTAAGGAGGAAGAAAGAAGAAAGCCCTAAGACATAGAGACACACCTGAATACTTAGTCATTAAAAAGCAGTATAAAACTACTATTTTTTTTTGTTTTTTTTTTTGGTAATAGGCTCGCGTTTGACCACCATCTCACCTGATGGTAAGTGATGATGTAGTCGAAGATTGAGTACCCTTACCTATTCCTACTAATATGATAAATGTGAAAGTTGTTTGTATGTACCTATATGTTTCAATCACGCAAAAATGGCTTAAGGGATTCAGGCGAAACTTGGCGCATACACATATAGTTCAAGAACTAGAATAACTATAACACATAGGCTACTAACTTAATCAGGCTACTATATAGTTATAATAACATAGGCTACTTTTATTCTGGGAAAATGTGCGAAATTTCAACTCAACGAAGTCGCGGGTTATTTGTAAATCAAATTATAATTGGTCTAAACTTATATTCAATAAACGCCCTAATTACACCATAAAGCATTAGTAATAGGTAAGAGATAGGAACTTAAACGCAATGTGTCAACATAATTGATATGGCCAGACTAGGCCATAATATTGCAATACCCACGGAATGTCTGCTTCAGGGGTACTCAAACCATGGCCTGTGATCGAATGAACTTCATTTCGGCAATTCACAAATTGTATCACAATAAAAAAAATTGGCGACCACTTAATGTACCCGTACAAATTTACTCTATTCTTTTACATATATTTAAACTATGTCAATCATCCAATGACTGCCTCCCGGTCTGGGCAAAGCGGGAGGGTGTGTCAGGCTTCTACTGACTAAAACCCATCCGTGTTCCATCATATGCCCTTCGTGTTCCGAGGCCGCGGTAACTCTTTCGAACAATTCTGCAACCACGGCAGTGTCTATGTGTCTGAAGTAAGAATATAATCGTGGATTTCCGTCAAAATTTCGAAGCAAGTAATTTTATTTTGTAGTCGATAATCGGTTCTCAATCTTCTTATGAGGGAACTCTTCGAAAGGCCGGGATAAAGATGTCTTTACGTGTCAGCGGTTTAAGTGTGAAAACAATTTGACAGACGGTTTATTAAGAGGAGGCTCCTTAAATTGTATGTAATTTTGTATTAATATTCTGAAACAATCACGCATACAATCAAAATGGAACTTTAGTATATGATTTATTGGATCTTTTTCTTTCCATGTCTAGACCAGTTTCGTAATTGGAAAATTTTCGCTAGATTCATTTTTTAATCGAAAATCATGTATTTTTTAAAGATTATTCAAAATTTAATCAAGATTACTCGGCTTTTATGTCTAAAATTAGTATTGACAGTAAGAAAATATAGTTTATTATCCAAATATAGGACATTTTTTCTCTAGATCAATTATCACTTGAGTTATAAACGAAATAAGAATTGAGACTTACGACATTACGGCTGCGTTAGCGTTTTGTATACAACGGCCTAACCAGGGTGGATGGGGGCGGAGTTTGCGTTAAAATTATTTTGCACTGCCTGCTCTTAAGCATTTATACTATACTAATTTGCATATATTCTGTCGCATTGCTGCTAACTGGCAAAAAACCTTCCTCCATTTCTTCTAATGGCCATGATTCCTTGCTACTTCTTTCTGAAGGAAACGATGTTTGGCCCCTAAAAAATTTAAGTTACGTGGACGACATCATAAGCTTTAGTACCCCTGCCCATAGCACATCTTAGGAAACTGGCACTGGCTCTACAGCATAGCTGTTATTTGGCAGGCGGGACTGTAACCACTAATGTTATGATACCCATAGAAGTTATTAGAATATCTGCTCTGATGTGTGTATGGTCATTCTCGTTAATCCCATAACACCATAGCAGTACCATGGCTTAAATAGATACGAGATATATCAGAAAATTACAAATTTTACACGTTCATCTTTATGCTCGGCACAAACTATATGAATCTGGTGTTTCCTAGTTTACTACCCTGAGAAGACACAGTTAAAAAAACTCTCTTCTGTCGGGGTTGCGAAAATCTTCTAGCGAGATACCACGGCCAGAAATGTTAGGGCAACTCCACTCCACTCAGAGCGGCAGGAGTCCTTTGATGAAAAAAAAAACCCCTGAAAAAAAGTAGAAAATATTTTTTCAAGATTGAAGAAATCTTTTGAAATTAGAGGAAGAACTCAAACTTTTACAACTTTTCATGTATGTTAATATTTTATATTGTTTTGTTTTTATTGCAATTTAAGTGGATGGAGCTGGTGAAACCTTTGCCCTGAATGGGACATAGAATGCTCATTATTATAATAATAATAAAGCATGTTTTATGCGTGTCTAACAGAAATTGTGAATAAACCATGGAAGCATACTATACGTGATTTATTTATATCATGCAATGAATTAAGAAAGGCTATTGAGGGATAGTAGAAACATAACAATACAAAAGAAACAACATAGAAGAAAGTTAGTAGAGATACATTAGTTTCGTTCAAAATAATTATTTTTGTATACAGAGATAAAATGCTATAGGGAATAGCTGATTTTTTTGTATAAGCCTCGGATTTTTTAGACGGTACCAAATAACTTGTACTATTTTACTCAGATCCTCTATTTATAAAACTTTATTCGACTATGAAGGAAGAACCCACGTTCTCAAATATGCTAGTGTTTTCGTTAAAAAAGCAAAAAAGTTTTACACAAAAAAGGAACCCATCCATCGTCATTCGTCAATTTATCTTCACGAAAATTTCGCACCCCATTGACACGGATAAAAATAAATATATAATCATCGGATATGTCTGTCGAGATGAACCGAATTGGTGGGGGACTGTGCAGAGAAGAAACAAAACACAGATTCAGGCAAAAAAAATACTGTTTTCTAATGAGTGTTTACGTAGCTGAAGATAGTTGACACTGTTGGTGCAGCAGTTGAGCAAATGGATGCTACGCTGTGTCATGGATCCGATTATTGGAACAAGTGATTGTATGGCCTACAGATATTTATTCCGGGTTAGGTGTTAGTGTAAGTGAATTTAAGTGAATGTAAACGGTCCACTTTACAGGAGAATTTCCATTGGGTTGAAGGCAAAATAATAAAGCGGGATTTAATTAATATCAACATATTTAGTATTGAAACATTAATATCAACAGATTTAGTGTTGAAACAGGCACAGTAACAATGGCCGGATCCCCGCCTTGGGACCTGGAAGCAAGAGCCCTCGCGTCACTTCATCGGTGGCGTGAGGAAGCGAGGACTCGGGGAATAGCATTGGTGCAGCAGCAGCTCACGCTGCGCCGGTCACAGCTCCACCAGGTCCTTTTGGCGGAATGGCGGGACAGGCTTATGCGACCTACCGCTGGCCTCGTTACTATCGAGGCGGTCCAGCCAGTGCTCGATAACTGGCTCGGGAGGAGGCACGGCTCCCTATCTTTTAGGGCGACGCAGGTGCTCTCGGGGCACGGCTGCTTCGGGAAGTACCTGCGTCGCATAGGCAGGGAACCAGACGCTCGGTGTCATCACTGCGTCCATTGTCAGGAGGACACGGCATGGCACACGCTTGCAGAGTGTGCAGCTTGGGAGGAGCCGCGCCGTGTCCTCGTTTCAGAAGTGGGAAACGACTTGTCGCTGCCGGCTGTGATACGTTCCATGGCCGGCGGCGCAGCGTCGTGGGACGCGGTGATTTCCTTCTGCGAAGTAGTCATGTCGCAGAAGGAGGCTGCGGAAAGGGAGAGGGAGATCCTGAGCGCTCTCCCGGCCCGCAGTAGGCGCACCGGGCGTCGACAGAGGGCAGACAATGCCCTATTTCGGCCCCCCTGAATGGGTCCAGGGACGGTGGACTTGGGGATGCCCGCCGTCCCCTATAACACGAGACCCGAGATGGTGGCGCGTTTTTTGTTCCACGCGCGCCCTTCTCAGTAGTCACAGGGGGACCCCTGCTTAAAGAGATGGGGCCCGCAGAGGCGGGCCGGCACTAGTCGAGGGTCGCGTTGAAGAATGCTTATGTGTTCCCGCACCCTCGACGCATGTGTACGAAGGAACACGGGGTGGTTTTAGTCAGTAGAGTCTGACAGACCCCTCCGCCCGCCCCAGGGCGGAGGACATCCATGAGGATTTCCACCTCGAAAAAAAAAAAAAAAAAAAAAAAAAAGGCACAGTAACAATATTGGGGGCTTCACTATAATACCTTTTAGGAATGCTAGGCTTTAATTCGTTGGAGGCGAGGAGAGGCTTTGATCAGTTCACAGTAGCCTGCAAGACCCTGAGCGGACGTATCAACAGTCCCGAGCTCCATGGCCACCTGCGAGAGGAAGTATACTAGTGTCTACTGTTCCATTTTATTTATTTATTTATTTTATTATTTATGTACACACAGTAAAATAAATAGTAATTTTAATGTTAATTTTCAACCCACGACAAAAAAGGAGAAGGTTATATCTTATATAATTTCAATTATCAATCACATTTATTATTATTCTTTTCTTATATATATTTCTATGTTAATTAATGTAATTGGTGTTTTACCTTTTTAATTAACTATAAATAAATAATACAGCCAAGTTAAGAAGTTTCCCGACGGGCCACTGTCTGTCAGGGTTGCGGGAATGTTCCAATGAGATACCGCGGCCTGGTACGTGAGGGCAATTGGAGGAACAGGGTTTTATTTAGTAGAAGTCTGACATTCCTTTCCGGCTCCACCACCTACAGCGGGAGGTCATTAAATATTTTTCCACCTAAAAATGGTAAAGAGTTTGACATATCAAAGTAGTGCCACATGATGGCATTTTGGGATACCAAACCATATAAGTGTACATATATGTATATGTACCTAACATACTCGTATACATTCAGGGTGTCCCAGAACTCAACGTCAAGCCGAAACGAGGCGACAGGAGTGATTGTAAACATCATGAGAAAAATAAAAAATGGCACTTGCCAAATTACATTTTTTTAAAGGAGGGCCTTTCAAAGTCGACAAATTTTGTAAATTTTAAGGTCATAGTTTAACAGTCTTAATTCTAGGAAACTTGGGCCAATTGTGTCATTATTTTTGGCTGTGGTTCTTAGAAACGTTATTTAGGGTTACGGTTCCAAAGTTTAAATGAACAAAAATAATAAAAATTAACCACAATAATCGAAAAATGGTTACAGATTGAGCAAATTTTTAGGTTTTTCTTAAATGCCCATAATTTTCAATCTGCATGGGATAGATTTTTTTTTCTGATTTTTCTCACGATGTTTACAATCAATCCTGTCGCCCCGTTTCGGCTTGATGATGAGTTCTGGGACATCCTGTATATGTTCCAACACTTGCTCTTGAATTTAATAATTTGCATAATGTTTTACAGACCCTTACCTAAACATCTAGTCAAGCCATCATGGCATATTTTCAGTACATAAACACTTTAATTTAATTATTTTATCATTCACAGTTTGTCTTATATTATAATGCTTGATGTCTATATGTTTACTGCAGCTATGATAATTTGACTATTACAAATTTTCTGAATATTACAAATACGATATAGTTGATAAAAAAAACATAAGCATTCATAGACAACGTTTCTTATGAATTGAGCTTCCTTTGCTTCTTCACACGATACATTTCGCAATTAAACCTGCAGAACTGCACATACCTGTCTGACCTCTACAACCAAGTAACAGGGTTACACGGTTACCCCTTGGAAGGACTGAATAGTTTCTGCCTTCTAAATATCTGATAATGCACTTACTTTTTCAGCTATCTTTGTAATATTCTACTTATGTAACGTTAGGTAAATTGTTTGAAAATATTATGCCATATATATATACTTATGTATGTCATGGACAAGATTAAAAATATATTCAATAAAGCCCGATTTACACTTCAACAAGTACAGTAGCCAGTTAAGAACTCAGACAGTTAAGTAATAAGTAGTAAGTTGTAAGTAGCGTCCAAACGTAGGCGAGTGAGTAGTCATAAGTTGCCCGAGAAGAAGAAAAGAAAATAACACGTGTAAGCGGCCGCAACTTACAAATTTATGGACTGTACTAGGGATGTGAAATAATAATCGATTATGGAAATAATCGTTTAAAAATCGATTTTTATCAAAAGAAAAATCTATTAATATAACAAAATCGATTATTTTCTTAAGAAAAATCGATTATTTATTAATCGATAAATGTAAATATATAATCGATTAATTAAAAATCGATTTTTATGTACAATGTTACATCCCTAGACTGTACTAAACTCGCCCGTCTACATGCCAGCCAGTTAATTTGGAGGGGTGCGGGAGACGCGAGAGTGCGGGCTACTTCGCACTGGACTCGCCGAAAAATAGGATCGCGATCTATTTAACTCAACTTAATCAACAACTTACTACTTAACTCGCTTTTGCCGTTCAAACTACAATAACAACTTAACTCGCCGATGACGCAAGTTAACTCGCTACTGTACTTATTGAAGTGTAAATCGGGCTTAAGGCCAAGCAGTAACTAACATAAAATTCAATGCTAAAAGCTCAATACTGTCAACTTAACATAACTTTTCAGAATCGGGTCAAAGAGACGCTATCTGTCCAATATACAGACTCGATGAGTTTGAATTTTTTAACAAAAGTGAAGTAATTTGCTTGGAATTCTTACAATGCAAAGGCGGGGTATTTGAATCATATGCCACATGATTTCATATTATACTCCGTATCGATTTTGCATTTAAATGCAGAAAAAAAAGTAAATGAATTACTGCAGGATCAGAAGAAGAAGAAAGAAGTTAACCACTACTTCATTAGGGTTCCGTAGTCTAATATATTATATCTAATATCTAATATAATATATATAATTAAATGTAATTTATTTATTTTTCTTAATTTATTTAAATAAAAAAAATAGTAAATTTGTGAGGAGCTGGAGTCTGAGTTAGGTTTAGAGATTTATACCTATTTTTTGAGACTAAGTAAATTATAAAACTGAACCCTTATAAATTCGTCATGTCTGTCCGTCTGTATGTGACAGCCCCTTTATTCCAAAACTATTAGGTCTCTTAAAAAATTAAGAAGGGGCTCCCCTTTTTTTACTCTACCAAGTTCAACACTGGTTCTGGCTGGTCAAGTTTAACTCCCCATGCATAGACCTGAAACTAAAAAAATATTGACATCGAACCATTTTTTCTCAAAGTCAATCGTTTCAAAGATAAACACCTCCAAAGTGGTAAAATGTATCCGCCCTCTAACTCTTAAAATAAGAAAGTGAAAAGACCAAAGAAACATAATATGCTGTAGATCTTAACGCAAACTTTCAACGAAAATTGATTTGAACGAGATACAGTCAGCAGTTTTTGAGATATAGCAAATTAAAAAAAATCGCAATTATAACTTTGTTATCTAAAAAATAAAGTTACTTTTCGCATCTACATACATTTGCTTCTACGGAACTTTTCATGGGCGAGTTCTACTCGTACTTGGACATTTATTTTTCACGTTCAAACTGTCCATTTTCTTTTGTTTTTCATTATAGCTTTTCTCTAAGTCTTTACCGTTTATTTTTTATATTTTATTTTAAAAGAGAACTATGAATGTAGGTAGAATTTACACTACTAGCAATCTTGTTAACCCCTTCAACTACTCTAAATATACTTGTGTCTGGAGTGGGTTCAACATCGCTTATAGTTTTAAATGAGTTATTACTTTACTCGTATACCTTACAATGTCACTGAACATTATTCCGCTAATATTCGTGACACTGAGTTCAATGGCCGATTTATTCGCCCGTTCAGCAATAAGTTTCGTGAATACAAGTTATATTGCATTCAGCCTCCGTTTGCTTTGAATTATGTCTTTTTTATTTACTTTTAAAATAAACTACGATCGTTGCATGGAATAATGGATCGTTTTGAGTTTGTTTGTTCAGTTTTTAGAAAGAATTTTACAAAATTCTCTGGAATAACTCCGTAACGTAAGCAGAATAAAAGAACCTCTCTTATCCCTTTTTACGGCCGGAGTTGCAAGACTAGTGTAACAACTGGATTAAGAGGCTGACTTTTTAGTCAGAAGAAGTCTTACACAATCTTCTGCTCAACCCAGAGACCTATTATAGAATGCTAATAGCAGTTTTTTTTTATTACTTATGGCCCCACTCTAGACCTCGATCTCGCCTGATGGTAAGCGATAGATGAGGTCTAAGATGGGACGAACGAGCCCAGAAGATGCCTATTTACTCGTGCTTTAAAGGCTGAAAGGTCATAAGTGGCAGGGAATACAGAAACCAGCAGAGAATTCCACAGCTTGGCTGTGCGCACAATAAATGTCGAGGAGAAGCGCTTGGTACGACAAGACGGTATATCAACCAAGTGTGGGTGGTACCCAGCCGTGCGTCTGGTAGACCGGTAGTGAAAGGGAGATGGAGGAATCAGGTCATGGAGCTCCTGCGCACACTCCCCGAAGTACAATCTGTAGAAAACCGACAGGCAAGCAACGGTTCGCCGATGAGCCAGGCTATGAAGCTTGTTCACCAGCACCTCGTCGCCTATAAGCCTTTTATCTCTACGCTCGATCGAGTCTAATGCAGCAAATTGATACTTTGCAGAGCCATCCCACAAGTGGCTGCAATACTCCACGCAGGAACGGACCTGTGCTTTATACAGATTAATAGAAGCAAGAATTTCTCACTAGTAGCCCGGAGTTTGGAAGATGGCGGTGTGATACGCCCGTGCTTTAGAAAGCACGTAAAGCCGTCGGTCTCGGCAGTCATTTGGACATCTTTGGCAGTCGTTACGGGTAGTCAGAAGTCAGTCAATCTGACACTGGTCTAGCCGAGGGGTATCGTGTTACCCAGTTACTGGGTTGTGGAGGTCAGATAGGCAGACACTCCATGTAAAACACTAGTACTCAGCTGTATCCGATTAGACTGAAAGCCAATGCCAACATAGTTGGTAAAAGGCTAAAAAGATGATGAAGTGGTCCTTCGAGTAATAGCATAACTAACGTGACCATTAATTCTTTGACCCAAAGCGGGACAGTTTATTTAGGTCAATTAACAGGTAGTCAGTGAAAAAAAAAAACCCTTTTTAAAAGTTATTTATTCAGAAAAGGTAGTTAGCTTAAAAGTTACAAATTAAAAAATATATATACCCTAACGTTTAGTTATATTTAGATTTATCAGAGAAACAAATCTGCTTTAATATAGGTCATTTTAAGTACGAATGAAACTACTTTGTTTTTTTTTATGTTCACCTTACTTATCAACATCGCCTTTAGAACTGAAGAGCCGGCTCGACTACCCAAATTTTCGCACGGTTTCAGAAAACGGGACAATTTTGAGTCCCAGAGTGGATTTCGGGGACACCGGGACTTGTAACTATAAAAAGGGACAGTCCCTTTCTAAACGGGACGTCTGGTCACGTTAAGCATAACTAATAAGGTAGATCAGTGGCGTAATTATGCAGTTGGAGGCCCGTGGCAGAGTCAGCAAATGGGGCAAACGTTCTTATGACTTGCTAGCGACCCGGCCCGGCTTCGCTCGGGTAATAAAGTTTATATTTGCTTATATGTATATGATTTTGCTTAATCAATTTCTCGTCCGGTAATTTGACACACTCATATATCGGCGATAACTCATAAGATATTCATTTTATTGATATAGTGTAAAAAGCAATTTTGATCTACATTAAATCCTCAACATATCTGACGTAATTATTTGGATAAGGAATAACACTGTACTGTTAAAAAAAGATTCGTAAATAACCCATCATTTTAATGTAATTTGTAAAAGAAACAAAATGGTTATTGTGGGTTATTCTTGGGAGAAAAATATATTCTGTCGCGAACTTTTTTGTAGATCTATAAAAGAGAAACAATCCCGCCATATATTGTATTTTTATAACTCAAAAGGTTTTGACAGCGTTTTCGATTAAAGCTCCCGATAGGCTTAATTCTTTCCGAGATGTTGAAGTAATATCGTCGTATTTCATTCAATCTACACAAAACCTTAACTTATTATACACTAAAACCTTTCCTTCCTTTCAGGAATCACTCTATCTATTAAAAAAACCCGCATCAAAATCCGTTGCGGAGTTTTTTAAGATCTAAGCATACATAGGGACAGACAGACAGGGAAGCGACTTTGTTTTATACTATGTAGTGATGAATTACTTCTAATAACTTTTGATTTTAAGAGTGCAATGGACTGAAATCACAGATACTTTATTTGTGTCTCTCTGTTCGCAATAAGCTCAAAAACTACTAAACAGATTTGCATCGTGCGGTATTCACGAATTTAATTTAGTAAGGTTTTGTGTCAATTAGCAGAATGCGACTGTGCAAAGTCAGCCCGGTCATTCGTAAATAAGAAAGTCATTATTATAAAGGCAATGAAAGAAATATTTTACGAAAACTAAAGAAATATACATATTATCTACTCAATGAAAGCCAACTTAAAACCCGCAGTATAAACCAAGCAAACTTAATCAGAATGAGACTTAAAAAGCTGAAAAGTTTGCAGACGATACTCAACTTGCGTGACTCCACCGCAAATAGTACATAGTTGACAGAAACAAATTGCTTTTTCAATGTAGCTTCAACAAATAAACTAGTTTTGATGACAGTTCTAAAGGTAAATCAGATTTGTGCGGTAAATAAAGATGGTATTCATTTTTAGTTCGAGTAATAACGTACAAGGATGCCTAACAATTCACTATGCATTTATGTTTAGGAAAAGTGGAAGCATTTCTTGATATATGAAGTTATGTGATTAGGGAGAGTGGCTGAAGGTAGAATAAGAAGGTCATTGGACGGGGTCATTTCTATATAGACATTAAAAGTTTGAGATGGCTTTTTTTGCGGGTAAAATCATCACGTAGGTACTGTGGAGTTCTGCATGCTATGTGAGCGGTCAGCCTATCGCACTGGCTGGTATAATTTGAATTTCGACCGGCAATGTTTGACATGCGAAGGAATTATTTTCAGAAATGGACAGAGCCGACTGGGCAAAGAGTAAAGTAATATCGGCTGGGACTCTCTGACTTATTTAAAGTTATGTGTGGCTGGGGCTCCGCCAGCATAGCAAGCTCGAAATCGTTTTTACTTGAAAAATATAATTAGATTAATCTACCATTACATGTGAACATAATAATATACAAAGTATAAAACCTATCGCGTTTATATTGAAATTCCCGAGTACACACACACCCCGTTACAGTACTACAATCAGGGTAGAGCGGAAAGGATTCAGACTTCTGCTGACCAAAAACCACCCTTCAGTTACCCTCGCGTTCCAGAGCCGCGGTATCTTGGAAGAACATTAACGCAACTCTGAAGTACGACAGGGCTTCCTACGACGTGAATGGAGCGCCACTCTTAGGGTACAAGATAGTGTGGATGTCTTACGAAATTAAATCTACGTGTTTTCTTAAATATCCACCCCCAACGCCGTCTGTAGTGTTCCTGAAAGTCCATACCAATGAGGGATATGGCGACCATGACATAAGCCTTTTGAAAGTTGTCTTAAGCAGCAAAATGTAACGTTATAACTAAATATATTTTAGGTTCACGTTACATTTCCGGGAGTGTGCGATGGAACTGCACAGTCTTATTCCACCAAGCCCGTTCCATCATCAGACTACAATACAAACGGCGATGCGCCATCGTTACATGGTGGACATCCCACCCATACGCACGAAACGTTTTGGGAATACTTTCATTGTGCGTACGGCTAAGGAGTGGAATTCCCTGCCGGAGTCTGTGTTTCTTGAAAGTTATAAACTGGGAGTCTTTAAGTCAGGAGTGAATAGGTTACTTCCAGGCAAGCGTGCTTCATCTTCGACCACATCATCGCTTAACATCAGGTGCGATTATGGTCAAACGCAAGCCTATCAACTATAAAAAAAATATTTTAGATGAACTTCTGGCTAAATAAAAACATCCTCACGGGTCGATCTTCAAGATTGACCATCTTATCTTATCGAGATTCTTCCATGCTTTGGAAAGCAAGTTAAGCAGATGGTCCCTGATGGCATTTCTGCACCTTTGACATTCGTTACGGGTACACGGAAGTCAAAAAATGTGACACCAGTCTTGCCAAGCGGTTACCCATCTTCTGGGTTGTGAAGCTTAGATAGGCGATCGCTCCATGTAAATTACTAGTGTATGCGCCATTCGCATTATTTTATCTATACATATTGTCAGTAGTATTTTATCACGAATGCATACTTGCAACATTATATTCCACTCACTCTTCCCTGTTTTCGCTCGTTCTTTCGGACCAATCGTCCATCCTCACACTCTCGCAAATACGCTCGCTTCCTGACGACACGTATGTGCGCTCGCACCCCCCGCTAGAACTCTAAAAAGTGACCGAATAGTGTCGTGTAGTGACTCCTCAAACTCTCTCTGCTCTCGTGAACCTGGAGGAAATATCGTCTGAACCGGCGCGCTGGGTACTCATATCGAAGGGACTCATAACCTACATCATCCTGTAAGTACCCTTATCCTCCAACTAGTGCTCAACTGCATCCAGTTAGACTGGAAGGCGAAGCCAACATAGTTAGGAAAAGATCAAGCACATGATGTGGATAATTAGGTACTATATTTTTCAATAGGACCTATCTGCGTAATAAAGACTGAAACTAAAATATCACTGAGCAAATCTTACAATATGTTGTAATAAAATTGCACCTCGATGCACCAATCTAAACCTAAGTTTACAACATCCTCCATGTTAGGTCGTATTCCAATGAGCCGTTTAGTAAGCGTATAAATCCGCCATAACAGACTCAAATAATTCACAATAGCTACGGGCAAATTGATCTCAATTGCGCGGGCGGGTACATAGCTTTCATAATGCACCTTCGATGCGCAGAGAAAGTGTACCGTGGGTGGACTAAGGGTGAGGACACAGTGAGAAGCTGGTGCGGATGCTAAGCCAGGGATCAAACATTTGACATTACCGCTGGTGTTCAAACTGAAGTATACTTTTTACACGCTGAACCGGAAAACTTGGTCCGACTATTTCTATTTGTTTTCTTTTTTACAAACTTTGTGTGTGAAAGAAAAGAATTTTCCATTTTGGTGCAGTCGTTCCGAAGTTATGCGTCTGCGTTTTAGACACATTTCGGCGATTCATTTTTATTTATATATTCTATATTTATAGCTTCAACCTGCGATTTGGTCTGCGTTTCGGTTTTTCGGTTAAATTTCTCAAAAATTTTCTTTTATTTTCATTATTATTAAGGAGAAGGCAGTAGAACAAAAAATAATTATCCATTGTAAGCATACATTGCAGCAATTATATTTTATTTATTACTAGCTTTTACCCACGACTTCGTTCGCATGGAAAGTATTTTCCCGCGTTAATCCAGATCCCATGGGAATTCCAGGATAAAAATTCTATGTCCGTTTCCAGGTTCTAAGCTACCTCCCTACCAATTTTCAGCCAAATTGGTTCAGCCGTTCTTGAGTTATAAATAGTGTAACTAACACGACTTTCTTTTATATATATAAGATATATGAGAGGTATAATATTATACAGTTGTTATGCAGCTTGTTTTGTAAAAATACTTTGTTTCATTTATTTTCTCTTCTACATAGCGGTCTGTGACGGAGTATTCTGCAAACGTTCTCCTACAGTCGTTTCTCCTTTGGATTGATCCAACAGGACGTTTCTTTTTTAAGTGATTCGTCGACAGAACGTTTCAGCTATGGACGTTTCGTCGACTGAATGGTTCGCATTTGTGAATTTTGACGACGAGTCTTTCAGCTATGGAATAATTCAATGTGAGAATGTTTCGATATGGCTTTTTCACTATTTCACTCAAGCTTTTTGTTGGCTTGGTAATTACTACTGCTGGTTACTGGCTACTGGCTCGCATAGCAAGCGAGCGATCGTTCTTTGTTTTTTTAAGATTAATATTTTAACGACATATTATTAGGTGATTATTTAACTCTGTTAGCTCTTATCGCCTGATTACCTAATGCAGTCACTCATATTTAAGTAAGACTGTAAGTATTACTTTACTTGTTAAGAAATGATCTTTATTTTGCAAATTGATTATTAAATAACACTTATATTATAGTCTGTGTTTCCTGATATTTATAACCTAGGGGTCTTCAAGTCAAGAGTGAATAGGTTACTTCTAGGTACGTACTTCATCTTCGACCACATCATCACTTACCATCAGGTGAGATGGAGGTCAAACGCGAACCTAATAAAAAAAATTACACGTCATTTCAAGAAAATTTTAATAAATGATATGATTGAATTTAGGAAACCTGTACTCAATCTATCGCGCTCGCATCCGCGCCTGCGCCCGTGTCCGCTATGGTTAACGTGTATTCACTCTGGACAAGGCCTTAGATATGAAAATTGAACACCAGTGTCTGATGACGAGCGAGTTGTAGTGAGCTGATTGTGGGAAATTGTAATTGGGTCAGGTGTGTCCGATATTACAAATATGGGATAGTCTTGTATATTTACGTACAATCAAAATTGTATTCGGAATTAGGAATATATATGATATTTGAGAAAGTTTTTTTTTTTGCTAGAGAGTCATGAGCAGCTCCTCCATCATTAAATTTTGGGAATCGTTGTATATTTATGGTACGTATTTTTACTTGTATAAAAGCTGTCAAAGAATTAATTATAAATGGTAATTGGTGCTTAAAACCGTGATTGCTTAACTAAAGTGTGGGCTTTCAGGTTCAAGTGAGGTATATTTGTTCAGTACACACCTACTTCACAACAGTTTTCTCGGTGGTATTTTAACGGAGTAGACTGAGCGTCTATTTATTGTCCCAGTAGTAGGTTCCCTCTAGGCAATCTTTAGGTATTGTAGAAAAAGCCACTGGCTAAAAACTAGTGATAAATAAATATTTCCATTAAATTCATTATGGTATTCAAACATTTATCATCGCTGTCTCCATTGCAACGCGCGTGTATACCTAAATGTTGCGCAAGCGCCTTCATCCTCCCCGTCTGCGTCGTTACGTCACAGATATTCAGATTGCACTCAACGATACGGATGACTCATATTCGCTTGCATTTGGTATTCATTTAATAATTACTGTCATCATATTCCTACCCTTAACCCATTTACTTGGTGTCGCCGCAACACGTTTCCTTCTTCCAGCCTCCCCTGTCAGACGTACAAGCATCATTTGCTGAATTAGGGAGAGCAATGACAAGGCGTGAAGTCGCAGTAACGAATGTGAAATGAATGTTCTTTATTAAAATAGAATTCTGTATATATAATTCGTAATGTTTACATAGGTTGTAACAGTGGTCATGGTCACTGTGTGAGCGTGCGGCCCTCCGCCTGCGTCTCGTATAACTGCTTACATTATTTAATTTATATTAGTATTTAGAAAAGTATTCCTCTTTGTTCATTGTATGTGCGTTTATCAAAAGCGAAGGGTAGGTATTCAGGTTGTCCTCACGGCGGCGATAGGCGGAGACCTCTCGCGCCCGGCATTGGTCGAGGCCATGCTGCGGGGCGAGAGGGAGTGGGAAGCGGTCGCCTCCTTCTGCGAAGCAGTCATGCTTCCGAAGGAGGAGGCGGGCCGCGTGAGGGAGAGGATGGCGTCCTCCCTCCAGTCCAGCCGCAGTGGTAGACGCCCACGGCGTCGGACGTCGGCCGACGATCTCCGGCCACCGTAGGCGCGGGCATGCGGACAGCGAGTAAAGGGCAACTCGCTGTCCGACCATGGACCATGCCCGGGTCGACGGCGCGTTGTGTTCCACGCGCGCCTCAAAGAGCGTCAGCAACATGACGAGGCCCCCTCTGCAGAGGGCCGAAACCTGCCGGGGTCGTGGGACTTATCCCATTACCGTGACCCCAGTACGTAAAGGGTTATTGAAGGAAGACCGTGGATTTTAGTCAGTAAAAGTCTGACAGTCCCTCCCACCCTGCCCGGGGTGGGAGGACTTATTTGATAATTTTACCACGTTAAAAAAAAGGCATTCAGGTTGACTATACTCCTTTTTCTTTCATACCTATCATTAATCTCCTCACACAACCCATCCATATTTTCTTTAGCTTTCCTCTTCCTGTCCATCCATCAACATTCAAACTCATCACTGTTTAGTTTGAAAAAAGAAAATATTGATATTACGGTTGGTTTCAGGCACAGGCGAGTTCGTGGGTCCGAACTCAGAGGGCACATTATTTTATGTTATTTTCGTCTTCACCTCTGCTCCCAAAACGATGAAGGAAGACCGCGTGAGGAAACTGGTATGTCTTAGGACCGAAAGCTCGAAGGCATGCGACATTCATTACGGCCCATTCCCTTCAACAGAAAGTGGCCCATGTCCCAGCAGCGTTAATGTCCGTGCGTTAATCCCAGCCAGTCGTAATCCCAGCAATGGTATTGGCTAAATAATAACTTGTATAAATAAACTAATTCTTTTAAGTTTCGATTAATTTTTTAATATGCGCAATCGATTTTAATATTACAACTAATTGTAATAACTATTATCTAGGGTGTTTGGTTCACCGCCGGGTCGGCGGCGCGTCGTGTTCTACGCGCCCCTCAAAGAGACGTTAGGACTAGTGGCGGAGCCCTATAGGCCCTATAGCCCTATAGGGCCTATAGGGCCGGTATACCGCGGCACCAGAACTTAGGGTAGTTGA
The DNA here is from genome assembly GCA_943138885.2 of Tholera decimalis. Taxonomy (NCBI): domain Eukaryota; kingdom Metazoa; phylum Arthropoda; class Insecta; order Lepidoptera; family Noctuidae; genus Tholera; species Tholera decimalis. Next base: position 30,732,736 of record OW964569.2, on the reverse strand, counting down.
AGGAACAGGGTGGGTTTTTAGTCAATAGAAGTCTGACAATCCCTTCCGTTCCAACTAGAGCGGGAGAAATCGTTCAATGATTTCCCACCTGTGAAAAATAAACGGAGTTTGGTACAATTTGACGTAAGTAAGTAATCATTTACCAATTCAAAAAAGGGCTACTTTCGCAGTCCTGGGGTGATTAAAAAGTAAACATTCAGGCATATTAATAAACTTACACCATTATACGGATATGTTAGTATACCGACTAGCCGTCAAATTAAGCGTATAAAGCAATAATTAATACGACATCGTTGAAGGAATGCATGTAGCGTCGATCGATGTAGGAAAAAAAACATGAAATAAAATAACTTTAGTAAAAAATCTTTATTTTATAACTTATATATTACTTTTTATAATTACCGCTCCAACTATACATAAAGATAATACTCAAGCAATTCACCAATGTACTGATCAACAACTTATAAGTACGTAGATTTTAAGTACATATTGATCAAATAGTAGAACTTAGTTTCTTCTATAATGTATCATTCGTATCCGATGTTAGCGACATCTATACCGCCATACGAACAATAGAAAGATATGACGTCATACAAATCCCACATCGCGCTATTAAAGTTCTCAACGCGATTCGAAGATATTTAGATTAGACATTTAGCCGTCTGATTGTTGGATCCAACTTTTTCAATGCAAGTTAGTGGGAATTTATACCCTGTTCCATATTTAAACCTTTATCATATTGAGACGCCTTCGAGCTTCGGGAAGCACGTTAATCCTTTGGCCTCGGCTGTCATTTGTACAGACGCCAGAACATCAACAACAATCTGTCAAATTTCTTTAATAGATTTTCAACTTTATTGTTAAAGAAATTAGGTTCAAGGTTGATTGGGAAAATTTGACAGTTTCGGGTAGCTTCATGTGCTGGCGTCTGTACCTACTTGATAATCATTACGGGTAGTCAGAGGTCAGAAAATCTGACACCAGTCTTGACAAATGGTCTCGTGCTAACCCAGCTAGTGGGTTGTAGAGTTCAGGTAGTCCATGGAAAATCTAGTACTCAACAGCTTTCGGTTAGATTGGAAACGGACGCCAAGACAGTTGGGAAAAAACTACGCAGATAATATGATAGACGTTAATAGTGTGACTTAATCCTACTTAAACTAAATATTATCACAATACATGCTATCAATTCACCATTGAACATGTTCAAACCTTGTAATTTGTAAACCTTGGTTTATACAAATTTAAGCATTATTACCAACGATTGGTATCCTTATTTTCAGTTTTTAAATCTGAAATCAAAACTGCTTTTAAAAGATTCAAAATAGACGTAGTCGACTGCACGTCACTGGAAAAAATTATAGGTTGGTAACACTACACTGGGGCATACGGTCTTCTAAACATTATTCTCTAAAATAGGTAACTTAAATCTACACACTGTCGCTTCTCCCTCTCTCTCTGTCCCTCCTCAGTCTTCTTAAACTTCTTCTTCTACTTATTCTCCTTCTCAAAGAACTCGTCAGTCAGTGGCACGTGTGATATCTGGTCGTACGTGAAGGCGTCGAAGAACTTCTGCGTCACGTTCATGGCGTAGTCGATAGCATAGTCTAGGATAGGGCCACCGAAGTCTTTGGCTAAGGATTGAGAGTCAGAATTTAGGACCTGTAGCACGTTTGCACCTGTAAAAGACAGATGAAATAAAATTTTAATGAATGTTTAACGTGTATGCAATACTGTGACGCCTAGAATCCTGAGCTAGGTAAAAATCTGTATATCTAGACAATAACATTGTTTGAATCTGCCAAATACCAGCTTGATGTATTTGTTTCATCGAGAAACGGGCCAAGGGGCTCATTGGCAACAAGAGAGTGGTCGAGCCTTGAACATCGGCCACGTGTTGCAAGCCTATCAGTTTTCTATCGGTTATATTCCGAGAAGTGTGCGATAGCATCGTACAATTTAATTCCACCAAGCCCGTTCCGTCATCGGACTACGAGACAAACGGCAATGCGCCATCGTTACATGGTGGACATCCTACCCATACGCACAAAACCTTTTGGGAATACTTGCAGGGCAGGGAATTTCCTCTCGGAGTTTGTGTTCCAAAATAGTTATAAACAGGGGATCTTTAAGTCAAGAGTGAAGAGTGAATTTTAGTGAAGAACGAGTGTAAGAGTGAAGTGTCTAGGCAAGCGTGCTTCATCTTCGACCACATCAACGCTTACCATCAGGTGAGAAGGTGAAAAACGTGAGCCTATTATTAATAAAAAAATAAATAAAAAGAAGACCGGTATCAAGAAAAGTCTACACGGCTATCTAATTCATTATTTTTCAAATGGTTGCAATAGTGGGCTTTATAGCAATGCATAAGGTTTAAAAAATTCCATTAATTTATGATAGCATTCTTTCTTTTCTATTAATTACGCAAGCTTCATCCCGAACCCCAACGGTAATGTGCTTTTAGTTGCCTGAAGATACAAATACATATAATCGCATGATAGGTAGCCGAAGATCATCATTTACAATTGAAATAAGATCAAAACGAGTATTGCGCAACAAAGAGCCAACCACAACATGATGACCAAACAAGTCATAAACCAACACAAAACCAGTTCAGATTATAAAACCAGCCAAGTACGAGTCAATATCACGGGTTTTTTATTTTTTTAATGATTACCTTTATTGTATTTCAGAACAAGATACCTACTATTTTTAAGTATTCTTTTATAATACGTATAAGAAATCATTATATTTTTGTTATTTAATTTTTTTAATTAAGCTCAGTAATTCTGGCAGTAGTAATATTCATATATTTACATGCGGCATCCTATGGATCACAGCAGTGATCCTAATATCTCCGTCTAAGTGAAATGGCTTTGCATTTTTCAATTAGACGATCGGAACCCTAAATGTGTACAGAATATAAAATTTCGCTATTTCCTTAAGCCATTAGAAACACCGAGAGCCTCCTATAACATTGGCATTGAACATTGGTCAATATTTGGTCATTAGTAGTTCGATGAAAACGTTCGGTCAAGGGCGACACTTCGCGGCAATATTGAAGGCATGTAGCGTATCATGCAAGGGCAGGACACTGAATTGGACATTATTTTTGCAAGTAACGTAACTGGGTACATTACTTTTGAAATGTACGAGAATTTTGCCTCATACGAATTTTAACAACCTGCACTGGGCCCGCGTGGTAGATTACGGCCCATTCCCTATCATAGAGACGAGGTCTGTGTTCCAACAGTGGGAATATTGCCGGAATGTTGTAACAAGATACTGCTTTCCCGGAATGTAAATGCGATTGAAAGGAACAGGGTAGGTAGTTTTTTGTCAGTATAAGTCTAACATTCCCTTCTAGTCCAACCAGAGTGGAAAGAGTCATTAAATGATTTTCAGACCAAAAAATGCAGTGAGAATGTTATAATAAGAAGATTTTGTTTTCTTTATGTGTTTGCTTTACAAGTGATTTTCAGAGGTCCTTGTTTCCCAAATTGGATGCAAGGACAAAGGTTTTGTAGGTTCATAACAATGTGGGCAATTTATCAGGGTCTAGGTGGAGAAGAAGGGACTGTCAAACTTCTACTGACTAAAACCACCTTATTCCTTCACTTACCCTTGCGTTCTGGGGTATCTCATTAGAACATCCCAAAACCCCAGAAGAATTGGGCAAGCCTGTTGTTCTATTTTCGGGCTTCTAACCACAACCACTTGTAAGGAACATGTTTCTGTCAGAATTACCCGTCCATGTCAGAAATAATATGATGATACGAGTGTGTACGACGCAGAAAAGATTCACTATATTGTTTTAAAGAGCACAATGTAAACTAGAAGTACTATTATTTACTTCTTTGAACTTTAAATGGCCTGCGGAGGTGAAATTATGTGACTAACTTTGGATCCCTTTTTGCTTATCATGATAACGTTAAACTTGTTTGAACTGTCTGTTTAATAAGCTTTCACATCTAAACTACTTAACTGATTTTGATAAAATTTTGTAGTAAGATAGATTAGAGAACCTTATAGAAGGAAATGGGATCTTTTAAGCTGAAAAATACTTTTCAAGCGAGCGAAGCTGCAAGCAGAAGTAATCATTGATTTCGTGTGCTATACTAATCTTGCTTTAATGCTCTTGTCAATACACGAACAGGTCTGAGTTTTATTTTTAAGTATTGTTGATTGATGCGATTTCACATCGCCTTTGGCATTCGTATTCAAGTTCAGCGGAAATTGTTAAAAATTACGTGTGTTTTGGAAGCATTTAAAGTGGCTTAATTTGTTGATATCTAACAGTCATTAACCTCAATGTTGTAGATCGCTGATAGCTTTTAATTTTAATAGGCTTGGAAAGGCTTGGTTTTGTGCCATTGAATTTTTAATTTTTAGTTTCACTTTGGAGCGCCCATCTTGTAATTTATATAATTATTTTAAGTAATTATTTATAATTTAATAACATAAAACGTTGTATAGGTAACATGTGAGATTTCCAAGTCCAATACTCTGATTATCTAGTTTGCTCTACACCCTGGCAAGGTGGTCGTTTCACCTAGCATAAAAAGTTGACTCAGATAAATATGTGTAGGTCTCTACTCTAGCTAGAAGTGACGAAGTGAAACACCGTGTGGTTTTAGTCAGTAAGAGTCTGTCAGGCCCCTACCCCATGACAGAGGACATTCATGAGGATTTCCCCAAAGATCGGTCTATCGGTCTAAGGAATAGAATTCCCTACCAGAGTCTTTCCTCATAGATATAAAGTAGGGTTCTTTAAGTCAAAAGTGAATAGGTAACTTCTAGGTAGTGTAGCGTAAATAAAATTAAGTGCACAGTAAAACACAAACCGCTACTTAACACGTTTAATTTTGATTAAAAGGAAAAAGATAGAAAACAAGTACTTAATTAGAAAATATAAAAAAGTTAAATATTGGTTATTATTGGGAACCTTTCAGTGATGGCGTGGGTTAACTTAGCGGAAAGAAAAAGAATGTTATCGAAAGTATTATGCAAATATTTTTAACTTACCTAACAAAAAAAATCGATTGCAATCGGTTATAGCTAGGCGAATACGCAATATTAGTAATTTTAGTTACAAAAAAAAAACACTAAGAGCATCCAACGCGTCTTGATAGGCCTTAGGTTAGAAAGAGTTTTTGACGTGATAATTTTTAGATTAGAAATATATAAATTAGGTGCACTATTTAAAATAAAACTCCTGCTGCGAAAACTCGGTAATTCCTGGACGGCTGGACACGACTGTGGGAAGTAACGTAGAAATCACGGAGCCACTGCGCTGCGGGGTCCGCATCCACCTCGTACTCGCTTCAGGCCTTTGAGATGGACGTCTCAGGCACAGGATGTGCTCGGATATCGGGCGAGAGCGCCCCGACCTCCGTCGTCGATAACCGACGTCGCTTGCCCGTAGGGTGGAGCCAAAAATTGGCTTGTAACGGGATCTAAACAAAAAAGAAACTTCAGACCACCGATGCAAGCTGAATCTTTGATTAATTATGAAACTAGTGCGAAATGGATCGAAAAGAAAAAAGGCGACAATACATACCAAATTAACCAGAAAATCACCCACAGACTATCCTTTTGCTAGGACACTTTATATTTTTTATTGGCTTAACACCAACAGAAAAAAAACTTTCACTTCATAATTTCGGTATGAATCAAAAAATAAGGTTGACCATCACATATCGGGTCCCAAAAATGTAATGACGCCGTCAAAAGGCAAAACATCCGAGGATATTTTTCACGATTCCTTGTTCAAATGTGAATAACAGCTAAGAAGAAAAAATTCATATAGAAAAGTTTGGATTAGAATTGGAGGAAGTTTTAACCGTAGCGGTTTTACGCTACAGTACCCCATTTCCAGTAAAAAAAAAAAATGAGAGTAGCAACCCTAAAGGTGAGTGGCAACCCTAAAGGAAAGGTGAGTGACAACCCTAAAAGAAAGGTGGTTGACAACCCTAAAAAAAAGGTGGTTGACAACCCTAAAAGAAAGGTGGTTGACAACCCTAAAAGAAAGGTGGTTGACAACCCTAAAAGAAAGGTGGTTGACAACCCTAAAAGAAAGGTGGTTGACAACCCTAAAAGAAAGGTGGTTGACAACCTTAAAAGAAAGGTGAGAGATCAACCCAAGTGAATGTATCAACCCAGTTAGAGGGTGACAACGCTATAACAGATTGACATCACAACAACAGATTGAAAACACAACAACAGATTGAAAACACAATAACAGATTGAAAACACAATAACAGATTGACAACACAAAAGGGATAGCATCAACCAAGAGTGAAAACCATAATATATACAAATTAAATAAACTAGCCTAACTAACTTTAAACTAAATACATCAAATCAACGACATCGAAGTGCAGCTGATACTGAATAAAATTGAAAGCCGGCCTCCAGTTTAGACGTTAACAGTGCGAGCTTCAGATGCGTCTCCTAAACCTACATTAGAATAGAAAAACAAACGATAGAACTAGAATAATATTCTTAAATATATAGGAACAAAGAACAATATTTAAGACGAAACAAATAAGAGTTGAGATTAAGAAATAACCTAAAAATAACTTCAAAGGAAGTCAAACAAAAACTCGAAGTCGAACACAAAAGCTCGAAGTCAGATAATAACTCGAAGTGAGACACGACACAAAGTCCAACACGACTCAAAGTCAAACACGACTCAAAGTCAAACACGACTCAAAGTCAAACACGACTCAAAGTGAAACACGACTCAAAGTCTAACACGACTCAAAGTCAAGAGCTTAAGTTATAGAGGGATAAGTTAGAAGGTTAAGTTAAAGAGAGAGGGTTAAGTTGAAGAGGGTGGACCTTAAATCAAAATCAAAAATACGACGCTTAATGAGAGGAAATGGTTATGAATAAATATTAACTCCAGGGAGGAATGAGGGTCGAAATAATAAAAGAGGGGTCGTTAATTGAAAACTAATGGCCTAACATAAGTAATGCTGATTAAGTTAAGAATATGGAACAAATTAATTCATTTAAGTATGTCTTTTATATGATATTGTCCAATATGATGAGAATCACAGTCTTGTAGGACATATGTAGTCATGGAGATGACTCTGATCACACGACATTTAATGAAACGAGGAGCAAGCTTTCCTGTAAAGTATTCAGCAGCTGACGATTTTGAAAAATTACGCCTCCATACAATGTCGCCGGCATTGAGTGTAATAGCCGTGCGGTTCGTATTGTAATTTCGTGAATTACGGAGAAAAGCAGAAGAAAGATTGTCCGCTACTTTTGCGTAAATCTCGGCGAGCGAAGTCAGATTACTCGCGTGTTGTTCCCGACTTTCAGCTAAATTAGTGCTTAGAGTCTGGTTATTCGCACGCGATGAATCCATACAGACTTCTCTACCGAATATGAGAAAGTTTGGCGTAAACCCTGTGGCTAAATTAATACATGAATTGAGGTAAAGTTTGACCTTGGGTAACAATTTAGCCCAATTCCTTTGGTTCTCGCCAACCAATATGCTCAAACAAGTAACGACACTTTGGTTATAACGTTCTACCGTGTTTGCTTGTGGAGTGTAATAAGGGGTATACGTAGGGGATTCAATGCGAAACGATCTAAGAAAGTTTAAAAACTGATTACTACGAAAAACGGTAGCATTATCACAGAGAATAGACCGTGGAACTCCGAAGTTAAAAAATATTTCAGATTCCAAAGCTTTTATAACTGAATTGGCGTCAATCCTTTTAAGGGGGACTAACCAAACATATTTAGAAAAAACATCGACCATAGATAAAATGTATTTGAACCCATAATAAGCGATTGGAAGCGGTCCAATAACGTCGATAGAAATCATTTGTAGAGGTAAAGAAACTTCCTTTGGATAACACATATGACCACGTGGTTGGGAATTCGCGATCTTATAAGCTTTACAAACCTCACATTGCCTTAAAGTCTCAGAAACATCTCGAAACATATTTGGCCAGTAAAAGTTATCCTTGAGCTTAAAATAAGTCTTTGAAACTCCAGGATGTATAGAGAGAGGATTATTATGAGCTTCCCATATAGCGGATTTAACCTTTTCAACGGGTAAAACTATGCGCCAAGGATCAGAGCACAATGGGTTAGTGATTGGCATGCGTCTTAACAGAACACCGTTCCGAATGGCGTAAGCTGGAAACGTTTGAGGGGAGTCACGAGCCCCTAAATACACCTTTTTATACCATCTATCATTGGTATGGTCAGGTCCTTGATCGAATGTAACCGGACTCGCGTACATTCTAGATAAAGCGTCTGGAACGACGTGTTGCGACCCTTTGCGATGAATGATATCAAACGTGTATTGGGAAATCACAGTAGCCCATCGCGCCAAACGCCCTGAGGGATTACTTAGTGTGAGGAGCCATTTCAAGGCCATATGATCAGTTATAACAGAAAACTTCATTCCATCTAAATAACAGCGAAAATGCTTAATGGAATCAAGAACGGATAAAAGTTCACGTTCGGTTGTACTATAATTGCGTTCTGCTTTTGAGAATAAGCGTGAATAATAAGCGATAGGATGTTCAACACCATCGAACTTTTGAGAAAGAACCGAACCAAGACCGACAGCTGACGCATCACATTGCAAAATGAAGGGCTTCGAGAAATCTGGACAAGCCATAACGGGAGTATTGATGAGCGCATCCTTTAATTTTAGGAATGCTTGATCGGCGGCATCATCCCAACTTATAGGGTCACGACCCTTCTTTTTTCCTATAAGGGCAGTGAGTGGAGCTATTATAGAAGAAAAACCATCAACAAAACGCCTATAATATGAGCATAACCCAATAAAACCACGTAGTGACTTAGCTGTAGTAGGAACGGGATAATCCCTAATAGCATCGAGCTTGCTGGGATCAGTTTGTAAACCCTTTTCGTTGATGATATAACCCAAATATTTCAATTCGCTTTTACAGAACTCGCATTTTTTTAGGTTAATAGTTAAACCGGCCTCCTTGAGACGGTCTAGTACTTTTCTAAGGAGCGAGAGGTGACTATCAAAGTCTTTTGATATTATGATTAGATCATCGACGTAACCGAAAACGCAATTATCACTGGTCGAAGTGAATTCAAAATTAACGATCATATCAGTAAGGCGCTGCATCTCGGAAGCTGCATTCGTGAGACCAAATGGCATTCTGACGAACTCAAATAAACCTCGTTGTGGAACTATGAACGCGGTTCTTTCACAACTCTCATCATCAGCGAGAGGAATCTGCCAAAATGCACTCCTAAAATCAAGAGAACTTATATACCTTGCACCTCGAAGGTTGTCAAGAATATCGTGAATACGGGGGAGCGGATAAGAATCTCTAGTAGTAACGCTATTCAATTTCCTACTATCAACGCAAAAACGTACAGAACCGTCCTTTTTGGTAACCATCACAACAGGACTGGCCCATGGAGAACGTGAGGGACGAATGACACCCATCTCCAGCATCTTATCGATTTCCTCATTGAGCAACTTTAACTTAACAGGTGAAAGAGGGTAAAACCGTTGTCTAATTGGTGGTCCAGTAGTGTTTATTTTGTGTGATAGCCAAGTAGTCTTACCAAGGCCAACTTTATCGGATGAAATGACATCGAATTCCTCAATGACCCGTTGCAACTTTAGCTCTTGGTCTGGTAATAAAACGTTACGAGGGTGAATGTATCGAACCTCGCTAATGCAATTAATCTGAGGAAGGGATTGAGAGTCAGAAGGAAGGGTATGTGGGTCAGGAGGTAGGGAATTAGAGTCGGGAGGAAGGTACATATTACCTTTGATATTTTTGTTAAAAGCTTGACTAAAAACTGAAGTCAAACCGAACTTATTCCAAAATTCGATACCTAAAATAACTGAAGAAGACATAGAACGTGCTACTAAAAATTCGTGGATAAAAGTCGTACCATTAAACTTAACTGGGAGAAAGATAGTTCCTAAAATATCAATAGGAGAGTTATTAGCGGAAATAACACGTGGGCACTGGACGTTTGATTTTAAAGAAATACCCAGTTGTTGGGTTAAACAATCACTAATAAGGGACATTTGTGCACCAGAGTCAAGAAGGGCTTTAACGACCCGGTTACACAATATGATCTCGATGAAAGGACGGTTATCAGATGAATCGGACGCTATCACCGGTGACACTGTACGGAGTAATGCGTGTCGCCGGTGGGCTAAACATTTTTTGGATTGCATTTTGGGCAATCACGAGTTATAAAACCAGGTGTGCGGCATTTAAAACATAGCATACCAGGGAAATCAGGGCAAGTACGATAGGGGTGTCCCGTTTTATTGCATTTTGGACAGATTTGTGATTGATTTGTTGCACTTGAAACTAATTTTGTAGATTTGGGCAAAAAACTTTCAAAATGCGATGCAGTGTCAATGAGCGCATCTAAGTCAGTAAATTTATGTATCGATAAGCATGGAAAATATCTAGGATGCATGTTGTGAGTGATAATTTCTAATAGTTCAGATTTATCGACCGGTTTACGTAATGTATCATTCAATTGAGAAATCTGATGCACAAAATGTAAAACAGGTTGATCTGATTTCTGTTTTGTATTCCTAACTTGTTGACCGGTTTTAAATTCGAAATCAATTTCCCCGAACGTTTTGAAGAATTTTTCTTTTAATTCGGGGTAAGTCATATCAGGTCGACGGATTGACCTATAATAATTTAAGGCGCGACCGGATAACACTTCGTGGAAGCGTTTAAGCAGATAACTGTCTGTTATGTCGTCTGCATCCTTCTCTTCTTCGATACTGGTAAAAAAATTTCGAACACTGGTATCTCCAGTATAATTTATGTTCCATTTTCTTAGCGAAAATCGTTTTAGAAAGTAACCGGGACAGTCCTCGGATTTCATCGGAGAAGGTAAGTTAGAACGACTAGTACCCGGAGCGGGCCTAGGCGGAATGGGAGGAGGTCTAGAAATAATAATACTTCCGTGTAAAGGAGTCTCAACGATAGAACCTTCTTCGGACATTTTTAAACACAAAATAGAAATAGGTTAAATGAAAGAGCGGGACTTAGCAGGAAATCGTTAGATATCGTGCCGTAATATCGATGCGGGAAGAAGACGACAACATGAACGTCAAAGGAATCGGCTGGGCTAAGAATCCAACAAAAACAGATACTAGCAAATAGCAGAAAAGCAAACAGACGGGCTAAAAAAAATAAGAAAGGTAGACACTAGCACACGACCATTCAAAAAGCTTACCTTTGGTCACGATGCCTAACCATCCACACATCAAACACACTCTACGGGAAACTAACTACCGCTACCTACTGGGATAAAATAAAACTCGGGATAGATACGTATATTTTGGGAGAAAATAAAAGAATTGGAAATTGGGTATAGTTATAAAGTTAATCTTTAAAATTGAATTTCACAAACATCACACAATTTAGCAAAGAACATAAATTCAGATAGCAATTCTGTAGTCCAGTCGTATGAATCGGGAAAACATTCAAGACAGGTAATCCTTTTAACTTCCATACGGGTATCTGACCAATTCTAAAACCTGAAATTCACAATAAGAAAGATGAAAATTAAAGATTGCTCTCAAGAGCAACCACACACGAGATAACAAAAAAAGGTATTTTAGTAATAATTAATATGCAAACTTACTTTAATTCGGGCGCCATTTTGTAGCGTAAATAAAATTAAGTGCACAGTAAAACACAAACCGCTACTTAACACGTTTAATTTTGATTAAAAGGAAAAAGATAGAAAACAAGTACTTAATTAGAAAATATAAAAAAGTTAAATATTGGTTATTATTGGGAACCTTTCAGTGATGGCGTGGGTTAACTTAGCGGAAAGAAAAAGAATGTTATCGAAAGTATTATGCAAATATTTTTAACTTACCTAACAAAAAAAATCGATTGCAATCGGTTATAGCTAGGCGAATACGCAATATTAGTAATTTTAGTTACAAAAAAAAAACACTAAGAGCATCCAACGCGTCTTGATAGGCCTTAGGTTAGAAAGAGTTTTTGACGTGATAATTTTTAGATTAGAAATATATAAATTAGGTGCACTATTTAAAATAAAACTCCTGCTGCGAAAACTCGGTAATTCCTGGACGGCTGGACACGACTGTGGGAAGTAACGTAGAAATCACGGAGCCACTGCGCTGCGGGGTCCGCATCCACCTCGTACTCGCTTCAGGCCTTTGAGATGGACGTCTCAGGCACAGGATGTGCTCGGATATCGGGCGAGAGCGCCCCGACCTCCGTCGTCGATAACCGACGTCGCTTGCCCGTAGGGTGGAGCCAAAAATTGGCTTGTAACGGGATCTAAACAAAAAAGAAACTTCAGACCACCGATGCAAGCTGAATCTTTGATTAATTATGAAACTAGTGCGAAATGGATCGAAAAGAAAAAAGGCGACAATACATACCAAATTAACCAGAAAATCACCCACAGACTATCCTTTTGCTAGGACACTTTATATTTTTTATTGGCTTAACACCAACAGAAAAAAAACTTTCACTTCATAATTTCGGTATGAATCAAAAAATAAGGTTGACCATCACATATCGGGTCCCAAAAATGTAATGACGCCGTCAAAAGGCAAAACATCCGAGGATATTTTTCACGATTCCTTGTTCAAATGTGAATAACAGCTAAGAAGAAAAAATTCATATAGAAAAGTTTGGATTAGAATTGGAGGAAGTTTTAACCGTAGCGGTTTTACGCTACAGTAGGTAGGTAATGTTCTAATAAGATACCGCGGCCCCGGAAGCAACAATTGAACAGAACAACTGAAGGAGCGGGATGGTTTGTGAAGTGAAAACTTCTTTAGCATCGTTGTGATTTGAAAATTTATGAAACGAAAAAGCGACAGTAAAAAGAGACACACATAAATTGCCGAATTTTGGAATTCTGTTGGGGCCAAGTGGTAGAGCTTTTGATGCCCTTTAAAATGAGCCCAAACTCGGCTATCTTGCGACCACGGGAACGAAGTTTGGTCGCGGAGGGGCGAGGTAGCCCTGAGAGGGGGGCGGGGAGGGGGAGGGGAGGTTTCGTGGGGAGTCGAAAAAGCGACAGTAAAAAGAGAGACACATACATTTTCTTTTTGAAGGTTTCACTTCTACCACGTGTGAATTGCACACATGTTTTTCTTAGTCAGTAGAAGTCTGATACTCAGTTCTGCTCCGTCCACAGCGGCAGCAGTTATTTAATGATTTTCCCACTGAGAAAAAAGGTAAGCGTGCTTCATCTTCGACCAAATCATCACTTACCATCAGGTGAGAAAGTGGTCAAACGCGAGCCTAATTTGAGAAAAATAACTCATTCTCGCTCTAACGCAAGCTTGGACTTTTTTTGAGGAGTTTTACAAAAGACTGAATGCTAATAGTCTGTATTTATACTTACTGATCTGTGGGTTCCCTCTGATGAGATTAGTCAGGTTCAGCTTGAGGTCTGTGCCGTAGTCAGCTTTGTACTTGTAAGAGTTGATCTTATAGTGACCCTCGCCTTTGTCGTTGATTATCACTCGTTCTATCACCTCCAGGCGTATGCGCTGGTTATCTGCATGAAGAAAAACAGGATTTATATAGCTGCACTTTGTTGTGCCCGCGTCTTCGTTCACGTATGAGACTTTTCCCGCGAAAATTTGGTGAGAATTCCGAGATGAAAATTTGTTGCGCTAAAAACTTCCTTATATCGCAGTGAAATTCCCATTAAAATCGGTTCAGCATTTTCAGAGATTATCCTGGAGAAACCACGGAATAGATGACCTCTTTTTTCTGTTCTGTGGGAGAAACAGACAAACCAAAGTTTTGTTTTCATTTTAGCATCGTGAAAGAATTATAATCACTTGAGAAAACACAGTTATTTTGACAGAGAGACACTTTACTTACACGTATAGAAGATGTATAGGTACACGTACATAAACTAATGTAGAGAATAGGGTAGGATTTTGCATAGTTGGAAGTTATTCTTAGGTCAGAGTCTGTTTTGAAGCAATGATGTGTCACAATCACCAGCATTTAGGAAACAATGGAAAGAGGAAAATGTATTGAGGAAGAGACGAGAATCTTACGAAAGGACGAGGTTAAGAGATCTAGAATCTATTAATCAGCTAGACTTTCTTCCTACTGGTTTCTGTTTGTCAAAGATCTACCTTCAGTCATTCCAACCTTTCTCAAGCGGCGGAAATATAATAACCTTGTTGGTAGTTATATTTTCGAGCCGTTTGGGGTTAAAACCTTGGGGTCGTGGGGTCCGAGTGCTCACAAATAATTTTAAGATCTATCCAGACGCCTAGTTGACACTTCGCGTGACCTAAGGGCTGGCTTTTACCTTGGACAGAGTTTAAGCATTGCCATACAACGTGGCAATGCCGCCAGTCTTTTGGGCACATTACCAGTGGACAGCGATGCGCGCGAATTTCTGAATGCCATATTTTAGTTTATTTTTAGATGTAGTTTAGGGTTTTTATTTAAATGTTTAAAGTCTTCCGACCTTTTAGATCGCCTGTGTCATTGTTGGTAGTTATATTTTCGAGCCGTTTGGGGTTGAAACCTTGGGTTCGTGGGGTCCGAGTGCTCACGAATTATTTAAAGATCTATCCAGACGCCTAGTTGACACTTCGCGTGACCTAAGGGCTGGCTTTTACCTTGGACAGAGGTTAAGCATTGCCATACAACGTGGCAATGCCGCCAGTCTTTTGGGCAGTGGACAGCGATGCGCGCGAATTTCTGGATGCCATATTTTAGTTTATTTTTAGATGTAGTTTAGGGTTTTTATTTAAGTGTTTAAAGTCTTCCAACCTTTTAGATCGTCTGCGTCACTTCTTGCGAATGTCTTTTGATTCATACTATAATTTGGAAATATTTCATTTCTTAATTTGCTTAGAGCCTTTTCCCAATGATGTAGGAGTCGGGCTCCAATCTGACTGGATGAAGCTAAATACCAGTATTTTACATGGGAGTGACTACCGACCTGACTTCCACAATCCGCATCAAAATTCTGCATGAGCGGCGAGTGGCATGCGTGATGTCGGATTTATCGGGTTTTAAGTAACCGCACTATTACCAATAGTTTAACCAGGCATGCACGAGGGAATCTCGATATGGTTGATGGAACCCATGCACGTATTGACCTTGGTGAACGTTGAAAATTACTCGTTAGTTAGACCTTTTCCTTTTCTCGACTACCTTGAAATCTTTGTATACATATATTGGAGATCTGTATCTTTGTGCTTAAACATTTTGCTTTATTTCAAGTATATAATGATGTTGTAATAAAAAAGTCAAAATATCCATAAATTATGTGCACCCCGACAAAGAATTAAACCTATCTCAAATAATGCTTATTGTATGGCAATTCGATAAATACGAGTTACCATACAATAAGCATTAATGTAACGTTACCTAACTTACATGACAAAACAAAGACGAGCAAGTAGCCTAAATGTTTTTAAAAGTCTTAATTTCATGACATTGAAAAAGAAATTATTTAACTTCCTATTGCATACGTGTTACTATTCAACAATGAGTTTTTAAATGAAAAATTTGTCACAAAATTTAAGTTAAACGACCCGCGACGACTTGCCGTTGTGATCCCAATAATATTTTCGATGTATTGAATAGAGTTTAATTTTATTTCTATGACATGGTACTCAATCATTTTTGACAATGTATTTAATAATTCTTTACATTATAATAATAACCTTTGACATTGTATTTATTGGTTTTATTTTGACACAGTGTTCTACAAATTTTTTTAATATTTGTACGCTGCAAACAGCAGAATATCATGATTGTATAACAACTTTGTAATAATATTCTACCAAATAAACGAATCTATATATCTAACAATTGTCTTTGTACAATGCTACCTACGAGAGGAGGCACACCATTAAGCGAAGTGGGAGTAATGGGATGGAATACATGGAATGCGCGCGCTTTTGCTCAGAAGTGGGACAGAACAGGATGATTAAAAAAATACTACTAACGTGATAAAGCTTAAAGGTAAACGAACACTTTTTCAAAATAGGGGGATATTATTTGTTAACTAAATTAAGCCTTTAAGTCAAGAGTGAATAGGTTACTTTTGGGTAAGCGTGCTCCATCTTCGACCACATCATCACTTACCATCAGGTGAGATGGTGGTCAAACGCGAACCTATTCTACATAAAAAAAAAAAAACTTCTTTCATTATGCAGCCAATTTCCTCTGAAATGCGTTCACTCCGAATATCAGGAAGGCAACTTATAGTCAGTTGTCTTTTAAGATGAAAGCACCGGAATACATTCGCAAGAAGTTGGTAGAATCATCACAATGTCAATTAACCGATTTAGTTTTTCTCAATAGCGTTAATGAAAGTTATGTGTATGTATGTTTTTGTTATTGTATTTTTTTTTCTATTTTCCTGCTATTTGCTCATAATACTACAAAATAGTTTTTTAGAGTTCAGATAAATTGTAACTACCAAAATATGGACTGTGACGAGTGAAATAAACGATAAAGAAACATTAATTTGTTTCTGCTATGTTTTATCTCTGCACCATACTAAGGTCAGCTGGTAGAAAATACCTAATAAATTAAGTTCGCCAATGGACAATATATTTTACTTGATCATAAAGTTTTAATAAATACGAGGAAAATTATACAAAAAATCCTTTAGCATCTTAAAGTACTGCTACAGCGAAGGTTGTAAACTCATTTTTATTGCAACCACAATCATGTCAATCGGAATTAAGAGCAATATTAATAACATAAGGTAAACTGCCTATGCACTGACGCCTATCATAAGGGGGTCAAGTTCAGAGACTTATGAATTATGATTAAATTATTGAGTCTGTGTTAGCCTGCATCATCCCACTGCTGTGCAAAGGCCTCTCCCCATGATTTCCAGGTGGTTCTGTCCAAGGCCAAAGTAGTCCACTGGTCGTTAGTTTGATCCAGCTCGTCTTGCCATCTTCTACGAGGTCTACCGCGACGCCTTCTAGCTGTGTTAGGGCTCCAGAAAGTGGTTATTTTGGCCCACAACTCATTGGGCATCCGTAGCCAGCCCAGGCAAGCATAGCAACGTCAGCAATTTACGTCTTGGAGCGCGGTCTTGTCAATAAAAATAAAGTTGTTGCTTCGTGGAAAAGTTTCTCAAACATAGACACGACCAAAAATGACAGAAAGAATGGCCGTAGATTTTTACTAAATTATAGCACAGTACGAACTAGGCAATTTCTATTCTATTAAATAAATAACTACGTTTATTAGGGTTCCGTAACCGAATTACAGAAAACGGAACCCTTAAGTTTCGTTTCGTTTCCTACTGCTGCTGCTATGTGGTGCAGCTCTAAAATACACACTGTAAAATTAACGGTACGGTGTCTTCGAGTTCCGTGTCAGTTTTATATTTTTAAATGAGTAAATATTTTTATATTTTTGGTAGGTATTTCTAAGATTTTTCTGTTTAATTAATTTAGTTTAATGTTTGTGTAAAGTTATGTGTTACTGTAGGTACTCTTTTGTATTATGTTTTCTGTTCGCTAATAAATGTTTTATCTATTTAACTATCAAAAACTTCATGAATATTAATACATGGCTATTGTATTAAAACAAGATCTATTCTCATAGTCGGTGAACCCTACCTCTTAAACAAATGTTACCTGTAACTTTATAGGCAAGATTCCATTTTAAACAAGCTTTTTTATTATTTTTGTATTTTCTCAACACTCTTTAATTATGACTTTTTTATAGAGACCTTGCAATGTGGGTAGAATTCACATTACTATAATAGCAATCTTCTTTAACCCTCCAACTATGCTTGTGTCTGGAGTGGGTTCACGGCAATAGCGTAATGGGTGGGGTAAGAACCCGCGACCTCTCGATCACAAGTCCGACAACTTAACCGTTAGGCTATTGACGCTTTTAAATTTCTCAGTAGTAGTTTTGGAAGTTGGCAGTGTGATGGCCCCGTGCCTCGGAAAAGCAAGTTAAGTCGTTGGGACCGGCTGCCATATGGATATCTTAAATTGTCATTACGGGTAGACAGAAGACAGAATATCTGTTACTGGTCTGGCCAAGGGGTATCATGTTACCCAGCTACTGGGTTCTGGAGGCCAGATATACAGTCGCTCCATGTAAAACATTAAGTCTGCGGGCACGAAACTTGCGACGGCCGAGCGATGGCGGGGCGGCGCGACGGCGATGTATACAAAAGCATATCGACGGTTAAAAGGAAATAGGGTATAAGCGACAAAAAAAGAAACGTTCAGGAGAGCCGTTCAAAGTTTAGAATTTTAGAAAAACTGATGTATTTTTTTTATTAAAACATAGTGAAAACTAAAACAGTTTTTAATTTTCCAATCGGGAAATATGACAAAATAAAAGATAATAGAACACAAGAAACAGTCGGCTTTCAAAACAATACCAGTCTAAAATGTCGCTTATACCCTATTTCCTTTTAACCGTCGATATACTGTTGCAATGCTTTTGTATACATCGCCGTCGCGCCGCCCCGCGCCATCGCTCGGCCGCGCCGTCGCACTGTGCAATACTTTTGTATACATCGCTGTCGCGCCGCCCCGCCATCGCTCGGCCGTCGCAAGTTTCGTGCCCGCAGACTAACAGTCAGCTGCATCCGGTTAGACTGGTAGTAGACCCCAACATAGTTGGAAAAAGGCTAAGCAGATAATGGTGGACGAAGAATATATACTGCGTCGACCGAAATTAAACAGGTACAGGTATAAATTAATGCTGATGATGGTGATGGTGTTGTTGATGATGATGATACGTACAGATCTTGATCTTGGCTTGTCCATCGGTGTCCAGGTTGAAGAGTAGGAGCCTCCCAAGCAAGCTGTACAGACCACTGACGGTGAAGTTGCAGTGCATATCGAACACGAAGGTACGTTTCTTACGGCGTGATCTGTTGGAGACATTTCATGGGGTTAAAATAATAATAATAATTTATTTAATTAATAAAAGTTAATTCTAATCATCCATAGTTTTTATTATGAATTAAATCTCACATATCTCAAACTACAGTCACATAACATACATCGTATACTGCTGCAAGTCCAGCAGAAAGGTTGCAGCACTGGTTTATGAACGCGCAATCGAGTCGGCTGGGTATCATCTTTACTGTGTAAAAGCAGTCTACGCGGGCTTTCGCAAACATCCCTGAAGCACTGCAGGAACGGGGCAACGCCATAAGCACCCTAAACACGTTGTTATATTGGACTCAAAGGGCTCTGTATGCCTTTAGGGTAAAATGAGCCCACAGACTACACGTGTACGTAAAGTACGTAATATTCATGTTTTATTGTTGACGGCAGTACGGCAATATAGGATTCTTTACCTAAGCATAACTGACTAAATTTGAGTGCTCAAAGCATGCACGGTGGCAGAGAAAATGTTGCAGTTTTTCTTCAGCGCACAGGAGTCACCGAATTACGGGAAAAGTCCTGAGGATCCCAGAATTCACTTAAAGACATCTGGAATGGACTGGTAGACCTAATCTGCTCAAAACCCACATAGATATATTCATATACCAGGATGTTGCAAAAATCACTTTTCAAGCAGTTTGACGCAGTTAATGACATTAAATCGTGATTGTGTGTGTGAATTGATGACACTAAATTAATTTCTACCTACTCCGGTTAATAAATACCTCGGTTACTTAATGATATAGTTGTGATTTATTTTTGTTGTATATAAACCATGACGTTTTTTAAAGAGAAATAGCAATGTGGGTAGAATTCACATTACTAGCAATATTGTTAAACCCTCCAACCTCCAACTAAGCCAAATATGCTTGTATCTGGAGTGGGTTCACGGCAGGATGGGAGAATGGGATCGATCACAAGGCTAAACCCAAACTATTATAAAGAAGATTTAACCCGCGTATAAGAACAAGTTTCTTGCACAATTTAGGATCAACTTTACGACTACGACGGTTCATATTTCAGACCGCACAGTTACGCGTAGAATATAGTTGCTACATAGTGTGTATACAAGTATTGTGCAACAAATATCTTCTACAGTAAAGTGATGTTTGTAAGTACATAACAGCGGAAATTTGTACTGCACGATTGCACGATGTTTACTTACTAGGTATGATAATAATTATCCAGGTTGTTTTCTGAATTGTTATAAATGCTCAGAAAAAATGACTACGCGAGCACGGGGGCCGGAGCTTTTAAAATAGTGCGCGCCAGAGAAAATACAAAGAGCAAAAAAAAAGCAATAAAAAAGCGGGTGGTTGACAAGCGACTGCCCGCCACCATCTACGCCATATTCCTACTTACAATATGACATGAGTATCTTATTGTAATACATTGTACAACTATACCCTACACATCCAACTTTTGATTAAAATTTCTACAGTAAATTTGCTTGATAAAACATTTTGGGTCTTATGACCTGTTTTTTTTTGTCAGGTGGGAAAATCATCGAATGACTTCTCTCGCTCTGGGTTAAGTGGAAGGGTGTGTCAGACTTCTACTGACTAAAAACCCACCCTGTTACTTCAGCTGCCCTTAAGTTCCGGGGCCGCGGTATCGTGTTAAAACATTCCGGCAACTCCGGCAGGCAATAGCTCTATGGGGCCCCGTCACCGGTGACAGCTCCTTGAGGCGCGCGCGGAACACGTCGCGCCGTCGACCCGGGCCGGACAGTGAGCTACCCCTGCTCGCCGTCCGCAAGCCCGCGCCTACGGTGGCCGGAGATTGGCTCGCTATCCCCGACGCCCGGGGTGTCTCTCACGGCGGTTGGGGCGTGAGGAAGAGAGTTGCCTCTCCCTCGCGCGTTCAGCCTCCTCCTTCGCTAGCATTACTGCCTTTTTCGATTTCGATAATCAGTGTATTGAAATGGTTACTACAGCACAGTACCATCTCTGGCTGGTTTGTGGTACTGGATGACGACTCACAGAGCGTCATACACATATTACATTAGGGGCTTGCTCTTGAATTAAACCTATATGAGTGGGGTGTCTGTAGACTGGTTTTAAAAATTAATTGCATTGAGGTTCCTAAAACTAGTTTTTCTCTAAGTCAATCGTTTGAAACAAGATGTCCTATGGTCAAATCTGAATAAATTTTGACATTTAACTATCAAATTATTTTGACTACTTGACTTAATTGTACTTATAATAATGAAATCATTTATGTAGTTAATTTGTAGTTTAGTACAAATACTAGAAAGGAACTTATCTTTTTTGCATGTAAAAATTTAATAGGCTGATCATAGCGCACTGTATCTTAAAACATGACCTACGACTACCTATGTATCACGAATAAACAATTCTGATTTCAAACATAGATTTTATTTATTTATCATAATTTTATATAACATAGAGTTAAGTTACGGCGAACGAGATTATTATTAAAAAAAGATTTATTTAAATACAATGTTTATTCTAAAGAATATTCTACAAGACTGATTTCTAATTACAATATTTCTATTAACTAAACTTATTGCTAAATCTGCGACTGTGCAGTTTACGTTATGACGCACAGGCGCATCCGATGCGTAGTCAGCAATGACGCACGCTAGGCGACTGCCTAACTCCTCCCTCCTCAAGATAGAAGCGCGTCCCGCAGCTTCCAGCAGTGTCCTCAGTGTGAACTTCCTCTTGTTTCGGTTGTCTTTGTATCCACTGCCGTAGCTTCCAGATGATTGCAGCTATCAGGATGAGGTATAGTCCTAGTGTTGACCAACTTGGGGTAGCCATCATAGTCTGCCAATCCATGATAGATCCTTGTACGTTTTCAGCTCGATCCATCAGTTCGTGAATGCTGTCCAGTGGTATATCTTCTAATTGTAGGTTATAATGGATGTTCTCTTCCGGGATGTTAGTTTGACTGGGAAGTGGTATGATTTCGTCAGCAGCAACAGTATTGGTATTTGCCTTCAGTGTTCGGTTGAATATTTCCATTTGACAATCGCTTGTAATGCTGGCGATGTATATGCCTGTTATTCTTTTGTAGTCAGATTTCCTTCCGCAAAGACTTCTTAAGATTTGTTCTTCTTTAGAGATGATTAACCATTTGTTATCCTGCAGTTTCTGGATCTTCCCATGTTTCAGATCCATCCTAGCTCTTGTGCAGTTCTTATTTTCATGTTTTATAAGAGATATTATGCAATCTTCGGATTTCTCCACTGGCTGGGTGTTCAATGATGCGCAGAGCTGGACATCTTGCGTGATCTTCTTGCAGTCTTCTTCTAGGTATGAGTACTCGTTGCTTCCCAGTGCTAGGTATTTGGATTTGGGGATGATGGTGAGGTTTTGTTTATCGGGTATGGAGTATAGGTGGATAAGGTCATAAGAGTTTGGATCAGTTGAAGGAATCTCTAGTATAAACGTCAATGTGTTATCTGTGCTATAAGCTTTTACGCTAATAGACTTCTCTATACTATGAATATTCTTTATGCTAATATTATCAACGGGTCTGAATTGGTTTAATTTTTGAATATTTAACATTTCTTTGATAAGACTATGTGGGGATATAATACTAGGATGCATTACTTCTAACTGCGCGAAAGTCATGGCATCTTCTAAAATAACTAATTTGTCTAATAGTAGCGCTAAACTAAAATCTATTTGAATATATAAATCTAAGAAGTGTAATCTACTAACTACTAAGTTATTACTATAAGTGGCATTTCTCAACATTGCACCTAGTTTTTTCTGATTTATGTCTAGGAGTTCCACCTGTTTACTGAATTCTTCAACTGCATGCTTTGCTATAAATAATGTTTGTTTTTGAGATGAATCTATACTATGTACCGAATTGCGTAAGTTAGATATTTCATTTTCAAATTTCATAGCGTCTTCGTAATCTAAGTTGCCTGTAATAGTTTTAACTATGGAACCTAACCCGTTAATTAAGCCACGTCTAAATCTCTGGCGTGGTGCGATAAATACTATTTTCTTACTTATTAAATTTAAACTATTTTCTATTTGATCTTTATAAGTTCTATGTAACTCATCGTTATTTTCAGCAGCTTTAGTACTGGCATATAATGACATAAGCTTTAGGGTCGTTTCGTGTAAATAAGAAACATTATATACGCAAGCCAAACTAAAGGTATCTACCTGCTTCAAGATCTGGCCCTGTTTTAGCAACAGAATACCATTAGCGTTATCTACGGGACTGAGAGTTAGATTGGCGGCTGCGTGGAACACGAAGGCTCCTGTGACGAGGGTCCTGGAACAAGATGTGGTCTTCGTAGAAGCTTAAAATGAACTCGAATAGATTTTGAGTTTGGGTGACTCCCTATTATTTCTGCCACATTGTTAGGATGAAAATGAATGATTTTGTACGGACCTTTGAATACTGGCTTCGTCTTGTCACTCCTCGTAGTTTTGGCAACCTGTTTATATACTGTTTCACCTACCTTAAATGTTATCGCTTCGGCTGCTTGGTTTCGCTTTTCTATTATTTGCTCTTTATTCTTAGACACGTGAGCTGCTATGCATTCCTGTACTGCCTCTGCATTCTTGCGGTGATTAATGACATAATCTTGGTAGAACTCCTTAGGATAGTATAGCTCTAACGGGTTCCTAGATGCTGTATGGCCAAACAGTAGCTCTCGTGGTGTATAGCCAGTAGTAGAGTGAATAGCATTGTTATAGGCAATAATAGCATACTTCATCAGTAGTTGTATCGGTTCGTCTTTATTTGTCATTCTCTGGATTCTTATTACTTCGGCAATGGTTGAGTGAAACCTTTCTATAGGTGAATTCGAATTTGGGTTATAGGGTGTAGTAAAGTGGATATTAATATCGTGCGAAGCGCATATTTCTTTTATAACGTCGTTGTCAAATTTAGTATCGGAGTCTGTGGTAATTTTAAGAGGTAATCCTAAAACAGAGAAAACTTGTAACAAAGCTTCTGCTATGTGAACACTACTAGAAGCGTTTAAAGGTACCGCCTGGGCAAATTTTGAAAAATTATCAATGATTGTTAAAAATGTTGCACCTCCAGTGGAATATAGGTCCATAAATAAATGTTGAAATGGTTTCGTCGGTGTTTCTGTTATAGCTAATGGGGGTCTTAAGGGGTTTCTTTCATATTTGGCTCTTAAACACAAATCACATTGGTTAATGAATCTTTGGATTGATAACAACATATTAGGCCAATGGTAATTTCTATGCAATTGCTTGTACGTTTCCTGAATACCTCGGTGCGATGATTTACCTTCGTGATATCGCTTAATAAGTTCTTGTTGTTCGGTTTTGTTTTCTACAAGTGTAACCCGCGAAGTACATCTAATTAATTTGGGTCCTCTATCATTAAAAATAGTTGTGTAAACTCTTGAAAAAGCTAAATATACGTTTTCATCGAAAAAATAACAGTGAAAAACACGGTCTGCTATAGTATGTTCTTTTAAGAATTTTATGATCTCTGATTCAGTATTATTTACCGGGATGAAAACGTCCTTAATAACTGTCCTAGAGTTAGTTGATCTGTCTTCAACTCTATAAGTAGAACCTGGGGTAGACCTAATATAGAATTGTTTTAGCTGTTTATCTATAGCGTCCGATAAGATAGGTATACCGTTATTTTCATTATCAGGTTGTGTATGGTTTGTAGAGACTAATTGGTCCGGGTCGACGGTTACGATACTCATCGAATCTGTTCCGTTGTCGGTTTGAGAGGGCATAGTGCTTCTAACTTCTACCTCATTATTATTGTTATGTTGGTCATTACGTCTATTATCCTGGTTATTAGGGTTATTATTGTCTAACTCCGCTTGTCTCCGGGCATTATCGAATATTCTGTTTATTATATCATCATCTTCGTTATCGTCAAAGTTAACCGCCAAAGATTCTAAACTATTATGGAAGATTTTTGCCCTAGATAATGCATCTGCATTAGTGTTTTGTTTACCCTTTTTATAAACTACCTTATAGTCGTATTCAGCTAACTTTAACTTCCAACGGGTTAGTTTGGAATTTGGGTCTTTTAAGCTCATTAACCATGTAAGGGGTCTATGATCGGTATATATTGTAAATTTACGACCATACAAATAGGGTCTAAAATATTTTATTGCCCAAACTATACCTAACAACTCTTTCTCTATAGTAGAGTACCGAGTCTCGGTATCTGACAATGTTCTTGACGCAAAGGCAACTGGTTTATCTGAGCCTACATTGCCCTGGGACAAAACAGCACCTAGTGCAAAGTCTGATGCATCTGTAGTCAAGATAAAAGGTTTATCAAAATCGGGGTATTGGAGGATTGGGGCGTTTGTTAAAATTTGTTTACATTTATTAACGGCGTCTAAAAATTCATCTGAGTGTAAAACTTTTGCGTTCTTTTTAAGGCATAATGTTAGGGGTTTTGTTAGTTTCGCGAAGTCTTTGATAAATTTTCGGTAGTAACCTACTAGTCCTAAGAACGCCTTTATTTCTTTTTGTGTCTGTGGTATGGGGAAATTTAGAACTGCTTTGATCTTGTCTTTATTGGGATTCAACCCTTGATCAGTGAGTTCATGTCCTAGAAAGTTTACATGTTTTTGAAGAAATTCAGATTTGTCTAACTGGACCTTGAGATTATGCATTTTAAATCGCTGAAATACTAATTTAAGTTTTTCGTTATGTTGTTGGAGTGACGTTGCTGCAATTATTACGTCATCTAAATACGTGAAAACGTTCTCTATGCCTCGGAGTATGTGGTCCATAAGACGTTGAAAAGTACTCGGGGCGTTTTTTAACCCGAAAGGCATCCTTAAAAACTCATAATGGCCTCTCTCAGTGGTAAACGCGGTTTTCTCTACGTCTTTTGGGTGCATTTCTAGTTGGTGGTAGCCACTTGCAAGATCGAGGGTGGTAAAATATTGTGCGCGCCCTAGTCTGTCTAGTATATCGTTAATATTAGGTAAGGGGTATTTGTCTTCTATAATTCTGTCGTTAAGTCGTCTGTAGTCTATAACAAGCCTCCATTTCACTTTTCCCGACGCGTCTGGCTTTTTTGGAACTATATGCACAGGGCATGACCATGGTGAAATGCTTTCTCTAATGATTCCCTGTTTTAATAGATTATCTACCTGTTTTTGGATCTCTATACGCTGTGTAGGGGCCTGTCTATAACTTCTTACGAAAATTGGGGTATCGTCGTTTAATCTCAGTTCGTGTTTAACTGTATGCGTGAAGGATAAGGGTATTTTTTCGGAATAAAATATATCGCGGTATTGATGACAAATTTTGATAATTTCGCGTTCTTCTTCTTCGTTCATATGGCTAGTACGAATTTTCTTTAGGTTTTCGCAAAGTTCTTTGTCTATGTTGATCTTAGTCTCCATTGTGTTAATTTCATGCGTTTGATTACTCTCTACTAACTGTGGTGGTATTGGCTCTAGAGGTAAGATGCAATTGTTACTAACTATTTGCTGCGTATCAGTATAGTTGATGACCGCTGTCTTAAAAATCCCGTTTTTTACTGTTACTATCGCGGCTGGCGACTTGACTCCTTTAGACCAATAAAAATCATCGCAAATATAGTTACCGTCCATATAATTTGTTTTTACTACAATAAATTTCTCACAATGAGGTTCAATTTTAACTCGCTTCACGGGATAATCGAAATGAATTGGGATTTCAGTATTGAATGTTCGTAATACCTTATTTTTAAAATCTATACTACAACCTAATTTTTTCAACAAGTCCATACCAATGAGACCTTTATACTTTTGATCGAAATCGAACATTAAAAATTTATGATATATGTCTGTGTTAAACAACGGCGGTAAGGGTAAAATTGCTACATATTCATGACGAGTTACTGCGTGTGCTGTTTTAACCTGAAATGGCTCATGTTCAACAAACTGTTCTAAGTTAGTACCGGCTATTACATCAGGTGATATCATACATCGTGAGGCTCCAGTATCCAATAAGAATTTGCCTTGAAATTCCGGTAGCTCAATATAAGGAAGATGGTCTTTACCTTGGTGGTTGAGATCGACGGTCTTTATCAACTGGGATTCGATTGGTCCGCGTCCTGGTGAAAATCCTGGTGATTTGATGCCTCTCCAAGCATATCCGGCGTATACTCGTAGTCTTGATCTTTATGTTGAAGGTTATGACTACAACACTCACCATTTTGGTAGGGGTCGTATCCGTCTGGGTAATACTGCTCTTGGCTTTGTTCCGTATAAAACATGTCTTCAGGAACAAACCGTGGTTTTTCAGGCTGGTTTACTGACCTCATGGTGACATCGGACACTCTTTGTGGTGGGTTCACCTGTTGGCGGGGTATATTTGGCTGCGATCTAAAGTTTCCTGAGTTCCTGAATGTGCCTGAACCACTAGGTCTTACATTACCTGAAGCAGGGCCGTTTTTCCACGGGGCTACGCCTTGTCCACGCTGTTGCCTCAGTTCTGGGTTCCAGCTATTACGAGGGGGAAAATTGCTAGCATGGGATACCGCTTGGTTAGGCTTAGGTATTTCTTTTGCTTTATTTTGTATTACTAATGAATTAAAACTATTATTGAATCTATTAAAAACTAATCGCGCCTCCTCTTGCCTAGCCGCTACTATAGCTGATTCTAAAGTCAGAGGTTTCGCGATCCGCACGCCAATAGATACGTGGAAATCAAGATTATTGACGTATTGGTCTATGACCATGCTTTCATAGTAAGTTTTATCTGTGTGTCTACCTACTATAATTAAAGATTCTAATAAATCCCGCAAGCGTTTACCGAACGTTTCGGCGTCTTCGTTTTTATTACGCCGCAAACGTGTTAATTCCTGCATCAGCTGGATTTCGTTGCGCGGTTCACCTAACCTACGAGTCAACGCGGTTTTGATTGCTTGCCAGGTGTTGACGCTTTCTTCAGAAGCTATAGCGCTAACTGCGGCACCGCTCAATTTGCTCTTAATAAGACTCGTAAGAGCGGGGTTTGCCCTAATCGGTGGCTCTAACAATAAAATAACATTTTCTACTTCTTTAATAAAATAATTCAATGTTTTTGGGTTGCCGTCATACCTTGGCAGAAGTTCAGAAACGAACTTGAATGTCGCTAGCTCAATGCTTGCCATAGCCATCGTTTAATTACTACGTATTATTTAAAAAAATACTATACTCTGATAATATTAAGATAATTGAGTTATATAGGTTGACAGTCAGCCTAGTGCCTATATCAAATTAGCGTAAAGTTTTATTAGTGTTATATGAGTCGCGATTGTAGCAGACAATAAACACATGTAATTTTAATTATGTTTTCTGATTTATAAGGGGCTAAGAAACGTGCCTACAATAAAATAGGTATGCGTTCTATACTAGTATACGTAAATGTTGACAATATATTGTCTATAGCGATTTTAGCCTATACACAAACACACATACAACATTTAAAATATTACGACAGGAAATATAGCATAGGAAACTGGGAATACAACTTACACTCACCCCAATAACCTCTGCATCTCCAGCCGGGCCTTGTAGAACAGCAGGACTCCCAATTCTCCGGGTCTCCCGCGGGATGCTCGCCGTCGTAGATTCGAATATTATGTGATCGCGATGGTAACGATAGAAACCGTTCACTCTAGCCGAAGAGTTCTATTCGAAGCAGAGTGTCGCGATCCTACCGACTGCGCCAGTTAAGTTACGGCGAACGAGATTATTATTAAAAAAAGATTTATTTAAATACAATGTTTATTCTAAAGAATATTCTACAAGACTGATTTCTAATTACAATATTTCTATTAACTAAACTTATTGCTAAATCTGCGACTGTGCAGTTTACGTTATGACGCACAGGCGCATCCGATGCGTAGTCAGCAATGACGCACGCTAGGCGACTGCCTAACTATAGACAAAATCAATTTTTGTGGGGCCTAAGTGCTGTGTTTATGTATGTTCTGTTATAAATGTTTCTATTGTAGTGTGCTTGTTAGTGCATATCAATCAGATCTCAAAATTTTAATTCGTGAGAACCTGTAATTGGCTTTAAATTTCGTATACCACTGCAATTTATGTAGATTAGCTGTTGGTTCTCCTACTCATAAATAAATAAACAACCCTTAAGGGCTGAGATAGGGCATGAAACGTTCTACGCAATGGTAGATGCGGCCATAGCATATTTTACATAAAACAGATCCCAAAAATGCTGGCATGACGTCCTAGTGTTTTAACGGGGAATAAGTGCAGCAAACTCCCCAAACAATTAACGATAACTCTAGTAGATTCCCCATTCATTATTTATTGTCCCCACAATCATCTGTGAATGGCCATGTTCTACCGAAGATATTCATCGAAGGATTGGTATCTTGCAACCACAAACTTGCAACATTTCACCTCGGCTTCTCAGGTATTTAGATACCGTCTTTCAGTCTAACTAGATACGGGTTATCAATATTTTATACTTTAGCGTCTCTCGCGAAAAGCGGTCGCGTGAGATTCAATATTTGTGAGGTTTTCCCCGCTTTAATTCCTTATTCGTTGGAATTCCGTGATAATAAGTAGCCAATAAGTTGCTCTATAATCGCCTCTATCTCGCAATGAAAGCGTCATTAAAATTCTATCAGCTGTTCCAGACAAGCAGAATGACAGACAAACAGAACTAAAATGTTTGTAAATGTTTTAGTATCGTAAAAATGACTATAAGCATTTGAGTAAACATAAATATTTTCAAATCACAGACAGACATTTCAATTTTATTTATATATAGAAGAAGATATACCTACCAGATTTAAAAATGACATTTATTTTGCAAATTGGTTATTAATGTTATTATATAACACTTTTACATTGTGAACTTCGCAAAGTAAATTAAGATGTTTAAATAGAGATAGCATATCCCAAGGTTACCTGAATTCTTGCAACATTATGCAATTTTCGGGTCACGGCCTTTAGGACTTGGAGTGGTAGGGTTAACCATACGAATGTCATGTATGATTAAATCTGGGTGTCTAAATGTATGTGGACAACACACAAAACCTAGTATTAAGTCAAACCGGCATGTCCTAAACGAAAGTTCCGAAGAAATGCGACGTCTTAACTATCTTCTTCTTAACTAGGCCAGCGTGGTGAATTAAGACCCGTACGCTCTTATAAAGAATAGGCCTGTGTACCAGCAGTGAAGACGCTGTAGGCTGTTTTTTAGGGTTCCGTAGCCGAATGGCAAAAAACGGAACCCTTATAGTTTCGTCATGTCTGTCTGTCTGTCTGTCTGTCCGTCCGTCCGTATGCCACAGCCATTTTATTCCGAAACTATTAGGACTATACATGTGAAACTTGGTAGATAGATGTATTCTGTGAACCACTCTAATTTTAAGAAAAAAGTAAAAAAATAAAAAAAAATAAAGGGGAGCTCCATACATGGAACTGAAACCGAAAATATTTTTTTTTTCATGAAACCTATGCTTATGTGGTATCTATAGACAGGTCTTTAAAAATGAGATTGAGGTTTTTAAAACCACTTTTTCATTAAGTCAATCGTTTAAAAGATATACGCTTCCAAAGTGGAAAAATGTGTGTAGAGGGGCTAACTTTATAATAATGGGGTGAAAAATCTAAAACAAATTTATGTTGTAGAACTGAATATGAACTTTCAACCTAAATTAGTTTGAACGAGATCGAGTAAACAGTTTTTGAGATATAGCATATTTTCTAAAACCGCAAATATAACTTTGTAATTCATACAAACACTATGAAAAACAAAGTTATTTGGCGTAGTTAATACGAAACCCTTCATGGGCGAGTCTGACTCGCACTTGGCTAATTATTTAAATAACTGGCAATGTGGGTAAAATGCAAATTACTATCAATCTTCTTAACCCCACTAACTAAGCTAAATATGTTTATGTCTGAAGGGGGTTCACAGCAATTGTAGTTCGAATCAGTGACTTCTCGCTCACAGGACCGATCACCTAAGCCATGGCTATTGACGTCTAAATGATGATTATGGTTATGATGAATGTTTACATGTATTTTAGAGTAGAATCAAATCTAACGATACAATTTCTAGAGTCACTATGCTTATAGTGACTCTAGAAATTGTATCATTAGATTAATGACCGGTTTACACGGGCTTTGTAGCTAAGTACTTAGTGCTTGTCACTATATTAAGCCTCAATATGACAAGTGAAAAGTAACCGTTTACACGTTGGAGCCAGTAAAAGTTATTAGTGACCAGGAAATGGAGCGACGCCGCCGCCTGATTTTGCGCAGTGTGTTTAAGCAATATTCAAACATTTTTTTTTTTAATTCCACCTTTCCGCAGCCATGATCACATAAAATACGTAAGTAAACACGTGTTTTCACTTCCCGGTACAACTTGTCACTAAATAACTTGTCGAGCTGTTTACACACGGTCAGCAAGCGACAAGCGCTTAGTAAATCGTGGTGGGGGTATCGACTTGTCGCTTAGTAAATAGGATCGTTTTCTATTCACTTGCACTATTCACAAATACTAATACTAAGCACTAATCAGCGTGTTTACACATGGGGACTTAGTATTAGTGACAAGTACTAAGCGCTTAGCTACGAAGCCCGTGTAAACCGCCCATTAGTCACTTTAGTCACTGCTTAGTGACTAAAATGACTTTATTAGACTAAGACCTGACTAAGGCTACGCATAGACATTCAACAAGTAACTATTAACTACGTACTCTAAATCCTGTCATTACAGTTCTCGCCCTGTCACCAAAAATAACCAGAATAATGTATGAGTTAGCCAATATGCCTTAAATATATCTGTTTTTGCGTGATTTAAGTGGCGGTTAGTTTAGTTACGACCTCGAGTCTCCGAGTTTCGCAAGAGGTTAAGAAACTACGCGTATGTTGTTGAAATGTTTGTGTGTATAACATTGTTGATATCAGAGATTGCAGGATGTTTTGTGATGACAGATTTGATTAAGATTGTAGGTTACGTTTTTTTGGGATTTAGAGGATTGGGCCTTGAACATTGTGGAAAGGTTGCATAAATGATGTGGCGACCTAACGATCCAATCATTCGGTTTTACTTTACTTCAATTTTAGAGAGTGTACTGTATTTGCACATTGCTTTTAGGTCTATCAAACGATATTTATTAATACTAGCTTTTGCCTGTAGCTTTGCTCGCGTATAAAGTTCTACATCACGTGTTCCAGTTTCCGAAATCTATTATAGCCTATATTTCGCCCAGATTTAATAGCTGATAACCAAAAACGTTCTTAAAAAGTCGTCTAGTACTTCCGGAAATTAGCGAGTAAAAACAGATAGATTCTTTTTCTTAAATTATTACTTTATTTAAAAAAATATTCAATGTACAGACACGCTTTTTTACAATTTTCAATTTCATTACATGTATTGATTTAAAACTTTGTCTAATAAAAATAGGTAGGTACGTATCCTGTATTCTAGGTGCATTTAAACTAACTTGCATAAACACAACCAGACCATCGCGGGAATCAAACCCGTGACGCACGCGTAGTGCAGAAAGCAATCGCTTAACAACTGCGCGAACCGTATCGTCGAATTGAATCAACGTTTTTTAAAGAATAAACAAAGACTTGAATAAAGTTTGCACGTGTTTTAGTATCGTAAAAATATGCACTTGAGAAAACTCATTTATTTTCTAACTACAGACGGACACTTAAATTTTATTTATATGTGTAGATACATATAAATAAAATTGAAATGTCTTTCTGATCTGGTTTAAGTAGAAGATGACCAAACTAATGAAAACTTAAGATAAGACTCGAACAAAACTATACAATTATTATGTGCATATTTCACGAAATCATTTTAAAATGACTGTTACTTACCCCTTTGCTCGCTAGAATAATCTATCCCAAAAATCGTGCGCTTTCCCGACATAAAAAGTCTATGTGCTTGCTATATCGCTGTGCCAAATTTCATTCAGATCCTTTTAACTATTTTTCCGTCATTAAGTAAAAAACATGTATACTCTAAGCATACGCATACATAATATTAGTATAGATTATGAGAACAATATTTTTTTTTAGTTTGGGTTAAAGGCATTAACTTCCTCCAAAAATATTTTTTTTTTAAATAAGTAAGTGACCATACACAGCAAAAGTATCAATAGAATGTGACATTGTTTCTATGTGTTACGGACGTGGTGTTCGAGGGCTTTAGAACAAATCTTACTTTGCTTACGCTGTCGGGTAATTTATCATACAACGTGCAACGCAAACCCCATATCTATCGAAAAGGGCTGAAGACAACATCTGGTATGGAGTCTCTATGCATAGTGTCAGCTCATAAAGACATAAGATTACAAAACTCTTGCCATATCGTTTGTTATCATCATCCAAAGAAGCCGCGCGCTTGGTATATGTATACCCTTAAAATTACACGTTGTATAGTTTTGCTCCTTCATACAATATATTTTTCTTACCATACTTAGTTCTAGGTGATCGTAGTTCTAGTTTGTCTCGACGTCTTGCATTGTACGTATAAGTTTTTTAAAGTTAATTGTGCTAATAGTATCTAAACACGGCAATATTACAGCTGTTAAAATTAATATAAGGATAAACGCCATGGGCATTTATACTCGTAATAATAAAATCTATTCTTGAATCAATAACGAAACTGAATGTTGAACGTTTCTTTGTTAGTAATCATGATTTCCGTCATTGCGAAGATATTTCCATGTCAACACTGAGAACTTGAATTGTCCATGTTGGATCAGACATCGACATAAGATTCCTGCTTCCAGTGGAATCACAAAATGACGAACTATCGTGAACATTATTGTCACACATCACAGGAAAATGAAATTTGAATTTAATAAAATACCAAATAAGAGGGTTTTACAGTTAAACTTAAAAAAAAATTAAGTATTATTAGCAGAAAAATTGCATTACTCATTGTATGATTTCTTAGCTGATACAGTTATAGTCATTATAGTAAAATATTAAAAAAAAAAAAACACCTAAATTTGCACGCCATAAAGGTATTAGGGTGCTTCACAATTATTGTAACAATTATTTTTGTAAAGATGCATTTACATGTCTATACCTATCAGGCGCGTGCATAGGATTATGACAGGGCATGCGGCGGAGAAAAACACACAAAAACTTCTTCTTTTATAGATTTTTAGCATAGCCACAGCCACGCATCGCCACCATGCTACGATGCATGGCTGTGGCTATGCTAAAAATCTATAAAAGAAGAAGTTTTTGTGACCGATTACTCACAAAAACTTCTTCTTTTATAGATTTTTAGCATAGCCACAGCCACGCATCGCCACCATGCTACGATGCGTGGCTGTGGGTATGCTAAAAATCTATAAAAGAAGAAGTTTTTGTGTGTTTTTACTCCGCCGCATGCCCTGTCATAATCCTATGCACGCCCCTGATACCTATTCTAATAGACACATATGTATTTTATATTTTTTAGGAAATTAAAAACTATTAATATTTTGTGTTATATGTACAGTCTAGTCTTATTATTATTTATATACTAGCTTTTGCCCGCGACTTCGTCCGCGTGGAATAGTTACTTTGGGCTAACGTTAAATTTAACCCTGATTTTGAAGCATTCTTCATTGGCGCTCCGCTCCTATTGGCCTTAGCGTAATGATACAATATAGCTGTGCCCGCGACTCCGTCAGCGTAAGTTAATGTATTGGTAATATTGTTTAGATCACGTTCACATGAGGCTTAAGTACCTAGAGAACGCTTCAACCGCGAGACGCGTCGAGCGCGGCGACCGATTCTCAAAAATAATCCTTATAGCATGATTCAGTATTCACGCGCGATGGCTTATTATTATAAGCGTATTTCATGTATAACTTTGGTGTTTCTATACCGATTTATATGATTCTTTTTACGGTTTCGTAGCCGAATGGCAAAAAACGGAATCTTTATAGTTTCGACATGTCTGTCTATCTGTCTGTCTGTCTGTCCGTCCGTCCGTCTGTCATAGCAATTTTATTCCGAAACTATTAGGACTATACATGTGAAACTTGATAGGTAGATGTATTCTGTGAACGCTTTCCGATTTTGAGAAAAAAATTAAAAAAATATTTAAAATAAAGGGGGGCTCCCCATACATGGAACTAAACCTGAAAATATTTTTTTTCATGAAATCGATGCATGTGTGGTATCTATAGACAGTTATTTAAAAACGACATTGGGGTTTCTAAAACCACTTTTCCATAAAGTCAATCGTTTAAAAGATATAAGCTTCCAAAGTGGTAAAATGTGTGTGTGGCGGACACAACCTCTAACTTCTATAATAATGGAGTGAAAAATCTAAAAAAAATATATGTCTGTAGATCTTAATATAAACTTTCAACCAAAATTAGTTTGAACGAAATCAGTTCAGCAGTTTTTGAGATACAGCATATTTTCTAAAACCGCAAATATAACTTTGTAATTCATACAAACACTATGTAAAACAAATTTATTCGGCGCAGTTGTAAAAAATGTAAAAAAGCCAGTTTTAAGAAATTTGTAAGGTTTTTTTTTCAAAACAAATTTATTTGGCGCAGTTGTAAAAAATGTAAATAAGCTAGTTTTAAGAAATTTGTAAGGTTTTTTTTTCGTCAAATAAATTTGCATATTATATTATAGTTACTACGGAACCCTTCATGGGCGAGTCTGACTCGCACTTGGCCAATTTTTTTATGGAATAGTTAATAATGTTAACTTTTTCAATTAGGGGTGACTGAGAGTGTTATAAACGTAAGAGTAGACAAATATTATAATCAGAAAGCTTCGAACTGCTAAGCTATCGGGAGTTACACGTGTTATTGTGAGTCAACCATAAATGTTAGACATATGCTGTCGTGGGATATTTTTTATATAATTTTAAGGAGAACATCTCCGTTATGAAATGATTTGTGTAGCTTTAACCATTAAGGTTGCACACGCGACGGAAGCTTAAAAAATGGAGTAACTTCTCCCGTTTTCCCAACATTTCCCTTCACTGCTCTGCTCCTATTAATTGTAGCGTGATGAAAAGTATACTATAACCCGCTCAGGAGTATGAAAAATAATTGTACCAAGTTTCGTTAAAATCCGTCGAGTAGTTTTTGTTTCTATAACGGTTATACAGACAGACAGACAGACAGACAGACAGACAAAAATTTAAGTGATTGCATTTTTGGCATGAGTATCGATCCTTAATCACCCCCTGATAGTTATTTTGGAAATATATTTCATGTACAGAATTGACCTCTCTACAGATTTATTATAAGTATAGATTTCTTATTATTTGTTATTATTTACGGTGATTGCAGTGAGTCGGTGACTTATTGAATATTGGAAGGTTACTCGTACAGGGGTGTATACATAAGCTTCTGTTTTCAAATGGAAGTCTTCTATTTTTATTAACAAATCGGGTGATAATATTTGGAACGTCTTATTTTGCAAAATTTTAGAAGATTTCCTATTTGGGGTGTACGATTTGGGGGGAGGGGGTCATGTGCCATGATGCTGTGTTGCCATTTTTAACCGACTTAAAAAAAAAGAGGTTTACAATTCGTCTTGAACGTTTTTTTTTTATGTATGTTACCTCATAACTCGGAGACGGCTGGACCGATTTGGAAAATTCTTTTTGCGCTTAAAAGGGTATACTTTCTAGTTGGTGCCATTGTTACGAAATCAGGAACTGATGATGGGATCCTGGAGAAATCGAGGGAACTCTTCAAATAATATAGGCACATCTATAGCGGTTTGGGTATTTCTTATAGTACCTTGAGCAGTTGCTTTCGAATAGTACCTGTTCGGTCCGACGTGAAACAGAACGCACCTTTTGGCCGGCAACATTAATTATCTGTGGACTTGACATAACCTCTCTGACTTGACAGATTGATTTTGCTTGCTTGGAAAAAATGCCGGTCATGGGAACCGCTCTTGTGTTAATATAATTGGTAAAATATTGTTGAATTCGCCTGTTGAGACCGATAATTGGGTCGCGAATTATTTGTTGGTTGAAGTGTATTCCCCATTTGTTGAAAACCCCGGGATATTGTTGAATTATACGCCGCCTTGTCGTCGGTCGGCCGGCACGCGGAATTTGTTGTAAATCGAATTGGATCTCGCGAGATATGAACAGATTAATTGTGTTCAGTGATTGATTGAACTTTGTAATCTCGGATTAACAAGAATCCAGTGATATTTCTCGGAACACATCGCCTTATTGTCTACCACGCGTAGCGCGCGCTTGCTGGAAACGAGTTGGGTGTGATGCTGGTCGGGACGGCGCCATCTGAAGATCGACGCCTTGTGACCGTCCTAGAACCCGTAACTTACATCACACGTTACAATTACTCACCTCATATCACATACAAACCACACTTAGGGCGTGACCTTTGAAGGTCGAACTTGGCGTCCCCAGCACTCAGGTTAGTGGTACATTTTGTTTTTATTGTTGTAGGCCGAAGCCTAGTAGAGGCAGGCCATTGTGTAACCCTGTTTATAGTATTGAAAACAACGGTGGTCTCCACGTATCGTGGAAAAGTTCCGGACACGTCCAGTTACCGTTGGCTGGCCTATTGCAGTCTTGAACAGTACCATTTAGGGAAGTTGAACTGATGATGAAGACCACAGATGGCCACTGAAACTACTCAATAATAAGTATTTCGTGGATTGCGATTCTATTACTTGAGTACGGATGTTAAACACTTTATGCTCGTCGCAATACATACGAGTATGGTGATGTAGAGCTGATGGTCAAGTACCAGGAGAACTCCTCAAAAATTAACGGCTATGCATCGGGAAAAGCAATATTTTGTATAAGGTGATAAGTTGTTGACATTATGGCTTTTGTAACTAGATAAATTACAAACCGACCCACTAAAAAGCTTGAAAAATTTTTTTTTTACAAAAAATAGAACCTACTTCCATATCAAAACACTAGCCAAAAATAACTTTAATTTCGGAAGGCGGTGTCAATAAAAGAAAACCGAAATTAAAGTTATTTTTGGCTTTGTAGTGTTTTGATATGGAAGTCGGTTCTATTTTTTGTAAAAATTTTTTTTTAAGTTAAATGAAAGATTTCTCCCTGAAAATGTAACACCTATTTTTTATGACAGAAATCGACTCAGAAGCCGATTCTGAACCAACTATTTTTGGAATTGCGTTTATTCTGTTACACGTTGTATAAAAATCCAATAGCAATTTTTGCTCAACACAGGAATTAAACCCCAGACCTCTTGCTCAGCAGTCTAGACCAATGAGGCTATAAAGCCACCCATTGAACACTAGTTTTATTATTTGTATTTTTATTGTTCATAGGCTCGCGTTTCACCATCTTGACTTAAAGATCCCCGGGTTATAGGTATCAGAAAACAACGTATTCGTCGAAATATTTGTAAGGTTTACAATAAGTATAATATAATAAGATAATAAGAAAATTTAAATTTAAAGCTATAGTTAGTTGTTTTCTTCAAAATTTAACCTACAATGAAACTGAAGAACTTTTTACAAAAAAGGCCTATTAACATTCTATATGATAACATACAGAACATACATACACACCCGCACAAACACCCACAGATCACCCACACCACGCCAACACATTCACTCTCATCACACCCACACATACACCCATCCATTTTTTGCTTTTTGTTTATTTAAGTTTAATAATATAAATTATAATATAAGTTAGTTAGATTTGTAGCATTAAGTTAAACTTTGGTTGTATATTTAAAGAAACCGCCACAAAATTGTAAAAAACTGTAAAAGGAAGGCACCTCTGTCTGTAACACAGTGTATACTAGCACAGACACAGACGTACACTCTGTCTCAAAAAAATTGCATTGTTCCTTATAAAATATCGATTGTGTTTTGTTTTTTCTATTTATTGTGATGGACAAACTGTATTTGGCTTTTTGGTAATAAAAGTTTTATTTTATTTTATTTAATATACTTACGACACTTTATCCGGGATACACGTGCTTAATCCCACCAGCTTGGCGTTGTGGAAGGTCATCTGCAGGTTACCAGGCAGAGTCATACTGATGTTCCTATCCAAATACAACGGGTCCAGGGACGGGATCCCAGCCTCTGGTAGTCCTTTTACGATCCCCGGGATTGCATCTAATGTGGCTTTTGTGAAGCATTCATCGCTGAGTTCTGAGCAGGGATGGATGTAGTCAGCTGCAAAACCAATAAAAAAATTTGTTAAAGAAAATTTGTTATTTAAACCTAAACTCCCTTAACACAAGGTACTTGGGAGTCTGCACTCTGCAGTACAGCAGGATAGAAGCGTCGTTAGCCTAAAAATTAAGGTTATTATTATATTTATTATTTCGCGCTATTTCACACTGATGGTTTTCATGCCATCATTCGCAAGAAAACATCATCCGTGATCTGCAGATTGCGTGGCGGCCGCAACACAATCCTGAAGACCGTGGCGGACAGGATATCATCCCCTCTGTGGAAGTCCCTTATTATGAGGGTTATATAATGTTTAGTGATTAATTATAGTCTGTGTTTAATTTATGTGTTGTTATAATATGTATGTGTGTGGAAATCTAATTTTTAATAATGATAATGGTTGATATTTTTTTTTGTAATTTATAATCTTAACATGTATATGGATCTTTGGACATCTGAATTAAATGTTTTTTTTATTTTTATTTATTTATATTTATTTAAGGTGTCGGATTTGTGGTCGTGGGTTCGAACCCCACCCATTACACTGTTGCCGTGACTCCACTCCAGACACATCGCGCTCTCAGAATGAAAGAGACCTTACTCAAAAAATAGTACTTTTGGATTTGAGCAGTAATAAATAATAAAGCAGCATTGAATAAATTATATTCATATATCTCAAGTGGCAAATGTATAAGTTATCTCTTTATAACTCGTAATTCAGATTCCTGTTTCCACGGCAATTCAGAGTAATGTTTCAGTTTACATCAAAATCTGAAATTACTCGAATTTAGAGTTAGGTCACTTTCATTCTAAGAGTGCGACATGTATATTTAGCTTAGTTGGAGGTGTTAACAAGATTGCTAGTAATGTGAATTCTATGTGAAAAAGATAAAAAGTGTCACATATTGTACGGTGTCAAATTTGATGTAGGTTCCTATTGTGTTTTTTTTTTGTTAAATTGTGTAGAATCTGGACTATCAATAAAGTTATTATAATGTTATGTTATTATTATATTGTCTATATAGTATTTAAAAAATCTTTGGTTAAAGTAAAGGAACTACCAATTTTGAAGATTTGAAAGTATGATTTTCATTTTTAGCATTTTCTTATACTACACCTACATACCGGTGCAGTGGTTTACCGCAAGTACTTTTGTGCCCTACAGAAAAGAGGTCACTTATGCAAGTTTTCTCAATACGCAAATCATTTTTAAATCAAAGCATCAATACGTTTCTAGTTATCATTGATTTAGATAGCATTAAGAAATGAAATTGTAACAGTTTCACCATAATTATATAATTTGAAGCATCAATAGACCAATTGATAAGGTGTTGGACTTGTGTTCGAGGTCGCAGGTTCTAATCCCACCCATTACACAATTGCTAGTAATGTGAATTCTACCCACATTGCTAATAATCTTTTAAAAAAATTATATTATAAGTATATTAATTAAAAAACAAAAAAAAAATAGTACTTCAGAACTATTCAAGTTCAAACGGTTAAATTCAAAATGAGAACGTTATCTTTAAAAACAAAACTTACGCAAAGGTATCAGCTGCCAACTGCCATAGACACAAACACTCAACACTACCAATACGTAATGTCCATACGACATTTTCTTAGCACACAATTTTTCTTCACTTTTCGCAAACCGCACTTCTGTTGCATACGAGGCCTGTCCCACGAATGCTCGCTGGATGCTTGACTAAATGATCTTTAATTTCGTAGTGATTAAACAACACTTCAAGGATTTAAGGTATGATTTCATTGGAGCGTCTTAGTCGTAGAAGGCCGTAGACTGCGACGCTATTAGCGCGTATGGTCGTTGCTTCACGCACGCGGCGTCGGGTGTCGTAACGGAGTTGTGACACAATTATGTCAATGTTTTCATTGTGGACTTCCAGTATGAGTGCAGTTTATCGATAACTCAACATAAATCTACGATCATAAAACTATCTGTTGGGAGACTGATTAAAAATCGACGAAATGATACTTTTTTATATACACAATTAAACATTCATCAAATTGTTGTTAGTGTAGGTGTATTAAACAAATGGCACTGGGAGACTTTCTTAAACTAGGCTGTTGGGAGACAGCGTTAAGACAGACAGAGAATTCAATTACACAATATAAACTAGAGACGGGTCTTTCATTATAATAAATTAAGTCAATAATATAAGTTTTTAAGCTAACATGGTCACTTACAGTATCATTAGAACCTAAAACGGGATATTTACCTTGTATATTTTTTGTTTTGAGTTTCCGATATTTCGGCACTGTTGCAAGCGACATGATAACGGATGAACTGAAGTAATTGCGGTTGGAAGTTTATGAGCAGACAAATCGGTCTACCCTCTTTCTCGTTCGTTTTCTGTTAGCGACACCGCTACCACTGTCACATGTATCACTAAATACTCGATTCTGTTCCTGACACACAAAACTCACCATGTTGACTCGCGAACTTTCTACGGAACCTTTTCGGTTTCAACTGTCGAGGGCCTGGAATCCAGTGATTCAAATGTGTAAACTAGACTTTCTGGCTTCTGACTACCCATAACGATACTATATGCATACGCACAAAACGTTTAGGGAATACTTTCATTATGCGTACGACTAAGGAGTGGTATTCCCTGCCGGAGTCTGTGTTTCCCGATAGCTATAAC
Source organism: Tholera decimalis (assembly GCA_943138885.2). Classification (NCBI taxonomy): domain Eukaryota; kingdom Metazoa; phylum Arthropoda; class Insecta; order Lepidoptera; family Noctuidae; genus Tholera; species Tholera decimalis. Next base: position 30,691,026 of record OW964569.2, on the reverse strand, counting down.
CTGGGGGTCTTTAAGCCAAGAATGAATAGGTTACTTATAAGTAAGCGTGCTCCATCTTCGACCGCATCATCACATAACATCAGGTGAGATGGTGGTGAAAAATAAAAAATATTTTAACTTAAGTATATGTATATTATTTATCCACGAACTCCTCGTCCATAACAATGTGTCCTTTAATCGATATTTTTACACCTTGACAGGTCAGGTGTCTACACAACAACGTCATAAAATTAATGATCAGTAAACCAGCGATTTTTAACAGCGCATAAAAATCGCAGCTGCCATGTAAACTCTGGTTTTGCGACTAACCTCTACTCCTTCATTTATGGCATAAGAGTACTTAAGTAACGCATTATGGCATACCTAAGTCTAACATTATTGTCACTAGAAGATTACCGGATAGCCAGTGCAACTTAACTTGGATTGGCAACGGAAAAACCGTACCAAGTCATTTGAAATTCATTCCGAATGCATTTTTAATTAGTTGGAGTAACAAAAAGTGTATAATCAGTTAATTATATGCTTCGGTGGTTTATTTCCATTTGTTGAGGGGTTTTAATTTCATTTTTATTTGTTTTCTCATCTTAATCGAGATCTTTTATGCAGGTTTTTATAATTTATTCGTTTTTTTTTTGAAATTTAAAGTACCTAATTAACAAGTTATGTCTGTAGTTTTGCCTACGATATTTTGTGTAAGGTTCCCGAAATGCAGTTTTTGTTTAGACCATCACTTACATATTCAAACAAATATATTGGTTATATCATTGTAATAATTTTACTTATATTTAGTTGAAGTTTTACGTGGCATCAAGCTTTCGTACACTTTCTTATCGGACTTTGTAAATTTATGAAAGATATTTTTTTTAATTTTTTTTAAACTAATCAGTTCGCCATCGAAAACCTGAAGGAGATGGTAATAGACGAAGCGTCAGCAGAAAATAGACAAGAAATGAGAAAGCAGATAAGAAGAGCTGACTTAGGCAATGGGAAAAGGCTTAGGAAAAGAAGAATCAATTTTCAATCAAATTAGAAAAGAAGAAGCTATCCTGTTAATGTACGAGTATCAGGTACGCGGTTAATAATTCCTGTTCAAATCTGCTATTTGTATTGATATTTATTATGTTCTCTGCGCGTTAAGAAAACAGTACCTTAAAATTTGTTGCCTAAAGTTAATACCTCAATAAAACCTATTTTGCAGGTACTTATTAGGTTTTTCCTATGATTAATTTATTCTTAAAAAAACAAGTTAATTTAAAAAGTGGTAAATGCCGTGTCCCTAGTCATTGAAAAACTAATACCTAAATAACAGCTAAATAATAACTAATGATTAAAATTTTTGTATTTATTGTGACCATGATGATTCGTCTTTTTTGTTGGTTATTTATAAAATGAATACGTGAAGCAAAAACTTGTTCCCCTTTTTATGAATATTGTGCATTCAGAGTTTGAAGTTGTCAATGTGTATATCGAGTGTGGAAAATGGAATGTAGAAAACTATATTTTTAATTCATTTGAAAATGTTTTTATTATTATTAATAATTCCTTTATTTCAGGGTAATAAATAATAATACACAAAATAATCTTATACTATAATAAACTAATACATATTTAAAAACCTTATAAAACTATCACCATAGACGAAATGTTGAAGGCGTCATGTTAGAAAAATGAAAAAGAATAGGAAAACAAATTTATTTTTAGTATAGAATATAAAAATTTGAAAATAGTTATTCCGGTTGTAAGTTTTATGGCTTGTATATATTTGTCTTCTATATACTTTTATGGCTTGTATTTATTTACTCAGGAGATCGCTAGATGATCAATCTGTATATATATATCTTATTGTACTATGTGTGCGCACGACTTCACGTGAGAGATTTTTCCCGTGTAATCCCTACCCCGCGGAATTTCCGAGATAAAGTAGCCTTTAATATCCTGTGTCTTCCAGTGAAAGTCCCATAAAATTAGATCAACCTATCCTAATAAGCCCTAACACACACACACAAAACTTTAAAAAAATATTTGTACTTTAGTACCATGTAAATAACTCTAAGCACCTGAGAAAACACAGTTATTTTGAAATAACAGACAGTTCAATTTTATACGGCTACAATGAAGTGGGTTCCCTTATAGAAAGATTTTCATGCCATGTTCGATACATTAAACACTAAGTTCGACAGGCAGAGCCGCGCTACAAAGTACCTATATTTTTGGTGCAAAAACAAGTACAACCAAAAAAGCCATCAAACCACCAAAGTAAACACATGCAGGGTTAAATTAGTTTTTTGTTGACTTGTTGTGTGTGAAATCGGTAGGTTGATTTTTTGCTTAGTTAAAATCTTTATTTGGATCTTAATGACCTATGTAAGTACGTCAGGGACTTAATAAATAATTATGGAAATCTTTGAAATATGCTTTGGTCATTTTTCGTAGGGATATTAAATTGTAAGGAGTTAATTGTAATCTGAAGTTGTTACTTTTGTAAAATAGTTTGAATGTTCGCTCTGTTTATGTTGGTATTCTAGCCTTTTTTCTAACTAACTGTGGCAAATTTTGTACTTTTCCGTCTGCGTAATTTATGTAAAAAGGGGTTCAAAGTTTTTGCATCACGTATTACCACACCACCAATTACTAAGCATAACATTTATTTAACAATTAGGCAACATAACAACGGATTAGGATTATAACTGAACTTGTATAGAGGAACTTAAATTTGTTTTAAAATGAGGTTTTGTACGACAGCTTCATGGTTCGTCGGCCACATCCGCATTAGTTTTGCCCTGGTAGGGCTGCTCCATCGCCGAAGCCAAATAACTTGGCTAATGGTTTAAATTTATGTCTTGTGCCGCGAATGCACATGCTAGTGGCACGTATTATTAAGATGATGATTCTTGATCTTAACCAACCCATCACTACGCTGAAGGACCTGTTCCAGCGGTCAGCGATTGCAGTTCCAAGATGTTTTACGAAAGTAGACATTTGTGGAGCGAAGACTCCGTCAACGGATGTAACAAGAGGGGTGAATGTAGTATGTCGCAATTCACAAGCGTTTGAATATTTTCTTATTTTTTCATCTTCGGCGGATTTTAGTACAGAGGCAACAGGACGTGAAATGTAAGAAGGAGCGTCAGTGTCTACAACACGGATATCAAATAACGCCTCCCTCTGAGCATCCCAAACGCCGCGGCATGAAAGGTCTCCACGTAGTCCGCAAACTCCTTCGGAGATGATGGGTTCTTTGACTACGTTTCCCCATGCATGTTGACATAAGTCATAGAACAGATCTCTAATTTCATTATGACGACGTGTTATTAGACCCCCCTTTTTACAGCATAGAGCATGATCGACATTAAATTCATTGCAGCCGCAGCCATCACATGATTTTGGCATAGAGACTGGTAATCTGTGGTAACGTAATGCAAGTGCGTCTCTAAACTCTAATGGTGACAGATCGAAATGGTCCTTCTTAGTCGGTAAGGTAGATAACCAGTTGGAGGATTTAGTTTTCATTTTTGTCGAAATTGAACGTTCAATCGCTCTTCTCTTGATAGGGGATAGTTTGACTAAGACGGTATCCAAGAGTTGGTCATTGAGAAAGTCTTTCTCGTTGCGGCATTCTTTTTGTGCATCTTTGAGGGATTTATGATGTTGAGTTACAATTACTATGGTAAGTCGTTCGCAGCTCAAGCAGTAGGGCTGTGGAATGATCTACCAGTACCAGTAAGACAAGTGCAAACCCTATCGTCTTTCAAAAACTTGGTAAAGTATCTTTATTTCTCTTCTTAAATTGTTGTTATTATGTACGATTATTTTTATCGTTTTTTATAATGTTTGTAATTTTGTATTGTATGTTGTTGTGTGTGTCTTCGTCCGAATAAATGTTTTTCATTTTTAATTTAAATTTGTATGTCTTTGTTTCTTTTTTATATTTATATGTATATACTTTCAGAATGTTATTTATTGTTTTTATATTTTATATAGATAAATAGTACACCGTGGACTACCCACGTATTTATTTTCCCCTATGTGTCAAATTCATCCAAAATTTGTCTTTAAAAGATCGCTTTTAGCGATAAGACCGCCCATTGTATCACCCTTTTTAGTTGTAAAGTCCTTATTGTTTTACTGTTATTGTGTATATTGTGTGTATAAACAATATATTATCTATACTAATATTATAAAGCGGAAAAGTTTGTTTGTTTGTTTGTTTGTTTGCTTGAACGCGCTAATCTTCGAAAGTACTGGGTGGATTTGGATGAAATTTGGTATGAAAGTAGCTTGAAGCTTGAGGAAGGTTATAGGCTACTTTTTACCCGACTGCAAAAAAGGAGAGTTATGTTTTTACCGTGATAGAATCCACGGGAGCGAAGCCCCGCGTGAGTACTAGTATTATATAAAGCTAAATTACCACTCACTCACTCACTCACTCACTCACTCATTGACATAATTGTTCTCCCAGATGGTGGATGGGGAGGTGGGTATATTTTGACAGATTCGTAAACAAGTAACTCTCAAACCTACGGGAAAAGTGCCAAACCTCCCCTTTCCCCCCCCCCCCCCCTTCACCCCCCTCCCTATCGTATCTCGGAAACTACGAGACCCGTATTTTCTTTTTTTTACGGATTCGTATAGAGGAGGCTCGGTAAAGTAAAAACCATTTTTCAAAGTCGCCCCCTTGCCCCCCTTCTCACCCCCTTTAGGCGGATCTCGGAAATTAAGAGACTTGGAACATTTTTTTTTTCATATTCATTTAGAGGGGCAATGTTTTAGTCAAAATACTTCTGCAACCCCCCCCCCCCATCACCCCTCCCTTTTTTTTTTTTCACAAGCACGCATTTGCGTGTTGCGCGAGGTGCAAGCACCTCGCGCAACACGCAAATACTAGTCTATCTATATACCTAATAGATAGATAGAAAAATATAATTAATGTATCGAGAACATTTTGGGGACTATGCAATGGAATTGCACAATCTAATTCCACCAAACCCGTTCCATCATTGGAATACAAGCCAAACGGCGATGCGTCATCGTTACATGGTGGACATCTCATCCATAGGCACAAAACGTTTTGGGAATACTTTCATTGTACGCGTACGGCTAAGGAGTTGAATTCTCTACCGGACTCTGTTTCTTGATAGCTATAACCTTAAGTCAAGAGTGAATAGGTTACTTCTAGGTAAGCGTGCTTCATCTTCGACCACATCATCACTTACCATCAGGTGAGATGGTGGTTAAACGCGAGCCTATTATCAATAAAAAAAGAAACGAACACTGTATATTCATAAGCAAAATATTCCGTCTCCTCGTACCTTCACGCTAAACTATTACAGGGTAAGTACACTTGTTTCATCACTGCTTGCAAGTAAACACGAAGTTATTAGTGCAGCAAGGTAGGTGAACGTTAGGTAATAGTCGATCGCAACTGGCTTGTGTCTGTTTCTGGAAAATGTGTTAGTTGGCATCTGTGGTTATGTTTGTGTGGTGGGGTAAGCAGAGTTCTAGGTGTATGGCGTAGCATTGGAAATGAATATTAATTACTTATTTAATTAATCATTTATTCTCAGGTATACATTATATAATAAAAATTGTGCCAGTAAATAAAGATTAATACTATGTCATTATCACTAAATTGCACTAGGTCTTTGTGGGTTCGGGTAAGTTATGTATGTGGCTATACTGACCCACTGTGAAAAGTGGGTGCTCCCACATACATCACTTTTCGTAGTCAAGTATTTTTGCCCGCGATTTCGGACGCTACGGGATTTTAATAAATCGTTTGGGGAATCGTCCATTTTCCGAATAGAGACTGTTCAGTCCTACAATCAGCGCAACGGTACTGGATGGCCGAACTGTCCATGGTACGTGGAGCTTTAACATTGCTTTACAAACAATAGGCTCTTAGGCCGTACTTTAATTGTTAAACTTAAAGCCTAGACTTACCCTCTGAGCTGGAGACGACAAGCGAGGATCTGTTCTGATCACGTCCGTGATGTGTGTGTGTAAGTATATTTGAATGTGTAATGGTGTCAAGTGGTGTCACGGCGGTCACGAAAGACGCAGGCTTCCACAGCGTGGTCCAGGCCGGGATGTAGCACAAACTTTGCACCAGATTGGAGCAGCTATTTATCACCAATTCACAATTACTTGCAACAAAGTTCGCGCGTCAGTCAGTCTGACTTCAATACGGCGTTATTGTTCAAAATATCCCAGGTTCCCACTCAATTCGGGATTCTAGATTTCAATTAATTACTAATCACGATCAATCCGTTAATAGCACCTGAGATTCAATTCAATTTCCAATTACAATCAATAAAATCAATCTCCCAAACGGTGGACTTTTTTCTAACAGGAAGCAAGGTTATATGTCAAGAGAAAAAGTTATGTCAAGTGTCAAATCAAAGACCATAGATAATTGCCATACCAAAAGGTGCGTTCAAAATACACGTATGGGACCGAACAGAGACTATATCTATCTTTGTGCTAAATTTCGTCCAGATCTGTTCTGCTATTTTGGCGAGACTGAGTGCAAAACATCCATACATCAAAACATTCGCATTTACGAGTATAATATAGTATTGTTAAATATTTTCTCTGATACTGCTGATAAGCAGCAAACAAGACAAAAGTGAGGTAAAAGTTGTATAATCACAAATATAGACAATACAGAAAATCTCAACCTTAATATGCAAAACTAAGCACAACACAACCGTCCGGGGTTCGCGGGAAAGTTATATCGAGATACCGCGGCCCCGGAACTTTAGGGCAGCTGAAGGAACAGGGTGGGTTTTTCGTCAGTAGAAGTCTGACACACCCTTCCGCTTAACCCAGAGCGGAAGAAGTCATTCGATGATTTTCCCACCCAGGAAAAAAAAAGAAAAAGAAAATAGCACAACAGAACCGTAAACGTCGAGAGCTCAACCCAAAGAGAGGCGGTGAATCGGTGATCGCGCCATGTCGACCGGTGAAACCGCTTCGTTTACAGCACCACTCGCGCCAGCTTCACTCGGTGTTGCCAACAGTATAGAGAATGTAACATTACAAAATCGGCTTATAAAGTTCCCACTGTTGGGACTCAGGCCTTCTCTCTATGATGAGTAGTAATCCACCATGCGGGCACAGTGCCGTTTCGTGGAGTAACGAGGTACTTAGAAAGCTAGAAAAAGTATTTAAATGGACTCAAAAAGCCAAAACCAAAGAAACGAAGTCTTACCCGATGTCCTATACTTACAGCGTCATTATAAAAGCCTTAGTCAATTAAATTTCTCTGCATCAGAATCGATAACAGAACATACATTTATTGTGCGCACAGCCAAGGTGTGGAACTCTCTGCCGGCTTCTGTGTTCTCTGCCACATATGACCCGTCAGCCTTTAAAGCAACAGTGAATAGGCATTTTCTGAGCTCGCTCGTTCGATCGTAGACCTCATCTTACGCTTACCATCAGGTGTGATCGGAGTAAAGAGCGAGCTCATTGGTAATAAAAAAGTACACATTAGTGATGGAAAAATAGTTTTTTGGGTTTCGTAGTAATCCTGTAATTTCTTGATTGCTCTATGAAATATTGGTACAGTAGTAAATGAATGACCTTAGCTTCATACTATCTAATGCATACATATGCCAATACGCGCCAAAAGTACGCATGCGTGTACTTTTTTAATGTTGATAGGTTTGCGTTTGATCACCATCTCACGTGATGGTAAGCGATGATGTGGCCCAAGAAGAGGCAAGCTTGCCTAGAAGTAACCTATTCAGTCTTGACTTAAAGACCCCTAGGTTATAAAAAAATCGATTCCGGCATTAAATCCACTCTTTAGCTGTTACGCATAATGGAAGTATTCCCAAAACGTTTAGTGCGTATGGGTGGGATGTCCACCATGTAACGATGGCACATCACTAAGCTTATGTCGCTCATGTTTCCATTAATTCGGCTGCTTTGTAGGATAAAGTTTACTCTCATTATCTCTTGGTCTATTCATAAATAACGAATACATAATAATAAAATTAATTATCAATAAATTATTCAATTCTGAAGACGTTCTGTTAAAATAGCTTGAAAAACTGTTAAAGGTTGTTGTTGTTACATTTTTCGGAAGTCAATTATTTAAAAATTTTACATTTAGGTATCAGGTCGAAGAGAGTATTACTTCGTTGGTGCAGTAGACGAGAAAGTCCAACTGACTCGATCGTTCGGTTGAAAAAATAGTTAAGGTAGGTGTGGTACCAGTGGTGTTTGCACCAAATTTTTTTTCCCAGTAGTTCGGAGTCTGGGAAATGTCTACTTGAGCCTTGCCCCCATATCTCTTAAAATTTGAATCATAACTTACAGAAAATATTATGAGTAAATATAGATTTGTATATCATTCAAACTTTTCAGTTGACAACATATTTTAAATATATGTAAATATATTAATTATGACAAATCTGATTTAAGTTTAAATTAAGTTTAATTTACGAAATATTATTTGATACCTTTCCACCTTGACATACACGTAGCGGCGCGGGCGCTGTAATAACTTACAAAACAAATAGAATTGGTTGTTTTAAAACTAAAAAAATAGTTACGAATTGAGTCTGTTAATTAAATAAAAAAAATACCAATATATAATAGCTTATTATATACTTGAAGTAGGTACACTGACTTTCCCCTCTTTGTTTTATGTTCTTAAAGTCCATCCAAAGGTTGTCTGGAAGATATCGCTATCAGCGATAAGATTGCCATTGTAACCATATTTTACAATATTGTAAATCAAATGTGTGTTTAAATTATTGGTGTACAATAGTGATGAGCGTTGAATTAACGAACTAGTTGAATCAACCGTTGATCTCCTGTCAACGTATTAACGTTAACTGTATATGAATCAACTAGTTGAATTCGTCAACGACGTTTATGAATTTAACTAGTGCGTCTCGTTCAATAAACGAGAACGCAAACGCAACGAGCAATTTAAAAAACTTGCGTTGAAAATAACGTTATAGATTGCTAGCGACGGTCATATCATACAATTTGAACTCTAAGTAACGGACGAAAGAGTTGATGACCATGGTCCCGCTCGTACTACCCGAGAGAAACCGGTTAATACTAGTTTGTTTGTTTCCGTTTACGAACGATATTAACAACGACCAATGTCTGTCAACACATAAGGGGTATAAATCTTATACGGGTCATCACTCACTAAGTTCGAATTAGTTTTGACCACTCCTGTGAGCCGTAAACACTTCCGCACTTTATTTATTTATTATTTATTTATTTATTTCTCCTCACAATGACAAACTTATTCTAGGTTTCACAAATAGGTTTTTTTTTATTTTTTAGCAATGTGAGGAGCTGGTGTCTGAATTAGGCGTAAAATGCCTGTATTACAAATCACCAGGTCCCTACCCCACGGAAGAACAGAAAGTATTACTTATAAAAAAAAAAAAAATACACTACTCGCTAAAAAATCTGGAAAATAAATCTAATAATGGCCCCGTGTAAAGTTTGTTGGTGTGATAAAACAAGCCGGACTTCGAGTTTACGGAAAGACAGCATAACATTTTATCAGTAAGTTAATAGATCTGTGATCTAAATTAGATTAATTATCTGATATTATTTATCGGAGTTCATCTTATACTGGTCGTACTTGTATGCATTACACATTCGCGGAGCGCGCGATGATGTCTTTTATGATTGCGTCTCTTTCTTTTGAAAGTATTTTTTTGCTATAAAAAAAAAACAACAAAGAAATATAAAAAAAAACAAAACTATAAAAAAAAACATTGTAAATAATAATTGATTTTACATAGAATCAGATGATCTTATAAATACGCCTGAGTAGAATAGTATTCTATTCAGTCTGTCCTAAGCCTGAAGAGAAAGTATGAAGGGAAGGTCATCTTAGTAGAACCATCAATCAAACATTTTCCAATATATAAATTGAACCAAATTGTTTCTAAAATTGAACGCGCAATGGTTTAATAAAAACCGTTCAATGAATCAACGGTTTACGTTGCAAGTTGACATTAGTAGTACGTTAACTCTTTGATAAATTTAACTAGTTGATTAACCAGTTGACAAACGTAAATCAACGTTAACGTTTCGTTAACGGAAAAACCGTCAACGACCCATCACTAGTGTACAATAAAGAGTATTCTATCTATCTATCAAAGTAACATTTCTGGTTGATTTTTACGTACTGGTGGGCAAACGCCTTAGTAGCCCCTTTTTCACACATCTGTGTCCTCTACTGTGGAGGTGCTTGTGGCTAAATAATTACAGCCACAGGTTATCTTAAGGTTAAGCAATGCAACGTTTGCCGAGGTTGGTTCTTGGATTTATTTAATTACTTACGGACTTAATGCAACAAAGCATTCTCTACCAGTCAACCTTTGGGTTAAAAATACCATAACGTGGTAGGTGTACAAATAGAATAAATGTCATTATCGAAAGAAAAAACAAAATAATAATAAATGTCATTATCGATAATAATAAATGTCATTATCGAAATACATATTATATAATAAAATAATAGACTAATAAATACGGTGGTTTATAGTAATCTTTCTGACTAAGAGAACTCACAATAATTATATTTATTGCTTTATATTTATGGATTTGTTTGACCATTTTAATATATCGAGGTTTCACCGTAAAATAAGCCGTTGGCCCCGGCTATAAAAAAATATCAATTAAAATATTTTTTCATAAGTAATTATTTTGTTTATTTATCAAAATAACAATTACAGAAATTCACACAAACAGGTGAAAACAAGTAACAAGTAGATTAAATAAGGGATTACAGTATGTTGCAAAATTTCTATACTTAATTGTAATAACCCTGCATCTTAAACTATGCTAGCCTGTAATTCTAAGAAACAGTGTTCAGCAAATTAATTAATTTAACATGATTAATTATAAAACAGTGGACTGTGACAACCTGGAAAAGCTCATTGTTACGGGCAACGTAGATGGTAAACGACCAAGACGACGCAGTCCCAGACGATGGTCTGACCAGGTTTCCGAAGTACTGCAGATGTCCCAAGATCTCCATCAAGCTGAAGACCGTAGTAAATATAGGAGTTTATTGCAACGTTTCCGTCGTAGCCACGATCCTCAGCACTGATGGACCGACTTAAAGAGGAGGAGGACTGTGTCCATTTACTGTTTCTCAGCAGTATTTTTTTTAAGTTTTCTTAGTACATCTTTAACTGTCATTACGGGTAGACAAAAGCCAGAAAATCTTACACCAGATTTTACAAGTGATATTGTGTAGCCCGGCTACTGGGCTGTCGAGGAAGTCGCTCCATGTAAAACACTAGTACTGGCGAGACTGGAAGTCAACCCTGACATGGCTGAGAAGGCAAAGCAGGTGATGTGTTATCTACTATTATGTCCATTGTGGTTATGTTTCCTGATAGCTATTACCTAGGAGTCTTTAAGTCACAGAACAGATAAAAGAGGTTAGAAAGGAAATAGTTCCTGATTTCTATGAGAACGCGTGTCGCCGCTTGTCTCCCACTCCCACAGCTCAACTACAAGCAAGAGGCCCGTTACGTATGCGAATTACGCACACAAATAAATTACACACACTTAAATCGAGAGCTTGCTACTGATTGTAACTCACTGTCAATAAACATGCGCCGTGCATCACGGCCAATCAGGGCAAAGGACAAAACGTCAATGGTTGAAGTGTGGCGCATGCAGTACATTGCGAGTACACAACGGGCAATGTATACTTTTTGTAACTTGTTGCAATAATGTTCGGAATTTCATAGTGATCAGAATATTTTTATGTTTTTTTACAAATAAAATTGTAATTAAATGTTATTTTCGACTTACCAACGGAAAGATATACCTCCTCGCTCTATACTTGCGGTCTGATTTTTTGTTTTACAGATTATAATTGCACAACACGGCATTTTAAAGCAGAGCTCTGTGTATTGAAGTAATCCGAAGCGCACTAAACGCGGTGAATTAATTAATCGGTCGCGCTATGATTGTCGTATCATAAATGTGGCGCGCTCGCCACGCCCACATTACCATTCCAACCTTATTCATCTATTCCGTGCTTTAAGTCAAGAGTTAATAGGTTACTTTTGGGCGGGCGTACTTCATCTTCGACCACATCATTCTTAAAATCAGGTGAGATGGTGGTCAAACGCAAGACTATTAACAATTAAAAAAAAAATTACGGACCAGTCCTTCTGGTATGAATAAAGTCCATCGTTTTACCTTCACCTTGGAAGCAATAAACCCGTGTTAATAGCTAAATGATGAATGAATGACATATTTTATTACAAACTAGCTGAGCTTGTCATTTTGATCGAGTAGAAATTGCTAATTTCTTCGTTTTTCGATTATTTACAATTATATGTGCACATATACTTACAACATACAAATAAATACAATCAGCCTATAATGCTCCCAAACAACAATAAAAAAAATGCATCGATATTAGAGGGAGTTAGCCGCAATACTCGTCGCTTGTTGGTTGTCTCATATCTTCGGATTTTTGGTCGTAGGACAGGACATGCAAGAAGACCGTAGGACCGAGCAGGGGTAACTTACCGTCTTGTAAGGACCCAGGTCCGGGTTCACGGTGCGTCGTCTTCCAGGTGCGCCTCACAGTCTTCAGCACTTGTGACAGGGTGCCATAAGGCCATTGCCTGCCGGGGTAGTGGGAATGTTCTAACGAGATACCGCAGCCACGAAACGTTAGCACAGTGAAGGAACTGGGTGGTTCTTTTTTTTTCATTTGAAGTCTGACGCTCCCTTTCGCTCCACGTGGAGCGAGGATGTTTTTCCTCCAAAAAAAAAAGGACATACATGTACATATGTATAAAGTAAACAATTAAAGCGCATTCCGTCGCAATTATTCCGCTTTTAGCATCTTCTTAATCAAGCGACGAACTTTGATGCTATTTCCTCTGCATTCAAGGCTATGCAAGTGCATGGAAGTACGCATACAAATTAATTATTTATTAAGTTATTATATAGTCATGAAAACACTGTTTAAGTATAGTCTTGCGCTTACATGGCTTGCACTGGATAAAGTAATACAGATGAACGTTATTACCGATTGATGTTAAAAAATTAACTTTTACGCAAGCGAAGCCGAGGGCAGCAGCTAGTTTGTTAAAGCTTGTGTAAATGAATAAAGAAAGCTTTTCGTATTTCTTCGTTCGCTTTTCCCGCGTAAATCGTGATCCAGGGGATTCCGTGACAAAAAGTAGCCTCTGTTGTTACAGGATGTCAACTATCTACTTATCAAATTTCACTTAGATCCGTTTTTTAAATTTTTGCCTTAAAGAGTAACTAACGTCCATACATCTTTATATTCATTCCCTCACAAATTATTTCCTCACAAACTTTGGCATTTATAATGTTACTATGTCAATAATTCTTGTTGGTGGTTAAAAAACGCATATAATATTAAAAAAACCATCACCAGGGTTCATCCATCCCCAAAAAGAGACAGACAGTATTTAAAATTTATCATTTTAAAACTAAAAACGTAGGTAGTTTCCAATACATTTTTGTAAACTACGTTTCTGGTTTTCCTGTCCTTGACTAAAACATGTCGATTTTGTGAGCTTGATACTCGGGATTATGCCACATATAGTTGCCCATGCGAAAAGCAGTGACTTTCAGTGTCTGTCCTTGAGCTTTGTTTATGGTCATTACGAATGCTGCTTTTAGGGGAAATTTGAGTTTTTTAACACCCCTTTAACATCTTTTAGGGATGATTTCCGGGATAAAAACTATGCTATGTCTTCCCCAGGGTCCTAAACTATTCCCATACCAATTTTAAAAATCAAATTTAAATAATTTAATTTAGCTTTTGCCAGCGACTGCGCCCGCGTGCAATTCGAAAACTATCCCACGGGAACCTTATATCGGGATAACTATCCTATGTCCTTCCCAGGGCCCTAAACTATCCCCATGCCAAATTTCATCTAAATCGGTTCAGCAGTTTAGGCGTAAAAAGGTAACAGACAGACAGAGTTACTTTCGCATTTATAATATTAGTATGGAAGTATGGATTAAGATTTTAGATTCAATAAAGTTTCATAAAAGTTTACCTTCTAAATTTAAAATCAAACATCCATCCATGGTTTAGAAATATAAATAAATGTAAATTTCACGGTTCCTTGTTTAAAAGAAAACCCACAAGTGCACATTGCACAGTGTGCCATTAGTTCTATTTACGTGGACAAAGTACCGGGAGGCAGGTTGGCGTGAGAAAGTAGTTTCACGGTCGATTACCGAGCGATATGGCAGTCCCGCCCACCATGCAGTTACTCTTACAAACAAGCTATACATATCCAGTCAAAGATGGCCTACTATTGTCTAGGTTCTCTTTACAATGACAGTTCAGCATACACTAGATATTTTATTTTGGTACATCGGTGAGCGTAAAAAACGGAGTCATATTTAGCTCATGACAATACTGATTGTAATTAGTTTGAGAGATAGTGTTTGGGCAAGTTCTTTCATTAAGAGCTTTTTAAATGTAAGTTATTATGTGACTGGCCATGGGCAATTTCAGCTTTATTAGTCCGGTTGTGTGTGAATTTACAAAAATCATCCCTTATTGAGTACGTAACTTAGATTATAACATTTCCACTGCTGTGATACTGACTTACTCCCCCTCCAACTATTACCACAATCTACCACATGGAACTTGCGCGGATTGGTGGATGTTGCATGTCTTCGGAGTTGTGGTCCTAGAACATGCCTTTGGGATGCAGTCGGCTCCTTCTGCGAAGCAGTCACGCTAGCGAATGAAGAGGCTTCCTCGTGCCCCAGCCACCGTGGGAGACGCCTCGGGTGTCGGGGATCGCGTGCCGATCTCCGGCCACCGTAGACGCGGGCCTGAGGATGAAGAGCAGGGGTAGCTCAGGCCCACGTCAGCGGTGCGTCGTGTTCCGTCCGATAGGGCTACTGCCTTACGGGGTTGCGGTAATGTTCTAACGAGATATCGTGACCCCGAAACGGAAGGGCAACTAAAGGAATAGAGTGGGTTTTTAGTCAGTAGAAATCTGACACTCCCTACCACTCCACCCACAGCGGGAGAAGTTATTTGATGATTTTCCTATCCAAAAAAAATATAAGTAGGTGTGGTACCTGTGGTGTTGCATAAGAACATGCCCTTTTGCTCACGATATTTTTCTTCTCCTTTTTAAGAATAGGTGATAGTGAAAATGACTCAAAGTACATCAATTCAATTTTTTTACTCAGATATGCGTCTATAGTGTTAGTAAACATATTAATTTTATAACTAGTGTTAGTATAGCGTTAGTAGGACACAAAATATAAAAACAGATATTATCCTTGACCGTAATGTGTCTGCCTAGGTTCGAACCCACGACTATAAACTGTTGTGTGTGTGTGCGTAAGCTATTTTACTATGATTACTTATGTGCAACTTCAGGCTCTGATGTACCTGCTAAAAAAAACATCCACATAAATTAATTAACAAATTATCATAAATGTTATTCGAGTATAAGTACGTTATTTAAATACCAGGCCAAGAAGAATAATGGTCTTAATTTAACGTAAAACAGAGCTATTTTAACACACAATTATATCATCCATTTTAATTTTAACAAGTGTTAAATATTTTTATTACAGAAACAGTCTTCGCGCATTAAAATTATTTCTAACGCATTATACTTAATAAATAACCTTCATTTTAATGGTTTGTGCTATAAATAAAATGTTTCTTAATGTTATTTTCCTTAAAATATGTATGTAGTAGTTACAAGTAATTAACCCAGTAATGCAGTAGATATCGTAATTTTGTAAGACCTTATTGCACATAAAATATCACTACATAGTATAAAACAAAGTCGCTTCCCGCTGTCTGTCCCAATGTATGCTTAGATCTTTAAAACTACGTGACAGATTTTGGTGCGGTTTTTTTAATAGATAGAATGATTCAAGAGAAAGGTTTAGGTGTATAATTTATTAAGGTTTGCGGACGAAGTCACGGGCAGGAAGCTAGTTCATTTATAAATACTAAAAACTTGATTGCCGATGCCTACCTACTATTCTTTACGACACGAAATAGTGATTTAATAAAACTAACCTACCTAGATTTTTGGTTTAAAATAGTATTTATTTATTTATTTAAACCAAAATAACACGGCCGATGGCCAATTACATTACTTGAAGATATGTTAAATTATAAGAAACACCAGTCACACTCATCTCACAGTACTCCAGGCACATACAAAAATATAGATAAGATTTTCTTCCATTCATCCGCAAACACGTCACAATCAGGTTTGGCATTCAAGAGAGCGTTAAGAGAGAGAGAGAGGGTATTGTTTTAAGCAGAAAAAATAAAACGATACGGAATTAAGACGGACATTTTACCAGCGTTTCTCATGCGCATCCCATTAAAAACCAAATTCCAAATTACATTATAAATTGAGCCAATACAAAAACGGTAGCCAGACTTATTTATCAGATCACTGGTCACTAACAAATAAATAAAGGTACAATACCCGTATTGCCCACAAATGGCTTAATTTGTCAACACTGGCACAATTCGTATTCGCACAATTGCGCGTATTTACTTTTGTCCACACTTCTCGCTATGTTGCACACCGTGCGAAAAGCTTTTCAGTATTGTTAAACATTAAATACATTTTATATTTAAGTTATTAATAGGTTAAGTCACATTAAAATCAGTTCTGCCGTACCAGAGATTAGCTCGAACAAAACCAGAACAAATTAATCATAAGTTTGTTTTTGTTTAACTATCGTGTAAATTACTACATACATCTAAGCACTTGAGAAAATACAGTTATTTAAAAATCGAAGACACACACTTCAAAATTGTAATTTTTTTTTTAAATATTATTATTGGTTGGCCTACGTTCGACCACAATCTCACCTGATGGTAAGCGATGAAGTGGTCAATGATGAAACCTATTCACTCTTGACTTAAAGAAGAATGTTAAACGTAATTTATTTAAACAAGATTAATTTGCGTGATGATATGCGATTTCCATGTTGTTTTTTAAACTAAAAGTAAACCGATCAAGCAGCTTGGCTTCCTTTGAAACATCAAAAGAATGTGTTAATGAAGGAAATGGGTGATTCTGATTCGTCGGAGATAAACTGGTTTACAAATAACGACTCGCTCTTGGGTTTATTTATTCCTATTGATGCATTTAGTTTTATATTAATGCAAACTAACCTTAAAAGTGTTGAATTAAAGACGTCGCAATTACCTAATTATGGCACTCAAAAAAGTCGAAACGTTTTTTATTTTTATAAATTCAATGGAGTGTGCATGTATCAAAATTGGTTGCACATTATTATTTTTGGGTAAGAAAATGTGATGAATTCTCTTCATTGTGATATGTTCCCAACCTTCAAAATCTTATAGTACAGTCAGTTATTTATATCGTTTAATCTTGGGAATTCCCATCAAAATGGTAGCGCGAATTTAATTTGATTTGAGTGATTCTTTGAAACACTCTAAAATTCTTCCTAAAAGAGTGTCAGCAAAATTTTATGTGCCCACTAGGGGGCCGTTGCTTGCCGGGGTTACGGAATTGTTTGAAAGAGTAACCGCGGCCTCGGAACACGAAGGTCAAAGACGGAACACGGATGGGTTTTAGTCAGTAAAAGTCTGACACAACCTCTTGCCCAGATCTTGAGGCAGTCATTGGATGATTTCCCATCATAAATAAGCCTAAAATTCTAAGTTGGCGGTTAATTTATTTTCAATTGCCTTCATAGTATGGACCACAATGAGTGAGTGGCTACTGAGTTCCCAGTATACAATGGTACTATGTGAGTGTGACATATTGTTATTAATGGGTGACTGTGTGAACTGGGCCTTGGCAGGTCCCGGGCGGTGACCACGCTAGACAAGGACAGTTTATTATTATATTTGTTTAATTATTACGCATACAAATGTACAGATGCGACCTTAATACTTTAAGCCAGTGTTTCCCAAACATTGTTCTGCCATGGCCCGGTAATTTTTACACGGCCCCTTCGTGACCCACTTAACACTTTTAAATCCAAGCTTAATAGTAAGCAAGTATTAATAGTAAAAAGGTTATTAGTACTTCATACTTTGGTATCGACTATTTAGTCACTAAATTTTAGTGCGAAGTTTTTACTAAAGAATCCAAGTTCGCGGAAAATGACGTAAGTTTTATCCTAAGGTCTGGTTCCACTTCAAGTGATTTACACTATAAGTTGTGACAAAAGGCAATAAAGAAGTTATTGCTTGATGAGCTGATATTGCGTATTCTTGACAACAAGATAACCAAAATCTATCAATGGTCTTGTGTCAAATATATTCTTGAGTGCTGTTTTTGAGACCTGATATTTTATTTTGATGGCCCAGTACCGGGTCGCCACTCGACAAATGGGAAACACTGCCTTAAGCGATAGAGATTTATAATAGTGGTGGAATTATAATTGAGAAATGCAAGCAACTTTTTCGTGTATGTAGTTAGTAGGGAAGTAATTATATTCGTCACAATTTTGAACTCTACCGGGCACAGCATACATTAAATTAGGTACCCAGTAGAGACAACGAAGAACACTTAGTGTTCTATGTGATTAATAGCATTATTAGTTTAGTAGTTAGTTAGTTATACTGATGACTTAATACAGATTTTCGATCCGACCTGGTTTCGTCCGGTCTCATTCTGCTGTTCACACAAAACCTTAATAAATTATAAACAAAACCTTCCTCAGGAATAACCATGAATCATGAATTCATTGGTGAAAACCGCATGAAAATCTTTTCGGTAGGTTTTGAGTTTATTGTGACAGATAGACGTGGTGGAAGACGTTGAATTATTCTTTTTTTATATATAACGTTATTAGTCGCAACACCGATATCCTACTAACAACGTGGCTACCCTACAAAAGTCATGGGCGGGACCGCAGTCCGTCTGTCTGTCTACTTGAAATGCTTAAATTGAGCCTGGTTTGTCAGTGACCCGCACTTTGGCTGCCACACTACAATTGCGGTGAAAATTTTGGCGACACAAAATTACTTTGCTGTTTTCTAACAACTTGTCATGTTATAATATTATAAGTTTTATTTTGTCGGATAGTGTCCATGTGTGTAAATAGAAATTTATGAAAGAGGTCATTGCTGTAGCACTTTAAAAACTGTCAAGTTCCAATGAGAAAAGTTTGGAACACATATTATGTCAGACACTCTTATTATGAAAACTTGTCATTGTAATATTGTAAGACTTATTTTGTTGGACAATATCCCATTCTATTCTTTGAAGTGTATGGTAGTAGTATTAATTTGTAGTTCTAGATGGCTAGATGTACCGCCCAACTAGCACAAATGGGCTGCATTAGAGCTTTGGAGCGTATCCGATTATTACTTATGGTAATAAACGTAAGCGCTAGAGCGTCTACTGCAGACTTAAAGCAGCCGC
This sequence comes from Tholera decimalis, assembly GCA_943138885.2. Taxonomy (NCBI): domain Eukaryota; kingdom Metazoa; phylum Arthropoda; class Insecta; order Lepidoptera; family Noctuidae; genus Tholera; species Tholera decimalis. Next base: position 30,671,614 of record OW964569.2, on the reverse strand, counting down.
TTTAGCGCTATTTGGGCGCCATTTTATGCAACCTAAAGTTCCATTTAACCTGCACAACGGTTGCATAAAGGTTCCTTAATAGCTATAACGATTTATTAACGCTATACTAAAGCTCTCGTAGCGCTACTTTTGAATGATTTTGAACTACTTTGAATGAATGAATTGATTATAGTTCTTTATTGTATATCTTCAGTTGACATTGTTTGTAATATTTTGGTAAAGTGTTTTCGTCGCCATCATGAAAATAAAACAAAAAGAAGTAAATGTTTGTATTCTGTATTAGCAAGATATATAAAGATACTTAAAACGCTGTCCAGTTTACTGTAGATATATAAGATAATTTTCGAGTAATTTTAACGCGCTTTTATGATATTTAAAAAATTAACAAAAGATATGTGATATTTTTTATTTGTTATACAGAATAAATTTTATTTCCGTATTTTTACGTGTCGATACCTTACTATTTGCAAGTGGCCGATTGTTTACCGGTACATTTAATGCACATTTAACTGAAAAACCAATGTATATCAACTCAATTTTGCAAGTGAATTATAAGTTTTCTTATAAAATCATGGCGTCATTGTACTGTAGTCATAACCTGCAGTTTGAGCTCTAATAACTCCCTTTTGAGAATCATAGCGCTAATTTTCACCCTTCTAACACTTCCAGTGATTTTTGTTCCCCTAGTGCAACTCACAGCCACAAAAAGCTCCTATTTTCCTGTTTTTGAGGTTATAAGATTAATTATTTGTATCCTTAAGTGTATTGTAAGGTGTACAATAAAGTATATAATAAATCTGAAGATCTAGTTACGTACTTATTCGTTTAGCATCCATTTTATTAAATGTTTTATAATAGTTACAAAAGCGGCTGTAAAATGGCGAATGGATTGAGCCTGCAAGGAATGACTATTGCTACTAAAGGCCTTAGTTACACTGATGATTTTTTTGTAACTATAGTATGCATAAGAGTTTCTATTATTTCTATAATGAAACTTATAGTAGTATAATAGTGGTTACTATAACTATAACCTATACAAGTTACAATGGAAACTACTATGCAGCTGTGAGTGGCAGAATGACCTTCGTAACTCTCATATAAAGGTGTAAGTGGTAAATGAGTTCTACCGTGGACTACTGTGAAGGCTAGGGTAGTATTTGATTCAGCTTATAGCATCTTAAGTAACTTTTATAACTATAGACGTTTACGGATGCAGATATGCAACTCTGAACTGCTTATTGAACCCTTAAAGCGCTATTTTACAGCCCAAAGTAACAAAATAGGCTGCTATTTCCACTAATGTGCTCGTTGGGCGGCCCCTAATTACACTTTAAAACTGTCAACTGAGAGCCAGAGATACTCTTATTTTTTTTCGGGGGCAAATCACCAAATCGATCAGGTCTAGGTGGAGTGGAAGGGAGTGTCAGACTTCTACTGACTAAAAACCCACCCTGTTCCTTCTGTTGCTTTATGTTCCGGGTTCGCGGTATCTCGTTAGAACATTACCCCGGCAATGCAATATACCCTTAAGTCAAAATAATCGAAGAGATTCGCTATCACCTCGATACATATAATATGTAAGTAGATATAATATTACTGTTTTTCTCAAAATAATATCTGTACACACAGACAAACCTAAACGTGAATTATAATTTTCTCCATAAAAAGCACCTTGATTGTGACACCAAACGCCCAATCATTGAACAAGTCGATTCACATATCGACGCCTTAGAGTGAAAACCTCGTAAGGACCCTTAATGTCACAATTTATATTATTACATTTGTAAATAAGTTGTTGGTGTGCCTTATAAATAAATAAATAAATAAATAAATAAAAAGTGAAAAAGGAGTAACTTTTCAGGAAGAAGAAAAATCTGCGTGCTAAAAAATTTTTGTACGGTTTCTTTTATGTTTCTTTTAATTAATTTATATGTAAATTTAAACCGTTTTTATATCCCGAACTGTTCGATATTATGTATAATATGAAAAATATTATACATAATATCAAACAGTTCAGAAATGCATAATCCATCGCCTGATTACGCTAAACTGACGACGCGATGCGAGTGTTTACGAGGTTCTCAGTTACTTTCATTCATAAATAGCGTTTCGAGTATCGAATGAACATATTAGTGAGATCAGGATGTGCGTTGCTAGGATTGTTTTCTGGAAAAGCTATAAAAAAAAATTGGACAAAAATGTACTTCTGAGGTCTTGGCGACGATATGTACCTAGGACTACTCATGGATGATAAATTTAATTGGCGTGTGTGTGTGACAAGTTACGTGCGATCCTAGCTAATTTTATATAATAAATAATCGCCTTATAAAACTAGACTCTTGCTGTACAATGCACTATTTGATTCAATCATATCGTACTTATCCAGCCACGGACGTACATTTAAAACTTACCTGTATTCAATATATAAACTACAACTCAGGACATTAAAGTTAATAATTTTACCTAAAATCAAATCAACCTTCACAAACGACTCTGAATATTTTAAATATTGCAAAACATTACCTGTACATGATAAGGTCAAGTATAACATCTTAAAAGAACAATTTTTCAATACATCAATACAGCTAGAAAAATGTCACCTGTATGTACACGCAGAGTGTCACACAAAAACAACTCGTTACAATACGGGCAAAGAACTTCTACGGCTCAAGGACGAGTGCGTATCTATTACCTCGACTAATAAATTCTTTACCTACCGACATGCGCAATATAATATACTAGAAAAAATATTAAACATAAATTGAAAACGTATTTCCTCTCAAATTTATAACAGAACAGTGTCGAATATTTTTAAGTACCTACCTACATTTTTGTTCTAGTAAATTGTGTTACATAAACAGTTTCTATATGTATGTACTTATTAAGTAATTTTAAAACGGATGAATAGAATTGTAAAGTATCACACACAAACCCAAGAGGTTTATTTATTTTATTTTTATTTATTTTATCTATACTAATATTATAAAGAGGTAAAATTTGTAAGTTTTTATGTAGGGGGTAATTTCTGAAACTACCGAACCGATTTTGAAAATTCTTTCGCTTACATGTAGCTGCATTATCCCTGAGTGCTTATAGGCTATAAATTAAATATTATAAAGAGGTAAAATTTGTAAGTTTGTATGTAGGCAGTAATCTCTGAATGTACCGAACCGATTTTGAAAATTCTTTCGCTCACATGTAGCTGCATTATCTCTGAGTGCTATAGGCTATAAATTATCTTTATATCATGCATATTAGCCGAGCTATTATAATCTTTGTCAAGCAAGTCGGAAAATTGTACCTCTTAAAATAGAATTATTTGCATGCGCTGCCTAAACAGTTGCATAAAACTGAAAACAATTTATGGCAATCTGGTCCGTCTTAAATAATTATATTTTATATTTTAGCAGATATAGGAGGGTTTATGTAAAAAAAAAGCTTTTTCAACATACTTACATTTCAGTTTCATTGGAGCAGCAGTCGGTATGTTTAATTCGCAAAAATGGGCCCCTTGGACAGTTATTACAGAATACGTCGCTGATAATGTGGGATGAATGCACAATGAGCCATAGAGCTCATGTTGAAGCAGTGGATCGAACGCTTAAGGACTTGAGAAATTCAGTTGCTATCATGGGTGGTGTCACCTTTGTGTTTGCTGGTGACTTTCGGCAGACACTTCCCGTCATCACAAAAGGGACCCGTGCGGACATCATAAAGGCGTGTCTTAAATCGTCACCTCTATGGAGTATGGTCCAAACTTTAAACTTACGAACTAATATGAGAGCCCACCTAATCGGAAATACAGATAACGATTTTCCACAACAGCTACTCAAAGTTGGAGAAGGTTCTTTTTCTTTTCAAACCTTGGGCACTAACGTTGCGGAAATCGTTATAAATGAGACTGTAGGCCGAATAGTTTACAATTTGCAGCAACTCATAGATGCAGTTTATCCAGACCTTGAATATTTATTAGATAGAGACATTCATTGGCTTTGTTCAAGGGCTATCGTCTCACCAAGAAACGATACAGTCAATGAAATCAATAACCTAATTTTACAAAAAGTCCCCGGTCAATTCAAAATTTACAAGTCCATTGATACAGTGTGCAATGTCGAGGATGTAATCCATTATCCGCAAGAATTTTTAAATTCCTTGAATCCATCTGGCCTGCCACCTCACGAACTGCTCTTGAAAACTGGAACGCCTATTATGCTTTTAAGAAATTTAAGCCCGCCCAACCTGTGTAATGGCACAAGGCTACTAATTAAAGATTTAAAAGATAACTTTATTGTGGCGACTATTCTCATCGGACCAGGAGCTGGCCAGTTGGCGCACATCCCGAGAATTCCAATGATTTCTACGGACCTGCCTATACCGTTTAAGCGACTCCAGTTTCCCATAAAAACTTCTTTTGCCCTGACTATAAACAAGTCCCAAGGACAAACTTTCTCTTTAGTTGGCATTGACTTACGAAAATAATGTTTTTCCCATGGGCAAATCCCGCCAGTCTTTTGGGCACATTAACAGTGGACAGCGATGCGCACGAATTTCTGGATGCCTTATTTTAGTTTATTTTTAGATGTATATATGTAGTTTAGGGTTTTTATTTAAGTGTTTAAAGTGTTAAAAATGTAATGTTAAAAACTAATAAATATAAGCCAATGGGCAATTATACGTTGGTCTATCACGAGTTGGATCATCTGAAAAGCAGATTATTTTGTTACCGGAAAATAAAACAACCTCAAATATTGTATACAGAGAAGCTTTAAATTAAACGGGGCCCTTACTTAAATTTTATGTTATTAAATATGACGTACGTTTATATTATTATCCGTATAGTTACGGTATAAAAACACTCTATTAAATCTATCTAGCCAGCGGTACATATTGAAATAATTTGCCTACATTACCTTTGAGTCTCCTGTCCAGCCGTGGGACATTAAAGAGCTGAAAGCTCTTAGATTAGTATTGTATTTAATTCGAATATGAAACACCGCCTGTAAAAATTGCACGCGGACGAAATCATAGGCGAAATCTTTCATATTTAAAAATGGGATTGTAAATCTATACTAATATTATAAATGCGAAAGTTTGGATGGATGTTTGTTATTAAATCACGCTATAACGGGTGAACGGATTTGAAAGAAATTTGGCACACAGATAGATAAATATGTCCTGGAATTACTATTTATCCCGGGGACGGGATCCCGTGGAATATTTTCGACTTCTACGCGGACGAAGTCGCGGGCAGAAGCTAGTTATTTATGTACACACAGTAAAATACATTAAGATAAGCATAATTATAATATTTGAGTACAAAGGTACTGTTTATTTCTTAAGAAATTTCTTCCAGCAGACCTGCGAAAGGAGAAGTGAAAAAGAAATGTAGACAATAGTGTGTGAGAACAAGAAGAGAAATAAATATGAATATGTGAAGTCTAAAACTAAAATATTAAATATACTTACACATACTTATAATGCAATAAAATAACATATACTTAAATAAATACATAATGTTAGAATATATAAACATATAATATAAATATATACATAAATAATTAACACAGTTAAGAGGAAAGGTAATGCTCTTTTAATCGACATTTGAATAGAGATATAGTTTTTAAATCACGAATGCTAGGCGGAAGTGAGTTCCACAATCTTACAGCATGGACAGAGAAGGAATAAGAGTAGTAGCTAGTTTTATGAGGATGAGATTTAAGGAGGGCTCTAAGGTGTGATCTACCTACACGGTACATCGCTAGAACGAGCGTAAGAAAAACGCTCACGCAGGTAGGAAGACGGGTTGTGTAGAATGTTGAAGAGGAGACACAAAATCCTAGTGTTCCTGCGAAGACGGATTGGGAGCCACTTGAGTTGCTTGCGAAGGTGAGAAACATGGTCATACTTTCGAAGACCGAAAACAAAGCGAATGCACAGATTTTGCAAGCGCTCAAGCTTGTTTAATAGCTCCTCGGTAGCATCCAAATAGCAGGCATCGGCATAATCTATGTATGTATGTAAATAAAGTTTATGTGATTCTATGTAGATCAAACTAAACATGTGAACTTTCTTTTGATAAATAAATTTAAAAAAAAAAAGGTTTCGTGGTATGTACATTGTTTATAAATTAAGATATTTGTAAGAACTGCATTTATCTTACTTCTTACTTAATATTATAAATGCGAAAGTTTGTGAGTATAGATGTTTGTTACTCTTTCACGCAAAAACTACAAAACGGATCTGAATGAAATTCGATAAGTAGATAGTTGAATAACACATCAGCTAATTTTTATCCCGGATTTCCCACGGGATTGAGATTTAAGCAGGAAAACTGTCCCTCAAAAGCAAGTACCTACCACAATAATAAGTTTCATGAATGATATATCTTGTTCTCGAAAAACAAAAACAATGTTTTGCGAGACAGGCTTCGACGATGAAGTCGGGAGGCAAAGCCTGTATGTAATACTCGTATATTGTTGCTTATCATGTAAATTGGTGAATTTGCGTGTACAATAGCTCATTACGTCTAATTTTCTTTACAATTTGGCTGCAGGCAGACATTGTTTCGATCTAATGTGACGTGACTTAGGTTTGTAGAAGGAAAATCTTATAAGTATCGAAATTAAATTGCTGTGTTTCCTAACAGCCTGTTGAATGTAGGTAATTGGCGTGTTAACTGCAGCTATACTGAATTATCTTGCAGATAATGTTGTCTTCATCACTGTATTTTGTATTGGTTTCTCGTATTAGCTTTGCCTAGCTGTTCCCGCGACTTCTTTCGTGTGGGAGATTTGTCCCGCGTAAACGCCGATCCCGCGGGAATTCCGACTAGCCGAAGCCAATTTGTTGCCTTATAGCCTCTATCTTCTAGTGAGAGTTCTACTAAATCAGTTCATGCGTTCAGAGATTAGCCCGAACAAATAGAAGGACAGACATGCAGACAGACAGACAATACTTTAAAAAGTATTTAAGAAAAGACAGTTATTTTCAAATCTCAGACACATAAATCAATTTTATTTATATGTATGTATTGATAGAATGGTGTCTCGTATTAGTTATTATAAGTCCCTACTTCTCACATCGGAAAATCGTGAGACTACTACTTCAATTGAACTGTAGGCTTAGTATGAGTTTGTAATACTTTTTTGTTTTCGAAAATTATCGCTTTGTTTCTTTCACATGCACCAAACTTGTAGATGAGTGTGAAAGAGACAAAGCGATAGTTTTCAAAAACGCTAAGTACTAGTATTGCAAACTCATACTAAGCCCCCAGAACACTCTGAACTGCTTACAAAGTTTCAAGATTTTCGATTTTCAAATTCTCTGACACCACCCAGAGTCTAGAGTTGTGCCTGTGGTAAAATGCTTATCGCAATTAATAAAACTAGCCAGTAAGTGTTCCAATACTGGGTTAAGGGAACTTATAATGCAGAGTATGCGTGTTTTGATACCGAGAATATATTTTCTTATACAGAGAAACAACTGCGCTCGCTCAGTGCGTTTTGGGGATGTCAAACTTTTATTGAACTACGTTGAGCCAATTATATTGCTGAGGACGGAATGAAAGTGTTACCGGGAATGTTCCAACGAGATACCGCGGTCTCGGCATGTAAAGTATTTAAGAAAAGACAGTTATTTTCAAATCTCAGACACATAAATCAATTTTATTTATATGTATGTATTGATAGAATGGTGTCTCGTATTAGTTATTATAAGTCCCTACTTCTCACATCGGAAAATCGTGAGACTACTACTTCAATTGAACTGTAGGCTTAGTATGAGTTTGTAATACTTTTTTGTTTTCGAAAATTATCGCTTTGTTTCTTTCACATGCACCAAACTTGTAGATGAGTGTGAAAGAGACAAAGCGATAGTTTTCAAAAACGCTAAGTACTAGTATTGCAAACTCATACTAAGCCCCCAGAACACTCTGAACTGCTTACAAAGTTTCAAGATTTTCGATTTTCAAATTCTCTGACACCACCCAGAGTCTAGAGTTGTGCCTGTGGTAAAATGCTTATCGCAATTAATAAAACTAGCCAGTAAGTGTTCCAATACTGGGTTAAGGGAACTTATAATGCAGAGTATGCGTGTTTTGATACCGAGAATATATTTTCTTATACAGAGAAACAACTGCGCTCGCTCAGTGCGTTTTGGGGATGTCAAACTTTTATTGAACTACGTTGAGCCAATTATATTGCTGAGGACGGAATGAAAGTGTTACCGGGAATGTTCCAACGAGATACCGCGGTCTCGGCATGTAAGGGCAGTTCAAGGAACAGGGTGGGGTTTTATTCAGTAGAAAGTCTCATTTATGTTCAGGAAAAAAATCATCAGATAACTCTCCCTTCCAATTGACAACAAACAACAACCTTGGCTGTGCACACAATAAACGTAGACGAGAAGCGCTTCGTACGACAAGACGGTATATCGACCAAATGTGGATGGTATCCTGCGGTACGTCTGGTGGACCGGTAGTAAAAGGGGGATGAAGGGATTAGGTCGTGGAGCTCTTGCGAACACTCTCCGAAGTACAATCTGTAGAAGATAGACAGGCAAGCAACGTTTCGCCGGTGAGCCAAGCTGTGAAGCTTGCCTGCCAGAAACTCGTCACCTATGAGCCTTTTAGCTCTGCGTTCGATCGAGTCAAGTGAATCTAGCTGGTATTTGGCTGAGCCATCCCACAAGTGACTGCAATACTCCATACAGGAACGGACCTGTGCTTTATATAAATTCAAAAGCTGTCCAGGTGTGAAGTATCGCCTCACTTTCTGTAGGATGCCCAGCTTTTTGGCTGCAGTCTGAGCTTTAGACTCTATGGTTGAGCCGAAGTTGAGGTCAGACGGCAACTCCATGCCCAAGAGCTCCAGGCGGTCGGTAATAGGTACAGATGTACCTCTGAAGGTAGGGAACCATTCAAATTGGCTCCTTTTAGCGGAGAAAAGACAAGCCTGTGTTTTTAAAGCGTTGAATTTGACCAGATTATCATCGCCCCATTGGGAAACGAGATTTAAGGTCAAATTGTTCGTTCTACCATGGCCTTTCTAAGAGCGGCTATTTCGTCCCTACCAGCTCTAGCACCTCCTAATAAATCTTAAATAATAATTTGTAGATATTTGATAAATTTATGTGCATGCCTGTAAGTGGCGTATTTACACAGTTCTGATACTCCAAAATATTGTTCACTGTGCATGTAAGTAATTGTAAATATGCGTTGCAAGTGTAAAATGCAATTAATTGTACGAACGTAGGAACGTTCGTACAATTAATTGAAGAATATAATTATGGCAAAATGTGAGTTTATTTATTTATCTTTCTAGTAACAGTTGAAGTGTGGGGGACTTACATCATCTACATTTCAGTACACTAAGTTTTTCTAACCTACAGTTAGGATAAGTAAGTGTGGACGTAGCTCGGCGTCTGCTCGTCGCATCGTCGGAGATGCGCGGCGTCGTAACAGTAAATCTCGGTCGTGCGCCTGCGCCCGCCTCTAGCATACTAATGCAGGCGTTGTGTGCGTATGCAGTGTTCTACACGTTACGATAGTTGTTGATACACCGGTCAGGGGCAGCGCTAAAGAGTATTGAAGTGGAACATGGAGTGGTTTTAGGTACAAGTTTTGTAATAAGCCCTGGCTGGAGCCTTTAATTTTAATTAATTAAGGCAGCCACAGGCAAGTCCGGTTAAGCAGCCGACAACCTTAGAGGTTGACCTGCGAGATGCCACACACAACAAAAAAGTTTTAGGCAGGAATCTGACAGACCCCTTCACCCGCCCCAGGTGGAGGATATCCATGAAGATTAGGACCTCGAGAAATTAAAAAAGTTGTTGATATCCTGTCATAGAGAGAAGAGCCTGTATCCCAGATTTTTTTTATAGAGAACCACCATATATGTCGTTAGAATTCACATTACTAACAATCTTGTTAATCCCTCCAACTAAGCTAAATATACTTGTGTCTGGTTGATGGTAATAGTGTAATGGGTGAGGTTCAAACCTGCGATCTTTCGATCACAAGTCAGCCATCTTAGCCATTAGGCAATTAATCAATGCAACGGGACCGTTATTGGCTGAAATTTCACTACTACTGTTGATACACCTATGTTAAAATGACAGTGTATCCTGTAAAGTTCTCACAGTGACCATTCAAGAGGTAGGGGAACCTGTGGTACCTTGGACAGAGTTGTACCTAAAACAATTGCATATATTTTTTTAATTTTACGGTTTTATGAACAGTTATCTATTGTATTCTATACGTCATTTGTCAACATTAACGTGAAGTTACCTACAATTCGCCGGCGCCGTGCGAGTACAGTTAAAAAAGATAATTTATTATTTTACACTGAAACAGTAAGTTTTTGGAGGTTTACTTGATGCCAATTTATTAAAAATGTTGCATGTTTGACAAAACTGTTTTATTTAGAATATAGCCTTTGTATATCTAGCTACTGGACGATATTAGTGACAGATCCTAACCTAAATCATAAGTGGGTTTATTGAGCTTATTAAGTGAAGTTGTCGCAATGTTGTATCACGTAGTTAATTAAATGATCTTTACATACATGCACACTAGATAAGTTTAACCTGCACCATTATTTAAAAATAAATCAAAATTCTAAAAACTGGCCTAAGTACAACAGGTTCCCCTACTATCAAGGGATATCTTGTTACCTAAGCTTTGATTTGTGGCGGTCAGTTCCATATAAAATATTCAGCTGTAAATGGTTAAACTGGAGGTAGATCCTAACATGAGGGAAAGACTAGTTCGATGATGAGATGTACAATGAAAACGCACAATCATCTAGACAAAGTTAAGACACACGAGTTTGTGTATTAATAAAAATGATCGTGGAAACCTTATATGAAATTCCGTGGAGTTACTAGTGCCATAACTGCGAACATACAGCCTACAAGATTTAGTTGAGGAGATGCAATTTTTGTACACGAGTCTTGAGCCTAATGTATGCGGTGATTCATAGTTAATGTTCATTTTTTTTTAATTTATGTATAATGCTTCTAGAGACGTGTGATCTTTTTTCTCTTGTTGGACTTTGTGATGTTGAACTTCTTATTTTAAATGTTACATACAGGTTTGAATAGTATAAGATTTGGAATAAAACAATGGGAATAAGTCACAAACATATCTACACTAACCATAGTTACTGTCTCAAAACTATATGTTTCGAAGAGTTAGACAGAGTTAAAAACCATCAAACCAGTTTTGAACTAGGGTTTCAACAGTATGAAACGCTTCCTTATTCATTGATTTCTATATTAATCCTACCAATTAAAACTTAGATGAGCGGATACTTAAGGAAAGAAATAACTGGATCTCCTAATACAATTTCTAATTAGGATAATGAAATCAATACAATAACTATATCTTTTTACAATATAGTTTGAAATATCGCTTCCTGTTGTAACTAATATCCAGATGTAGTTAAATTTACTTAAAAAGCGGTTATACCTAGTCCGTAAAAGTGAAACAACTCGACTTCGTGAAATTCGCAATTTCAGAAACGACAATTCTTTAGTCAATGTATATATTACCTCAATGTAGTCAATACAAATTAAACGCAAGTAAAAGTGATGCGAAATTGAAGTTAACGCAAGTTTGACGATCATAATCGATCGCAAAAATAGGCTGGGATAAACATTAGGGCATGTAATATCGGAAGGTTTTCAATTCCGATACTGATTTCCGATATTAGATCTCAATATCGGAATTCCGATATTAATATCGGAATTTCGTTATTTCGTTAGAAATTGCACATTTTATTAGGGTTCCGTACCCAAAGGGTAAAACTGGGTAAAGTAATAGGGTCCATTACTAAGACTCCGCTGTCAGTCCGTCTGTCGCCAGGGTGTAACTCATGAACGGTGATAGTTAGACAGTTGAAATTTTCAGAGATGATGTTGTTCTGTGGCCGCTATAACAACAAATACAAAAAAAAATATATATATATTTAAGGGGGCTACAATACAACAAACGTGATTTTTTTTTGCTCGATATTGATAACGGCAATAGGTAGATGCTTGAAATATTCACATAATATTTAGTTCAAAAATCTATCCAAAAAGTTATCCAAAAATCACACTAATAAAATGAATTGAATTACTAGCTTCCGCCCGCGACTTCGTCCGCGTGGAAAAAAAATCCCCCGATTTTGAAACATTCTTCATTAGTGCTCCGCTCCTATTGGTCTTAGCGTGATGATATATAGCCTATAGCCTTCCTCGATAAATGGGCTATCTAACACTGAAATAATTTTTCAAATCAGAACTGTAGTTCCTGAGATTAGCGCGTTCAAGCAAACAAACAAACAAACAAACTCTTCAGCTTTATAATATTAGTATAGATATTTTCACTTTAAAAATAAATAATGAAATTAAAACAAAATAAATATTTAAGGGGGGCTCCCATACAACAGACATGATTTTTTTGCCGTTTTTATAGATAATGGTATGGAACCCATCGTGCGTGAGTCCGACTCGCACTTGGCCGGTTTTTGAGTGCAATAAAAACATTTTTAAATCGTACTTATTTTTTAATTTGGTTCAAGAATTGGTTGTTTTTTAAGTATGTCCACTGTATTGAATCACATATTTCTCATTATTTTCCTATACTTATTAAACTATCTGACTCAGAATCATTAAAACTTCTTATAATTTAAAATGCGTAAGCAAAATCAACAATTAGGAACAACAATTATTGGAAATATTTGTTTATCATATTTCTCATTATTATCCTATACTTATTACTAATTTAACTAACTACCGCACTCAGAATCAACAACACTTAAAGAAGTTTTGTTGATTCTGGTTTCGCAAGCAAAATCAACAGAAATAAAGGAATAGGTATGTTTATATTTTAAAATCTCGTTTTTCTTGGTAATATGTTAATAAAGCATCAAGCATTTTGTGGGCTAGTGAGCGAGACAGACAACACTATTATAGCTTTTGTATCGCATCACGCATGCTTAGCAAGCTTGCAACAGGAAGCTAAAATATAGGTTTAGTAAAAATATTTAAAAATTCCGATTTCGATATTGGGTCACCCAGTATCGGAATTGTAATATCGGAACTTTTTTCCGAGATTCCGATATTGAAATATTCCGAGATTCCGAGATTCATGCCCTAATAAACACGTATAAATTAATTTATTGAATGTTGTTTAGGAGATAAATATGACGACAGTGAAACCACGCGTGTTAATTTTCTTATTTATTTTTCGATTATTTGTTAAGTATATATTTATATTATTATATTCTTATTTTTAAGGTACTAGTTTGTTCTGTTTTTTTTTTTAATTTGCACTTCTCTATTTCATCTATTGGGTGGTGAAAGCACAGCGTGGTAGGTCCATGCTATTTCTTCACCTGCCTTAGTGAATCGGTACAGAATGCCTACGGCATTAAGTCCGCCTTTGTGCCTATGTGCATGAAGCGTAAATAAATGACCGCATGTAATCGCTTGTTTGGTACCTAAACAAATCACAATACCATTCACAATGGGTACGTACCTACTTCACAAATTGCATCGCTCACATCAAAAATGCAAAAAGATTTACATCGCTTCTTTTAAGATAACTTTTATTCTTACAGGACAATAATCTCAAAGTCATTTGTAATACTTATAACAGTTTATATAATGTCAAATAGTTATATTTGTGATGCAATCGGCCTTCGTAATGGTAACGTGGTAACTGTAATGCAGTTATAAATTACGAAGGAGAAGGTTATATTGATACAGGATATAAGAATCACCATGGGTACTAAAGGACTATTTAATGTCGTCTGTTTTATCTCGAAAGTTTAATAACACTACTAGCTGTGCCCCGCGGTTTCACCCGCGTTAATCAACATCTCTACAATACAAATGTAACCAATAGCACTTTTCTCCAACCCGGGAATTGAATTTTGTGCTTTTCTCTCTTGTTCAAAAATGATAGAGGTTTGTTGTTGAACTTTGACCGTTTATTTCATTATTATTATACATTATTGAAACTTATGTCGGAAAGTTTTCTAGTTATTATTTAAAAGTTGATATCTTTACGCATGTTTTGCTTGTCTGTAGTTAGGTTTGCAATGATTAAGATTTTATGACTACTACTATGATTGATTAAAAGATTAATATATGAATGATTACAGGATGAAAATTATACAACGTGTAACGGAAACCCCATATCTATCCAAAAGGACTGAAGACAACATCTGGTATGGAGTCTCTATGCACAGTTTCAGCTCAAAATAAGTGACTCAAAGAATTGATACCAAATTATCGGTTTCATATGTTTCTTGAATACCAATCATAACAAACGTGTCACAGCACTACGAGGGTCGATAACTTTCCACGTCACTTGCCAATAACACGGTGATTCTCTTAGTTCTTCTTAATTTGTAAATTTTGCCTCTGGTATCAAAGTATTGAAATTTCTATTACACTTCACGCATGTAGACATAGGATTATAAAACCCTTGCCATATCGTGTATTATCATCCAAAGAAACCGTGCACTTGGTATGTATATACCCTTTAAATTACACGTTGTATATACAACGTGTAACGGAAACCCCATATCTATCCAACAGGACTGAAGACAACATCTGGTATGGAGTCTCTATGTAAAGTTTCAGCTCACAATAAGTGACTCACAGAATTGACCCCAAATTATTGGTTTCATATGTTTCTTGAATACCAGTAATAACAAACGTGTCACAGCACTATGAGGGTCATCACTTTCCACGTCACTTGCCAATAAAATGATAATTCTCTTCGTTCTTCTTAATTTGAAAAATTCGGTCTCTGGTATAAATGTATTGAAATTTCTAATAAGCTCCACACATGTAGACACAGGATTACAAAACCCTTGCCATATCGTTTGTTATCATCCAAAGAAGCCGTGCACAGTGCACTTGGTATGTATATACCCTTTAAATTACACGTTGTATTACCTCTGTTGACAATCCTAAACATTTTGAGAGAACATTCAACCTCAAATAATGACTAAAGTATTCCAAACACGTAATGGAGTCTGGTTTTTTTTGGTTGCATTTATGTAATTCAGTCACTCATTTGGTGCTATATCACTAACGGCTGCCGCCATGATGTTCTTTTTTCAATATTCATATTGCGAATGAAACTCCAACACATAATCTAATAATAACATATTTATTTAAATCTATGCGGCCAATAATTTTGGGTGATACAGGGCGTAACAAAGAAATAGTTACTACAAACATAAGTATGTACCTATGCAAGTTTACTGTACTTCTGAAACACCCAGTTTGTTTTGGTTAATGTAGTGTGTTTTAGAAAGGTAAGGATATATTTGGACATTAATAAAAACTCACCCGCAAAAAATTAGTTTCGGTAGTTTCAATATATATACTTTTCAGATATGAAGTTTGATGCAATTGATGTCATTGTGCTACATGAAAAGTGATTTGATTTGCACTTTTTAGCCGTTTCAGGAGGTTGAGATTTTCTTACTTGTTTTCTATTACTTACTTGTTTTTGCAATTATTTTCTTACCGGGACCGTCACTCTCATCTCTCTTAAACCCCAACCTATTACCACTCACGCCAAGCCCACTCCAGACACAAGCATATTTAGCTTGGTTGGAGGGAGTTACAAGATTGCTAGTGATGTGAATTTTACCCAAACTGCTTGTTCTCTTATTTTTTAAATAAAAAAATTACCTCTCACGACTGAAACAACTCCTAGTACAGGACAAAGTGTTTTTTTTTTAAAAAAAAACTCACTCTAATCTGAAATAGTGTTAACATAAAAATTCCGTCAACGTACTCACTCACATACTCTAGAAAAAAAAGTTACTCTAAAGAAAATGTTATTCGTTTATTCGCTCAAAACCGATATTTTTGACATCAAACCTTCTGTTTCTTCTTACCTATTGGCATCAAGACCACATCGATGCGCCGGAGCATGTTCTGTGCATCGCATTGTTGCGTCATGTGATGTTCAGGTGGTTTACATTTATTTATATGCGGAACTACTGTATCGTTTGTTTTATTATTAATTGCCTGATTGATATTAGGTCAGAAAGAATAACGAAATCCTATAGATGTAGGCGTAAAATGGTGTTACAATCCTCCATCGAACTATTTGAATTATAACAATCTACATTCTCAAAATAATAAAAAAAATGGCCAAGTGCGAGTCAGACTCGCCCATGAAGGGTCCCGTAGTAACTACGCCCAATAACTTTGTTTTTCATAGTGTTTGTATTAAATACAAAGTTATATTTGCGGTTTTAGAAAATGTGCTATATCTCAAAAACTACTGACCCGATCTCGTTCAAACAGTTAAAAAAACAACAAAAGTTTTTATTATGATCTACAGTATATATTTTTATTTAGATTTTTCACTCCATTATTATAGAAGTTAGAGTGGGGGGTGGGGGACACATTTTACCACTTTGAAAGCGTGCATCTTTTTACCCGACTGCAAAGGAAGGGTTATGTTTTAAACGATTGACTTTAAGAAAAAGATACCACACACGTACAGGTTTAATGCAAAAAAATATATTTTTAGTTTCAGTTCTATGTATGGGGAGCTCCCCGTTAATTTAATATACTTTTAAATTTTTAATAAAAATCGGAAAGCGGTTAAGTCCTAAAAGTTTCGGAATAAAATGGCTGTGACATACGGACGGACAGACAGACAGACATGATGAAACTATAAGGGTTCCGTTTTTACAATTCGGCTATGGAGCCCTAAAAATCTGACACTTGTCTGGCCATGGGGTATCGTGTTACCCAGCTACTGGGTTGTGGAGGATAGGCAGACACTCTATCTGACCTCTAGCTGAGTCCAGTTAGACTGGATGCCGACCCCAACATAATTGGAAAAAGGCTAAGCGGATGATGATTCTCAAAATAATCGTGAATAAAGAATTTTCTTTAAAATATTTGTAATTCACTTGATTCTAAGACCCAGTTTCTTGAACAAATATTCTCTGCCGGTGTCTGTGTTTTTCGATAGCTATAACCTAGGGGTCTTTAAGTCCCGGGCACGCCGCAATTGCGGCGGTAAGACCCCTCTTTGAGGAGTGGCTAGATCGGCGTCACGGCGTCCTGACCTACCGCATGACACAGGTCTTCACCGGACATGGAAGTTTCGGGAGGTACCTGTGTCTGATGGGGAAGGAAGAAACGCCTGGGTGTCACCACTGCGAGGGTCGCCCTGAGGACACAGTAGAGCATACGGTGCAAGACTGCCCCACTTGGGCAAAGCACCAACGTGTCCTCACGGCGGCGATAGGCGGAGACCTCTCGCGCCCGGCATTGGTCGAGGCCATGCTGCGGGGCGAGACGGAATGGGAAGCGGTCGCCTCCTTCTGCGAAGCAGTCATGCTATCGAAGGAGGAGGCGGGCCGCGTGAGGGAGAGGATGGCGTCCTCCCTCCAGCCCAGCCGCAGTGGTAGACGCCCACGGCGTCGGACGTCGGCCGACGATCTCCGGCCACCGTAGGCGCGGGCATGCGGACAGCGAGTAAAGGGCAACTCGCTGTCCGACCATGGACCATGCCCGGGACGACGGCGCGTTGTATTCCACGCGCGCCTCAAAGAGCGTCAGCAATATGACGAGGCCCCCCCTGTAGAGGGCCGAAGCCTGCCGGGGTCGTTGGACTTATCCCATTACCGTGACCCCGGAACGTAAAGGGCTATTAAAGGAACACCGTGGATTTTAGTCAGTACAAGTCTGACAGTCCCTCCGGCACTGCCCGGGGTGGGAGGACTTATTTGATAATTTTACCACGTTAAAAAAAAAAAGAAAAGGGGTCTTTAAGCCAAGAGTGTATAGGTTACTTTTAGGTAAGCGTTCTCCATCTTCGACCACATCATCATTTACCATCAGGTGAGATAGTGGTCAAACGCGAACCTATTTTCATAAAAAAAAATACAAGAAAAAACAATTATTTGAAATGCGTTACTTAGCCGAGTTTGAATGACTTCTGATTTTTTGAACAACTAATTATTTGGTTTGCGTTTATTTTGATTAGTCTATTTTATTTTGTTAAAACTAAAGCGAAGCTAGGTAACTTACCTACGTAATTACAAGAGTAACTGTGTCGCATGCCTCTATTGTTTGGTATTGTAAAACGCAACCAAAGGTTTTAAGGCATAGATACCCTGTGTTTGTGCACCAGCTTCTGGCGTGTTATAAGTACCCATGAAGGCCTATCTTAATAATCTATATATATAGACAGTCGTGTTAGTTACACTATTTATAACTCAAGAACGGCTGAATCGATTTGGCTGAAAATTGTTAGGGAGGTAGCTTAGAACCAGGAGACGGACATAGGATAGTTTTTATCCCGAAATTCCCACGGGATCGGGATTTACGTGAGAAAAACCTCCCAAGCGAACGAAGTCGCGGGCAAAAGCTAGTAATATTATAAAGAGGAAAAGTTTGTTTGTTTGAACGCGCTAATCTTAGAAAGTACTGGGTGGATTTGGATGAAATTTTGTATGGAAGTAGCTTGAAGCTTGAGGAAGGTTATAGGCTTTTAACCAACTGCAACAGCGAAACCCTGCGCAAGTGTGACGTAAAAATATTTTTAGATTTTTGGTTTTCGATGAGTCGCCTATCCCAAACCTAAGGGTAGTAAATGGGTTAGGCAAGTAACCCCTATATGAGATAGATGACCCAACCGACCGCAAAACAAACACTTTGAATATATCAACTACAATTATTTTATGCTTCATAGATTTGTGTTTTATGATATTTTTTTATTTTTTTAAAGGTATTTCAAAAAGTGTGGCAACTATCCCACTTTTACTTTACAACTATAGCGTTAATTTAAATTAGATTGCGTTTGTGTTTGTCCATCACTATCTGAACCGCTCCGTTAAATCCTAAAACAAACGAAGCGTTTCTAATACTATTTATACTTAGCAAATCTAATAAAAAAAGATTGTGTACAAAAAAGACTTGGCGCCGTAGCAATAAAGTTACATTACGACCAGTATAACAAGAGCTACGGGCAAAATGAGAACTAAACCAAAATGTACTGAATTTGACAGCTGTCAGACGAACTAACGACACTAGCGACTTTAACCAATGGATCAGGTTATGTTGGAAGTTCAGTACGGAGCTATTTTACAGACAAACGCAGGCATGTTCTATTCCCGAGCTATTTTAGCTGCAAAGATGACTCTTATAGCTTATAAATAGCTTAAGTGATCACACAAATGTTTCTGATTGCGTTTGTTATATAAGTGGTTGATACGATTGGTATGCTTCAGGAAGAAGTCAAGAAAATAATTTAGAGGCGCATTTTATATTTTTGTTTTCTGAGAAATGTAGCTGAAATAAACTTAATTAATTCAACGTATTTCAGCTTGAGTCGAAAAATATATTTAATAGTTTATTGATAATTATGATAACTTCCTTTTTTTGTTTTAGAACTAAACTTTTTGGCCAAGTAACGCTATTTATTCACGTGCAAACAAAGAAATTCCGCTCGCATCAAAATTTGATCTTCATTAAGAAGTTAGTTCCACTATTCCATACAAGATGGCGCTACGTACACCGTTGATTCAAACTTTGGTTTTGGTCTTATTTCGAGGATTACCGAATACTGAATTGTGTATTCGTGGATTATTATTACAAGAATAATTCATCTGTCTTGAGATCTTAGCATTGCATAATATTTAGACAAAGATTCTCTCGGATATTGGATACAGAAATTTCGTTGTAGTTGAGAGATATTCTAGGATGAATATGTCTAATAATCCCTTCCTCATGTGTTAATCTGTTTGAATTCTGTGTATTATCAGATCGACCTGGTTGGTTGGTAGAATGATTGGATTTATTGTAACAGGTATTAGTGAGCTGTTTGCATGTAAACACTTCCTGCATTAGTCCAAACGTTAGTATCCCACAGAATTGGAATGAAAGGAAATCGATATCAGTCTTGAAATCTTGAATGTTCTTTGTGTCTTGTAAATTCTAGGCTGGATTTATCTGATCTATCTGGGGTGATTTTCAACTATGTAGTTGCATAGTAGAAATAGTTAATGCTCAGGTTATTTCGGAAACCAGACTTTACCTCATAGAACTAAAAACATTGCACATATTAAAGATTAAAGTTATTTCGTTTCTTTGTTATGTTCTAATGTCTAAATCGCTCAGACCCTTGATTAATTTTGGCACAGATGAAGATGGGGTCCAGGACACGCTTATAGACTTTATTGCAATTGAGTGACAAAATCTATATTCACGAAGCCACGAACCAAATTAATTCTTATCGTGCAATTAGGATTCCATAGGCATAAATTTCAAAAAAAGAATATTAAACCGTTTCGTCAAATTATCACCAATTCGTAGCGTACCTATTTGATCTCATTACTGAATTAAATTAATATTAATTTAGTAAACGAGCGGTTAATAGGTACTATGTACTCGTCGTTAACTTAACTTTCGGATTTCAAGTGTTATGCATGTAATGTTGCATGTATGTTTACCACTAAGTTGTTGTACCACTGTAATTTTATATATAGCAAGTGTTCTTTATAAGAAAACAATGTAAAGAATTATTGGTATAGACTTATAAAATAACAAAATAATCAATCTCTTATGCACATTATATCGACAAGCGTCAATATCCTAATATATATCCTAATGGCTAAGGCATCATATTTAAAGCTTAGTTGGAAGGGTAAATAAGATTGCTAGTAATGTCAATTCTACCCACATGATTAGTTCTCTTTAAAAAAATCCTACTAACATTGTATTGTTGATAGAGAAAATTCTTGTTTGTTCAATCGTCAGCAAAACAAACTTTTATCCAAGAAAACCGCCATTGACACGAAGTCAAAAATAGTTCAGCGACCGCATAAAACTTTTCAGAGTTCTCGATTTGACCGCCGATAATGTCACGGTACCGAGATTTATTGAAGCCTTTAACTTTTCTTGTAGAAAAATAAGCAGAATTTCATTGAACTGTGCTTGGTTAAGGGCAAAGTTGTATGGGTTGAGGAATATAGGACATAATTATTGTGACGACGGGGTTGAGTGATAGGTTGCTTCCCTGCGTGTCGACGGTTGATTCTCGCACGCAACAAATATTTGGATGGCTTACAGATAGTTGTTTCGGGTCTGTCTGTTTGTGTTTATAAGCTTATGTGTGTCCAAATGCAACCACGATAGTGGAGTAATATAATCTAAGGATAGACCTTTTTTCATTACGGTCTACGGACTGATGCAGTAAGCGTTAGATGAAGTCAACGATGGAACGAGCGCAGAAGAACCCTGTTCACTCTTGCTAAAGGCTGACGGGTCATATGTGGTAGGAAACACAGAAGCCGACAGAAAGTCTCACATGTTGGCTGTGCGTACAAAAATGTAGATTATATCTTCTAACTTTGCTTTGATCTAGTTGAGCTCTATCTAAAGTTAATGGAAGATAATTTAGAAAATCGAGGTTGCGTTTCTTACCTCTTCGTGTTTGATAGTTTAGATCGATTGCTCTTCTATGCAATCACTTAAAGAACGTCAGAAGCTGGTGCACGGTTTTGAATTGGTAGATTCAGATGGAGAATGAACGCAAGAAACTCGATTGAAGAAGAGTTGATTGACGTTAACAATATGATTGACATATTAATAAAATCCATGAAAATTTATTTATGATAAATAAAATGCAGCTTTTGATAGGCGCATGCAGAAGCTAGTATAAAATAAAGTGAAACAGCACTGTGTGACGTCATTAGCCAGTTGCGCAATACTGAATTTGCGCAACTAAACTATGTCTTGCGACACAAGAACAGAATAATAACTTCAAGATCTTGTTACACTCACCGGTATCATTTATTAATTCATAAATTTCCTGTAACCTGTAATGAGTATTCAGTCAAATGTAGATTTTTGATGGTAGGTAGTTAAGTAATTTATGCTGAAAGCTAGTAATGGCTTTAACCCAATTTTTCCCAACTTTCCCAGTAAGGGTGGCCATTTTTGTAAGTGGCATGTTATGATTTCTAGGCCACTCTTTGAATTAAATGACTGGTTTGGGAAGTTGTAGCCCTCTATTAGGCTTGTTTCGCACAATTGCAACCGTCTGAAAACGTATATATGATGAAAGGTTTATCCACCAACCGGCTCTGGCCCCTGTGGTGGATTACGAGCCATGTCCTCTCATATAAAGATAGCCTATCTCCCAGCAGTGAAAACGTAATAGGCAGATTATGAAAGACTTATAAGAAAATGGTACCAAGACTATAAAAATCCTGACAGGGTTGCGGGGAGTAGGCTGGGTTTTTGGTCAGTAGGAGTCATTGGATGATTTTCCCACCCAGAAAAAAATATCAATAAAAATGACACCACCCAAAAACAAACATGTTTATTTATCCAAAAAATCAGTGGAGGTCCTTGTATCTGTACCGTGGGTATCTGTAAAAAAATGGCGGAGTCCTGTCCTGATTGGTCGGCGAGTGATGTGCCCCCCGCGGACCGTGGGAGCGGGCCCACGTGCCGACCACCGCGGACCTGCGCCCGCGCAGCGCGAGTCGCGACACGTCCGAGCGTCTGCTCCACATTGCTCAGGGCTGGGAGGATGGAAATGGACTTATTTATAGATCGGTTAAGTAGTTCTAGGGTAATTAAGTTACACCTTTTTTTAGGGTTTTAAACTTGAAATAGATAAGAGACATGTTTTTACTCGACTCATATTTTTTGCGAATTATTGATTACTAGTACTCACGCGGGGCTTCGCTCCCGTGGATTCTATCACGGTAAAAACATAACTCTCCTTTTTTGCAGTCGCGTAAAAAGTAGCCTATAACCTTCCTCAAGCTTCAAGCTACTTCCATACCAAACTGCATCCAAATCCACCCAGTACTTTCGAAGATTAGCGCGTTCAAGCAAACAAACAAACAAACGAACTTTTCCGCTTTATAATATTAGTATAGATTAATGTTTTTTTGTATTACAGTTTGAATCCATTCAAGATATCAAGTTTACAAATCACTTGAACAGAAATAAATACATAACATATAAGTATATAGTAGAACATATATTTTAATGACTTCATGATTTATAATTTTTTGTGGTTCATAAATCCGTAATCCATAAATAGTGTTTGCATATATGTATATATGCAGATAAAAAGATACAGAAAGTGGAAGAACTGACAGTCTATGAGTGGATTGGTATAGTTATAGTTTAGATCTATACAGTTCGGGTTGCAGGAGAGTTACATTTTAAGATAATTGTTAACAGATGATTTTTTAATTTTCTCTGTGAAAATTTCAATTATTATATTTCATGAGAATATAGACACTATGGCGATTTATTTGCCCAAGATCAATAATCAGCTAATAAATAAATCTAATATTACAAATATATTATTAATGTATATTGTTGTATTGTACCTATGTTGTTGTGCGTCTTCGTCCGAATAAATGTTTTTCAATTTCAAATAACGGAGGCAAAATTTTTATACGAACTTCGATTCTAGAGGGAACCATAAATACGGTTGTCTTTGCGTCTAAGATATTATTTTGATACAGATATTACGATTCATGAGACTGAGCGAGAGACTGATAGGAGAGGCTTTTTTTTTTAACGTGGTAAAATTATCAAATAAGTCCTCCCACCCCGGGCAGGGTGGGAGGGACTGTCAGACTTTTACTGACTAAAATCCACGGTGTTCCTTCAATAACCCTTTACGTACCGGGGTCACGGTAATGGGATAAGTCCCACGATCCCGGCAGGCTTCGGCCCTCTGCAGAGGGGGCCTCGTCATGTTGCTGACGCTCTTTGAGGCGCGCGTGGAACACAACGCGCCGTCAACCCGGGCATGGTCCATGGTCGGACAGCGAGTTGCCCTTTACTCGCTGTCCGCATGCCCGGGAGAGGCTAAGTAATAAAGTTCCGTTGATTTTTAATCATTATCTGTTGTTAGTCTTTTCCCAACTATATCAGAATCGGGTTCCAGTTCAACCATATGCAACTGAGTACTAATCTTTTACACGAAGAAACAGCCTATCCGACCTCCACAATCCAGTAACTGGGTAATACGATACCTCAGTCAGAACTGGTGCCAGATTGTCTGCCTTCTGACCAACCGTAACGACTGTCAGAGATGTACAAAAGACAGCTTCTCATATACAAATGCAAATTGTCTGGACTTTGAAAAGAGACTTTGATCTCTGAGTTTGTTTTGGTGTTTCTTCTCAGAGTAGTCAGTTAGGAAATACCGGCTTCATCTAGCTAAACTAAACTTAACACGCAAAAAAACATGACGTGTAAAAGTGTTATTTACAACGTGCAATTTAAAGGGTATATACATACCGAGTGCACGGCTTCTTTGGATGATAACAAACGATATGGCAAGGGTTTTATAATCCTGTCTACATGTGTGGAGCATATTAGAAATTTCAATACATTGATACCAGAGGCCGAATTTTTCAAATTAAGAAGAACGAAGAGAATTATCGTTTTATTGGCAAGTGACGTGGAAAGTGATGACCCTCATAGTGCTGTGACACGTTTGTTATTATTACTGGTATTCAAGAAACATACGAAACCAATAATTTAGGGTCACCACATTCACGCGAGATCCTCTCCGAGAATCTCGGCAAGAATCTCAGTGACAATCTCGACTGTGAGTGCTTCTTTGGGTACACACTCGCAAGGTTCTTAATACAGTTCTCACGCTCGATGACAATTGACGCAGAATTAACTGTTGCGACATGCTTATATTGATGCTCAGTAAACCACGCACAACTCTTCTAATCGGCGAGTCGCTTGCTACTGAGAAACATGCGAGTGTGGAGTCAACACAAGTTCTCGTCTGTTCTCCCGTTCTTTTGTCTCGCGCTAAAAAACCGACAAGCGCGCTCCACATTCACGCGAGAATCTCGCGAGAAAGCGAGAAAAACACGAGAAACGTGAATGTGTGTTCACGTTTCTCGTATGTTTCTCGCTTTCTCGCGAGATTCTCGCGTGAATGTGGAGCGCGCTTGTGATGCGCGCTCCACATTCACGCGAGAATCTCGCGAGAAAGCGAGAATAACACGAGAAATGTGAATGTGGAACCGATTTACATCGGTTCCACATTCACGTTTCTCGTATGTTTCTCGCTCTCTCGCGAGATTCTCGCGTGAATGTGGAGCGCGCTTGAGTAACTTATTTTGAGCTAAAACTTTGCATAGAGACTCCATACCAGATGTGTTCTTCAGTCCTTTTGAATAGATATGGGGTTTCCGTTACACGTTGTATAACCAATTTACAAAATAAATATTTCATGTCCTTTCATTTCGGCCGGCTCAGAGGAATCTCTATATGTTAAAATAGTCCATCCATAGACATCATCCATGGACTGACACAAGCAAGTGTTGCTTAACTTTAAACATCGTCCCATGCCACTTCTATATAACCTTATAACAGTGTAACAGTGTCGAAATATCGGAAACTCGAAACAAAAGATACACTTGGTAAATATCCCGTTTTAAGATACACACATACGCACAAAACGTTTTGGGAATACTTTCATTGTGCGTACGGCTGAGTGGAATTCCCTGCCGGTGTCCGTGTTTCCCGATAGCTATAACCTAGGGGTCTTCAAGTCAAGAGTGAATAGGTTACTTCTAGGTAAGCGTGCTCCATCTTCGACCACATCATCACTTACCATCAGGTGAGATGTTGGTCAAACGCGAATCTATTATAAATAAAATGAAAAAAAAAGATCTAATTATACTTATAAATAAATCTTATCCTAAATGATGTAAAATACTGCAAACATTTCAGATGTAAACGTTTCAATAATAGTAAGTGTAACCTTTTCGTAGGATCTTGGATGAGATGATGACCACTCACTGGTCACTCTAGTGCCCGATCTAGATGTGTTCCACGACACACTACGTATTTAAAAAGAAAATTAGTAATCTATTACATAAAAAAATTATTAATTTGTATCTAATTTATAATTGATTTCTAATCTCTAAATATATATAACTCAAAGGTGACTGACTGACTGACTGACATAGTGATCTATCAACGCACAGCCCAAACCACTGGACGGATCGAGCTGAAATTTGGCATGCAGGTAGATGTTATGACGTAGGCATCTACTAAGAAAGCATTTTGCGAAATTCCCACGAGATCGGGATTTACACGGGAAAAACTTCCCACGCGGGCGAAGCTGCTGGCACAAGCTAGTTTGTTCATAAACCTGTTATAATGTATTTCTTCCATTTCAATTTAATGTATTTAGTCTCTTTTATCATAATATAAATTATAAATGTATTTTAATATCTAAATGTATTTGTTTTATAAGTTACTAGCTTGTGCCAGCGGCTTCGCCCGCGTGGGAAGTTTTTCCCGTGTAAATCCCGATACCGTGGGAATTCCGCAAAATCCTTTCTTAGCGGATGCCTACGTCATAACGTCTACCTGCATGCCAAATTTCAGCCCGATCCGTCCAGTGGTTTGGGCTGTGCGTTGATAGATCACTATGTCAGTCAGTCAGTCACCTTTGAGTTATATATATTTAGATTTCATATTTTTAATTATATTTTGTGAATAATTAACTTTTAGCATACCTAACCGATTATAGTTGTAATTTTAATGTA
Organism: Tholera decimalis; assembly: GCA_943138885.2. Classification (NCBI taxonomy): domain Eukaryota; kingdom Metazoa; phylum Arthropoda; class Insecta; order Lepidoptera; family Noctuidae; genus Tholera; species Tholera decimalis. Next base: position 30,645,017 of record OW964569.2, on the reverse strand, counting down.
CGCCGTAATTGTCATGTCCATCAGACCGATTATCGGTAATTATTTTTTTTTGTGAATGCAAAATGTGCGTGATGTGGCGATTCTTTTCAAAATAAATAAAGTGTTTCTTCATTAAACAAATCATCCATCGGTTAGCAAGACCAACCCTATCAATAGATTCCTCGCGTCCCGATTAGGAATAACATGTTTTTGTTTTATTCGGAGTGATTGACCTGATATTGTTGATAACTAACAGATCGCGATGTTTGTACGGTATTCGATATTATCAGGGAACCTGAAAATACCGTTTGAAACATTGTTTATTTAAATTTATATATTTTTTGATGTATGTAAAAATGTTTGTGTGGCCGAAAAAATGTTAGTAATTATTAGTCTGTGTGTTTGTAAAAATGCACCACTAAAATTATGGCTAGTTGTGGCAAATTTTTATTTGTGTTTGGTTTGTGTCGCATCAATAATTCCACCGCACCACTCTAAAAATTCGGGTACTTATATTAAGTAATTTTCAACACTCTACTACTTACTTTTATTTTTATATGACGACGCCTTCTCTTCAAATTGCTGAATAAAGTAACAGCATTACAGAAAAGGGTAAATTGATAACTGAAAGGCCTCTAGTTATTTCTGACCCAGCTTATAATAAGACCTGTCTCGTTGCCCCGTCATCCCACATATGGGGAAAAACATGCAGTATACATAAATACCTATATACTTACGCCCTGAACTGAGTAACCGGGCGGTCACGAGCGCGGATGCTTACGCGGTAGCAGGCGCGATTTTCTCAGGGATAAAACAACAGACGATCGCTGCTTCGTGACGTTGCTCTTAGCACCCGCAATATTAATTAGTGATGCTAGTATTCACTCAGACGTCAGAAGCGCGCGCCTTTGGTGGCTGGAGATCGGCTCTCCCTCACGCGTTCGGCTGTTCCTTAGCTGATTTATACACTAATGTATGAATGTGCGAGCAGATATTTATTAATGACCAAACATTTTGGGCTTAAACCTCATAGATTGTTTTTTTATATGATAAGGGAGCTCGTTACTAAATAAAAATAGCCTTGCGGTTTGTTCTTTAAGGTTACACGATGCTTTTCGAGCTCGGGCAGAGGAACTAATAGTGTATTTTTTTTTACTTTGTGGCGTAGTGGTTTAGATGGAGTAAATAAAAAAGAAGACCACAGGTTACAGCATTTATTTTAAAAGGGGGGTGGGTTCGGTTCACACAGGGTTCCCTCACTGGTCGAAGGTATAGAATGGTACTGCCCTGGGCTCAGGCCGCGACGCACGCGGACCGGCGGGCAGATCCCGTAGCAGGCAGCTCGCGCGCAGACGGGCGCAGAGGTTATGCGGGCAGGCCACACAATAGCGCGCGGACGGGCGCAGAGGTTATTCGGGCAGGCCACGCAGACAGTCACAGAGGCAGCGTGACACCCGTCGAGCGGCGGACGTAGAGGTGGTTGATAGTAGAAATCCAAGGCAGTAGAAACGAAGGAGAAGGAGAAAAAAACCCTGGAATCACACGAAGGGTGCTTCCGTAAGCGTGGTGCAGGAATCGTGAGCGCCAGCGATGCGTGCGTCTCCCAGCCGTAAGCCCCACGGAACAGTACCCGGGAAATGGATGGGGGACTCATCATCGCGGCGGTTCACAAAGGTTAAATAGAGATAAGCGTGCGCATACCGCGTGCAACTATATAAAAAGTAACCGCGTGCAAGGCGTTTAAGCTCGTAGCTGCTATGGCACAGCGGGAAAACAATGCTGCGGCTTGCGTACGCTCCACAAATTTAGAACACTAGTGGAAAGCAGATGACAATGAAATATCACAGTTATGTTCCAGCAGGAAGCCATCTTGACAACCGGGCAATTATATAAACTTACAAACGCTGCAGATTATGGCGAAATAAAAGGATTACAATTTGGCAAGATGGAGAGAAAATGGCAGACACAATGAGCACTTACCCTTGGCACAGAGGGGTTTCTATATAAGTTACTTGTAACAGTAGGCGGCGAGAAAAGAAGCTTCGCGCACTAGAGATTAGAATTTATAGCTGGTCACTACTGCATAAGTGTTGTCACTCCGTGAAACCATAGACATTAGAGATTAGTGTGGTAGTCGACTTCTAGTTTAATCGACTACAACGCTACAACTTACCCGATTTTAAAAGCTTTTTCCAGCACAACTTTCAGCGTATAATTTAGTTTACTTCTTACAAATAGTTTTGCGCTGTTCATGGAGTATTAAATACATCTTTAATAACTTGTACAAGTTCCTTGTCCATCATTCAGGCGCAAGGCCATCAGTCGCAAATGCAGAACGTCAATCCTGGACATTATTCACTTCAGCATTGATATAAACAGGGCGTTGGTTTCAAAGTTTGCGTATTCAAATCCGCTCCCGTCTTTGCACACGCGCTCGTTCCACACTTTGTCCAGGACCTTACACGTGTATATAAAGTGGAACACCGGTGCATGGCGCCAACAAGACGCGACGATCTGTATTATAAGCGTAACATCCCACTGAAATTACCGCTTCAGGAGTCTGATGCACCTATGTAGTTATTTTAGGATTGTTAAGCTCTCTTTGAAGTGGGTGGGATAAGGGGGCATTGTTGTAGTATCAAGTACTTCTAGGATTCATGAGAAATGAACATGTATGTGCTGAGGGTGATCACCGGAATGGTTCCAGTGAGGTACCTAGATATCCCATACTCTCTCGCTCTTTTCTCCAAAAGTCCAGAACCCTTTTAAAGGTCCTCGGTGATAAAAAAATGGCCTCGTTCGAGTTGGACTCACCCATGAAGGGTTCCGTAGGAGCTACGCAAAATAACTTTGTTTTTCATAGTGTTTGTATAAATCACAAAGTTATATTTGCCTTATATTTTTTTAAAAGTGATGTACCTCAAAAACTGCTGACTATATCTTGTACAAACGAATTTAGGTTGAAAGTTTTAATTGGGTCTAGAGGATATTTTAAAAAAAACACTCTATTATTTTAAAAGTTACGGGAAGGGAACATTTCGAATCTATAAGGGTTCCGCTTTTTGCCATTCGTCTACGGATCCCTAAAAGGCATATAAGAAAATATACCGAATGGAACAAAACAAAAGAACCAATTTAGTTTTAAAAAGTTTAAGTGTATGTTTTAAAACAAGCCAATTCGTAAGTGGAAATTTTATTTTGCTTGTTAAAAGAAATTCGTTTTTCCCCTTTTACAGTCACTATTTTCTAGAAAAACAAAATAATAGAAAAACAACATTTTTCGTATAAAAAGTTTAATGAAATTAGCTGTGGATATTCCCATAGGAGCTATTTATTCAGCACTTGGGCGGTAACCATCGACACATTGTAATGTAATTATGTCTGGGTGCAAACATTTGCCACAACCGCGCAACGACCTCAATTCTTTGTACCAAAAACTAAGGGAAACATAAAGTAATAGTATTAATTTAGCATGAAGCGATAAGCTGTACAAAGTCCTAAATAAAAAAGCTACCACGAATATTTTTATAAGTTTCCATTTAATTAAAGTAAAGTTTATATTCGGTATGACTGGATGCCGACCTTAAGTCCTTGGGAAAAGCTGAGTAGATTAATTGAAAGATTATGGACTGAAAAATCATATAATTTATTTGCTTACAAAGTGTACAACTCCAGATCTTTGTCTCGTATTAGGTAATAATTACTAAGTGGCGTATTTCACACATTGAAAGATTGAGAGCTTATACTAAGTTACGAAAAATCATCAACAAAATTACATCTTTCGTACGCTGTCTGAAAAAAACTCTCTCAGCCGTGTTATAGCGATAACTTTAATCCCTATACCATACATTATTGCTTCTGCCAAAAAACTAACTGAAAGTCAAGTTCAGAATCACCATCCATCAACTACCAATTTATACCCAGTAATCACACATTTATACCAACAGCAACTATTCTATTTACTAAAGAAAAATGTTCGTCAACTCAGCCCAACGCCAGTCTATACCCAGGAGGTAAACAGGGCACAGAGCGGTCAAGGTTGCCTATATCAGGCAGGGGTCAACGACCATCCATGGCGGGTAATATGGCGCGCGGTGATGTGTTTTTGTCACGCGAACTTTGTAACATGTGTGTTAGCGGCTACTTTTGACTTATGGACGTAAATGATAATTAATGCTCACTTTTGGGAGTGAATTTACATGTTAAGTGCACGTATGGTGTTTTGTTGAGTTTATGGTGTTAGTTTTCTGAGGTTGAGCTTGAAATTATGTTGTAGTTTTACGTAAAATTATTTTAGGAAAAGTTTGAAGTTTTCAGATTTAATCTGACCAAGTAAGCAGCATAAAAGTTATGTTTATGTATATTTTTTGCTTTAGTGATCCGACTCTTCCACATAATGTATCCGTCAAATAAATTATTTATCATTTAGTATGCGAACGTTTCTTTGTTAGTCCAACTTTTATGATAAAACTGAGGAAAATATCGATGTGACTTATATTATGGGAATAGTGGAAGTGTTGGACAGTGAGATTGACATAAATGGACTATATCTGATCTCTGTAAAACGATCTTCACGCAAGCAAAGCTGCCAGCACAAGCTAGTATATAATAAGTGAATGCAAAATACCGATTTAACGTTTATTTACTTACTCTAGTAATACTCTAGCATATAAATGTGGATTCTTTCAATTTGTGAATTTCCTAACCTTCGGATACTTGCTAAGTAAGCTGTAGGTAAGCTTTTTCTAAAATAAAACAAATTATTCAGGTGTATGTATATGTAATTATAATTAAGGTATAATTGAAATCATTCATAATGTTTTAGGGAATGAAAGAACGTTTCCATTATTCTGTTTTGAAACTGCTAAATTATACAAAAGTATAATTGGATAGCAGAGTTGTTTTGCTATAAATCATCAATCAGGTTATCAATAGACAATTTGATATACATAGTTATAATTTCCATACATTGAACCCTTTCTGCATGATTGGTTTACAGATAAGAATAAAATTACAGGCAGCGAATTACATCCCTATTTTGGGCTTCCCTACCCTAACTTGGAAGATCCTAAATCAATTTTGAAATATGAATATCAAAATATGTAATTGGAACAAGTTTTTTATCATGTAATAAAATAGTGAACGAGGTTTGGCGTGAGTATGGTCTATATTCATAAAAGTCAAGAATTACACGCTTGCTTGGACCGTATTGATTTGACATGCCTTGAGTAAATCCGATGAATGGAATGGGTTATGATCATGTTTTTTTTTATTTGTTCGCCTTTATAAAGGCAGGTATCGGTCTAAAGACTATTCAGCCTCGTCATATTAACACTAATATGACGAGGCTATAGAATACACATTCTTCTTGACTTTCCCGCGCTTTCTCCCCTTGTCTTATGATCATGTATTTTAATCAGTTTGAAAGGTTCCGTTTTGTCCTGAAACATTATTGGCTATTTGCTGGCAGTTTGCTACTTTTTATTTAAAAGATTACTTTTTTATTTTAGTTTTTTATGTACATAGTTAGGTTTAGCAGTGCTTTTTTTAAATTCAATGTTTTATTCTGATATGGTGTACAATAAATATATATTTTTATTAATATATTAAAGATTACTATTTTGGTAGAATTCACATTACTAGAAATCTTGTTAATCCTTCCAACTAAACTAAATATGCTTGTGTCTGGAATGGGTTCACAGCTGTAGTGTAATGGGTGGGGTTAGAACCCGTGACCTCTCGATCATAAGTCCGACACCTTAGCCATTAGACTATTCACGTATTAAAAGAAAAAAACTTGAATGAATGCTTAAAGATATTATCTACTTTTTAATAATAGGTTGGGGAAAAAGTTTCTTCGCATTTTTTAAGAAAATTCAAAACATATTTTAATATAGTTTATTTACATATAACTAAAGTATGTAGGTACCATTTTGTTCGATAACTTTTTGCCATCTTGTAGGTAGGGACATGATCCCATTGCTATAGAAATTTTGGGACTGCTGATCAAAATACCGCGACAAGTGGATTTGGCAGTCCTCTCGTGGTGTTAACCTGACACTGCCTAAAGAATTCTGTAGAGACCGAAACAGGTGTAAATCTGAAGGTGCAAGGCCAGGACTATACGGCGGATGCATTAACACCTCCCAGCCAAACTCTCTTAATTTTTGCTGAGTGGCTAAAGATGTGTGAGGTCTAGCTATCTAGGTATAGCTTTCTCTCAACTTCTTGCTTTAATCTCATCAGTTGTTAGCAGTAGAGTTCAGAATCGATGGTCCTGCCTGGTGATAACAGCTCATAATGAATAATGCCCTTCCAATCGCACCACACACACAGCATCACCTTGTTGCGAGTTAACCCGGGTTTCACCACAGTCTGTGAAGCCTGACCGGCCTTTGACCACGACCTTTTTCGCACGTTCTTGTCGTATATGATCCACTTTTCATCACCAGTTATCAGCTTCTTCAAAAATGGTTTAGTTTCATTACGTCGTAATAAAGAATTACAAATGAGTAGACGGTTCATTAGGTTTCTTTCAGTGAGCTCGTGAGGTACCCAAATATCGAGCTTTTTTGTGTACCCAGTTTTTTCAAATGCGCCAAAACTATTTTGTGGTCAATTCCCAGTTCTTCAGTTACGTCGTAACTATTGATATAACTTGCTCTACTTTTTCAAAAATGGCATCCTTTATATCCGTAATAGGGCGACCAGAGCGACATGCAACTTTGACATCAAAATTTCCAGATTTAAAACGCTTAAACGAAATTTGTGCTACACTCACAGACACTGCACTAGGTCCATAAACATCGCAAATTTTTTTCGCGGCTTGCGTTGCATTTTTACCTTTTTTTGTAGTAAAATTTTAAAATGTATCGAATTTCTTCATTAGATTCACTCATCTTGACGGTACGAAAAACAAATGAAAATCACACATTTTCCTAATTTGAATTAAGAATTATATTTTTTAAAATTTAATACAAAAACCAGCCAGATACAAATAGTATAGCCAAAGAGATTTTATTACAAGTTCATACATACTATAATGCGAAAAGACTTTTTCCCCAACCTTATATGTCATTCTGCCTTGGAAGATAGGTTGGGCTATAATAAGCTATGAGTGTTTTTTTGTTTTTATTCAGCTTTAGTGATGACTCTGCCTTTGAGTGTATATGTGGTACTGCCCCACAAATCATGGCGCACTTAATTCCCTGTCCTGCGTGTCCTGTCAACTGTTTCATTGTAGGACTTGATGGAAGTTTCCGACGCTGCCGAACTTGTTGTGCAGTTCTGGCCAGACTTCATTAAGACATCATTCATAGCCGCTCTAAAAAGAAAGAAAGTTTTGTATTATTGAAACTAAAGATTGGAAAGCTATGATGTAGTCGACAATGGAGTATTCTTTTTTTATTGATAATAGGCTCGCGTTTGACCACCATCTCACCTGATGGTAAGTGATGATATGGTCGAAAACGAAGCACGCTTACTTAGAAGTAACTTATTAACTCTTGACCTTTAAGTCAGGTTTCAGTCTTGGCTTTTACTCCAGGTCATACCTATCAGGAAGCACAATTCTTGACTAATATTAATCAATACACGATTGTCTTCAAAACCTCCAGGATGTAGCTATGTTTAAAGAAATCTCAGCCTCCGGCCGGAAATTCAAGTCCTGCTCCCACAAAATTATCATACATAGGTAACTATTTAGTCCCTTGGCCGAACCGTATAGCTTTGCGGTATGCGGTGCCAGGAATATTAGGTACCTACCGGTTTCATGCGGTATTCGTCAGCGCTCCTCACCGCTGACAATATTGCTATAGTAAGGATCATGTGCTCCGACCGAATACCGTAGCATTATGCGTTAAAATCGAGAGACCAAAGCTTCACGTCAATAGACTTCGATGCTAATTTTGGCTTCAATATTGAATGTGATTTTCTTTCATTTTCATCTATTCCTGCCTGATAATATTCTAATAAATAGTCACTACTGGCGATGGTAATTCATTTGTTTTTTGTTTCTCAAAGATGCTACAATTATTGCACAAGGTGATATGAAATAAAGTATGGCATTATCAATGCTACACACGCCTAACATAACACTATTTAAAAGTTTCTCTTCCATAACATAAAGATACTCATCCAAATCTTTCATCATAAAAACAAATCATCTGCGTCCCAAATATTTTTGCTTTGTCTATCCAGAATACAAATGTGCATATTTAAAAATAAGCGCCATTTTTACAAAACATCTGCCATTTATGGTCGTGGCATGAAATCTCCTTGCACGTTGATCGCGCACTGTTAAGGGGAGGTTTCAAATTCTAGCGTATTGTGCAAATTATTAAGGCGTAGTCTACTATTGTTTGTCACGTTTCATATCTTTATTAGCGAATTATCGAGGGTGTAGAAATGGTTCGAAGTGAATTATGGATGCGTTTGATTGGTTTAAGGGCTTTGCTTTGCAATAATGTTGGCTTTAGTATTCTTAGTAAATTATTTATGGTGCTTTAGTGCGCCATAAATAATTGAGAGTCAGAGTTTTTAGGTTATTTGCACATCACCTGTACCTAATTCGTCATTAACTAGCAATGCTTAGACATTATTTTCATCCATATAGGTTTTTTGGTTTAGGGCGGTATTTGCTAGCTTTAAAATCTCTTTCAAAATGTTTACATTAAAATCCATACTGGTCAAATCATTATGAGACCCATAAAGGTTAAAGGTTCTTTTTAAGAAGAATTTGAAATCATCCAATGACTACCTTCCGATCTGGGCGAAGCGGGAGGGTGTGTCAGACTTTTACTGACTAAAACCCATCCGTGTTCCGTCATTTGCTCTTCGTGTTCCGAGGCCGTGGTAATTCTTTCAAACAATTCCGCAACTCCGGCAGGCAACGGCTCAATAGTGGGCTCCGAAAATATCTCCGACACTCTTACAGGCGCGACGCGCCATCTACACTGGCCTGGTTTCTGTGTTCTGGCGGCGAGCTATCCATAGCTCGCAGCCCACAGGCCCGCGCCTACGGTTGCTGGGAGTCATCCTGCGACTCCCAATGCCCGGAGCATCTCCTGCGGCGGCTGGGGCGAAAGGGCTGTGAAGGCCTTTAGGCCCGCCTCTCCCTCGCGCATCCCGCCACCTCCCTCACTTACATAAGTACTTCGCAGAAGGAGGTGACTGATTCCCATGATATCTCGTTCCGGACTATTGATTGAACCAGGGCCGGGAGTGAGAGGTTGCCGCCTATCGCCCCAACGAGGACACGGCAGCCTCCACGTAACTCCAAGTAGCTCCCGTAACCAACCATTGGACCAGTGGAGGCAACCAGTCCGGTGAGCACCTGCGTCAGGCGGAAGGTGAGGACGCCATGACGCCTCGTCAGCCACTCCTCAAAGAGGGGTCTTATCGCCGCTATTGTGGCATGCCCATAAGGTTAATCCTGGAGGTGTTTTTGAGTAAATAACTACACAGATTTTAGTGTACCTGTCTAGATAATAGAAGCATTTGTCAGGCTCAAGCTCATCATAGACCTTTAAAGCTAAAACGATTTGACGAATAATATCAAAGTAGGGTTTACCAGAGTTGTTTGGGTTGGCAAATTAGCCAAACTCAAAGATAATCTCGAAATCAATTCCCTATATAACGATCTGCGTAGCTTGTATAATACTTTGTATAAGGTTATGCAGATAGATCAGAATCTGAAACGTTCTTTCGAGAAAAGTACCACACAGATTTGAGTGGACATCTGCAAAGTGCAAAGTTTTTTGTGAACTACTACGAATATTTGCATCTCATTCTATTCTTTGTTTTCCTTGGCCTATAAATACCTTCAGCTGGCCAGCATTCCACTACAGACCGGTTAAGTAGTACATTAGCCGTATAGAGCTAAACTACGAGTGGCCCTACCTAAAAAAAAATAAAAAAAAAAAAGCATTCCACTAATGTTAAGCACAACAGTGCTTAGGTAAATTAAAACTAAGTTTTTCACAACTTAAGTTCCTAGTTCAGAAATGCACATAATTATTGTCTTGTCAGTGTTTCATTTCTTTAACAATTAATCTTCTTTTCAAGGCTTAAAAATTTACGACACTTATAAATGTCGCATCAAAAGGTTACTACAAAATAAATCTATCAAACAAAATAAAATAAATCTTCCTAACATTATGTCCATTCATATTCTTCATTGTATTAACAACAATATAATATCTAAATTCGGATCTGTCACCGCTTTGCGCACGCCATATTGCGCACTATGGTGATAATCCCTGCGTTTGCGCCTCAGTCACGACCGTGGCTCCCTCTCACGTTACTTTTATTGATAGTAAAATTAATTTTATGTCACATTTTTACGTCGGATCTTGTATACTTACTATAATGGATTTTTTCGCTTAAACTGGCTTAAAATACTCGTTAAAGTTTTTAATTATTTGTTAACGACCGTCCTACGGGTTTCTATTAACTATTTCACTTTAATAGATTCTTGTTACTGGGTTATTCTTGTAATTTATTGAAGTTGTAAAATGTTTGCATCTGTTTGCTACTGCGCAAAGAAAATCATTGTCTCATGAATTACTGGCTGAGTAATTTCACCATGAAGACCTGATAATAAATAGCCCTATTTATAGAAGCTTTTAGGCCATATGCGTAGTGAATTAATTACCCATTTATTTTTTCACGATTTCTATGTAGAGTATTAAATTTTTAACCGACTTCTAAAAAAGCAGGAGGTTTTCAATTCGGATGTTTGTTTGTTTTTGTTTTTGTTTATGTTTGTTCGGGCATAGCTCCGTCGCTTGCCAACCGATTTGAAAAATTCTTTTTTTGTTGAAAAGGGTATACTTTTCAAATGGTCCCATGAAATCGGATAAGCCAAGAAAAATAGACAAAAGTCTGAAAAAAATATTTACATTGACGATCTTTTCGTTTACTCTGCTGGTGAAGGTGATAAGTAGTTGACATTTTGGCTTTTGTAACTAGATTAATTATAAACTGACCTACTAAAAAGCGCAAAAATAAAAACGTTTTTGCAAAAAATAAAACCGACTTCCATATCAAAACACTACGAAGCCAAAAATAATTTTAATTTCCAAAGGCGGTGTGGAAAAAAAAGAAAATACAAAACCAATAACACCGGCTACCAACGATATCTCGTTGTTTGAGAAGTCGACACGTTTGACAGCTTTGAGAAAAATGACGTCACACTTCTTGATTGGCGTTTGCGGTCACGTGACACACAGATTAAAAAATATAATTTTTATTTTATGAAAATATAAAAAAAATTGAATTATTTTTAGAAATAAAAATATTGTTTAAATTTCCTGGCATCTAAACTAACTATATGCAAAACACAACTACAAGGTTAAGCTACGCTTGCAGGGATCCGTCCGTGGATGGGTGAATAATGGATGACTATTTTAACATATATCGAGATTTCTCCGTGCTCCGAATTGTCCGTTAGTCGTAGTTTGGCTGTAATTTGGACATATTTGTCAGACTTTACAGGTAGTCAGAAGATAGGAAACCTGAAACCAGTCTGAATACTTTCATTGTGCGTACGGTTAAGGGGTGGAATGCCGGAATAAATGAATGCCCTGCCAGAATCTGTGTTTCCTGATAGCTATAACCTGGGGATCTTTAAGTAAAGAGTGAATAGATTACTTCTAGAAAAGTGTGCTTCATTTTTGATCACATCATCACTTCTCAACAGATGAGATGGTGGTCAAACGCGAGCTTATTATCAATGAAATACCAGTCTTACCAAGGGATATCGTATTATTGTTATAATAATGTATAATGTAATATTATTATTTTATAAATTTAAATTAGTATAATTTTCTTTTAATTTGTGAAAAAATGTTAACTTATTGTATTATTTTAATTAATTTAATATTTTGCTATTGTTTAAAAAACATGTTACTTATACCGTTTGTAAGCTGGAACAACCCACTTCATTAGGAGTAAGGCGTTGGTAGCTGCGCCACAGTTTTAACTTTTGCAGCTACCATCGTTGAATTGTTTCCTTGTATATTGTTTTTGTTCCAAATAAACATTTTTTTTTATATCGTGCTACCCATTTACTAGAATGTGAATGTGATGAAGGTGTAAAGTACCTATTGTTGTAAGGGCCGTTTTCACCACCTGTTATTAAAGTCCCGAATATCCTATTTGTCAAATAAGAACTGTCAAACTCATACAACTACTGTCAAAAAACTGAAAATTTTATTGACGAATAGGTTAACCGGAGACTGTGAAATCGGCACCAAGTCTTTTAACTACACATGGTAAGAAAAGCATTAGATATATCCTCAGTTTATATTTACATCACACAAACATTATTTTACTACAACTTTGATTACATGCCTAATTACAATTGCAGTATTTCCCAAAAAATACATATAAATACCATATTTACGAACACACATGAATTATATTAAGCCATTAACTTCAGTAATAAGTTTTTCAATTAAGCAGGGGTAAAGATGTTTAATTGACTCTCAAAATGATAAATATTATAATTATCATTTCAATTTACATAGGTATAGGTCTGTGAACCATGTGTGATCATCTTGCGGCCATTACCGTCAATGGTATTTAATTTTATTTTTTAAATAAGCATAGATGTTTTCACAGTGTTCCTAATATGGGTTGTTTAATAAATTATGGTTTTAGTTAGAAGGATGCAGAATGTCGTTTTTTCTTATGGTTACATTTGTTTTTTTTATTTTCAAATTGTTGTATATCGTATTGCAAATGTTTACGATCTACCATTTGCGTAAGTAATATTGTCTAATGTCGGTATTGAGAAAAAGAAGCATGTAGCCTCATGGTATTTACGAAGTTCAAGGTTATTTAATTTGACTTAAGGTTGAATTTCTGTAACTAATAAACAGAAATAACAGTAAAATTATACGACAATTTAAAAAAGCAACTGCATTAAACGCCATAGAAGTTCTTCCATGCATATTATAAAACCAAGTTTCCCGTCGAATTTGTCTGTTCGCTATAAACTTGAAAAATTCTGAACAGTATCTATCATGACGTGGTTCCCTAATGGATAGAGTTATTTATGAGGAAGGTTTTAGTGTATACTTTATTTATGTATTGTGTGATTTTGCAAAATGAGGCCGTGTGAAGTTGGGTCGAGGCGTTTGTTACAAATGATTTTACAAGCAGTCTGATGCAGTTGATGGCATCTAAGCTCCTCTATTAAGACACAGAACATCATCTTGAAATATTCGGAGGTCAGTATACAGTATGTTAAGTAACAGAGGGCGTTCCCGTTAACCCGCAATAGTATAGCATCCATACATGACAAAAAATATTACCATAAAAAAGAATGTTTTTTTTTTTAATATTAAAATATTCACTAAAAATGTTAAATTGATATGTAAAAGAAACACTCTGTACACGCGTACCTGAAGGATGGCAACGTCGCAATTAATTTATGAATGACAGGCCGCGTGTGCGGCGATCTAAATGATGTGCTTATACTATTGCGGGTTAACGTGAACGCCCTCTGTTAGTTAACATCTTTCTTTTCTTTTTTCTTTTCTTTTTAACTTTATTAACACACACAGTATAAAACCTTAGAATAAGTGACAAATACAATAATATACAAAAACAGTGCAAATGGTTTTACAGTGACAGTACAGATCGCAACTGGCATCTTAGCTAGATTACCAAGTAACCTGTGTTAAAGATACCAGTCCCTTTCCCCGAAGTGTTACTCAGTACCTAATACCGTGTTAGTATTAACAAAGATTAAATTACTAAAATATTAAAAATAGTGACAGTGATTAAAAACTAAACTTTACATACTCTTAAGTGTTAACCTGCAGATGGGTGAATGGGTGTGTATGTGAATGGGCGTGTACCTACGTGAGTGGGTGTGTGAAATGGATGTGTCGAATGGGTGTGTGGGTAGATGGGAGTGAGGGATGGGTGTGTTGGATGGTGTGTTGTGAGTGTGTGATCAAATTACACCATTCTACTAAGGAGATTTTCTGTTTCCTGGTAAGTCAGGCTTAGTAGCCACTTATTGACTTGTTTTTTACAAGCACTACTAGGCAGATTGTAAACGGGCAGCTGTTTATTCACTGTATTATACAGGTTGGGTGCCAAGAAATAATTAAATCGGTTTGAGTGCCTGAAATTACTTCTCTTAGTTACGCAGATTCTGTCCTTACGTCTTTTAGTGATTCTTTGATACGGGGTCACGGCATGCTGCATTAGAACAGTATTTAGAATAAAAAGCTGCCTCACTGTCAACACTTGACAAGATTTGTAAAGCTCTGTAGTCGGAAATTTGAAGCTTTTGAAGTTACTAACTTTTAGGATGACTCTTTGCGCTCTTTCAAGTTTTAGAAGTATGGTTTTAGGCGCCCCGCCCCATGCCGTTATGCAATAATTAAGGTTCGATTGACATAATGCAAAATAAACTTGTTTTACTATTCGGGCGTCCGCAATATGTCGGAGGGTTTTAAAAATATAAATTAATTTTCTGACTCTATTTTGTAGAAGCTCAATATGAAATGAGAAAGATAGATGCTGATCCAGTATTACGCCAAGATATTTGATAGTGGATACTTGTGATAGTTTGGGGCAATTGCAGGGCTGGTCAGGAAATGAAGAGCATGAGTGAGAAATAAGGGAAAGTGAGAGTGGAGGTTGCGTAGTTTGACGGTGAGAGAAAGTTATGTAACTGGTTTTATCAGTATTTAGGGCTAGGGAATTTTTGGCTAGCCAAGTTTATAACATTGATAACGTTGATAACATTAGTCTCAACTCCAAGTTAAAACTCGTCTATCTACCGTCTGTCTACGTCACATTCTTTCATACTTTGGCCACATAATGCGGAGAGGGAATGACAGCTTGGAGAAACTGGTCCTTGTTGGCGGAGTAGAGGACAAGAAGGCCCGAGGTCGCTCGCCAACCAGATGGTCTGACCAAGTTAAAGATGCTTCAACCTCAAAGAAAAACATTTCACCTGGTGGTGAGGGCGGTGATGGCAGGGACCGGTGGAAGAATATCATCAGAGCAGCAAAAACCAGTGGTCACGATCCTCAGTAATGAGGGAACCATCAGAGAGAGAGAGTGAACTAATAAAATTGTGAGGAAACTTATATATTGTTTGGGTTAACCAAGACATTTAGAAAATTGGCAGTAAAGAGAATTATTCCTTTAGAGACTTTACCATTTTGTGAAGTAGTCTTTTTGGGACTCGGCTGTCATTTTGAGAATTAGACCTTCTGCTCCTATGCCTACATTCATCTGTATTCATACCCTCTTTTAGGAAATTAGAGTCAAGAGGCATGTGTCCAGCTTTGGGGCAAACTGTAATTATTTAGTAGACTTATTCATTAACTAGGTACTAACCAGCTAACTTTAAATTATCTGAAGGAAACATACATCCGGAATGTATAATCATAAATCCTATCTTGTCGTACTTCAAGACACGATCGAGATGAGTAGCAAGTTTCTATCAAATCCGTTCAGCTATAGAGGTAACAAACAGTTTAACATTTTAATAGTAAGTATTTTAAATTAGACATTCAAATTATTTCTTGTTTTGAAAGGCTAAAATGTCCCTACCTATTCTAAATTAGAGTTTAAAACTTCTCAACTGAGTCGCCCTAAAATTGAAATAAAAGTTACAATTATAACGATAGCAAGTTGTAACTGTTAACCTGATTTGAGGTGAGGTTGAGGAGTCATCCTCGAGCGTCAGAGATCACGAGTTGGTCTTCGGCCACCGTAGGCGGTTTGCAGACGCTAATGGCTCACCGTCCGGTAAGGACCAGACCCAGGTCGATGGCGTGTACTGTTTCTATGCGCGCCTCAATTAGCCATTAGTACTAAAGATGAGTGCCGACAGGGCCGGGGTTGCCAAGCAGGGCCGGATTAACCATTAGGCGGAGTAGGCAACTGCCTAGGGGCCCCGCATCAACTAGAGGCCCAGGCCCAGTGCACGCACCAAGAAAACATGTTTCTTGGAACGAGAATTTGATGTGCGTGTGAACTTAGGGACCTCACTGTTATCTCACAAAATACAAATGGTTAGATTTAGTAGTAGAATTAAAACAATTTTAGAACAAATCTGGGAATAAGTAAACAAATATATTAAAAACCAGAGCCCTTAATGTGCGTTTCTCAGTTCACACACGATTTGGTCAGTCAAAGTAAGAAAAGGGGCCCCGAGAATGCCATTGCCTTAGGGCCTCTGGCAGTGTTAATCCGGCTCTGTTGCCAAGTGCTCTATCGAGATACCGCGGCCGGGGAACGCTAGAGTAATTGAACGAAGAGGGCGGGTTTTTAGTCAGTAGAAGAGCCCCACCAAGATTAGAGTCATTTGAAGATTCCCCCCCCCCCCCCCCCCAAAAGGTGCAGGATTCATTTCTTCTTCGGCGCTAGCTTTCCTATAAGTTAGAGAAAAATGGTTGGTTCCGCATAACCAAAATGTATTCAAAATTAGTTACAGACAATAAACTTAGGTAATTTTACCAGAGTTACGTTCATGTCGTTCTTAGCTCGTTATGCAACTCACTTACAAATGCGGAACCCAACTGCACTAAAGTTTATTAATTCATTTGTCATCGACGCAGTCGAAGGCGTTTTCAATAACACGACTTACCTACTCCTCTTTATTTATTAAATGTTTATTTATTAAACATTACACAAATGCTGGCTAGCGGACCATAAATAATGCTGGCAACACCGACACTCTAATACTGTGTGTCTATGGTATTTATTTATCGTGCATAGACAATTATTAATTGACGTTTTGTTGCGTAGCTGTGGTGCATGCTGCGAGTCCGAATGAGATGTTTTTTATAATTATTTCTTGATGATATTGCGGTGAAGGAATAAATATTTTAGTAATATTTTCTGTTAAAAAACTTTGAGTGTGTTTTCAACTGCCATTGCTGTATTTTTACATTCATCTCCTTGACATTGGTTAAAACGATCTCGTGTTTGATGCAGAGTGAAAACTTTCTAAATGTTAAGTAGTTCTTAATCCTCTGTTGGTTGTGAATATATAAATGTGATGTTTCAGTACGGAAAACACATGTTTTCAGTAGTAATACGTTCCTACTTAGATCATTAAAGATAAACCGTAACCACTTAACAAAAAACTGAAACCATAAACAAGAATTGGCGGTACAAAAACGTTCGGTATTGCAATTACTCTGTGGTACCATAGACTAGTACGGTGTACAATGTTAGGAGAGCTCGTGTCGTATCGAGACGCCGCTGTCGATGCTATCTCTACCGCTAGGGATTACACCCGAGTACGTCTGCTGAGGATTGCCCACTATCTTTTATAATTTCAAAGAAAATTGCAAACGTTTTTTGTGCTTAACTTATATTGAAATATGAAGTGGTTGAAGAAAGAAGAAAGAAGAAAGAAATCATTTATTAGCCATAATGTAGGTATACATATAAGTTGGTTAGATTTAGTAGCGTCCCAATACATTTTACCATTACGGTATGCTATATATTACAGTGTTATTTAAAACTAAATCAAATTCTAAAACATATAATTTAATACAGCATTGTCCAGCATCATTAATGCAATTTGGCACAAAATAATAATGGCAATAACGCAATAATAATAATGTCAAAAATATAATTATAGTAATGTCAAAAGTAAGATTGTCTAAGATAACAATGTCTATAATAATAAGAACAAAAATACAATTAATTTATGACGATTAAAAATTTATTACAATATATTTACCATTACGGTGTGCCAAATATTACAATGTTGTCCACAAATGTAACTGTATATGCTATAATAAACTGCCAGTATTATACAGAGAGTGATTTTTTTACCTCCCCACAAGTACAACTCAGTATCTACCGGGATGGTCGTATGGATGGTTCCAGAATGTATGAGATAGCCCATGTAAATGGATATAGCCCGTAGATATATATTGCTAAGTAACACTACAATTTAAAAATAAGTTGTTGTATCATCTCAAGCTTAAAATATATCAAAATCCTTTTTCTAGCTTGTAGATACGCTTTGCTTTGTGGATATTTGTTACTAGGTACACAATAAAAAAATTTGTCCGGTGGGAAAATGAGCAAATGACTCCTTACACTCTTGGTGGAGTGGAAGGGAGTGTCAGACTCCTACTAAATAAAAATTATGATCTGGGGCCGCGGTATCTCGTTAGAGCATTCTGCAACCCCAGAAGGCAATGGCCCTATCGAGCCCCATCAATGGTGCTGAGGTCGGCTTGCAGCACAGAGATACTTTATAGTCTCGATTTTTTCAGTGGCATAGATTAAGACAAATTGGGCAAACAGCTATTCATTAAGGTAACACGAAAATATAGCATTACAATCAACGGCCACTCCACACTAACCCTCCTACATTTCCTGCGAGACCTCAGGATTTATTTCACGAAATTGTTTATAGGGTCCGCGTTCAGCGTTATAGCGAATCGCTTAACATTATTCAAGACCAACAATAGCGCTCGATACTTGCTTACCGCTTCCAAGAGCAGTCACGCGCACTCTCTTCCTCGCTGAGAATCTGCATAATACTACATGCATAATAGAGTGATTAGAATGCCTGTTAAAACTTACATTGTACTGGAAATATTGCCTTTAATTTGATTGTGAGCTTTTGTTTTTTGAGGTGAGAATCGTTGACTCCATAATTAAATGAATGTACGCCTAGGCTTTGGCCTTTGAACGTTGAGATGTATTTTAATAAAATGGCATAGCAGAATAGTTTGATCATAAAAGTTTGATGAAGAATCTATAAAGTACTTATACACCTATACACAAGCGAATACTTTTTAATATTGATGAGATTTTATAATAGAAGAAGATTGATGTTTAATTTTATAATAAGAAAGGAACAGGTTTTTTTTTGTGTGGGAAAATCATCGAATGACTTCTCCCGCTCAGGGTGGAACGAAAGGGAGTGTCAGACTTCCACTGACTAAAAACCCATCCTGTTCCTTCAGCTGATCTTACGTTAATATTTCTGCAACCTAAGAACAGCTTGCATTTATATTTAAATATTTCTATAATTAATCACAAAAATATGAACACAACTTTTTTTAGAAGTCTAATCCTGGTAATTAGTAAAACGCGTTCGAATTTCAAAAGAGACGCTCGGCACCTCTGTCAACCGATCACCTTTCACGTTCGGATACCTTTCCGAAACACCACAAATAGAACTCTAATATGAATTAATAGCTCTTTACAGTCGCCGTAAAAATAACAGTTTTTCTACGCCTCACATATTTGTTTTTGGAGTGTGAAAAATCGCGTTTTTCGACGGTTTGTGGTCGGTTTTTAAGTAATACGAATGTTTTAGCATTACGCGTGAGTAATTTCCGCCTCTGGCTAATATGCAGCTGTGGTGTTGCCACACGTGATTTTATTTAGTTTTGTTATTTGTTTCTTGAACGAATTGTGTTTTAAAAAAATTCGTGGATTATGCAAGCTGCCATGTGTCTTTCGGTTGAGCAAAAACATAGTTTGGTATCTAACAAATAATAGAGAGGAGTTTATTGTTTGCTTTTATCCGTTACGTTTCTATGTCATCTTGCAAGTTAACTTCCAACGGCTTTTTTATTATCGATAATAGGCTTGCGTTTGGTTGGCCACCGTCTCATGTGGTCGAAGATGAAGCACGCTTGCCTAGAAGTAACCTATTCACTCTTGACTTAAAGAGTTGCTCAATATCTAATAATCGGATCTATACTAAATAATATTATAAAAGCGAAAGTTGGATAGATGGAAAATGGTAGAATGCATGTAGACGAAAATTGGCGCTATGATAGATTACAGTTTGTATAGGCACATATGCTAAATTTTATCCCAGGAAAATGTACGAAAATTCAACTTGAATGAAGTAGCGATAATAGCTAGTAGAATCATAAATATTAATCAACGGAAGTCTAGGTGTAGGTCGCATCTTCAGGTGCGCCATTTTGAAGCATAGACAACCCCATTGTTCAATTTGAACTTTTGCCTCCATAACTGTGTCACAGATTCACAATGTGAAAGCGATTTGCCACAGACTGCATCCCATATTTTTGCTCGTTTCTTACGTAATTGCTTCCTGACACATTAAATACGACGTGTGAACTGTTTATTGGTTGTAAACTCGTAAATATTGTCAAAAGTTGGTGAATGTTACAAGATTTAGGAGTTGTTTAGTGTGTAATGTTGTTTGCTGTGTTATTTATGTTCGGTTGACGTAATTAGGTCGGTATTAATTCATTGGTTTTAAATTTAGAATGAAAACATTGGCCAATTGCATGTAAGACCCTTTACGAATAAAAAAAACAATTGCAATTATTTTTAAATATTTTGCTTTCTAATTCGAATTTCATATTGTGTCTTTACTGGAAAAAGTTACCTAGGTATGTAGGTTTTTTAATTTAGGCTTTCCCCTTAGACCTACCTACCTTTTATATCAGGTGGGACAATTATCGAATGACAGTTCCTGCTGCGTTTGGAGCGGAAGAGTTCTACTGACTAAAACTCACCCTATTCCTTTAGTTGCCTTTGCGTTCCGGGGCCACGGTATCTCGTTAAAACATTTCCGCAACCCCGGCAGTTGGCTTCCCCTTAGATATACCTATTGATCTAGTTTTGCTTGACATAAGACTAGTTCTCGTACAAAAGTAGTACCTATCAATACCAAATTCACTATTTTATGTTTCTAGCTACTTACAATTCTTAAGCCCCTCACCTCTAAACTAATCCACATCAACGGTGATGACGTCTAACACATGTTGAGCCGCTCTGATTGATGCCACACCTAATTATCTCCGTAATTTTACATCCATTTCTGCAAACTTACCAACACACCGTCCACCCATTTAAAAATCAACTCTATGTTTCTAAATTCAAAGTTGGAATTCCAATGGGGATTTTTTCTGGGGAGTTTTAAGGTTATCTTGGTAATATTTCGTCAGCTCTTAAGGGATGAAGAGATTTATGATGTCTTCCGCGTGCCTGAAAATAGTAGTATGTGGAATTCGGGGTTTTAGTTGACCTTAGTTCTATCTTGACAAAAACCCTTTGACGAGTCATGGATGGAGTATCGAAAACTTAAGACAAGTCACAGTCATGGCATTTAGAGGCAGTCCACGTGAAAGAGTTCGTTTGGGGAATTAATATTGCTGGGAATATTCCCGACGTGTACCGGTTTTATTTTACTGGGCCAAGTTCAACTTTTTTTTTAAATTCAGGATGAGCCTACTCGATCTCGCCTGATGGTAAGCGATAGATGAGGTCTACGATGCAGCGAGCGAGCCCAGAAGATGCCTGTTCTGACTCTTGCTTTAAAGGCTGAAAGATCATAAGTGGCAGGGAACACAGAAGCTGGCAGAGAGTTCCACAGCTTGGCTGTATTACAATCAATGTGGAAGCGCTAAATCGCCACCTAAGTGTTCTCAACTATTGAAACTATTGTTCTGAAAGAAAATCAATAGTGACAAGCACTAGAAAAGCGCAGAATCAATGAATTTTGACAAGATCAGGAGAAATAAAATAAAAATAAAATGATAAAAAAAATGAATTTATTTCGAGTAACTATGACTGCGGTTAACAATTCAACTGACTTTGAACCGCGATGAAATTAATTAGAAAATAACTTAGCACTTTCTTTGCTACCAAGCAGGATTCCGGTATTCCAGCTCGAAGGAGTCCAGACTCTTCTAGTGAAACCTATTGAAACTGTGCCCATTGTAACAAACACCCTTTAGTTTTTAAGTCCTCATTTAATTCTGTTATGGTACACAATAAAGAGTATATCTATCTATCTATCTGTGTACTAGTATTTTGTATGAAGCGACTAAACCTATCAGCATTTCCAATCTGTTAATTCGATTAAATATTCGACTTTGAAAGAAGAACATCGTCATCATCAGATGATGATGACGATGTTTTTTTGTTTTTGCTGAGTATTAGTGTTTTACATGAAGCGACTGCCTACCAGTCCACAACCCAGTAGCTGGGTAACACGATACCCCTTGGCTAGATCAGTGTCAGATTTACTGGCTTCTGACTACCCGTAACGGCTGTCAAAGGTGTCTAAATGACAGCCGTAACGGCTGTCAAAGGTGTCTAAATGACAGCTGGGACCAACGGCTTAACGTGCGTTTCGAGGCACGGGGGTATCAAACCGCCAACTTCCATATTCGAATTTGAAAATAATTCAGGTATCATTACGTCGTAATGTCACCGCGCATTTCTGAGAATTCCGTGACCTTAAGGGTGCGTTTCCACCAGAGATGTGCGATGGAAATGTGTCGTGCGAGGATGTCTAGCTGTGCTGTGAAAATGTGTGGGTGTTTCCACCAAAGCTGTGCGATGAAAATGTGCCTACGAGGATGTGTAGCAGAGCTGTGAAAATGCGCATTAATGTGTGGTGCGAGGATGCGCAAACCTCGCAACACATCCTTCTCAACACACATTCCTCGCAACACATCTCTCGCACACATCCCTCGCACACATCCATCGCTTGTTTTGTATGCGCAAAAATCTAGCTCCGCTGAGCCGTTTCCACCAGAGCTGTGCTGATCGAGGCGAGGTAAATGAAGCGATTCTATTGGTTTTTTACAAACACATCCCTCGCTACGCATCCTCGCACATCTCTGGTGGAAAGGCAGCCTTAAGGTTGTATTAGATTCTGCAAATGCTCCTGCTACATTATTCAGTTTATATTGTTTACACATTAACTATTTACCAAACACCGTTCGTATTACTATCGCTTCGAGATAATTGATTCAATTTCTACTACTTATTTCTAAGCTAGCTTCTGATATTTTGTGGATGTGATGATGACCGCATTTTCGCCTCCTGGTAGGCCTGTCAAAGAATATATGTACGTATATGTAAACACTAAACATACATGGTTAGTCTAATCGATCCAACCAACTTCTGGGTTAAAACAACTTCCAATGAGTTTCAATTATACATCATTTCTAATTAGCCAGCAGTGGCGAAGGCTCCATACAACTCGATTCTTACCGGCTGCCCTTTTGAAATGTGGCAAATATTAGTCTATTATTTTATCTATATCTGTACTTATAATAAATCTGTAGAGAGGTCAATTCTGTACATGAAATATATTTCCAAAATAACTATCAGGGGGTGATTAAGGATCGATACTCATGCCAAAATGCAATCAGTTAAATTTTTGTCTGTCTGTCTGTCTGTCTGTATAACCGTTATAGAAACAAAAACTACTCGACGGATTTTAACGAAACTTGGTAGAATTATTTTTCATACTCCTGAGCGGGTTATAGTATACTTTTCATCACGCTACAATCAATAGGAGCAGAGCAGTGAAGGGAAATGTTGGGAAAACGGGAGAAGTTACTCCATTTTTTAAGCTTCCGTTGCGTGTGCAACCTTAATGGTTAAAGCTACACAAATCATTTCATGACGGAAATGTTCTCCTTAAAATTATATAAAAAATATCCCACGACAGCGTATGTCTAACTTTTATGGTTGACTCACAATAACACGTGTAACTCCCGATAGCTTAGCAGTTCGAAGCTTTCTGATTATAATATTTGTCTACTCTTACGTTTATAACACTCTCAGTCACCCCTAATTGAAAAATTTAACATTATTAACTATTCCATAAAAAAATTGGCCAAGTGCGAGTCAGACTCGCCCATGAAGGGTTCCGTAGTAACTATAATATAATATGCAAATTTATTTGACGAAAAAAAAGCCTTACAAATTTCTTAAAATTTGCTTATTTACATTTTTTACAACTGCGCCAAATAAATTTGTTTTGAAAAAAAACCTTACAAATTTCTTAAAACTGGCTTTTTTACATTTTTTACAACTGCGCCGAATAAATTTGTTTTTCATAGTGTTTGTATGAATTACAAAGTTATATTTGCGGTTTCAGAAAATATGCTGTATCTCAAAAACTGCTGAACTGATTTCGTTCAAACTAATTTTGGTTGAAAGTTTATATTAAGATCTACAGACATCTATTTTTTTTTAGATTTTTCACTCCATTATTATAGAAGTTAGAGGTTGTGTCCGCCACACACACATTTTACCACTTTGGAAGCTTATATCTTTTAAACGATTGACTTTACGGAAAAGTGGTTTTAGAAACCCCGATGTCGTTTTTAAAGAACTGTCTATAGATACCACACATGCATCGATTCCATGAAAAAAAATATTTTTAGGTTTAGTTCCATGTATGTGGAGCCTCCCTTTATTTTAAATATTTTTTTAATTTTTTTCTCAAAATCGGAAAGCGGTTCACAGAATAGTCCTAATAGTTTCGGAATAAAATTGCTGTGACAGACGGACGGACGGACAGACAGACAGACAGACAGACGGACAGACATGTCGAAACTATAAGATTCTGATTTTTTCCATTCGGCTACGAAACCGTAAAAAGAATCATATAAATCGGTATAGAAACACCAAAGTTATACATGAAATACGCTTATAATAATAAGCCATCGCGCGTGAATACTGAATCATGCTATAAGGATTATTTTTGAGAATCGGTCGCCGCGCTCGACGCGTCTCGCGGTCGAAGCGTTCTCTAGGTACTTAAGCCTCATGTGAACGTGATCTAAACAATATTACCAATACATTAACTTACGCTGACGGAGTCGCGGGCACAGCTATATTGTATCATTACGCTAAGGCCAATAGGAGCGGAGCGCCAATGAAGAATGCTTCAAAATCGGGGTTAAATTTAACGTTAGCCCAAAGTAACTATTCCACGCGGACGAAGTCGCGGGCAAAAGCTAGTATATGAATATATAAATAGTAATCTATTATTTTCAATTAAACAAATAACTATTTACGAAGTTACAAGAATTCGAAGTCAGCCACAGGGCCACAGTTACTGGAATTCACGCATCACACTTGAGCTATTGTAAGCATTTTTTGGTCCGGCTTCCCTTTTATGAAAATTCACCCTTCGCCACTGTTAGCCAGTCATTTCATTTTTCTATACGTGTCACATACTGTAATTAATTCGTAAAGTACTCCTAACGCGAACATAAATTAAAACTAAAATTACGTCAAATTATTCAAAGCCCAAAGGTATTGTATAATGTCCCATAAGCCTAGGGTTGCCGTCACCAAATTTTCTGGCCCCAGACAAAGACTTATAAACCCCGGATATTTGGGTAAAATCACAGTTTTTCCCCGGACACCGTAGAAAAATACATTTTTGAGCTTGAACTAAAAACAACGATGTTTAATTATGTTTTTTTTACTGCTAAAGTGATAACATTGTAGAGCTTTAGAACTTTTTTAATAACAGTCTCTTCCTTTTCATTTAATCAACGTCACATAAACGATGAGATGAAATACCATAGGAAAATAATAATAGAGATCGTGCTTTTTAGTACCCGTAAGACCAATGTGTGTCCGGGTTTTACCTGGACGCTTATTGGGAAAATCCCCCCGGACGCCCCCGGACGCTCTCCAAACTAGGACAAATCCAGGAAAACCCGGACGGATGGCAACCCTGCATAAGCCTAGACTCACCGTTCTTCAAATGCTTACAAAATAACTTGGTTTCTGGATTAGCAAAGTTTGCTAAGTTTTAGTAGAGAAAAGTTCCCTGTATCCTAAATCCCTCTGGCTCTGTTCAAATACCTTCACATCTAAATACCTACATATCAAATTGAAAATTTATTTTCATAATAGTACCTAAAACAAAACAAAAACAAACTAATTATTTATTGTTAGGCTTGCGTTGATCAACACTTCATCTGGTAGGCGATGATGGGGTCGAAGAGATTGTGATTCCTGATAGCTATAACATGGTGACCTTTAACCTTTAAGTCAAGAGGGAACAGGTTACTATGAGACATTTTACCACGACCACGCTGTCAAGAGCGAAGCGACGAAGAAGAAATTATCGGCTCTAACGACAACGAAGTCGAAGGTAGAATATAACAACAATCTACTAACAAAAGAACTAAACGTCATACAAGTCGGCGACATTGCAAGGCCAGGTTCAACCACCACAGTCTATTTTTTCCTTTTACTAATATAACACGCAATAAAATATTATAGAAACAATACAACATTAACGGCTGGCGAATCACGCACAGCACGACGTAAGGGCACGCGCACACTTGTCGTGATGCCAAGTCTGTCGCGTGCCTTACGCCCGCCGTGACTAGCCCCGGCTTTTGGTGGAAGCGCGCCACTTATCAACATGTAAATGGTTCTGTTTCATTTAAATAAAAAATGTATTGATTTTTGGTGGTTTTCATTAGGGAGGGCTTATATGGTGGAAGATTTCGTGGCAGGCAAAAAAGGTATAGAAAAATTTAAGTTAAATTGTTACTGGGTCGTGAAGGTAAGATGCATGAATGCAGCTGCATCATCATTAGACTGGAAGCCGATACTAACATAGTTAGAAATAGGCTAAGTAAATGATGATGATGAGAAAAACTTCAGTAATTTTTTCGTTGTATAATTTCCCTTTTGTTATAGATCCACTCAACAGAAACATGGGCTCCACACTTACCGAGTTGAGCACAAGTGACAGCAAGATGTCTTGCTAGTGACACAGCAGTCAATATCGAACGAAATAGTCTTCAAAAAAGTATGAATAAGTACTACCAGGTCTGAGATTTGTTCTTGAAGTGACATTGCGTATACGGTCCACCGAAATGTCCTTACTTTGTTCGTCAAATCGTTCCAGCTCCTTAAGGTTCTAAGTTGAGCTACGCGATATTTGACAAATGCTTGCACTGTTTGGACGAGCCTGATCAAATCTGTTTGATTCTGTCCTCTAAAGTGCGCCACAGACATTAACCTACATGGCTCTCATATGATTTGATCACTACAGATATTCTGGACTTTAAAAGAGACGTTGACCTCTGAGTTTCTTTCAGTTAGGAAACACTGGCCTCATCTAGTTTACATTTACGAAAAAAAAGACGTGTGAAAGTGTTATTTATAACCTATTTGCAAAATAAACATCATTATTTCATTGTCTCCGTGGTTGTGGGGATGTTCAATCGACATACAAAAGCGGCCCCAAAACGCAAGGCCGACTAAAGTAACAGGGCGGGTTTTAAGACAATATAAGTCTTACACTCCCTGCCGCTATACCCAGAAGAGGTGGACTTATTTGATTACTTTCACCCCGAAAATATCTATTACTAAATATTTATATGTGTAATCTCCAGTGTAACTGACATTGCCAAGCAGCTTTTCATCTTATGCCAGGCCATTAGAAAACAAACTAGACTTTCACAATAAAACAAAAGCAGAATTCAGAAAATCCAATATCTACATTAATAAGAAACACCACAATACCGCCCCTACAACCACGTAAGTGCAATTAACATAAGAAAATAATAACACTTTCTTCATAAAAATGCATAAGGCCACGTTTCCATATAGCTTGCGCACGCGTCTCTTCCCCGCCCACATGTGTCGTCGCACGCGTCTATAAACCTCGCTAGCATGTTAATCACCTACTTTGTTAATCACAAGATCACTCCCGATTGACTTGTTTATAGAATTATAATTGTAATATGTCGTGATTTTTCGGTCTTAGATAAGATGTTATGAAACGCAATCAAGAAATACTCATGCGCATGTTTATTCATGGTTTTTGGAGTGATATCTATAAATAGTTAGATATTTTAATAAGTAATATTATGTTAGAAAGTCGTTCTTACAGAGATTCTTATTTAACCTGGCCCATTGTCTAAAGGAAAAGAAAAGAAGAGTGAAGGGAGCAAGGAAGAAGAACAGACTTCACAAAAATTAAGCGTTCAGCAGAAACGCGTTTTTGATTCCATATGAGCTGCCTGTAATAATATGTATTGTGTATAATTGAACTTGGGCTGGTTTGAACATAGTTTTAGGTTTGAACATTTTGAACTGGTTAAAATTATTATACTATCATTTTCTACAACTAATTTTTAATGATATATTTTCTAGTGTTTTTCGTTAAAAGTCAATGTAAATTAGATGGGAGGTATCTTGTTATGGAAGCATATATTATGTATGCGGAAGCTTGTTACTAGCAAATTTGCCTGTAAGCTTTTTGTAAAATAAAAATAAATTATAAATATATTGGAAAACTCCTCACTTGCAGTCCTTCTAACTCATTCAATATTTCCTCTGCCTAGTAAATTTAAATTAATAAAACTAGTTTGCGCATCAGATCAGAAAAATAATCCCAAGTTTTACTATAATAACCTTCCACAGAAACTTTACAAAAAGGAACTTTAGGAAACGTGTTCTTACAAACCCTACCTCTAGACTTCTAGAGTATTGCTTGGTTGGTAAAAACTAACACAACACGGACATGCGAGAACACTGTAGACTCTGAGATTCATTTCTGATTAGCTATATTAAATTGTATTATGTCAATTAGTATATACTGTCCTCTCATACAAAAAAAAAAAAATAATTGTACCTATGCAAAGTTTGTGAAAATCAAGATTTTTTTTAAAATAGTACCCGTGGAGTTTCTTGCCGGTTCTTCCCCATAGAAAACGACCAATTTCGAACCGTGCCCTAACTGCTGACGTTTTATGAGTGCCCATGTAGGCCTATGTAAAATATTATAAAGCTGAAGAGTTTGTTTGTTTGTTTGTTTGTTTGTTTGTTTGTTTGCTTGAACGCACTAATCTCAGGAACTACCGTTCTGATTTGAAAAATTCTTTCAGTGTTAGATAGCCCATTTATCGAGGAAGGCTATAGGCTATATATCATCACGCTAACACCAATAGGAGCGGAGCAGTAATGAAGAATGTTTCAAAATCGGGGGATTTTTTTTCCACGGGGACGAAGTCGCGGGCGGAAGCTAGTGTAAAATAAAATAATTGTGATTGATTGATTGATTCAATACTCTCAACATTTCTTCTAATGACCCTATCATCATCTGCTTAGCCTTTTCTAACTATTTTGGTGTCGGCTTTCAGCTTAACCAAAAGCAGGTGAGTATTAAATAAATAAATAATCATTTATTTCAGACTTAGTCCATAGAGTGTTAGTAACAATTTAACCTTATGCTATGTTAGTACAAAAAAGACAGACATAACTAAAATAATAAGAATTAAAAAAAAAAAACATACATTCAACTTAAACCTATCGCTACCTCTATCCAGTGTCGCTGAATAGGGCAGTCAAATCTCACCGCGATTGTCCTGAGGAGACTGTTGCCGCTGCTTCGTAAGCGCTGCAGCAGTAAAGCTGCTTTTTTACGGATTATGGCCTGTAATCCGTTAGTATGTGCTTCTGCAAACATGCCAGACGCACTGCAGCGCCACGGCAGCCCCAACAGCCTCCTAAAGACGTTATTATATTGGGTGCGCAGGGCTCTGTAAGCTTGTTGCGTATACTGTACCCACAGACCACTCGGATAAAATGACTGGCAAAAAGCCCTAAAAAGTGTTATTTTCACTTCACTAGAGCAACGAAAAAATCTGCGAGCAAGCATATTGTCTCTCAGTATTAGTGTTTTACGTTGAGCGACTGACCTCTGACCTCCACAACTCAGTAGCTGGGTAAATCGATACTCCTTGGTCAGACCAGTGTCATATTTTCTGGCTTCTGACTACCCGTAATGACTGTCAAATACATCCAAATGACAGCTGGGACAAACGCTTTATGTATGTACTTTCCGAAACACGGGCGAATCATACCGAAAACTTCCGAACTCCGGTCTACTACTTAGAAATTTCATTTACTAAAGAAATTAAACATAATATTTTCTTCTAATGACACTATAAAATCTATAAGTGTATATCTAATCTAATAGGAACGTATCAAATTCGTTATAGTACACAACAAATTTGATATGTTCCTATAGATTCAACATTAAAATGGTTACGTAACACAAATTAAACATTACGGTTTTATTCCTATCATTACAGCGATAAATTAACATAGAAAGATGCATCAATAGTTGGTTAAACAACGATTATACATATCTCTGACGTTTATTACGATTCCAGTATTAATATTATGAATTTATATTTGAAGCTCTCATATTTATTCATAGCTTTTTACTTTGATTTAGTGTGAAAGTTTTTGGAAATGTAGAAAGGGTTTTTTCGGGTTATTGTCCTTGGTGTTAAAAGAAAGATGAATTAATATAAATCTGTAGTCTATGGAATTTTATTAACTGAATCGTCATCTTTGTCGATGTATTTTATTTTGCATAGCAATGCGGCGCTCATCGTGAATTTGCTCATTATTTTTTAGCACTTAATCATTGCATGCTAATAACTATTATAAATGCGAAAGTTAAGATATTTGTTATTTAATCTCGCCAAAATGACTGACGATATTTGGATATAATTTGACATAGATATAGATTAAGGTCTGAATAAGTATGTACGCAAATTTTTTCATGACAAAATGAGTTAAATTTCCATGCAATCGAAGTCGGGAACGTTATAAAATATAGTTTTATTCTCTGACTTAGTAGAGGTTTAGCAGAGGAGATGGTTGAACCACTTTTCTACCCCTACAAGGGGTAATGGGCAGGAATTTTGGGAACTGCCTTATGTAATTAGGTGCACCAAAAAGTAGCATGTCATTAGATTTTGATTCTCGTCATAATATTTTGATGAAAATTTATTTCTACATCCCAACTGCCACGAATTTCCCTAGAATAAAAAAATAATTCTCTTGTCGAGAAACCTACTTCGATATATCTTTAGGATGTGTAATAATAACCAAAGTTGACTTTCTACTGCACAAATATGTTTTGTAAATTCCGGATAGAATCTCATCAAGAAGCATAAACTATATCTCATAGTGTTTAGTTCCATCTTTATAATTGAGGCCCCGTAACGAGCCAGTCCATTAGACGATATGTAACTGCCCTAACAGTCGGTGCTTGACTTGTGTTATGTCTTTATGGCAGCTTCACCATGAACTATATGGGAACCAGAGAGTTTTAAAAGTTATGGTTTTAGAGTTACTCATTGATGTCGTAATTTTCATACTGTAGTGTTTTAAATGCAGTGTGTCTATTTATTTTTTGGTTCAGTCGAGTAAAAATGCTTCCTATCCCGTTCTGCATAACTTGACTATTCCTTGAAATACATGCTAATGCTATTCCAATTTGGAAGATCCAATTTGGAGAATATTATTTTTTTTATTTTCAAAACAAAAATTAAAGGACTTGGAGAAGGCGGAATCATATATTTTGTCACAATAGATACACATGTCAAAGCCTAAGGCGTAAGCTAGAGATTAATAAAATATCTGCCAGTCAGTCAGTCTGCTTACTTTTCGAATAAAAATGGTTACTGATTCCCTAACCAAAAATGCGTGTCGTGGTGGTTATAACGTTAATCTGTGTGTCTTGATTGTCTTGAAGTCGAATGATAACCAGATAATTTTAAGCAAGAGTGCTCCATCGTAAACCACGTCATCGCTTGCCATCAGGTGAGATATTGGACAAACGCGAGGACAAAAAGAAACTCTGTAGACAATGATTCCTTTCACAATAGAATACAATAGCATAGAAGAGGAAACGAATTGCATACTGTGCAACTTAAATACTCCAAATGATATCCTACAATACGCATATTGTGCATTTAGCATCACATTGCCTACAAATCACACACAAACACCCACACTACCGCAAAAAAAAACACACATTGCAAGCCATCATCAATCAATCCTTTTAAACCACAATTTCCTGGACTATCCCAATTCCTAAACACCAAAATGCGGTCATACAATACAAATAATTGGGCCAAAATGTGCGCTTACGCAGATTGGTTGCGCACGCGTTCTGCGTCAGTTGCACATTTGACATGCACCTTTTGAAATGAGAATGATATGCACCGTTGCACAAAAGAGTAAGGACAGTTTGGTTGTCATTAGTCTGTTACCTTGGGTGGGTGCTATTTTGAAGTTTTGGTAAGTCAAAATGGCGAATGTGCCTACTTTGTATAAGTAGTAGTAATAAGTTTTCGAGAAGTTGGAATATTTAGAAATGGTTTTTCCTCGATGAGAATATACGCCCAATAGATTGATAAATCAATATCGGTATAAAGGTAGTATTCCCGTATGATGATAAGATAGTTTTCATGAGCTAAAAACTAGAGTTTATTCATAAATAGGTATAAAAGTTGTTTTGTTTCCCATTTATATTTTTCATGGCCAGCGTCTTATTTGCACAAACTAACTCTTATCCTTTCTTTTTCATATTACCCTACACTTACAATAGAACTTAATTTACTTCCGATCACATGTGTTATTTTGTAGTCGCAGTCGGAAACGGCGGCATATGTCGACTATCGGCTATCGGCTAGATAAAGGGTTGTATCTTAACACCTTCGAGTTCCGTCCCATTGTGTGCTACAATTTGTAGAAAAAATGACGCCGCCCGCTGTTTGCCCGTTGGTCTGTAAGAATGGGATGGATTTGGGGAATAGATTTTTGAAATAATCGTAGCAGTACTTAATTGTTGAAAAAAAAAAAAAACAACTGCCATTATTAATCTTACCCAAAACTAGAACTAATTATGGTTAAAAATGTTTACTTTTTAAGGATCACAACTTAATAAAAAAAAATACTCTCAAGTGAAAAAATATTTACCTCTTTCATTGCAGTAGGTATGTAATTTACTTCTAGAGCTGTGAATGGATTAATTGGGAAATTTGTTTCTGAGTCTTAACTAGCGGTGACGATCTTTATTGATATTTTTGGAAGTCAAATTATTTATAGTTTTCAAGTAAATAAGTACATGTTATGTTTTTAACATAGACACCTTGTTCGATGACAATACTTTTCATATCGCTGCTTCCCTCCATTTAGGTGTTCCCTGCTGTTCTGCTCATTGGTGCCACTGTAGCGAAGTTGTCAACAGCCTCGGTTACCATGGCCATGCGGCCGCAACGCGGGTTGCATAGCACGGCACGCAAATATTAACGACATCATCCGTCAAGCTCTTGTTGCCGTCGGCGGTCCGGCTGTATTAGAACCAAATGGCCTGGCACGTGACGATGGCAAAAGACCGGACGGCATGTCTTTATTTCCATGGAAGATGGGTAGGCCCTTAGTGTGGGACGCAACCTGCGTCGGCACTCTTGCGCCATCACATCTTCCTAGCCTAGAGATACCTATTAACAGTGTATTGTTTTTTTTTTAATCAATTGTATTTTGAAAATAATAACCTTGGAGTTTATTGCCAACTCTTCTATATAGGAAATGACAAATTCGAACAGTGCACTAGCTTCTGACGTTTTATAAGTGCCCATGTAGGTTAATGTGAAATAAAGTATTTAGAATGATACAAAACGCCTTCCTAACTACCTCCCTGTCCCAGGGATTGTAGTGCCCGTGCGGCCACACGACGCAAGCGCATACGTTATTATTTTATTAGCCGCGCGTCACGGCGCATGCGCGGGCGTATGGTTAAACGCAGCCGCGACGTAATAATACGCAGCCTAAGGAAGGGATAGCACTTACACTTATTGAATTGTTATTTAACAGACAATATCGATCTTCATCGCCTAGATAGAGAGGTAGAGGTAGGTCAAAGAAAAGATGGATGGATTGTGTCAGTAATTAATTATATGAAAGAAAAAGGAGAAAATGATGCCGTGATGTCTGACTGAAGAAAATGTGTTGCAACGACCCCAAGTAAATGGGATAAGGGCTAGAAGATGATCATTTTTTTGCCTATACACCAAAATAAACATTCACACATAAATCAATTTATCATATTTTTTACACATCCATTTTATGCTCTTGGCTGCATGGGCACAAGTTCCATTTAATATAATTATGACATTAGATGCTCCGATATGTCAAGAACCAAAACTCGAATATCGATATTTGAAGTGGCAACATTAACTTATATTTTATGAAAATATCGACATCTGGATTTATTGTAAACAATTCTACTTACAACACAGCCGCGCGACTCGTGCGCACGTGTCCACGATGTTGCGTACTGATGGCGCTTGCGATGGGACACCTTATTGGTTGCGGGAATTACGAGTAGTTGTTACTTTGTTGGTATCTATGAACAGGACATGGAACAACGGAGGTGGAAGTCAAAGCGATTTAAGTTTACATATATCATAAACTTGTCAGCCTTCTTCGTCATGTGTCTTTCGCCGTTGCAATGAGAGTAATTTAAATTTTTTGGCCCAAATTTCGGCAACAACGGTAGGCAATGTTTGGTAGTTAGTGTATGCTTAACGTGACCATTTATTTTTTGTCTCAAAACGGGACATTGGTTTATTAAGGTCAATTAACAGGATGTCAATGAAAAAAAAAACTTTTTTTTTTTTTGTTATTTAAGTAGCTATAGTCAGTTAGCTTAAAAGTTACGAATTAAAAATATATATAAACTTCCCCGAAAAGATAAGTTATATTTATATTTATCAGATGAACAAATTTGCTTTAATAA
This sequence comes from Tholera decimalis, assembly GCA_943138885.2. Classification (NCBI taxonomy): domain Eukaryota; kingdom Metazoa; phylum Arthropoda; class Insecta; order Lepidoptera; family Noctuidae; genus Tholera; species Tholera decimalis. The sequence goes on along the minus strand of OW964569.2, from coordinate 30,610,651 downwards.
AATAAAATTACAAATAAAATTCTAATATAGCTGGTGATGAATTTAAGTAAGAATGAAATTCTTAGCACGTATTTTAGGGTTCCGTAGCCGAATGGCAAAAAACGGAACCCTTATAGTTTCGACATGTCTGTCCGTCTGTCTGTCTGTTCGTCCGTCCGTATGTCACAGCCATTTTATTCCGAAACTGTTAGGACTATACATGTGAAACTTGGTAAGTAGATGTATTCTGTGAATCGCTTTCCGATTTTAAAAAAGAAAAATTAAAAAATATTTAAAATAAAGGGGGCTCCCCATACATGGAACTGAAACTGAAAATATTTTTTTTCATGTACGTGTGTAGTATCTATAGACAGGTCTTTAATAATGACATTAAGGTTTCTAAAATTACTTTTTCATAAAGTTAACCGTTTAAAAGATATACGCTTCCAAAGTGGTAAAATGTGTGTGTCCCCCCCTCTAACTTCTATAATAATGAAGTGAAAAATCTAAAAAAATCATATGTTGTAGATCTTAATGTAAAATTTTAACCAAAATTAGTTTGAATGAGCTCGAGTCAGCAGTTTTTGAGATACAGTACTTTTTATAAAACCGCAAATATAACTTTGTAATTCATACAAATACTATGAAAAACAAAGTTATTTGGCGTAGTTGTAAAAATTGCAAATAAGCTAGTTTTAAGAAATTTGTAAGGCTTTTTTTTTTCTAATAAATATATTAAATATATTATATTTATTATAGTTACTACGGAACCCTTCATGGGCGAGTCCGACTCGCACTTGGCCAATTTTTTTATATTCACCTTCGTCTACAATTTTTGAACAATTTCCCATGCGGGGACCTTTAAATCAGTCCAATAAAATATCTCCATTTCTATGGTGAGTAGTAGTAGTCTAACCTTCAGTTTCAATTAAGCTTGATGAAAACTTGTTGACTGAGCGTGTAAAAATAAAGCCACAGTTTGGAGTTAAACGGCCATTCTCCGATTAGCAAGTTTTACGTGTCCGGGCTTCCATAATCCGTAATATTATCATATTCAATCATCCAATTTTTTTTATATGTTAGATAGCATATGTATCTAGCTGTAAACAAAAACATAGGCTTCTGTTTTAAGTAGTAAAGACTAAATTAATTTAACTTATGTTCAAATAACCTCTGTTCTCTAATTACGTGCGTGTCCGCACTCCAACTTAATATTAAAACTTGCTTGTAATTTTTATAACGTGCAGATTTACTTTGATCCATTCAACGTTTTAAACGGTATTAAGCAACGTGTATCGCATACCAAAATATCGACTCAATAGAACCAGTCTATAAATAATTATCATTAAGTAACCGCATGTCCAATCGAAAGTTATAATTGCCGTGACATTTTCTGTTCTTGGGTGTACATCCCTAAATAACAGTATTTGGCACATCAGTACAGTACGCGTCACGTCTCCTCAGTGTGTGCGGCGGTCCATCAGCAGTTGCACGTCTCTAACGTTAGTGTACCACCAATGAAGCACGTGAGTATATAATTACCGTAGCCTTGGTTAAAAAATTTTCTAATTACCGTTGTACTTATTTTAATACTTGATTTTTTAAGTTAGACGCAAATTGATCATGTAAATGGAGACAGTACTTTGGCCTCCGTACGTTGTAATAAGCTAGTATTTGCATACTGTATCGGTTTTTGTAATTTTTAAGAAAATCTATAGTTTTCTAATTACCTTATACCAATTACCATATGTTTATAATTACCGTTGTATGAAAAATTAATACTTGTTTACTAACTGTAGCCGCGCTGTCGCACAAATGGAAAGCTTTCCTGCGGTTTTCGTAGATTATTATTATCATTGTCCGTAAATATGCCTATATTATATGCTGACCATTCATCAAGTTATTTAATTTATAGGATGAGATAACCTAAAACGATCAAAGAGGAAGTTAAAGAAAGGAGAAGGCTCGCCAATGCCAATGTCAAGGGAGTCATTACAGAAATAGTACAAGAAGTAGATATTCTTCAAAAAGATTTGCTGATTCCTAAAGAGATACGGGAGTATAAGGGAACAATGAAAGTCAATCATGTCATTTGGAGTTCATTAAAACCGAACCTACTTGCAATGCAAAAGTTGTAATGCGCAACAGTGTATGTATCAAGCTATTGAATGTGAACATGGTAGACATCATGGATTTTACTCCTTGAATCTAGAAAAGGCAGAAGAGGCTGAACTTTTCCCGCCTTCCAGATTCATTTTATCTGCACCTTCCGAAAACAAATATAACTGCGATACATCACGGTCTATTAGTGCTAAGAAATCTTCAGACAAACCTAAAATTTTATCTAATCGGCTAGTGAAGCCCGCTTATGTATTTCCTGGGTCTTCGAAGACGCTTATTTCCAAACATGACATGGTTAAGACGTTTAAGAAGTTCAAAGAAGCGGAAAGTAGCTTAAATTTGTCAGACACAGACAGTTTTTGGGCTCCTGTATCTCCTGTTGATTTTAGTCTTACAATGCCTTCCTTCAAAACAATGAAAAATTTTCCGAATAATAGTATTAAGGATAAGAAGACTACGGGTCTATTTTTCGATTTATCTAATTCTGATGAATATTATTTTAAATATTGATTTTTATATCCTGTTTTTTATATAGTTTTTTTGATTGCTTGTTATTTTAAATAGAAAATTACTATAAAACAAGACTGATTCAAATGTATGACATGATAATTCTTTATAGAGTATAAGTACTCAGTGATATTAATATAAACAAATCTTTAAATTAAAAGAGATTTGAGTAGCTTTAAACTAGATCTATCCTTATATCCAAGAAGATTTAAAATAATATTCTTTTAAGTTCCATCCTACTTACCTTTTTAATAAATATCGTTTTAACAAACTAAAAAAATACCAATTAAGACAATATTTGTTTTATTTAGTTTGTTTTTACCTGATTTTCATTAAAAGTGTCTAATTTTTAATAAATTATAGCAATGATAAAGTGTGTGTGTTTACTATTGATTATGGTTGTGAGAGACATAGTTAATTTCTATCGCTTTAATTATAATTATATGTGTACAAATTATTAATGTGTGTTATTATCATTTCATTATATTATATTTTACATAGACTTGATGATATTTTCTAATTACCGTTGCATTAAATATTACATGTTTCTAATTACCATACTCTTAAAATTTTTAGGTCTCATTAACTCGAAAACCACCATTAATTGTTACATGCCTCATTAATGATTGAATTCTTATCTTTGATGTGTTTCATATTTTAATGTGTTTAAGTCAAATCTGTGAAAAATAAAAAAGGTTATGGTAATTAGGCAAAGAATGCTGAATTGGAGAATGACCGTAAAGTCACCCTAAGAAGCTCAATATGATCGGTTATCTGCACGGTTACAACACGGAAAGTAGAAGCCGGTTCAAATTGGCTCCTTTTTGCGGAGAAGAGACACGCCTGTGTCTTAGCTGCATTAAACTTAACCAAGTTGGCATCGCCCCATTTGGAGACAGCCTTCACGGACAAGTTCAAGCGCCCAACCATGTCCTCACGGAGATACTGGATCTGTGACCCACCAGCTCGCGTGCTGGACACATATCTCTCAAAAACTGTGCTGTCGTCTGCATACCCAAAGGTACCGGGCGCAGATTGTTAATGTGCAGCAAGAATAAAGTTGCTCAGAGAACAGACCCCTGAGGGACCACGGCATTAATTGCCAATTGGCCAGACGAGCAGCTATCAATGGCCACTTGAATGGACCGATCACTCAGGAAGTCTTAAATCCAAACGCAAAGTTGAGTGGATAAACCGAAGGAAGGAAGCTTAGCAATAAGGCTATCGTGCCAGACCCTGTCAAAGGCCTTGGAGATGTCAAGGGAAACAGCAAGTGCTTCCCCGTGCCTCTTAATGGCCTCACTCCAGATATGAATGTTAATGTCAAATATAAACTACGTAAAAAACACGTAACAACAACAACAAAACAAATATCGAGAAGTGGGCGAACGAAAAATCTGTCAAATAAATAGTCAACAAAGCGCGAGCGACGACATCTTGGCCATTCTCGGCTATATTCGCATCGACCGATGAGTCCGTTGACGCGGTCTCAGAAAACGGGACAATTTTGCGTCCCAGAGATCATTGCGGGGACACCGGGACTCGTAATTATAAAAAGGGACAGTCCCGTTCAAAACGGGACGTCTGGTCACGTTATGTATGCTATCCAAATATCCTTGCTTTGGTAAGTATATTCGTCAAATCGTTTTGGGTACCATTAAGATCTAAGTTCAGCATCGCGATAATTAACAAATGCTTGCACCGTTAGTCTGACATTAACTTACATGGTTTTCATATGATTTGACCAGTGCTAATTTTATAAATTTCAAAAGAGATTTTGAACTCTCTTTAATACTCGTAAATAAGTCATTAATAGATTTTCTATTTCTAAAAATTGCATCCAATGCAATGATCAAATGTAATGAAAAAACAGTTTCAAGAAAAATATTTAATAGCTTTAGCTAAAGATATGAGACCCCTTCACATACTCCAAATATCAAGCTATTAAAACCGCCATATGTTTGATAAAAAATAGAAATGTGTCAAAAATAACATGCCACTGGACTTGTCCGTTACAAATGACAAAAAGAAAAGATTTACATCAACCTGTTGGATGTGGATTAAGTTATACGGTAAGAAACCATTCAGATCTAAATATTGTATGACTACCTGTATATTTAATTTCTCCTTTTGTGTCAAATCGATCCAAAGATGTGTTAAAATCGCTTTTAGTGATAATACCACCCATTATATCGTCCTTTTCATTTGTGAAGTTCTTATTTATTTTCTGTTATGGTGTGCAAGAAAGAATATATCTGTCTATCTATCTACAGTGCTAGAAAATCATTCATATTATATTCGTGTGGTCACAACTATAAGATGTTAGGTGTCTTGTGGCTGAGTTTTCAAAGATCACTCAGATTGTAAATAATAAAACTAGGAAACTGTAACTGATTTCATGTATATATAATTATATACCAAGTGTAAATCTAATTTATAATGTTTAATATTGTTACATTTAACTAAATATAATTAATTTTGTTATGCAATTAATTCTAAAAGATGTAGTATCTTAGATATAGCAAAAATGTAACGGATTTTACAAAATTTGAGTCTGAATAATATTATATAGTAACTACTGAAATGAATGCTGCCTGAAGCATTGTAATTAGTGTCCTGGATAGCTGATCTTTTTCTATCTAACCAGAATATTAACCATTACTTAAGGATACCGTTACAATAAAAACATTCAATAATATATCTTTTCACATTTGCAAAACATCCAGTAGTTAAACAATTGAACAATTAAGAGCAAACCACAAGCACACGATGTCACATCTACCACGGGCGCGGGGTACATCATTAAAGAAAGAAAATTTACAAACAACATAAGCTGTTGATAATGGTTGTGATGTCAAAATAAATAGACTGTACTGTGTACTGTGACTGTAAAGTTTGTTAAAAGCCGCTCTATAAAACACGAAATTTAGAATCGTTAAACTGAATTTTTTACCGGCACATATTCTGGCTTGCGAATAATACCGGCCAAAGTATCCAAATTCTTGAGGAAGGGTGAGTGTAATTTGACTACACTACCCCTTTCCATGCTGCAATCATTTACGACTTAACGGCGAAGTAAACAATTTGTCGTAAAAAACCGTTGGTAATGGTCAGATAGTTTTATAATTTAGTTTTTTATTCGATTGTACGTCTTCCCCTTCAAGAATATGTAAAGATATTAAAGGTGTTATCGAAAGAAGTGATATTTATTTATTTTTAGATGTAGGGGGCGTTTCATGATCGATTTGTGTTACAGTTATATGAGTGTATATTATTATTTACATTTATTTACAGCATAATGTAATTATCATATACTAGCTGACCTGACATACGTTGTCATTCTGACCTTTTAAACCTTCCCTCATACAGGGAACGTTTGAGAGAATATAATACAAAAAGAGTTTATGAAATCGGCCCAGCCGTTTTTTAGTTCAATTGAAACTAATGAATATTCTTAATTCCTCAATTTTCTTATTTGTAAAAATAAATAACTCTATATATTTTTATAAATAAGAAAATTAATTATTATGTAAACTAAGTATTATGTTTTAAGTATAGTATATTATATGTAAGTGCATGTAAAAAGCGCTCTTTTGATGGTTAATTCTAAAAACAATCACCCATTGACACACTAGATGGGCAAAGTGATATGTGGATTAAAAATTCACACCTTATTTTGTATGGTGATGGTAAGCGATGATGTGGTCGAAGATGACGCACGCTGACCTAGAAGTAACCTATTCACTCTTGACTTAAAGACACCCAGGTTATAGCTATCAGGAAACATAGTCTTTATTTTTGGGGTCTTATGAATCATGAATACAAATCCTATTTCTTTGAACAAAGATATAATTTTTTTTCAAGTGATACGTGAATTACGGCGTAATATATCTAACAAAGATTTTAAGTACTAGAATCATCTGCAAATCTATTGAAAGCACAACAGTTGACACAAATCACGCTCCAGGCAAACTTCCCCAATAAATATGGCACTCACAGTACAAGATTTACATTCTACGAATTATACTGACATAACCCTTTGATACGAACATAGGTAACCAATAAAATATGCATGCATTTACGTCGCAAAGCGACCGTTTACCGCTGAGGCACAGAATAATAGAATACAGAAGGTTAGGTTAATACTGGAATGAGTGATCACGAACCCACGCACGTATCGAATACATTAAATTTACCGATATTTGCCTATCTGAAATAAGTACTATTACCTGCATATTGAAAAATAAACAGTGGAACAAAATAGAATAATGTTTTTGTTTATTACGGGTGAACTCGATTTTGGTCTACATCATGCCTGATGGTAAGAGATAGGTGAGGTTTACAATGGAACGTGCGAGTTTGACGGGCTCTAAAGGCTGACGGGTCATATAGAATAGAATATAATGCATTTATTTGTTAGATATATATGGTATATATGGTAGGAAATACAGAAACCGGCATAGAGTGTATATAATGATACATAAGTATACATGAAGGATTCTGTCATCTTCTATTGGTAACGGTAAAAACATACCTAACATACCTATACCATAAAACCTAGTAGACTTCTAGAAAGCTACATTCAGGATTTGAGTTGACACTAAATTAAAAGCATTTATTTCAGCAAAACATTCACACTTGTACTGTCTTGTAGTCATTCAAGTTCAAGTAAGTAATCAAAATATTAACGTATTTTTTGATAGTTAGTGTCATTTATTTTGCGATTTTTTTTTACAAACTGAGCCTACGCATGTTTATGTACTTTATATCGTATCTTTTTAAGGCCTTTTTAAGCCTTCTGTCTGTATCTACTCCGTGGCACCAGCGTTCACCTGGCCAGATTGCGTGCAGGTGCGTCACTGCATGCGATTCATTTACATTCGCCCTGCAATAGTAACGCAATAAAGGACTTATTTTTGTAATAAAACAGATCTGACGTAACAGGAACGGGGACGTAAATATTTACATACTGTCCGTTTAGTGCGGGTTTTATAGGCATTTGTTCTAGTTTAATGTTGAGATTGTTTTCGAAGAATTATGTTAGTAGGTAATCGTTTGTAGGTGTAGTAACTGTTAAGAAAGTAAAACATTTTCTATCGAAATGGTCCCGTATTTCTGTCGAACAGTATTCCGCGGGGAAGTCGGTATGACATGGATATACGAGTAAATCTACGTTTCGTATGATATAATAATATATATGTTTCCTCCAATATTGTAATTGCAGCCCTGACTAAAATACCGGGGATGCGGGAATCTTTTGACGACATATTGCTGCCCCGGAGGTTCTCTTAAATTTTAGACATTCGCTCAAAACCCTTGCTATGTTTATGTACCTACTCGAATACTTATTTCTTTATAGCTTAGATTAAAAAAAAAAAGATGATGTCAAAATGGCACCGTTTCATACTGAATTTTCTTTGAGCAAATGATATTTCTTCCATGGGCCGGGTTTTGAAAACGTGCGCCAAGCCCATTGCCTCGGGCACGCCGCAATTGCGGCGGTAAGACCCCTCTTTGAGGAGTGGCTAGATCGGCGTCACGGCGTCCTGACCTACCGCATGACGCAGGTCCTCACCGGACACGGAAGTTTCGGGAGGTACCTGTGTCTGATGGGAAAGGAGGAAACGCCTGGGTGTCACCACTGCGAGGATCGCCCTGAGGACACCGTAGAGCACACGGTGCAAGACTGCCCCGCCTGGGCAGAGCACCGACGTGTCCTCACGGCGGCGATAGGCGGAGACCTCTCGCACCCGGCCTTGGTCGAGGCCATGCTGCGGGGCGAGAGTGGGAAGCGGTCGCCTCCTTCTGCGAAGCAGTCATGCTTTCGAAGGAGGAGGCAGGCCGCGTGAGGGAGAGGATGGCGTCCTCCCTCCAGCCCAGCCGCAGTGGTAGACGCCCACGGCGTCGGACGTCGGCCGACGATCTCCGGCCACCGTAGGCGCGGGCATGCGGACAGCGAGTAAAGGGCAACTCGCTGTCCGACCATGGACCATGCCCGGGTCGACGGCGCGTCGTGTTCCACGCGCGCCTCAAAGAGCGTCAGCAACATGACGAGGCCCCCTCTGCAGAGGGCCGAAGCCCGCCGGGGTCGTGGGACTCATCCCGTTACCGTGGCCCCGGTATGTAAAGGGTTATTGAAGGAACACCGTGGATTTTAGTCAGTAAAAGTCTGACAGTCCCTCCCACCCTGCCCGGAGTGGGAGGACTTATTTGATAATTTTACCACGTTAAAAAAAAAAAAAGCCCATTGCCTACGATATAGATATATGTATGTATGTAGATATTTAATTATTTAGATTATAAATGTCCAAGAACCGCCCACTATGTATAAATGTTCAAGTGTAAGTGTGTCCAATAATCTCTAATCAATTAGCTTGCACCGGATGCCATCATTTATTTATATCTTGTGGGTGTCACCATACCTAAACAAAGCTTACCCTTTGACCGTCAAAGCAATTATGTCATAGTTCCTACAAAATTACGCAATATATGTAAATTAGTTTACATCATAAACTAAAATAGCCATTGTATTAATATAATGTCTAGACAAATGCATCGCTTATTCAGTAGTACACATCCTACATAAACGAGTGTTTATTAATGTATCAACAAACGGTAATAGTTTATTAAATTTATGTAGGTATCGCTTTAATAACTATATCGACTTGTATACGTAGGATTTACATCCAATTGTGAAATGCAGCGTCGAAAATAACCATTTTCAATGTTCAGGAAAATTATCATCATTTCTTTTTACATTCGAATTCGTGAAAATAAAAACTAAAAGTAGTCGAAATTGGGCCATAATTAAAATGTGTTATTATATACAGGGTATTTTAACAAGAACTTTGTTTTTCAATTGGGGCAACACCAAGAACTTGATAGTTTTGACATTTAGTTTTTGGCGGTATTCGTAGTAGGTGCGCGAAAATCGCATTAAAATAATTCAAATCCACTATGAAAATGGTCGGTCTGTTAAAGTCGCAGTTCGTAAAATTCGTGATATTATCGGACTACATAATCGTCCTTCTGAGACCGCTATTAAGAATTTGGTCGCGAAATTAGAGACGACAGGCTCGGTACAAAATGTGCCAACACTAACACGTATTCGATCGCGTCGTTCAACAGAAAACATCGCCGCCGTGAGCCACAGTGTAGAGGAAGATCAAAATTTGTCAATTTCACGACGTTCTTAACCATTGGGGTTATCTAAAAGCACAACATGGCGAATTCTGCGAAAGGATTTGGCTTTGAAGCCTTACAAGATTCAACTGGTAACTGGTGCAGGAATTGAAGCTGACCGATCATTCAAATCGCCGTAAATTTGCTCAGTTCATTCAGGAACAACCTGCTGGTTTTTCTGGGAAAAAAGAAACATTTTTTCAGACGAAGCACATTTTCATATGTCAGGGTACATCAACAAGCAAAATTGCCGCATTTGGGCTTATGAAAATCCTAAAGCAATTATTGAGAAGCCTTTGCATGCTCAACGTGTCACTGTGTGGAGGCGTGACTGGGCCGTTTATTTTTCGAAGATGAAGCTGGAAATGTGGTACAGTCAACGGATCACACTATCGCGAGATGTTATCCACTAAATTTTGGCCTATTATTGATGACATGGATATCACTGAAATGTGGTTTCAACAGGACGGTGCCACATGTCACACAGCCAATGAAACGATCAATTTATTGCAAACCAAATTTCCCGATCGCATAATTTCGCGAAATGCAGCTGTTAAGTGGCCAGCCAGATCATGTGATTTAACACCACTGGATTATTTTTGTGGGGCTATGTTAAAGACAGAGTCTATACGGAGCCAATCGAATCGATTGCAGCCTTAAAACTCAAAATCCGTGATGTCATTAACGAAGTAGACCCTCCATTTTGCCAAAAAGTGATTAAAAATTTTGATGAAAAAATCAAAATCTGTCAGCGTGGTCGTGGTGGACATTTGCCAGATATCATTTTTCATTCATAATATTTTATTCATTTTCCTCTAAATTCTTTATTTATTTTGTTTTAGAAAACAAAGTTCTTGTTGAAAAACCTGTTACAAGTATTAGCTTCTGCACTTTTTGTCCATATCAACTTAACTTAGTTTTGTGAAAATGGGACACGGTAGTTACACAAATATCTATTAGACAAACTATGACTATGCCATTATTATAATAATGACTGTACTTTTTTGACAATCAGTAAGTAAGACTACACAAAAACATTACAGACATTACAGATCTCTTTTCAGTTTGACTACAGACTGACAATCAACTAAAGATGAAGATATTTATGTATGCATCGTTTGTGTAGGTATGTGTGTCTAATGTTTCTTTTAAAATTAATTAATGTATTTTTTATGCATTATTATACGAAATTATAAGCATTTTGTACTCTTTCTCCACTTATACTTTAGCTGTGCCAACTTTAATACTCCCCAAACCGCGTAATTTTCGTAAAAAAGGATACAAAGTTTTTGCTTCACTTATTCATAAATAGATAAGTTCCTACAAACCTATTTGTAGATATATATATTTACTAGAAGATTTGACCGAAATACGCTGAGCATTAAACACCAAGCTACATGATGCACTCCATGACACAAAGGATAAGCATAGATGGAAACCGAACGTAAAAGAAAAATTGATTTCCTATACGAGAAATCACGACCCTCAGTAATGAGGAACTCGACGCGAGGAGTAGGAACAAAATATATACATTATTTGTAGCTATACTTGCTAATTAACAAGATTAGAGGGGTTAACAAGATTGCTAGTAATGTGAATTCTACCCACATTGCTAATTTCTTTTTAAAAAAGAAAAAAATTACATGGTTTTATACATCTAGATAAGCGTCATTTGCGTATACTATTTGCATGTCATTAATCAAAACTAACGTAATAAAAAACTCAAAATAAAATAAATACAAATTACAAAATACAATTACTTCTAGGCAAGCGTGCTTCATCTTTGATCACATCATCAATTACCATCAGGTGAGATAGTGGTCAAACGCCAGGAATAAAACGAAAAATAATTTTTAAAAAAAGTTTGTAGACCTATATCAAACATCACAAGTCATGCAACATTAAAAAATTTAATATTATTCTTAACATTGTGTGATGCTTGTAGTATAAAAAGCTTTCGCTACTCGCCGCTAGATGGCAGCACATGCTATCGAATCATGCAAGATGTAAATTAACAGACACGTTTAATATTTCTTATAGTTCATCTACAAAAATCTTATATCAAGAATTGTAGGGATTTGTTCAACTTTATAGAGATCTCATACGCTCAAAATAATACCGGCTTAAGTTTGATAAAGACCCAACTGAAAAAGTTGTGGATCTAGCATGTATGTAGTTTCATGTGACGTATTCACTTGTTTCTTTCTATTGTTAAGGTAAGAAGAAAAAGTAATCCAACACTGCCGAAAAATGTACAAAAAATCTCCATTGTTTCTATTTTAAATTAAAACCCTGTTTAGTTGGTGTCTGAGCGGTGTTACGTTTCCATCTGTGGTGTGCTGTGTTAAGTAGCTCTGTATGTATGTCTGATTTGGTCATTTGTATTGTGATACAGTAAAAATTGCTTGTATGATGATAAGGGTCTTTCAAAATAAATATTATAAACAAAGATACTTCTGACTCATGAAATTTAAGTTTTGTCAGACAGGTAAAGAAAGATAGAAATAATAATAGTACAGGGCGGTAAGTAAGGAATTTCTGAGTCGAGGTTCGTAATTCCCGTACCGCCCGTGAAACATACAATGTTTTTCATCACATTTGCGAGTAAATAAATAAATAAGGCAAAAAAACCTTGTTTATTACAATTTATAATCACTGTACTTACATCATTAATTGTTTTTGCTGCATGGATAATATCTGGCGGTGTTGCATTTAAATCACACTCATCGGACGACGCGGACGACATTTTTTATAACTTTTTTACTTGTCTTCAAATACAAAAGGTAAATAATTATGAATTATATATAATGCTTTAATACACAAGTCAGCACAACTATTATTACGTAACTTACGAAATAAGTGAACTTGTTTTAAGCGGATGGCGGGCTTTATGCTCACACCACAGATTATACCTACAAATGTTTCGTTCAGAAACGTTAATAACGCATGACGGAGTGAAAAAAATAAAAATAATTTCGACGGTTTGATACAAAAAAGTATTAAAATAGATTATTAAGAACATTAGTTGAGTATTTAAGTAACATGTAGCGAGATTGCAATGACATTCCTGTTTAGATAACATTTTAAGATTTTTTTTAATTACGTGCAAACTCCTTGCTTGAACTTGCATGACCTGTGTGCTGTGCTGTAAATTAAAAAAAAAATACTTACCGACCTTGGGTTTCATGACAAAAAGAAAGCCCGAGGGTTTTATATGGGGCATTACGGCCAAGTTAACCTGTATGTTTAGATACTGTTTACGTGCAAGTGTGATGAAAAAAATATTATATTTATGTCGTGGCAAAAAGGGACAGGCATTCTGCAGATTTTCAACATTTGCCGAAGAAAGTGTTGAAAGTCCGCAGAAAGCCTACAGCACCCACTTTCTCATAAGCACTGAGAATCTCGCAAGAATCTCCAAGCCCCTTCTTCCTAAAATACAGCTGAGTGCTGGTATTTAAATGAATCGACTGCCCATCTGACCTCTACAACCCAGTAGCTGGGTAACACGGCTGTCTGGCTTCTGACTCCCAGTAATGACTGTCAAAGTTGTAAAAATGACAGCCCGGACTGACGGCTCATCGTGCCTTCCGAACCATTTTTAGACAATAATATAAAAAAAATAATTCAACACGTACGTTATTAAAGTTCAAGGTTTGGAATAATAAAGTTCTAAGTACTAAAGAAATAACATATTTTTTGTAATTTATTCGTGTGTAATCTTATCACGAATCTTAATCTGAGTTATATAATGTAGTTAATGAAGCCTATGAAGAGTTATATCCGTGTTGATTTTTGTGATCATTGTCTGTGATTTTTGATGCTACATAAAGGTGTAATTAATTTGATAGCGTATCATAAAATGTTAAGGTTCGTGGGTGAATCTGATTTATCTTTCAGGTTACATCTTAACTAGACACCGCTGTCTCAGAACGCGGGCAATTGAAGGAACAGGTAGGTACTCCTAACTGGAGGAGTCATTTGGTGATTCGGCTGTCACTTGCTGACAGAGAATACTTACACACAACACACATTACACTCTACATACAGACAACTGTCACAACACACAAACACACATAGTATTTGTGTACTTTTTATTTTATTTTCCAATGTTCTTATTTTTAGCTTATGTTTTTATTTATTTTTTTCATTGTTAATTTTTAATGTACTAGGTAGTTACATCATAGTTTTATATGTCCACGCTATTGATAAATACTATATTATGACTATGTAACGCAATTCAGGTTCCTAAGATACAAGTATGACCTAGTTTGGGGACCACCGATCAACATAAGAATTCGTCACACGGTTACAAATTAAATAATTGTAATTATAGAATTAAGAAAATCATTGTAACAATGAAATATAAAATTATTTTTATTCTTATTTAATATCAGATTTTCTGCCATAGAGACGAAAACACTTCAATAAGTGCTGCTTAACCCTAAAGATCTACCCGAACGGTTATTATTATTAAACCTCAAGCTCCTATACAACGTGTAACGGAAACCCCATATCTATCCAAAGGGGCTGAAGACAACATCTAGTACGAAGTCTCTATGCACAGTTTCAGCTCAAAATAAGTGACTCAAAGAATTGATACCAAATTATCAGTTTCATATGTTTCTTGAATACCAATCATAACAAACGTGTCACAGCACTACGAAGGTCGATAACTTTCCACGTCACTTGCCAATAACACGGTGATTCTTTTCGTTCTTCTTAATTTGAAAATTCTGCCTCTGGTATCAATGTATTGAAATTTCTATTATACTTCACACATGTATACATAGGATTATAAAACCCTTGCCATATCGTTTATTATCATCTAAAGAAACCGTGCACTTGGTATGTATATACCCTTTAAATTACACGTTGTATATAATTGAGGAATACCTAGAGTAGGTAAAAGTCGCTGTATACCCCTGTTTGTTACAACTATTCTATATCCTTAAATATGCATCAGATTAAATTCGGTTTCCGCCAAGAGCAATAAATGAGGCAGATGTGATAATTTGCTCGCGTGCGAAATCTGGGCTGGTCGCTGGTGTCGTCTTATAGATTTAATTTTAGAGATTCATACTTATGGCATGTCCTAGGACTAAAACTCCGAAGACATGCAATATCCACTCAATGGTCTATACTGTCCTCTCATGTCTATGCATGTAATATGGATACATTGTAAAAATTAATGATATTTTGGAAAGAGTAACGGTGGAGTTTCTTGCCGGTTCTTCTAAAAAAACGACAAATTTCGAACCGTGCACCATGTAGGCCTATGTGAATAAATATTTTGAGTTTAAGTTTTGAGTGAACTTGATCCACCAAACTGTAATGAGCCCATGTGGCCGATTACGGCCCATTACCCTTCATAGAGATAAGGCCTGAGTAAAACATTCTTCTCTCGAACTCAAGCATCACCAAAAATCATATCACGTCTATCCAAACTTTCATTCTTTAAATCAACAGATATGGTTTTAAAAAAAAACCTTATCACCTACACAAGTTGTTCGTAATTAAACAGTGCTACCGAGGAAGTGATAACAGGCCGGATGTCGCCACGCCCCCTAGCGGTAGACGACACGAACTTGGGGTGACAAGAAGTACCTATTTAATGTTTTTGAAAAAGGAGATTCTTGTCTGATATGCAACTTTTAATTAGAGACTGCTCAATTTTATGACAGTTAATTTCGTTTTTAACCGACTTCTAAAAAAGGAGGAGGTTCTCAATTCGGATGTTTGTTTGTTTTTTTTTTTATGTTTGTTCGGGCATATCTCCGTCGCTTGCCAACCGATTTGAAAAATTCTTTTTTTGTTGAAAAGGGTATACTTTCCAAATGGTCCCATGAAAATTTTATCAAAATGAGACAAGCCGAAAAAAATATTTACATAGACGATCTTTTCGTTTACTCTGCTGGTGAAGGTGATAAGTAGTCGACATTTTCGCTTTTGTAACTAGTTAAAACTAATTAAAACTGATCCACTAAAAAGCGCGAAAATAAAAACTTTTTTGCAAAAAAATAAAACCGACTTCCATATCAAAACACTACAAAGCCAAAAATAATTTTAATTTCGGAATGCGGTGTGAAAAAAAAGAAAATACAAAACCAATAACACCGACTACCGAAATTAAAATTATTTTTGGCTTTGTAGTGTTTTGATATGGAAGTCGGTTTTATTTTTTTGCAAAAAAATTTTTTGTTTAAATTAAGTTCTTGGTTGGCCGATTTTTGAAAATCGAAGTCTGTTTTAAATTTCAATGTCTTTTTTTTATCGATAACAATATATTTTAGTCTCATTATCGGCCAGAAAGACGAATGGCGATGTGCCATCGTTACATGGTGCATGGGGGACATCCCATCCATACACACAAAACCTTTTGGGAATACTTTAATTGTACGTACGGTCGGCCAAGAAAGTGGTGTACCAGTTTTGATTTAGTTTCCCGGTCATCGAAAATTACAACAAGGTTCGTTATAAAAAGATATTACTGAAAGAGACAACATTATCATGACGTAAACCTATGTATTTAGTATTCATACGTCATATGTCACATATAAGTACATGACATTTTAACCTTTAGTATAAATGAAAAGGACATTAGTTTCTACAAAGCAATTGAAATGTTTCCAAACAAAAGTAATAAAAACTATTTAGACAACCGAATTCCATTTGAAAAAGAAAACTGACAATTGACATTTTGTCAAATATATGCAAAAAATCGATATATTTTCCGTGTTATTTTTCAATCAACTGCATATAAAATCATCTCAATGCCTGCCAACTTGACCATTGCCGAAAGAGCACAAATAATTGCCCAATTTAATGAGGGAAGCAGTATCAGTGCGATATCCCGGAATTTGAATATATCGAGGCGTTCTGTCCGCTTTTGGATTCGTCGTGAAGGAGAGGAGGGAAGTTTGTTGGATCACAGAAGAAGTGGTCGCCGGCCTGCACTCTCCAATAACGATAGAGAATTCATGAGACGGGAATATGAAATCAATGGTTTTAAGCCCACAAAACATTTTGCGGAGATGTTCGATGTGAGTGCCCAAACAATAAGGAATCATCTACATTACATGGGGTTGCACCACAGGCATTACGCCAAGAAAATATATTTGACGGATGCTCACAGACTTGCTCGTCTGAACTTCGCCAGAGAGCACTTAGAGTTTGATTGGTCTAATACAGTGTTTTGTGATGAAAAAACGTTTAAATCCAGTCAGCATGGACGTCTTCACCTTTGGCGATATAATTCAACACGGTATAAAGATGATCATGTAATCCCAAATAGAGAATCAGGTCGAATTTCCGTAAATATTTGGGGCTGGATGAGTACGGATGGTGTAGGAGAATTGTGTTCTCTACCTCCTCGAGCGACGGCTGTAAATTATATCGACGTGCTTCAGAATGCAATGCTACCGACAGTCCGTAATGTTTACCCGGAGAACGAAGTGCCACAATTTGATTTTGTTCAAGATAATTGTTCAATTCATAATGCGAGGATCGTAAGAGCCTGGTTTCGTTCACACACTGACGTAAGGGTAATTCAGTGGCCCTCAAGATCGCCGGACCTCAACCCGATAGAAAATCTTTGGGGCCTTATGGTCCAACGATGGTCGCATCAAAATGAAAGAACCAAACAAGCTCTTATTAGTCACTGTAATTATATCTGGGAGGAAATGCGGGGAACCGATATTTGCTCACGGCTTGTTGGTTCAATGAGGTCTCGTCTTTTAGAGGTTATAGAGGCCAACGGCGGTTACACCCGTTTCTAATTTTTAAAAATTTTCAATATCTTCTAAATATTACTATATATGCTATGTTTTTGTTTGTTATAAGTATTTTAAAATTGATTGTAGAAATTTAATAAAAGGATAAATCTATTTTTAGCTTGTTTTTTATTGATATTGTAATTACAAGTTTACAGAAATTGTAGGTTTGTGGACTCGCCTTGTGCCTTTACAATTTTATGTAACTTGTTGATTACAATTCTGAATTTGTAGATACAATTTTGTCATCAAAATCTACAGCCCCCCGCCGTTGATTTTATGACGTCATTGGTTCCATCAAGTTCAAACTAAGAACAGCTGTCACGTTACAAACAGTAATAGTCGTTATCAATAATCAGATAAAGACAGCAATAGAAGTTGTCAGATCGATCTGCAAGCGAAACTAATCTTTATCACCTATGAATCTGCAAGCGATATTCAACCTTAGGGTGGTACACCACTTTCTTGGCCGACTGTACAGCTAAGGAGTGGCAATCCCTGCCGGAGTCTGTGTTTCGCGATACCTGTAACCTAGGAGTCTTCAAGTCAAGAGGGAATCTATTAAAAAGAGGGTATTCTAAGGTAAGGTTAATAACAACTGGATATTTATAAGGTGTTCTTACTCCAAAGGAAAAACAAAACTGAAATTGGATCAGTGCATTTATTTATGTATACACATAACACTTAAAAGAGAAAAACAAATAAAGACAAAATAGCACAAAGGTGCTGCTTATTTCATAAGAAATTTGTTCCAGGAGACCTGCAACAGGAGAGTTGAAGAAGATATGATAGAAACAGAAACAAAATGGCTAGAATCACTTTCCAATGAATTTAATAACCACTTTCATGATTTGAGTTCTGCCTTGACATTTCAACAAATGCTTGCCGAAAGCAATATAGAAGTCATGCACTGCTGTTGGGGCTAACGATGAAGCAGGTGTCAATTAACTTTAATAGACACGTGTTTGTCTAATCAACTATTTCTAAACACCAGCTGACCTAATCTTGTCGAAAAGTTAGGACTGTGTAACGCTAGGACTATGTATATGAGGGTGTGTAGGATTGTGTGTGTATGTGAGTAGGCAAGACTTATTTCATTTAATTATTTATTGCCCTATCTACAATTGTTGCACTGTTTATTCTAATATTACATGCAATATGTTACAAACATAGTGTACAATATGACGCGATAGACGCAGCATGCAAAAACTTAATTATAACATCAATAAATTTAAATAATAGTGCAGAAATAACGCTTGTTGTTAGCGTTATTTCTACACTATTATTGTTGTACTATTGTTGTTGTTACTAGTGCGTAGTTTATACAGTAGACATAGAAAAAAAAAACAGTACGGTCGATTATTTTTGATGGACTTGGCTCTTGAATTTTTTAGTGTTGTGTAAAAAATGTCAATTGATTCATCGCAAAGATATAAGATGTAGGTCGTAGGTTCGAACCTAGGCATCCACAATACTTTATGTAATTTTTATTATTACCATTGCTTTTGAAACGGTAAATGAAAACATCGTCAGGAAACTGCTATGTGTTAGGGCTGCAAAATCTATACTAATATTATAAAGCGGAAAAGTTTGTTTGTTTGTTTGTTTGCTTGAACGCGCTAATCTTCGAAAGTACTGGGTGGATTTGGATGCAATTTGGTATGGAAGCAGCTTGAAGCTTGAAGAAGGTTATAGGCTACTTTTTACGCGACTGCAAAAAAGGAGAGTTATGTTTTTACCGTGATAGAATCCACGGGAGCGAAGCCCCGCGTGAGTACTAGTTAGAAGATATGCGACATTGACCACCCCGCTCTGGGCCCGGAGGCGGCCCTTTCCCCAGCAGTGGGAAGATTTTGTTTTTTTTTTTTATTTTATTTTTTTTTCTACACAATACAGTGTTTTATAATCATTAGGTACATTAGATCTAAATGAGCAAATTTGATAAAATACTGTGGGAGACTGGTGCCTAAACTTGACGGAGAGTCTGTGTTGCAGGACACCAGGTCCCCACCCCTCGGACTTGTTGACATTTCAATATGACATATAGAGATAAATATAGGAAACTAGCTTCCGCCCGCGACTTCGTCCCCGTGGAAAAAAAAAATCCCCCGATTTTGAAACATTCTTCATTACTGCTCCGCTCCTATTGGTGTTAGCGTGATGATATATAGCCTATAGCCTTCCTCGATAAATGGGCTATCTAACACTGAAAGAATTTTTCAAATCAGAACGGTAGTTCCTGAGATTAGCGCGTTCAAGCAAACAAACAAACAAACAAACAAACAAACTCTTCAGCTTTATAATATTAGTATAGATATGTACACAGACACTTCTACTATGACAAGTATTTATTTTTAATATAATTTTATATAATTTTTAAAAGTAGTGTTAGTACGGTTAGTATTGATGTGTATAAGTGGTTATGTTTATGTAAAACTAAATTTTAAAAAAATGTATTTAATTCAAGTAACGTAACTCATATATGATTAACATAATTAGAAACACACACACCAAATATTATTTTTAATTATTTTCAAAAAAATAAATTAAAATGAAAATGACAATTACAAATAGAATAAATGAAATAAAAATGTCGATAAACAAAATAAAATGAATAAAATAAAAATGTCATAATAAATTTTTCTATAATTAAACTATGTTATAATTGTGTAAATGTGGAAGTCAGAGGTAAAATTACTTGGTTATGGGACGCATAGACTTAGAGCGTCATGCACCAATATCTCAGCTCAAAAACATCTATACTTTATAAGTTTATATTATAAAGAGGTAAAAAAATGTAAGTTTGTATATAAGGGGTAACCTCCGGCAGTTATTTTTTTTTTTCATTAGTAGTAAGGTGCATTACCTGTGAGTGCTACAGGATATAAATTGTTCCAAATTCACGAGGACGAAGTCGCGGGCGAATTGCTACTCAGTCATAAAACTAGTCTACAAAATATAATTCCTTGTGTTTCGTTGCAACTGAAAAAATATGTTTTTCATAAAGAACTATGTATACCGTGTATTATGCTCTAAGAAACTATATGTCTATTACCTCTAGATTAAGAGTAATCAGTGGACAAAGTCCTTTGGTGAATATTGTAGCGCTCAAAAGCACATGACTGGAATGAAGACAACATTGCGTCTTCGCTTCATAATAAGAAAATAAAACAAAGGGAAAACGAAACTTATGTCATTATTCAAGTGAATTACCCAATACCAGTCCAGAAATTGTCCTGAGCTTAAATCTCTTCATCTCACCGGCGATCAATCAAAATGGCTGACCTTTACAGCGTCAGTTTACATTATTATGCCTTTATTTATAGATTAAACACCACTTAACTTGATTTCAGTCGTTTTTTGTCAAAGGCCTACAGTGTTTTAAAATAGTTTACGTTATAAGATTTTGAAAGGGTTCTCGTTTTGTGCTTCATTAAAGTAAGTTTAACAAGCGATTTATCCTTGAGAGGCTAATTTTATGTAGAGTGGTGCTTATAGTTGTAAACGCCGTGTAAAATGTTGGTTTTCCATTTCTTATTATTATCTATTATTATACAATAAGCTGTACCTGCGACTTTGTTCACGAGGGAGATCTTTCTCCGTAAATTCAAACCCCACGGGTAATGCTAGAAAGCCAATATGTTGCCCTTCAACCTCTTCTAGCGAAAGTTCCATTAACATCGGTTCAGCGGTTCCAGAGATTAGCCCGCACAAACAGAAGACAGACCAATAAGCTTAATTTATATATCTAGATCTTCTTATCTTGTGGGTATTAAGGTCTAACGACTCCATATACGTTTATATCTAGATGACGTCTCGCTTTGTGACAAACTTCATAATTATTGCTTTGCAACAAAGCGTTTTACGCATGATTTTGATATTGCGGCGTCGAACACTGTTATTGTTTTGTTATGCATTTTATATTATGATGTCAATTTGAGGTAACGTAATATCGATCTGGAACTAAATCTAAGGTTGCTAACACTATTTTAGAGGCAGTAAACAATGTGAAAAAAGGGATATAAAAAGTAAAAAAAGTGTAAAAAATATTTTTATTTAGCCAAATTGTTATGAATGTAATACGTTTTACACGTTACTCCTTCTTAGTTTTAAATACGCGATGCCGATTTTTCATGCATGACTACCCTGAGAAGAAAAACCAAAACGAACTCACCTCAGACCACTCTTTTGCAAACCTGGCAAAATGATATTCATATCATTTTGCCAGAACCACGCACCAGTATGATGCAATACGTTACAAATCTTCAAGAGAAATGATATTAGTAGCAAATTCAACTAAACCTATACATATAAACAAAGTTGAAGTTTCTGTCTTTGAGTTTACAATAACTTTTTTCCCAAGTACTTATAATTAAGAACACAAAGACAGAAACAAATTTCTGTCTTTGTGTCTTTGAAAAAGGGGAAGACAGATGCTCTGGAGATGTGGTGCTGGAGGAAGATGCTTATAATATCGTGGACAGTATTCCGCACGAACGTGTCCATACTTCAGGAGCTCGGCATCACGCAGCGTCTGTCGGCCGTAGTACAGTCGCGCATACTGCAGTACTTTGGTCACGTCTCTAGGCGGGGGAACGACTCTATAGAGTGGCTGGTCGTTCAAGGATAGGTGGCGGGAACCAGGTCACGTGGCAGGTCACCAATGCGCTGGACTAACCAGGTGAAATCAGCACTGGGAAGCGGCGTATCTGAGTGCGCCAAGCACTCTGCCAACAGGGACAGATGACGCGAGATCGTGCGAAGAGCTGTTTCCGCCCCTACCACCAACGCGGAAGCCTCAACGTGACCACGACCGCTCTGTCAAGAGCGAAGCGACAAGGAAGGTCCTTCTGTTTGTCCGGGCTGAGGCTGGAATGTATGTAAATACCAATTTTAGTAGGAGATCATAGTGCAAAAGAAAGGCTTACGCGGAAAAAGACGCGTAACAAATATCGATTCCTATCCGAACCAAGTCACGGGCATAGCTTGTCAGCAATCCGGGGTTGGAGAAATATTCTAACGAGATACCTCGGCCCCGGAATGCAAAGGCAATTGAAGGAACAGGTTCGTATTTAGGCAGTAGAAGTACGAAATTCCCTTCCGCTCCACCCAAAGCTGAGATGATTTTCCCACCAAAAACCAAGTCAGCAATATCTGTATCCACTCAGTAATTAATACCAGACTTTAATATATTATTCCAGTTATTTGTACTGCTATTCATGGAGTAATCGTAAGAAGTATCCTTCTTATAGATATCGGCGTAACTTTATCATTATAATTTCGCGCAGTAGGTGGCCTGTCCGTGTTGTCGGTTCTCTTATTGGGGACATATATGGTACAGATGTGACATTTAGGGCACTAGAACAAGTGTGGGATGGGAGATGTTTTGTTACGTTTATATTGCTAATGGCACTTTAACTATCTTTCTATTTTTATTTTGCTGTCTCTTAAATAACGAGTCCGAGTGATTTGGACTCGTTCGAGACTAACAGGCCGGAGATAAAAAGGCATAAAGTGGGATAGGATTTATAAAAAAATAGTAGCGTAAGAAATCCGAAAGCTTACTGGAAACATTTTTTAAATTAGTTAGAAATATATATACACAAACAATTTAATAAAATAAAATGTAATGGCAATCAATAATCATGAAACGTGCAAAGTGCAAAAAGATGATTAATGTTATATTTAATAAAACTTAATTAAATTCTTCTTTGTTAATATTACTGTACAAAGAATGGTAATATTATGGTAATATTACTAAACTTCATTAAAGAAGTAAAATAAGATATATTATGAGCCTAAAACGTTCCCACTGATGAAACAGTCGTACTCATGAGAAAAAATGGCCTATAATACACCTAGCAGGCCAAGAGCGGGTTGGCTGATAAAAATAATACTAAAAATATAAAAAAATGTATTAACGCATACAAAATCATATAAGCCCATTTGTAAATGATATTTTCAATTATAGGTAAATCTGTAATGAGTTATTGTTCTAACTTCGAAATCACAAATCGAAAAATTATTACTAATTTATTGTATTTCTTTATGGTCACACTACATCAAGTTTCTGATTTCTTTTTTACATGTGGCATTCCTAAAATAATTGAACCACTATTTAGTTTTCAGAAGACTCCTGTTCCAGTTTCAAATTGTATGCGTTTAGCATTTCTTATCTAAATAACTGAACTAGATTTGTAGTATGTTAAATAGTCTATGCCGTCCTGTCAAATCTATTAATAGTGTATTACGGAAACATTATGAAAATGAATTGAGTTTTGAAAAGAGTAATTGTGGAGTTTCTTGGCAGTTCTTCTTTAGGTCCATTACACTATTGCCGTGAACTCACTCTAGACACTAGCATAATTAGCTTAGTTCCAACAAAGCTAAATATACTAGTGTCTAGAATGGGGTTAACAAGATTGCTAGTAATGTGAATTTTACACAATTTTTTTTTTAAATTATTTTCACAGACTTTCACACAACACCATCTAGTCCCAAACTAAGCAGAGCTTGTGCTATGAGTACTAGAAAACTGATAAACATACATATATATTTCTAAATACATACATATTATAGGTAAATTACACCCAGACAAAGAACAAATGATCGTGCTCATCACACAAACATTTGTCCTGGGTGGGAATCGAACCCACGACCTTGCATATCAGTCAGGGCCACTGACCACTAGACCAACAGGCCTGTCGAAAATTCGAAGCGTGTACTAGCTTCTGACGTCCCCAGGTAGGTCTATGAAATAAAGTATTTTTATTTATTTATTAGAAAGCATTTGTATAATAGACGCAAATAACAACGGCATACTGATACGGAATGTAGACGTAATGATGCAAAAGATATATAGACAGGTATAACAGCAGTTAGTAGCCATAAATTCTGACATCAGTTTGCAGCAAAAGTCAGATGAGCAATCCACCATGAACGTACATTTGCGAGACAATAATTTTCTAAGTTTCTAACCCATACCAACCAAAACTATTGCAAAATATTACCTAAAGAATATTTTTAAAAGCCACGATAACTATATTCACGCAGGTTGCCGGTGTCCCGATATTCATACAAACTATCTATCTAACGATAAACATATCGCTGTACAAACATGAGTATTTGCCGACATGCTACTTATGCGTGTTTTGTCAATTATTATTTATTTGGGAATTTTGACATAGATATTATTATAACTATACGAAGAAATGTATGGTATCACCTGGTGTAGATTATTTAGGCTTAGTTGTGACAGGTTGCTGACCGATCGATAATGAACTTGAGGACGGTAATATCATTTTTGAGTTGACTTCTAAACACTTCTGACATACCGCAGTGTTCCTAAAAGCATTGATATGGAAATACTCCCTTAGAGAGTAGGTCACTTTGACCGCCCATTAATTGACCCCAGGGAGAATCGTGGTACAGAGGTGACGTCCTCATGTACTTACATGTCTCTTTGGTCTAATGGTCAAAAGGGTGACTGCTGAGCAAGAGATCTCGGGTTACATTCCTGGGTCGGGCAAAAATGCTATGGGACCGTTCAAGTATTACGTAAGCACTATAGGGGGGTGTAGGTCTTTGCTTTGCTTATTTTTAATGACATGGGAGGTGGGGGGATCTAGATGGCGATTACGTCAGCAATAATTATTTAATTTTTTACACATGTAGCAACACACATTGTCTATGCTTCAAAATGAAATGCATTTTCGAGGATTCCTAGAAAAAATTAATTGTTGAAAGTTGTCAGTAAAGTTTATTTAAATGAATATTATGACTTCTATTCCAAACCAATTCCTTATTTCTAGATTTATAACTGCTACTCATGAATCAATCAATTGTACCAATGTTTACGGAAGCATGGGGGGGAGGGGTAAGAGCTTTGCTTACTTTTGCTGACGAGGGGGAGGGGTGGGTTAAAAATTGCAAAAAATGTGCTTACGTAATACTTGAACGGGGATTATTGGTTATGATGATTGGGATCTTCAATTAAAAATATCTCAGTAGTGTGCGGTGTGATAATCCCGTGCTTTTGCAAGCACGTTAAGGCGTTGCTCCTGCGCTTGATATTTCTTGTTTTGTGTCGGATTCCTGTCCCATCGGGTTATGAGAGTAAAGGGACAGACTGCACCTGAACGAGCGCACATACTTTTACACTATAATATCTCCTGCACCACAGAACAGTTAAAAAAGGTTAGAAAGGAAATAGTTACTGATTTGTATGAGAACGCGTGTCGCCACTTGTCTCCCCACTCTTTAGCTCCACTACAAGCAAGAGGCCCGTTACGTATGCGAATTACGCACACAAATAAATTACACACACTTAAATCGAGAGCTTGCTACTGATTGTAACTCACTGTTGATAAACATGCGCCGTGCATCACGGCCAATCGGGGCTTTTTTTTTTTTTTTTTTTTTTTTTTTTAACGTGGTAAAATTATCAAATAAGTCCTCCCACCCCGGGCAGGGTGGGAGGGACTGTCAGACTTTTACTGACTAAAATCCACGGTGTTCCTTCAATAACCCTTTACATACCGGGGTCACGGTAACGGGATGAGTCCCACGACCCCGGCAGGCTTCGGCCCTCTGCAGAGGGGGCCTCGTCATGTTGCTGACGCTCTTTGAGGCGCGCGTGGAACACGACGCGCCGTCGACCCGGGCATGGTCCATGGTCGGACAGCGAGTTGCCCTTTACTCGCTGTCCGCATGCCCGCGCCTACGGTGGCCGGAGATCGTCGGCCGACGTCCGACGCCGTGGGCGTCTACCACTGCGGCTGGGCTGGAGGGAGGACGCCATCCTCTCCCTCACGCGGCCCGCCTCCTCCTTCGAAAGCATGACTGCTTCGCAGAAGGAGGCGACCGCTTCCCACTCCCTCTCGCCCCGCAGCATGGCCTCGACCAAGGCCGGGCGCGAGAGGTCTCCGCCTATTGTCGCCGTGAGGACACGTCGGTGCTCTGCCCAAGCTGGGCAGTCCTGCACCGTGTGCTCGACTGTGTCCTCAGGGCGACCCTCGCAGTGGTGACACCCAGGCGTCTCTTCCTTACCCATCAGACACAGGTACCTCCCGAAACTTCCGTGTCCGGTGAGGACCTGCGTCATGCGGTAGGTCAGGACGCCGTGACGCCGATCTAGCCACTCCTCAAAGAGGGGTCTTACCGCCGCAATTGGGGGCTAAGGACAAAACGTCAATGGTTGAAGTGTGGCGCATGCAGTACATTGTAAGCGGACTTGGTCATTGTGTTGATTAAGCGAGTACATAACGGGCAATGTATACTTTTTTTAACTTGTTGCAATAATGTTCGTTAATGTTCGGAATTTCATAGTGATCAGAATATTTTTATGTTTTTTACAAACAAAATTATAATTAAATGTTATTTTCGACTTACCGATGGAAAGATATACCTCCTCGCTCTATACCTGCGGTCTGAGTTTTTGTTTTACAGGTTATAATTGCACAACACGGCATTTCAAAGCAGAGCTCTGTGTTTTGAAGTAATCCGAAGCGCACTAAACGCGGTGAATGAATTAATCGGTCCCGCTATGATTGTCCTATCATAAATGTGGCACGCTCGCCACGCCCACATTACCATTCCAACTTTTTTTATCTATTCCGTGTCCTGCACAGATGGGTAACGTCCGCTGCGATTGGCTGCAGTAGCCGAATTCAGTCAGGAAAACTATTATTTCTCAACAAGGCGTAGGAGAATCTTTTTTTACAGTCACCTGGAGCAGGAGCTCCGGAGTGGTATCCTAAGAGGACCCAAAGCTTCTCTCGGGGCTGATGGTGACAACGGGGTGATTTTAATATATCTATCAATTCCTTGAGTCTTACAAACCTATGTCAGCTTTTTTTTTTCTTGGTGTGAAAATCATCGAATGACTTCTCCCGCTCTGAGTTAACCGGAAGGGTGTGTCAGACTTCTACTGACTAAAACCCACCCTGTTCCTTCAGCTTCCCTTAAGTTCCGGGGCTGCGGCATTTTGTTAGAACATTTCCGCAACCCCGGCGGGCAATGGCCTGATGAAGCCCCGTCACTGTTGCTGACAGCTCTTTGAGGCGCGCGTGGAACACGACGCACCGCCGACCCGGGCCTGGTCCTTACCGGACGGTGAGTGACCCCTGCTCGCCGTCCGCAAGCCCGCGCCTACGGTGGCCGGAGATCGGCTCGGGATCCCCGACGCCCGGGGCGTCTCCCGCGGCGGCTGGGGTGTGAGCAAGAAAGTTGCCTCTCCCTCGCGCGTTCCGCCTCCTCCTTAGCTAGCATGGGCTTCCAGCAATGTTAGATTACCGCACTGTCTGGCAGTTTGAGTGCTTTATACGGCCCACCCAAATGTCCTAACTTTGGTATTGTTCGTCAAATCGTTGAAGCTCCTTAAGATATAAGTTGAGCTACACGATATTTGACAAATGCTTGCACTGTTTGGACGGACCTGCTCAAATCTGTATGATTCTGTCCTTTAAAGGGCGCCACAGGCATAAACCTACATGGCTCTCATATGATTTGATTGTATTGTATGGACTTTAAAAGAGACGTTGACCTCTGAGTTTGTTTCAGTGTTTCTTCTCAGAGTAGTCAGTTAGGAAACACTGGCTTCATCTAGCTTACATTTACGAAAAAAAAATGACGTGTAAAAGTGTTACTTATAACCCATTTGCAAAATAAACATAATTATTTCATTATTTCAGTATTATTGGCTGCCGCTGAGTACCAGTATTCTTCATGATGGACCGGCTTATTTGATTACCTCAATCCAGTAACTGGGTAACACGATACCCAGTTCCTGACTACCCGGGGCACTTGGCAAAGATGTAGGAATGACAGCCAGGACCAATAAATTAACGTGCTTTTCGACGTGCGGAGGATGGTTACCCGTCACCTGACCATCATTTTAGTGCCCATTATTTTAGCTGTAAGCTCAAAATAATAAAGTTGGTACTGAATTTCTGTATAACGGCCACGACGGGCAATAAAAACTTAATTCAAGTTAGGATCGTATGAGAAATAATTTGTCCTTTTTGTGCAGGTGGTGTGAAAATGATATTGTTATCAAATTTATTTTTAATTTATTTTGCGAGTCTTAAAAGGATTATTTTTCAATTTTATTTTACGACTTTATATGTCCGACATCATCTTGCGATTCCCCACCACTTTCTCAATTAATGTAACATAATGGGAAAACGTTTAATTTAATCTAACTTTTTACACTCTCTCTTTGACCTGAAAGCCTTGGGAATCTAATTAGGAGAGTAATAATTATGCACGCGAATGAAAGAGGGTAAACATGAAAATGAGGCAATTGTATGATATTTACGAGAATTAATTACACACATCTATGGCTATGTGCATCCGTAAGGTTAACTAATTGAAACGGTTAATTAAATTTATATAAGGAATTATGTATAATTTGCAGTAACGTTCGTTTTTGGATCACTTTCGTAAGACTTTAGGTGACCAAGGAGTTCGGAGTATGATTCCGCCTATTTTATTGTTAAAAAACTTCAATAATTGTAACAATGAAATAAAGGGAATCATCTTCCGAACTCCTTGGTACGCTAACGATATACTGATATAAGTAATTAGCGTACAATAATTACCTTATTTTTTTATTGATACTAGGCTCGCATATGACCACCGTCTCATCTGATAGTAAGTGATGATGTGGTCGAAGATGGAGCACGCTTACCTAGAAGTAACATATTCACTCTTGACTTAAAGACTCCTAGGTTATAGCTATCGGGAAACACAGACTCCGGCAGAGAATTCGTGCGTATGGGTGGGATGTCCACCATGTAACGATGACGCATCGCGTTGATACATTCGTCAATCTGTCGCTTGAATGTGCTTTCTTTTCATATATTACCGTGTGAGAATAAATACGATCATGAAACATGCACGTTACAATGTAAGCTCACGTTTGCTTGTAACAAAGGAACTCTTTCAAACCTTTCACTTGAGTTGCTCAATGAATTTTCTGAATTCCGCAGATCCAGACATTCTCGAACCAAGTCTTCGCGTGCTGCCCGTCACTGTATGCAACGTAATTATAACAAGCATTGTGTGAAACGCGGCGTTCCCAGCAGATGTCGCGATAATCGCCACGCCTACATCGCGTGCGCCGGCGCAGCGGCAATGATCTGCACGTAGCGGGACAATTAGTCCGAACGGATTTAGTGATTTTTGTTTTAAATAATCAAGTGATTAGTCTTGTGTGTGAGATTTCTTTTTTTCTGTTGTGATCGGTTTTGATTGGTTTTTTTAAGGTTGGGAAATCATCCCATGTCAGCCTCCGGATATGGGCGAAGCGTGAGGATGTGTCAGACTTTTACTGTCTAAAATAGCCTCCTAGTGGGCCCCGACAATTTTGCTGACACACTTTGAGGCGCTCGTGGAACATGACGCGCCGTCTACACGGGCCTGGTTTCAGTCGGGCGACGAGCTACGCATTGCTCACAGCCCACAGGCCCATGCCTACGGTAGCTGGGAGTTACCCTGCGACTCCCGACGCCCGGAGCGTCTCCTGCGGCGGCTGGGGCGCAAGGGCTGTGAGGGCCTTGTGGTGCACCTCTCCCTCGCACGTCCCGCCACCTCCTTCGCAGAAGGACGTGACTGAGAGTTATGAATAATATGACCTGATAGTATAGTACGAGAGGAGGCTGCCCTGGCAACCTTCAGACTTGCTATATCCGGGGCACTCTTGCGAGACTCCAGGACTAACACACACGCATCATGGAGGACTCGGTCAAACGACAACCCCTGATGACTGCACCATATGAAAAGACTGCAAAGACGCACCACTTCCAAAAAAAACTACCAAATACAGCTCATGCCGGAGCCCGAGGACTACTCAGGGCCTAAGGAGCTTAGGATTTACACTGACGGCTCAAAGACAAACACTGGAACTGGAGTTGGAGTTTTCTCCAACGATCTCAACATAAATATATCCAGACCGCTGGGGAAGCTCAACACCGTCTACCAGGCGGAATGTGTGGGCATTATTCAGGCGATCCATGCCATAGAAGCCAGGAAAGTCACGGATAGTCACATCCGCATACTTTCCGACAGTGCCTCAGTGCTTCAATCCCTAGAGAAAAATTATATCACGTCCAAGCTCATACTAGAATGTCACAATGCGCTGCAACGCTCAGCGGTCGAGAACCGCAACACTGTGACACTGCAATGGATAAAGGGGCACAGCGGATCACTCGGCAATGATGCGGCGGACGAACTGGCCAGGAGGGGGTCCGGCACGATGGTTTTCGGACCCGAGGCCATCGTGCCGCTCCCCTTCACCCAGCTGCGCACATGGCTTAAAGAACACACACACGACCAAGCCCAGAAATGGTGGTCCTCGGCACCAGGCTGCAGGCAGTCCAAAGAGGCGATGCCAAACTTAGATAATAAACTAACTAGGCGCCTCCTACACCTGGACAGAAGAAGCCTGCGAATGGTGGCGGGGACCATCACCGGGCACTGCTCACTGAACAAACACTATCACACAATAGGTATAACGGACAGTCCCCTGTGCAGGGCTTGTATGGGGACGGAGGAAACGGTAGGACACGTGCTCCTAGAGTGCACGGAAATCACCGAAATACGGAAACGAACCCTCGGGTCATTAAATTCCCTTACAGATACCCTGAATAGACCGAAAGACCTGATCTGCTTCTGAAGGGAGGTTGGCTGGATGGAGTGACGGCCGACATGGCTCACGCACAATGGTCTCGTGCAGACACTAAGTGCGGAAACCTAACTACAGAAGAAGAAGAAGATGACCTGATAGTTATGAATAATTTCTAAAATGTAAAACGGTCCTGAAGATATTTCACTACGAAACTATAACCCCAAAATAATTAATAAAAAATCATTCAAAAACATTCCTTTACATAACGGTTTCAGATGAGAATACTTTCTTGTTTCATAGTTTTTAGAGCGTGACTTTTCAGTAGACGGGTTTTAGTTTTAAGCCTTATTTTTTATTCATGAAAACTTTCCCTCACCTAAGGAACTTCTTCATTATCGTGCGTTTACAAACATTTAAACTCACTTGCATAAATGCCCAGACCCAGAAATACTATGTTTAGGCCATACATACATTTGTTCCGGAGCGAAAATCGAACCAGCGACGCGCAGCGTGGCAGCCAATCGTTCACCCACTGCGTTACCTATATCATCAAATAATTTTTACCCTTCAGAATTCATCACCTGCTCAACCTTTTCAACCGACGACAAAAAGAGGAGGTTATCAATTCGACGCGTATATTTGTTTTTTTTTAAATGTATGATCACCGATTACTCGAAGACGGCTGAACCGATTTGGAAAATTCTTTTTTTGATTGAAAGGGTATACTTCGAAATTGGTCCCATTTTCATAATCGTCAGGATATGATGATAGGAACCTGGAGAAATCGAGGGAACTCTTCAAATATTATAGGCACACCTATGACGTTTTGGGTATTTATTATAGTAACTTGTGCAGTTGCTCTCAAAAAGTACTATTTGAGGAAGTGGAACTGATGATGAAGACCACAGATGGCCGCCGAAACTACTCAATAATAAGTATTGAGTGGATTGCGATTCGATTACTTGAATATGGATGTTAAGCACTTTTCATTATGCTCGTCACAATACATATGGTGATGTAGAGCTGATGGTGAAATACCAGGAGAACTCCTCAGCAATTAACGGCCCAGCATTGGGAAAAGCAATATTTTGTAAAATGTTATAAGTAGTTGACATTTAGGCTTTTGTAACTTGGTAAATTAAAAATAGACCAACTAAAAAGAGTGAAATAACAACTTTTTACCAAAAAATACTGCAAAGTGAAAAATAACTTTAATTTCGGAAGTCGGTGCCAAAAACGAAAATACAAAACTAAAGACACCGACTACCGAAATTAAAGTTATTTTTCACTTTGCAGTGTTTTTTGGGAGTCGGTTAAATTTGGGATCTTCCTGTCTGACCGGATGCAGCTAAATATTAGTGTTTTACATGGAGTGACTCATGACTGCCTATCTCACCTTCACAACTCAGTAGCTTTGTAACACGATATTCCTTGGCCTGACCTGGCACAAATTTTCTGGGTTCTGACTGTCCGTAACAAATGTCAAAAATGTCCAAATGACACCGGTACGAACGGCTTTCCGAGGCACGTGGGTATTGTGAATACCGCCACTTTCCAAACTCCGGGCTTCTACTGAGAAATTTCTTATTGAAAAGAAATACCCAATGGCACGTTTTACTCGACCCGGGAGTCGAACCCATGACCCTATGCTCAGCAGTTGCGCTTGCGACCACTAGACCAACGAGGTAGTCAGAGTTTTATCCTTCAGAATTGATTAAATGATAAGATCAACCTTTTTTTTTATTGACACATTTTTAATCTGACATTATTTTTTGACATTTCTCATTTTATTTTATTGACATTTTTGTATATTTATTTTGTATAATTCAATTTAATTTAAATTGAATTTCACAGTTATGTTTTTTTTTTGCATTTATTATGTACTAGCTTCTGCCCGCGACTTCGTACGCGTGGGAAGATTTTCCCGTGCAAATCCTGATCCCGTGGGAATTTCGGGATAAAAAGTAG
Organism: Tholera decimalis; assembly: GCA_943138885.2. Lineage (NCBI taxonomy): Eukaryota > Metazoa > Arthropoda > Insecta > Lepidoptera > Noctuidae > Tholera > Tholera decimalis. Next base: position 30,577,495 of record OW964569.2, on the reverse strand, counting down.
CCTATGTGTTATTCCAGAATGTCAACTATCTACTTACCAAATTTCATTCAGATCCGTTCAGTAGTTTTTGCGTGAAAGAGTAACAAACATCCATCCATCCTCACAAACTTTCGCATTTATAATATTAAGAGGATAGTAGGATAGGAAGTAGGATATTAGTAGGAAGTAGGAAGGATAGTAGGATGTGTATAGTTGTGTAAGCCGACCAATGGCACATGTGTTAGTTTCCTATTTTATATGGGTCACAGACCTGAAATAAATGAAATTTAATTTAATTTAATAAAATATTGCAGCCATCAATTAAGGACCCGACCACACTAATTAATTAATTTGACCAGACTTTCTACCGGAACTAATGTTGCCAATAAAAACCCTCGAATTCCGCATGCCCATTTATCAGTTCAGGATAATCTAGCAACACAGGTCGCAGTCTGTTAAGTAATAAACGAACCTTGAATATGCAATATGTATTCTTATTTAATTAGTCTTTTCCTTTTTGTATGCAAAATGGTTTTTATAACCTTTATCAAGTATCTTTATATATAAAATTAAGGTGATGACGTGTGTGAAATCTTTAATACTAATAATGAAATAAAGATGTTTATTTTGTAAATAGGTTATACCTACTTAAATAAAAACATCACACGTAATTTTTTTTTTCCTTATTTTAAACTGGTTGTGGCCAATGCTTCCTAACTGACTACTTTATGAAGAAACACTGAAACAAACTCAGAGGTCAACGTCTCTTTTCAAGTCCATACAATCTGTAGCGCCCTTTAGAAGACAGAGTGTACACCAGGCCCGTTCAAACAGTGCAAATATTGGTCAGTTATCGCGTGGCTCTTAGAACCTTAAGGAGGTCGAACGATTGGATTTTGATGAAATGTTCTCAAGTTGATTTTGGTAGGGTTGTAGGTTGCAACAGCTTGGTCAGTGGGTTTGTCGAGCAGGAAAGCTTAGCCTACTTTTGTACACACAATCAAGGAGGTATAAAATTGCATATTAACAAACTAGCTTTTGCCCGCGACTTCGTCCGCGTGGAATAGTTACTTTGGGCTAACGTTAAATTTAACCCCGATTTTGAAGCATTCTTCATTGGCGCTCTGCTCCTATTGGCCTTAGCGTAATTATATTCTCTATAAATTGACTATTCAATAAAAAAATAATTTTTCATTTCGAACCAGTAGTTCCTGAGATTATCGCGTTCAAACAAACAAACAAACTCTTCAGCCTTATATTATTAGTATAGATAGCTGTTGCCGGCGACTTCGTCCACGTTTCCGTCGTTTTTCGTAAAAAAAAAGTAGCCTATGTCCTTCCTCACGGTTCAGTGATTTTGATGTAACAGACAGATTAACTTTCGTAATTTAGTAGGGAAATATAATATGTCAATCTATAATACTGTTGAAAAATATCGCAATACCTAACCGCACAATATTATTGTTAATAGCTGTGCCCGCGACTCCGTCAGTGTGTAACTCCTTGTGTGTAATTAAGTTAATGTATTGGTAATATTGTTTAGATCACGTTCACATGAGGCTTAAGTACCTATAGAACGAAAATACTTCAGCGCAAAGCTTCCGGGTAAACTATGTTGAAAGTTGACCCGTCCGGCACGTGAACATAAAGATTTCTAGAACTGCTAACCCGGGAAAGAGCGACGTACAACTGACCATGCGAGAAACAACTGACACCGAGATGTACTCCAGCAACATGAAAAGTCTGCCTTGTCATTGCATAACACACCGATACTGGGAATTGCGTTCTTTTAAATTGGAATGGAAAATTATTTGATATTATGGGAATTCTGGGAATAAAGACGGTATCTCCACAAGTCCGAGGCCATGTGTTTTCATGGCCGTCGGAACGCGCCACCTTCGGGATCCCAAGTAACGGTGGGAGGGGTTCACATCGGCGTCGAGACGACGATGAAGTACCTGGGACTTGTCCTCGACAGCCGGTGGAACTTCGTCGAACATTTCCGACGTTTGGCTCCAAGACTGGACCGGGCGGGGGCTGCACTCAAGCGGCTCCTACCAAATCTAGGGGGGCCAAACGCCTCCTGCCGGAGGCTATACGCGGAGATTGTGCGGTCCATGGCCCTCTATGGGGCCCCTGTGTGGGCGCTGAATCTACAGCGGCGACCAGCTCGCCAGCTGGTCGCGTCTCAGAGGGTCATGGCTATCCGGATGATCCGGGGATACCGCACGATCTCTGGGGAGGCGGCGAACCTCCTTGCCGGATTGCTGCCGTGGGATCTGGAGGCGGTAGCCCTCGCGCGCGTGCACAATTGGCGCGCGGAGGTGCTAAGCCGGGGTGAAACTCCGCTACCGCGGCAAGTCGCGGCTCAGCGGATAGAACTCCGGCGCGATCTCACGGCAGTATGGAAAGAGCGGCTGTCGCAACCGAAGGCTGGGCACGCCGCAATCGCGGCGATAAGTCCCCTCTTTGAGGAGTGGCTGGAGAGAGGCCACGGCGTCCTCACCTTCCGCCTGACGCAGGTGCTGACCGGACATGGTTGTTTTGGTAGGTACCTGTTTCGGATTCAGCGGGAGGACACGCCCGGGTGTCGTCATTGTGAGGACCACCTGGAGGACACGGTGGAGCATACGGTCGAGGTATGCCCTGCTTGGGCGGAGCACCGCCGTGTCCTCGTAGAGGCGGTCGGCGGCGGCGACCTCTCGCGCCCTGCTCTGGTTCAGACCATGGTGCGGAGCGAGAGGGAATGGGATGCGGTCGCCTCCTTCTGCGAAGCAGTCATGCTAGCGAAGGAGGAGGCCGAACGCGCGAGGGAGAGGCAACTCTCTTCCTCGCGCCCCAGCCGTCGTGGTAGACGCCCCGGGCGTCGGGGATCGCGAGCCGATTTCCGGCCACCGTAGGCGCGGGCCTGCGGACGGCGAGCAGGGGTAGCTCACCGTCCGGCAAAGACCAGGCCCGGGTCGGCGGCGCGTCGTGTTCCACGTGCGCCTCAAGGAGCCGTCAGCATTGGTGACGGGGCCTCATAAAGCCATAGCCTGCCGGGGTCGCGGAAATATAGTAAAAAGATACCGCGGCTCCGGAACTTACGGGCAGCTGAAGGGACAGGGTGGGTTTTTAGTCAGTAGAAGTCTGACACTCCCTCCCGCTTAACCCAGAGCGGGAGAAGTTATTCGATGATTTTCCCACACAGAAAAAAAAAAAAAAAAAAAGAACCTGTTAAAATTTGAGCCTCGATTATATTTTGTTGCAACTGGGTTACTTTTAGCCGAGTTTCATTGCAAAGTTGTGGTGGTTTTAAATTTCGGAGCAGAATAATAATCAGAAAGCTTCGAACTGCTAAGCTATCGGGAGTTACACGTGTTATTGTGAGTCAACCATAAAATATAGATATATGCTTTCGTGGGATATTTTTTATATAATTTTAAGGAGAACATTTCCGTCGTAAATGATTTCTGTGTAGCTTTAACCATTAAGGTTGCACTCGCGACGCAATCTTAAAAAATGGAGTAACTTCTCCCGTTTTCCCAACATTTCCCTTCACTGCTCTGCTCCTATTGATTATAGCGTGATGAAAAGTATACTATAACCAGCTCAGGAGTATGAAAAATAATTGTACCAAGTTTCGTTAAAATCCGTCAAGTAGTTTTTGTTTCTATAACGGTTATACAGACAGACAGACAGACAGACAGACAAAAATTTTACTGAATGCATTTTTGGCATCAGTTTTGATCCCTAATCACCCCCTGATAGTTATTTTGTAAATATATTTCATGTATAGAATTGACCTCTCTACAGATTTATTATAAGTATAAAGTTTTTCCTACTGTTAAGTATCGTAGTTAGTGTAATTTGTTATATTCAATATGATTGATTTTTTAGGGTTCCGTACGCAAAGAGTAAAACGGGAACCTATTACTAAGACTCTGTTGTTCGTCCGTCTGTCTATCTGTCCGTCCGTCACCAGGCTGTATCTCATGAATATACAAATATACAATACACAGTTGAAGTTTTCACAGATGATGTATTTCTGTTGCCGCTATAACAACAAATACTAGATAGAATAAAATAAATATTTAAGTGGCCTCCCATACAACAAACGTGATTTTTTTTGCTCGATATTGATAACGGCAACAGGTAGATGCTTGAAATATTCACAGAATATTTAGTAAATAAATAATTCAATTAAAATAAAACAAATATTTTTTTTTTATTTTTTTGCCGTTTTTATAGATAAGGGAGAACCCTTCGTGCGAGAGTCCGACTCGCACTTGGCCGATTTTTAAATAGTTGACTAGCAATGATTTCTACCCAAGAAATCACATTACTACCAATCCTGTTAACCCCTCCAACTAAGCTAAATATACTTGTGTCTGGAGTGGGTTCACGACATTAGTGGGATGGGTGAATAGAATAGAATAGAATAGAATAACATTTATTTATTACAATATTGTACAAAGTTGTTAAGTTATTAATTACGATCAGAATATTCTACCGTTTCCGGTGTACAAATATGTAAACTTATGGTTCAAATCTTTAAATTACAATAAAATAAAATAAAATTAGAATGGAGTTGACAAATACATAAAATTAATGGTACAACTGTTAATGATAATAAAATTATATAAGTTAGATTTAATAGGCATCAATGTAAAATATTTTGGTAAATTTTTCATTCATATAGTCGTCAGTCGAGTAATAACATTTACTCAGAAAGTTAAATAATTTAAGTTTAAATGTTTTGAAGTTTTGAAGTCATCAGGTAATTTGTTATAAACAGTAATGGACATGCAGTATACATTATTTGAATACAGTTTAATTCTACGCCTAGGAACATTAAGCATATGTACTTTTCGACTAGGTCTGGATACAACATCATTATGCAAGTCAAACTCTTGTCTATTTTGGCGTACAAAAACACAAATTTCAAAAATATACAGTGCTGGAAGAGGTAAGATTTTTAGTTTTTTAAATAGTGGAACACAACTGTCCAGTGGGTGCCCTCCACAAATTGAGCGCACACATTTTTTCTGAGCTCTAAACACTCTTTCAAGTTCTACCGAATTACACTATATTATAATGCCATAGCGCAAAATTGATGACACGTAGCCATGGTATGCACATAATGCCGCATTAACACTAGCCACACGTGTTAGTCTATATAAGACAAATACAAATCTATCTTATTTCTTACATAGGTAATCAATATGAGATTTCCAGTTACAGTTTTTGTCAACTATTATCCCCAAGAACTTTGCGTTATCGACCTCTTCTATCGTTTCATTTCCGTGTTGTATTTTAAGCCGTGGACGCGTACTATTATATGTCTGGAACTGTATCATTTTTGTTTTATTAATATTTATATGAAGATTATTCCGTTCAAGCCATGTGGTAATTTTATTTAATGTCATGCTTATTTCATTTTGGTACTCAACAATGTCGTCATTTTCGTTTATAATACTGAGGGTTGTATCGTCAGCGTATAGAATGCAATTGTGGGAAATTACTTTAGTCAAGTCATTAACATATAGCAAGAATAAAGGGGGACCTAGTATGGTCCCTTGGGGTACACCACAGTTGTTTTCACGAAACTGAGACCTATATGCGAGTTTCTGATTACCCGTTTGTCCCGAAATCTCAACACATTGCTGTCGATGTGTAAGATAGCTTTCGAACCATTTCAACGCGTTTCCCCTTATGCCATATCGCTCTAATTTATAAATTAACAGTCTATGATTCACGAAATCAAAAGCCTTAGACATATCTAGAAAGATGGAGACAATTGGTAGTTTATCATTAAGGCTTTTCGTTCTTAATTTAAATAGGTGGGGTTAGAACCCATGACCTCGCGATCACAAGTCCGACACCTTATTCATTAGGCTATTGACGCTTGTTAAGACGTACATACATATGAGTTGCTCAGGACTTTGTTGCGTCACTATTTTTACCTATCCATAACACTAGAAAGTGATGACGGCGGCTTATTGGTCGTTAGAGCCTGTGCACACCACATTTTTAGAGTTCCGTAGCCGAATGGCAAAAACGGAACCCTTAAAGTTTCGACATGTCTGTCCGTCTGTCTGTCTGTCTGTCTGTCTGTCCGTCCATCCGTATGTCACAGCCATTTTATTCCGAAACTGTTAGGACTATACATGTGAAACTTGTTAGGTAGATGTTATTACTGAATGGATTATAATAAGATAGATTTTTCTATGATTTCAATGAAAATCAACTTCTCCGTAGTAATATTTTTTATTTCTGTTGACACAAGGAAAAATAACAAAAGCGTATCAAAAATAGACAAAAATATAAAAGTAAAATATAAAAACACAAACAATATCAAAAAAGGTTCCATTTGGCCACATGCTCCCCTTTTTTAGAGAAGCACAACTTTCTTTAGTGGCCGCCTCAAAATGCCTGCTTGTGTCCGAATATCCACCACCCGTACTACCCCATCACGGCCCGCGTGCAGAGCCGCGATCACGCCGCGTGGCCAGGTTCCCCTCGGCAATTCCCCATCACCGATGAGAACCGGGTCCCCAACTTTGACGGCGACATCTACTCCTGCTACGCGACGGGGCGCCAAAGTGGGCAGATACTCGGATACCCAACGACGCCAAAAGTGATCGCTCAGTCGGAGTGCCTTCCTCCAACCGCTCCGGCCAATTAATACTGCATCCGTCAATTCCTCTGCCGGAAATGGACGACCCGATGAAACCCCTCGTAAAAAGTGATTAGGGGTGAGCGCCTCCGGGTAGTTCCCGTCAGGGGAGATGTGCGTTAGTGGGCGCGAGTTCACTATTGCCTCGGCTTCGGCTATTAAAGTCGCTAGGACCTCCTCTTTCGGCGCCTGCTCTCTCAGGGTTACTCTCAGGGCGGACTTTACCGACCGAATCAGCTGCTCCCAAGCTCCTCCCATGAAGGGGGCCGATGGGGGAATAAAACGCCATTTTATCTTCTCACGCGCTGCAAACTCGGGTACCACGGCATCATATAAGGCTCTTAGTTGCCTATTCGCTCCCACAAACGACGTCCCGTTGTCCGAAAATATTTCTGTGGGTGTTCCACGTCGGGCGATGAAGCGTCGTAGGCACATAATAGCAGGATCCGCGGATAAGCTGGCTACGACCTCGAGGTGGATAGCTCTGGTTACCAGGCACGTAAATAAGGCAACCCACCGCTTCTCACGCCGACGTCCAATACAAATAGATACAGGCCCGAAATAGTCCACGCCGGTATATGTGAAGGCACGTCGATGATGAGCTAGTCTCGCCTCTGGTAGGTCTCCCATGGGTGGTTGTAGGGTTGAACTCTTCAATAGCTTGCACAACTGACATCTATGTACCACTGACCGCACAGCGTTCCTCAGTCCGAGAATCCAGTACTCTTGCCGCAGCTCATTAATTACGGTCTCTGTGTTGGCGTGAGCGAACTTGTTGTGGTAATGGGAAATCAAAAGTCGAACAGCTGGCTCCTTTCCAACCAAAATAATGGGTTGAGTGTCAGAAACAGCAGACGTTCTCCTGGCTAGGCGAATCACTCCATCACGGAGTATTGGTGACAACCTGGCCAAACGGCTCTTCTTGTTAATGGGTTGCTCACGTGTCAGACAAAGGAGTTCCTCCCCGAAGGCGCTAATCTGGCTTTTCCCCAAAATGTGGAGTTCCGCACGTACGATGTCCTCTGCGACCAATGGTACAAGAGCGGTGGAAGGCATAGCATCCGGCCGCAAACCGCGGTCAGGTGTATTTCTACCGACACAAATACCCCGAAACCAAAAATTTTGAAATTCATGACCCCGATTTCTAAAGATGTCAGCAATGAATTGATGTGTCCTAGCTGTTGCCCTTACTAGCCTAATCCACGAGCTAAAATGGGTAATGTCGGCTACAACTGGTAAGGGTAACTGATGAGAATTAATGACATTAATGCATTCTGCGACGAAAATCCGGCCTCTCACTACGATGGGGGCTAAAATACCTAGTGGATCGTAGATGCGCATGACGTGGGCTAACACTACGCGTTTTGTGAAATGACCTGAAATTTCGTTGAGGACGGAGTTGAAACTAATGATGTCTTGAGCTGGTTTCCATATCAGACCTAGTGTACGTGTGGTGGTAGCTGAGGGTGGTAAACTACCCAACTCTACACTACGACGATTGACTAGTGATACGTCAGACCACAGCTCGCTTGGCAACTGATTGAGTGCGCCGGGCTCATTCGACACCCAACCACGCATTTCGAAACCTCCGCGCTTATGAATCTGTACGATATCGGCTGCCAATCGAGCGGCGTCCTCCGTAGGGACATCTACACTTCCGATGAAGTCATTCATGTAGGTATCCGAAGTAATAGCCTCCACAGCCTGCGGAAATTCGGCCATAAATTCCGATGCGTTTCGGTTGAGGATGTAAATTGCCGTAGATGGGCTAGAGCATGCCCCAAAAGTCATAGACGACATACGAAAGGTCTTTATTGGGCCCGTAGGATCATCGCGCCAGAGAAATCGCTGCGCGTCGCGGTCGCATTCCTGTATTTTTACCTGCGGGAACATCTCCTTTATATCGGCTGTTAAGGCAATTTTCCCCTCTCTAAAACGCATCAAAATTCCTAATAGAGGTTGTAAAAAATCAGGACCCGACAGAAGCATAGAATTTAGCGACACACCCTGTACTTTAGCAGCTGCATCGTGGACAACTCGAAGTTTCCCCGGTTTGTTGGGATTTACCACTCCGAAATGCGGCAAGTACCAACAAACCGATGTGGACGGCTGTCCTGTACACTCTTCCGCATACCCCTTAGCCCGCACGTCCTTGATATTGGCCCTATATCGTTGGGCAAAATCAAAATCCTTTGTCATTTTTAGTTCTAGGCTTTTGAAACGAGACAGCGCCAAATGATAACTTTCAGGGACAGGTCGGTTATCCGCCTTCCACAGTAAGCCGACCTGGAAGTGTCCATCTGGTCGGCGCTGGGCAGTTTGTTCAAGGATGCGTAGAGCCCGCTGGTCATCCGCGCTGCGCGGCTCCTGTTTAGTTATGCCAATCGCATCTAACCTATACTGCTCCCTGGTGAGCACTTCCAGGTCATACGCTGGACGCTCACGCAAGTGGCAAGAAGTTTCTACTAGACATGTCCGACTACTGGCACATCCGAACAACACCCACCCCAGTGGTGTTTTCTCACCTCAGATGCTATGATGAGAGGCCAGTTGTCAATCCCTAACAGAATGGTGGGCTTTGCTTCGGCATAACACAGTTCCTCCATCACGTCCGAGAGGTATGGAAAGGAACGTAAAGACGCGCGTGTTACTGACTGACTTTGCAGCCCTAAGTTCTTAATTGCCCTAGCTCGCTGAATCAAAAACGTCTGTGAGGCTGATCGGCCTTTTAACTGGAAGTCAACAAACTGCACGCAACTATCTCTAGACAATCCCCCCACACAATCCAAATGCAGACTGCCTACCGGACCCTCGGCTCCAATTTTGGAGGCGATGTCGGCATCTACAAAAGTAGCCGTCGAGCCATCGTCTAAAAGGGCAAAGGTATCTACACTCCCAGCTGGTCCAGAGACTGTGACGGGTACTACTTTCAATAGTGGACGAAGTGTGGTTTCAACCTGCGTGTTGTTGACAGCTATGAGAACCTGCTCCGGTTTTTCAACATCCGTTGTTGTCGTAGGTTCAGGTTTGACCTCCTCCTTAACATGAGCGGATGTAGCGAACTCATCATTATGCAAAATAGTGTGATGTCTACGCTTACAATCAGTTATTGTGCAACTAACCTTATTTTTGTTACAATACTTAAAATTGTGCGGAACTTTTTGAAGGCAACAATAACAAACTTTGTTGTCTTTAACGAAACAAACATTTTCCTGAAGGGATGTTTCCGCAGGTTTCGTTTTGGAATTAGATGTAGTTGAACCCCGCGCTACCGACTCTGATACGACATGCGTTCGCTGTTTCTGTGAAGGGTTCGTTGTTGAAGATGGTGTCGCCTCAAAAACAGCGCCAAACTTCATCGCCAAATCGACCTCACGATTTAGGAAACATGACAATAACTCCACCCTGGCCTGGCCTAGATCCTCATGATTCGCTGCAAAGTCTAACCACCGCGCGCGCAATAGTGGAGAAAATTTGCTAAGCAGTACACCAAACAGTTCAGGAGAACGTAAATAATCACTATTTAATTCATTTAATTCATTAAATAGAACGGCCGAAACCAATTACACTATTTAATATACTTTATATGTAATTTATTTAGCACATTCACACATTCTTCTCACAAAACTTCAAACATTCTGACAATATTATCTTCCATTCATCCACAAACATATCTAAATCTGTGTTTGAGTCCAAGAGAGCGTTAATAGCGGCTAGAGTTCGAGGAATAGGCGACTTGGAGTGTGCAACTGTGCGACGAGTGGGAACAGCCAGTAGGCGGTGTTTTCTATGAGCACTGTACTTGTCCGGGACAAACAGATTGCAGACCTCATTATGCAGGTCAGGTGCATCAATCATTCCCCTGATAATCTTAAATATCACAGTCATCTGATCACGCGACCGTCTCACTTCCAACGAATTGAAAGACAAGCAACCCAACAGAAATTTAGTGGGATACAGGAATGGATAATACCCATACAAGTGTTTGTAAAGGTATCTTAGGAATGCTTTTTGTACTTTTTCTAGAACGAGCGCATACTGTTTTTCAAAAGGATTCCATACGCACGCACTAGACTCAAGCTTGCTACGGACTAATGCCCCAAAAACAAGCTTGATTACGTGAGGGTTTTGGAAATCACGACAGTTTCTTAAAACAAAGCCAAGGCGCCTGAAGGACTCCTTCGCGGTAGATGTGATGTGGTCGTGGAAAGTAAGCTTACGGTCGAATATGACACCCAGGTCTTTCATGGAATCAGTTCTTGCTATTGTATCTCCATTCAATGTGTAAAGAAAGTTGACTGGGCGCCGCACTCGACCGAAAGACATTACGTAGCATTTTGATTGATTAAATTCCATTTTATTTTCTAAACTCCACTTATATACTGAATCAATGTCTGATTGCAAAGCTTGGCAATCGAGCTCAGACTTTATTTCATAAAATAGCTTTAGGTCATCAGCATATAAGAGGCATCTGGCATTTACAACCACATCAGGGAGGTCGTTAATCATCAAAATGAAAAGGAGAGGGCCGACTACCGAACCTTGACTCACACCCGAGCGAGTGTGGTATGGGAGTGACTCGTACAAACCTAATCTAACAAATTGTTGTCGGTCCCGCAAATAGTCTGCAAGATGCCGTAGGAATCCTGGAGCAACACCTATCGCACTGAGCTTTGAGAGCAAGACGTCATTATTGACTCTGTCAAACGCTTTTTGGAAATCAAAGTATAGAACGTCAACCTGGCGTCTGCGATCAAGACTAGTAGATATATAATTAACTAGTGTAAGTAAGTTAGTGTTGACGGATCTTTTTTCACGAAAGCCATGTTGCTCATTGCACAAGTACTGATTCACTTGCTTGTAAATTCCTTGATGTAGGACGTTCTCGAAAACTTTCGCGGGTAAAGATAGTATTGCTATTGGACGGTATTCATCGACTGAAGATCTATTTGAAGATTTTGGTATGGGAGTCACTCGTGATATCTTCCACGGTGGTGGATACACTCCAGATTTTAGCGACAAATGTACTATGCTGCAGCAACTTAGCAACCTCGACACAATTGCGCACGCGAGAGGTGAAAACATGTAGGTCTCTTACCTCCGACCCAAGCTTGGGCAGAGCTTTGATTGCGCTCAGCTCTTGTAGCACAATTTGCTCAGGTCTACCAAAGCGACGATCCAGGGCATCGATGACGTCATTGGCGTGAGGTGCCAACACCAACAGCATGCTCACGGCCTCCCGTGCCGTGCCTTTTAGGACTTGGTTCAGGCGCGCAAGGTTTTCTGCGTCTGTAAATCCACCTACCGTATCCTGAAAAATTTGCTTGAACATAAGCCAGTCAACGGGAGAGCTTCCATCAAAACACGGGAGTTTTATAAAATTTTTATTGGTATTGGGGACGTTACTCTTCGCAAGTGCCTTTAGGGCCCCCACTAGCTGTGTAACGCCAATTGAGTCACCGCCGTCTCCGTGAATATCAGTGGCAGCGGTCTTGTCCCCCCCGCGAAGATTATGCTGAGGAAAATGTTCAAGACTCTGTGCTGCGATATCATGAGAAACGACGTTACGGACGTCACGTAGTGGAAGCTGAGAACACAAGATAACGTTAGAATTATTAGCCCCTACCTCACATCTATCGTTAGATTGACACCCTTTTACGGATGGCTCCCTATCCTGACGTGTAGGTAATCTGGCAGGGAGAGCAGTAGTATCCACCCAATGTTCGACGCTGGCACGGCTCCACCCACTGTGAGAACCGTGGTTACTACCCTCTGCCTCAATTGCTGCGAGCTCAGCCTGATATTTAGCTTCAGCAGCATTGCGCTCTAATTCAACCTGCCTAGCCTCTAGTTGTGCACGCATCTCTGCTTCCATTTGGGAATTGACCTACGCGACGAACATGTTGCGCTTCCGCTGCGGATTTCTTCACCGCGACCAACACGGAAGAGCGACTAGTGCGGCTAGTGCGAGTGGCGACAGAATGTGCGCTCGAGGTAGGCTTTAACTGAGATGAATGTACCTGAGTTTCCCCACTGGTTGTCTGTGTAGAAGTAGGTACTTGAACTGCCTCACTACTCGACTGGGAGGGTACATAAGGCTTACCTTGGGGCAGTTTCGTCTGTGATCTCGTCACAACCATTTTGCCCTCTGAAAAAAAAAGCGATGAAAAAATGCTGAAAAAGAGCTGCTGTGGACTAGTTTTCACAATACACTAGTTAAACTCGTCGAAGGACCACTTTATTACTGAATGGATTATAATACGATAGATTTTTCTTTGATTTCAATGAAAATCAACTTCTCCGTAGTAATATTTTTTACTAGTACTCTCGCGGGGCTTCGCTCCCGTGGATTCTATCACGGTAAAAACATAACTCTCCTTTTTTGCAGTCGGGTAAAAAGTAGCCTATAACCTTCCTCAAGCTTCAAGCTACTTCCATACCAAATTTCATCCAAATCCACCCAGTACTTTCGAAGATTAGCGCGTTCAAGCAAACAAACAAACTAACAAACAAACAAACAAACAAACAAACTAACAAACTTTTCCGCTTTATAATATTAGTATAGATTTCTGTTGACACAAGGAAAAATAACAAAAGCGTATCAAAAATAGACAAAAATATAAAAGTAAAATATAAAAACACAAACAATATCAAAAAAGGATCCATTTGGCCACAGATGTATTCTGTAAACCGCTTTCCGATTTTATGAAAAAAACTAAAAAATATTTAAAATAAAGGCTCCCCATACATGGAACTGAAACTGATTTTTTTTTTTTTTCATGAAACCTATGCGTATGTAGTATTTATAGACAGGTCTTTAAAAATGACATTGAGGTTTCTAAAACCACATTTTCATAAAAATAAGCGTTTAAAAGATATACGCTTCTAAAGTGGTAAAATGTGTCCCCCCCTCTAACTTCTATAATTATGGAGTAAAAAATCTAGTTACTACGGAACTCTTCATGGGCGAGTCTCACTCGCACTTGGCGAATTTTATAAACGCACCGTCGACACGCTTTTTCGAAACGCGCTTCGACGGCGCGCTTTTATCCCTATAGAGCAGTTTGTTGTCGTTTGTATTGATTCAAACGCGCGGCACCGGTGCGTCTGTATCGCTACAAACGCGCGTTTAAAAAGCGTGGTTTGCATAGGCCCTTATGTGAAATTTCTGTGGAGGCAGGTTATCTGCTGAGGATGCAATAATCACCACGATCCGCAGAGATGAGGAACCGACCAGAGAGAGATTGAGAGTAGGCTAAAATAACCAGATTGTGGGAACCACACAATCAGCGACCACTATACGGGTATTTTTCACTTCTGATGACGAAAACAAAAAAAAAGTTTTAATCAGCTTTACGTGAAATAGCTGTAAATATCAACAATTTAGGTCATAATCTACTATAAAAAAACACGTGCCGAGCTTACAACTATTTAGTTTTGCTAGAAATATCCAATAAAATTTCGAACGTCCATGGTAGTGACACTGAATCCAGGGAAGTGACATTCCATACAGTTTTTTTAACCATGGAAATGACTTCAAATCATGGATGTGACATTCTGTATATTTTATATAAAAGATGAAGTTACAAATTTTATTTTATCCAAGGAAATTATGATTGGATTATTATTTAATTATTAATGATTATTAAATAAAACAAATGTTTGCAAAATCAGCTTTAATTGCTTTGATTTTTAACTTAAACCTAAATCACATGTAAAGTAACTGCTAAAGAGATCAAAAACATTGTACTTATGGCACTTTCTAATTTCAGTCTTTACAAAATCTTAATATAAAAACCTTCAAGTTATTTTATGACTTTAGAAATATTTCTTAATTAAAATATTTCGAGGCCATCATCGCTCTCACTGTCAAAGATCGTCATCCTCCTCTTTTCAGACTTACTATCACGTTCCTTATCTTCTTGTTCTTCAATCTCACTATCAAGCTCGTTATCTTCTTGTTTTTCAGTCTTATCATCAAGTTCTCTATCCTCCAGTTCTTCAATCTCACTTTCTAGTTCCTTATCCTCCCGTTTTTCAGTCTCACTATCAAGCTCATTATCTTCCTGTTCTTCAGTCTGATTATCAAGTTCTCTATCCTCCAGTTCTTCAATCTCACTGTCTAGTTCCTTATCCTCCTGTTCTGCAGTCTCACTATCCAGTTCCTCGTCTTCCCGTCCTTTCATCTCACTGTCAAGTACCACATTCTCTTGTTCTTCGGTTTCACTAGCGGGTTCCTTATTCTCCTGTTCTTCGCTATCTCTGTCATATATTTCTTCCTGCAGCAATGGGTTGGAAAATTCCACAAAACTGTTGGGCAACGAGTAGTGTAGACACCGTTCTCCGAGGGCGCATGTGAGGCATGTTACGTTTCTTAAAAATATTTTTTGCATGATGCGCGAGTCCCATGTCATTTGATGGATTTTTGTGATTCCAGGAACACTATTGATTTTCCGGTGCAATAGCTTATTAATTTCTTCAATTTCTTTTGTAGTTACAGTTGAAATTATGACATTGGTAGTGTTCTCTCTAATACACTCCATAAGTGTATTAAAATCAGGTATATCTGACCCTTGAGCAACAATACGATCAGCAGTACGCTTTATTACTGCGCCCACTCCATCCATAGGCCCTTTGCCATGGCCTGCTTCACAGAATTTCCACGTCGCAGTTTTTAAACTGTATCTCTTTGCCAAGTATTGAGTATACAGATAGAACATGCTTCTGTTTCTGTACTGTGCACTAGGACCGTCGCTTAATATATGCAATTTCTGAATTGTGTGTGACGATACAATTAGATCTAGCATCTTTTGAAGATGAGCACATATTGCGCTTGCATCGTGGCGCAAATTCTCAGAAAATGTGCAAAATGAACAACTGTTCACTTTTTGCATATCTGCACATCTATAGTAATAAACACCAGTATGAAGACTGACTTGCTGTCTGGAAGCACCGAAATGGACTGACTGGATCTCATTCGCATATTTGCAGATATAATTTTCAGAAAAGTCGATCTGCATAAATATTTCTCCATCAACAAGGTTGTTCTTCATTATGGTGGATTGTTTGTATTGATGAGAAATGTTAAATTGGTGTTCTAAAAACATATTCAAGTCTTCAAAGAACGATTCTACTAGCTCTTTTTTCGTAACTGTTTTCTGTCCTTTTACTGTTCTTCTTATTTCCTTTTCTTGTCCTTTAATCAATCGCTTTTCTTTTGTGACACACCAAGTTTTATATGTAGTAGTTTCCGAACCATCAAAAAGTTGTACTTCAGGTGATTTATGTAAGCAATCACGACATTGAACTTGACGAGAAATGATCCAAAAAGGACGCATCCGGCAAAACGTAGCAAGACTCAGTTTTTCCTTGTTTTCGATCTGGAACTTGCTATGGAGATTAGTAAGTGTATCACACAAGTAACGTTTTTGTTTTTTAATTTTGTTCTTGGTGATTACATCTTTTTTTCCAGGACACTGCTTACTGTTGTCATCACGCTCTAAGAAGGCAATAATTTTTGAATTTAATTGTTTCAGCTTTTTTGTTATAATCTGTTTAGTAGCAACTTTCTTCGGATGACTAGAAAGTTGCTGAATTTTATGATTGGCCCTTAGCAATTGTACCCGTAATGCATGAACCTTTTTTTTCAGCGATTTGATTAAAGTTGCCTGAGTGTTAATTTTTAAATTGGACTCCTCACGTCGTTTCTGGGCAAGACGAATACCTGCTACTTTTTGCCTATTCAAATTAGAGCTAGAGCTAGAAGGTGTGAGACATTCTTCTCTGGAGAACGACGATCCAAGATTAACAAGTGACCTTCTGGAAACCGAAGAAGCAGGTGACGAAGCTGGAGAAAGGTAAGAAAGATTTTGCTGAGAATCAGGTCTAGCTACGTTTTGGTCACCAGCAACGGACTCTGGAGTATTCTCTCGCAAACTTTGTAGTAGTCGCTCATTAAGTTTTTTATTCTGTCTACTCCTAGCTTTACGTTCTCGCCATTCACGTTGATTAGCACGTCGTTCTCTTGGAGTCATTTCGGCTACTAGTTTTACCTGTTTTTTGCGTCGTTTTTCTGCATAACGCAGGTTATCTTTTCTCTTACTGGCTTCATACAAGTCGGGGTTAGCCTTAATACGAGCTCTTCGTTTTCGTTCGCATTCTCTCTTTTGTTTACGAATTTCTTCTGCTGTCTTTGGTCTTTTATTTCTCGCCATCTAAAAAAAAGTAAAACATGTATGTGTATGTAAAAGCGTTTTGTGTATGTATATGGCAGTAATTAAACAAACAATATAATTGGAATGATCCAAGTTAAAGTTCACATCCCTGGACCTATGGTCACTTCCATGGAGGAAAAATATCCACGTAATCAATGGAAGTGACATCCATGGAAAGGACATTTTTTGGTTCAAATACGGAAAACTAACCTAAAAAATCGCGTCTTTGCAACCAATTTCGGCAATCGTAATTTGACCATCAAACCTACAAGACAGCAAAACAAATGTAAATTTAACATTATATACTTACTTGGCAAAACACAGTTTTAATTAGGTAATCTTATTGTTTTTTCACGACAAACGTATTGCAGCCAGTAAGAAATTGACATCTCATTATGGTTATGATAGGTGACGGCTTGTCAATGCTCACATAAATTCGGATACACGTAGTTTTTTTTCTCAGTAAAAAGTTATTGTGACCTTCGTCCATGGAAGTGATCAAAATTTAAGTCACATATTTTAATTACGTTTTTTGTTCTCTTTTTTATCAATTGGATACTAAGTTATAGGCTGATATGGGTCAATATTGATTAAAGTTTAAGATAATATCCTTATATTTTAGAAATATCATGCTAGAGGCTTGGAAAAAATTATTATATCTGTAAATTTGCTTCAGTCACATCCACGGAAAAGACATTTTCACGATTATTTTTTAATATTTAAAATAACGTGTTCAATAAATTTAGTATATTTTCATGTAGTCTTCACCAGACATGGTAGCACTACCTTGATATATGTATCAAGTTCACGTGCCTTTTGTTATTAAAGAAAAAAATCTCTGTCACAACTAAATTTACTGAAAATGAGAAATACCCATACAACAAGCTCAGAAAGAGATGTTGGGACACGTCCTACTAAGTATACATATATTATTATAAATGCGAATGTTTGTGAGGGTGTATGTATGTTTGTTGCTCTTTCACGCAAAAACTACTGCATGGATATCAATGAAGTTTGGTGAGTAGGTAGTTGACATCCTGGAATAATACACAGGCTTCCTTTTATCCCGAAATTCCCACGGGATCGGGATTTACGCTGGAAAAAACTCCCACGGTATAAGCTAGTTATAAATATCTTTTTATATTCGCCTGTATAAATGTTTTTTGTAATTATATTTAATTTAGTAATCTGGTTTAAAGCGATAAATCATGAATGAACTAGTGGGATAAATCTGGGAGATCTAAATGTGAGTGGAAAAGAATACTTCTGACCCAGAGATTTAAGTAATGCAAAGCCGAGTGTTATAGTAACCTATATTTTTTTTACAAAAAACACTTGAGATGCAACCTAAATCAAAATAATATTTCTTTATTTATTTAAGCTTTATGTACAATGCTGTTAGATGGGCGGAGTAAAAAATTCTCATGACTTACTTGACTTAATGTTCTAAGTCCCCTAGGTAGAGCAGAGGGCGTCTACAGTGCTTCGCCATCGCGTTCTGTCTTGGACTACGCGCTTCACCTCGGGCCACGTTAACCCGATTTTTTTCAGCTCCGCTGCTACTGAACGCTTCCAAGTAAGCTTTGGACGGCCACGCTTCCGCTTTCCCTATGGGGTTCACTCTAGACTTTGTCTAGGGATGTGGCTGGGGTCCCTTCGGAGAGTGTGGCCAATCCAAGACCGATTGCGACGAGCGATCTGCTGTCCGATCGGTATCTCCTGGCAGACTTCCAGGAGGTAAGAAAGTATGAGCAAAAAATGCTCATACTTTTCAAAAACAAATATTTAAAAATATACGTCCTAGCTGCTACATAAACTAGTTGTGTTGTAAAAATGCATTTCCCCATTTAACATAAGAAGAAATTTGCCACGCTTACGAAAATGATTAGACCGTGAACAGTGGAAAGTATTTTCCGCAGCAGTTTGACAGTACAGGCTCAAATCAATAACTGGCCGTGACACTGTCATCACACAATTCTAAAGCAGATTTTTAAACTTATTACGTAAGACCTTGTAAAACTTACATACCTACCGACGCCGCAGACTTCAATCAGTTTAAAGCAATAAAAGGTAATAAAGATATAAAACACCATGTTTGAACGTACTAACAGACCAATGAACCCATCCAACGTACGTACTAAGTATAGCAACACTATCAAATACGTCACTTCCGATGTCCGTAAAATTCCAATATTTGCAATAAGTTGGTACAGTTAACGACCGAAATCTATTAAAGATTCAGTTTTCTTCATCTCAATTTTTGAAAAAGAATAAATACTTATGAAGTATCATTTTTTCGTTATCACATGAAATAATAAATACAAAAGAAAACCTATGGAATTATTAAGTGTTCATTTTTATTATTTTAGCCTTTTTACGCTGATCGTACCATATAATTGGGTCAACAGCTTTCGTCAAAGATTGGCGTCCAACGTAAACAAACCTCAGATAATTTTAAGTCATAAATTCGTACCATGAGTTGATGAAATATATAATATATTGGTGTGTGTGTGTATGTTCGTAGAATAATATGTAAATTTAGTAGTAAGTAGTCGTATAGATAAGTGCCTTCTTGTCGGTTTGCGAAAATCATAACAACATCAAACCTAGCTACTGGTCTAGGGTTTTTGTGATTAGATAAGGTTGTTATATTCTATAGATTATATTATCTACATACGAGGGAAGGTCAACGTCCTTTAAAATCACTTTGACGGTTGCCGCTGACATCGCGATTCTCTTATTTTTCATCAAAGTCGGTCCTTTTTTTAATGTAATAAATGATCTTTATTGTGCAAATTGGTTTTTAAATAACACTTTTTTTCCAATTAATATTTATTTATTTGCTTTCTTATATCTATAAATAAAGTATCTTACACTTAGACTACATACATATTTAAGTAAGTACTACAATAACTAAAATGGTGGTGAGGTGCTGCACTCCCAGCTAGGTTACAGAATAACCTGTATAAGGAATTTGTTTTTCATAAAATTCATATATTTAACCTAGATGAAGCCAGTGTTTCCTAACTGACTACCCTGAGAAAAAATACCGAAACAAACTCAGGTCCGTCTCTTTTGAAGTCCACACAACCTATACTGGTTAAATTATATGGGAACCTTGTAGGTTATAATCTGGCGACCTTTTGAGAACTTGAGAAATTGAGAACCTCCTTTTTTTGAAGTCGGTTAATAAATAAAATTATTCGCCGAAATGTATGGACGCGCAAAAAATCGGGATGACTGCACCGAATTGCATAATAATTTTGGTAAGTAGATAGTTGACATCCTGGAATAACACATATGCTATTTTTATTATTCCAGAATTCCCACGGGATCAGCGTATACGCGAGAAAACGCTAACCACCCACACAAACGAAGTCGCGGGCAGAAGCTATTATAAAATAAAAATATGACATATCAAATGCTTGTGGGTCTCAACTTATAGAACATCCTTAAATCAATGGTTTTACGCACTGACTGAATTATATTTATCCTTTATAAAACATACTAAAAAAAGTGCGAGTCGGACTCACGGACGAAGGGTTCCGTACCATTCTCTATAAAAACGGCAAAAGAATCACGTTTGTTGTATGGGAGCCCCCTTAAATTTTTATTTTATTTTATTTTAATTATTCTTTTCTAAAGTATTCTGTGTATATTTCAAGCGTCTGCCTATTTCCGTTATCAATATCGAGCAAAAACGAGCAAAAAAAAAATCACGTTTGTTGTATGGGCCCCTTAAATATAATTATTTTATTCTAAAAAATATTTTATTCTATTTTTTATTATTTGTTATTACAGTGGCAACATAAATACATCAACTGTCAAACTATCACGGTTCATGAGATACAGCCTGGTGACAGACGGACAGATGGATGGACAGCTGAGTCTTAGTAATAGGGTCCCGTTTTTTCCTTTGGGTACAGAACCCTAAAAACTGCGTTATCAACCTGCCGAACACATTGAGATGTCAGCCATATTTGGTCAGGTGTGTATGATTGCGCTTGCGACTCTGCTTCCGGCATTTGCTAGGTCGCTTGATCAAACACAAAACAATAGTCGTGTTCACTGACTAATTGGTTTACTTGTTAATGTTACGATTGTTGAATAGAAGCGATGAGAATTCAATAAGGAGTTTGAATACTTAAATGATATATATTTTGTAAGTATGTTATCAAGAACAATTAAAACAGTACTTCACTTTTCTCTTTTTTTGTGGGAGGCAAAATCATCGAATGACCTGACTTCTCCCGCTCTGGGTAGAGCGGAAGAGAGTGTCAGACTTCTACTGACTAAAAACCCACCCTTCAGCTTCCCTTGCGTTCCGGGGCTGCGGTTTTTCATTAGAACATTCCCGCAACCCCGGAGAACTAATTACCTAAGACTAATATGTCCACGCCACCGATAGATAACATACTTATTAAGACGACCGCAGTTCAGGTTCCACAGATACACGTAAGACCTAGTTTGGAACCACCGACCAACAAAAAGAAATTGTCACAAAGTTACAAAATAAATAATTGTAGTACATCATTGTATAAATTAAAAATAAATTTATTCTTCTTATTCTTACTCTTTTTTGGCCAGTTTAAACTAGATAAGGCCGGTGTTTCTTAACTGACTACCCTGAGAAACAACACCGAGACTTAGAGGTCAAAGTTTCTTTTGAATTGTTTACAATCCATACTTACCAAATCATATGAGAACCATGAAGGTTTGAGTGAACTGGTCAGTTATTAGTTAATCTTTTTTTACGATTATTTGATATACCTACTTATCATATGGTAGTGAATACATATGGCAGTCACGATGGTCACTGCCGTCAACTGCAGTGGCAGTCAATCCAATGATTAACCAGGGATTATTATTGATTGGCCAACCTAGTGCATTATTTGAAGTAGTGAATTATGTAATGTGTAGAGCTTTATTCGTACTTTTTTATGGATTACGCTATCTCTTCGTCACTCATGGTTGACTGGTAGAGAATGTCCGCCTTTGTACACATGTACTTGAAGTGTAAATAAATAACCTAGGAGAACAAACATTTAGATTCATAATCGTACCGAAAACATTTAAGTACTAAAACTTCCAGAACTGTAAACCTATCGAAGATGTCCCATCGTTACATGGTGGATATGCCACCCATACACACAAAACGTTTTGGTAATACTTTCATTGTGCGTTAAAAGAATGGAATTTCATGCCTGATTCTACATTTCCTAATAGCTATAACCTGGAGATCTTTACGTCAAGAGTGAATAGGGAATAGGCGCCGAATGCAGATTCAACCGAATACGAATGTTCGGCCGAATATTCGGTCCAAAATGTATCGAACCGAATATTTATGCCGAATCATTCATATTCGGTTGAATCTTATGAAGTAATTAGTTAACCTAACTGTTTAATAAAATGTTCTTGTTTTAAATATTAATAATAATTTAAATATTCGGTAATTATTTGGCAAATCAAGAGTAAACGCAAGCCTATCAACTATAAAAAAATCAACCGAATATTTGGCCGAATACGAACATGAAAAAATGTGCCGAATGTACCGAATACGAATATTCGGCCGAAACTTCGGCGCAACTCTACTTCTAGGTAAGCGTGCTTCATCTTTGACCACTTCATCGTTTTCCATCAGGTGAGATGGTGGTCAAACGCGAGCCTATTATCAGTAAAACAATGATAATAATGATAATCTTAACCCATATGCGTCAACTACACAAAATGAATCGAAAACTTTTTGATCTGAAGGTTATTGAGATATTAGATCGAGAAAAATGTGATGTTTTTGTGTAACGTACGAGTTTTGGGGCTGGAGATATAATTGACCCTTCTTCTTATGCGGCATAAAAAAAAACATTGATAAGGAAACACCTTATCATGGATGAACATCCTTGACCATAAATTCAAAGATACGTGACATTCACCTATTGGATCGGGACCCGCATGGTGGCTAACGGCAGAATACCACCGATACTAGGTCTGACCCCCAGTGTCATTTGCTTCAAGCTCCCTTTGTATGAGAGGCAAAGCAAAAGAAAGCGATAGTATAAATTGCTTTCTTTTGCTTCGCATAGAGTTCGTAACATTTAGGGCGTTCAATTAAAATATTTTGATTTTTGTATGAAAATCTGGCGAACTAAAATATGACGAATTCTTAAAAGTCATAGAACAAAAGTTGTTGATTATGATGTTAGTAACATAGTCCTGAGAGGTTTTCAGTGTTTTACATTTAACCCTGTATATGTACTTTAGGGTTTTTATTTAAGTTTCCTAATAGATGAATAAATTCAGCGTGACCATTTTTGAGTTATAGCGAGACTAACGAATAAGGATTGACAAACGCCGGTTTTAATTGTGTTTACAGCCATAATAATTTTTATTGCGGTTCTCTGGATGCGGAAGGGAACTGGTTCTAGTAGAAATCTATTTCACATTCCAGTGTCTCACAAAGTCATACACTCCACTCCACTTTTTATTGGGGAGAATATCAGAGTCTCAGACGTCTGCTGAGTAAAAACTAACCTGGCTTCATTTCCTTGCGTTCCGAGGTCCTTTAGTTTAGTTTACTTTAATATTTACCTTTTAGCTGTCGAAAACTTCCAGCCAAAAAGATTTCAGCGCCGCCACCGATGAAGCCGTGAAAGTGCCTTCGACACGAAGAAGAAGAAGAAGTCGAAATGTCATGTATTTTGACCTTTTAACAATTGCTGATAGACATACACTTTGTCTAGAGCCAAATAGTCAACAGTAACTCCGCAAAAACTGCCTCTGCGCGTATTACAGAGCCCGGAAGAGAAAAACTTGTCATATACTGTATGCATGCACGGAATGTCAGCCAGCTGGAGCACGTGAAATGTTAACGAAGGCTCATATTCACGTCAATTTATTGAATCAAACTGGTTTAGGATTATGCGTTGAACTTGTCTCGTTTTATTTATACGTTTAAAGTACCGTTTCCCACAGATTTGAGGATGTGTGCTGGTAAATTGTGAATGGCTGTCTGAGTTTGTTTCCGGTTTGGGTGTTGGCTATTTTTTTTTTATCTCTGCTTGTATAATATACATATTGTATCCTTCATTTCTGGCAAGTAAGCCCATAAAAAACAAACAATCAAAAATTTAAAATAAAACTTATCTCTAAACGAATCCTTACATATGATATATCAAAGTCTCCCGCTGCGTCTGTCTGTCTGTTTGTTCGCGATAAACTCAAAAACTACTGAACAGATTTTGAAGCGGGTTTCACCAGCAGTGTTGCCAATTTAGTGGATTTTCCATTAAAACCGGTGGTTTTAATCTTCAATGTAGTGGCGAAATATTGCTTTTAGTGGCTGATGGATTTTTCTAGCGGTTTAACAATTTAAGTAGTTTTGGTGACTAAAATGCCGGTCATTCAGCCACTAAGCCACTTACACGTCAATAAATACATATTGGTATAATTATACTTCTTCGTACTACTTTTTTATATTAAATGGTATTAACGTTTATTGTATCAGCAGCATCAAGTTCATTTAATGAAATTTTGGTAGTGGTTTTCTGGTGGTTTTAGAAGTTGAATCTAGTGGAGAGCTAGTTTAACTGCTGGCTGACTGAATGAGCTGGGCCCCAAGTCTGCTATTTTTATAAATTTGTCATTCCATCACGATCCCATTGTCATTTTGCTAATAGTTCGTAATCTACTAAATTCATAATGGTTGGTCAGTAGTCTCTTATTAGAATGACATTGCCGTATTGCCATTATTATAAAACCCGTTAATAGTAATGATTTTCGAAAAACTACCCCTAAATTTGAACATTTATTCATGCCAGATTTTATTTCTATTTAATTTTACATATTATTTCGTTCAATGAAGTGTCAGTGGTTGACCATTGGAAAACCATTATATTAGTAGATTACCAAACTTGTCAAAATCAACAATTTTGAAATCAATGATAGACTATTTTGACACTATTGTAATAGCAGACTTGAGGCCCTGATTGACTGAGTGGTGGGCTCGGGTAATGCTAGTAAAAAATAGTGATGATTAAAAGGTCAATCTAACCGAAATTCATCATGTTTCCGCGCTACTCAGCTATCCATGTAACAATCTATCCTGTCATCATGATCTGCTTAGCCTTTTCCAAACTATGTATGGGTTGGCTTCCTGTCAACCGGAAGCATCTGAATACAATTGTTTTCCATATGTCTTTTAACAAAAATCGGTCTAATCCATATCCTGTAATAATACGAAATTCACGAAATTCCTTTTTTTAACCGACTTCTAAAAAAGGAGTAGGTTCTCAATTCGGATGTTTGTTTGTTTTTTTTTTATGTTTGTTCAGGCATATCTCCGTCACTTGCCAACCGATTTGAAAAATTCTTTTTTTGTTGAAAAGGGTATACTTTCCAAATGGTCCCATGAAAATTTTATCGAAATCGGACAAGCCGTTTCTGAAAAATAGACAAAAGTCTGAAAAAAAATATTTACATAGACGACCTTTTCGTTTACTCTGCTGATGAAGGTGATAAGTAGTCAACATTTTGGCTTTTGTAACTAGATTAATCAAAACTGATCCACTAAAAAGCGCGAAAGTAAAAACTTTTTTGCAAAAAATAAAACCGACTTCCATATCAAAACACTACAAAGCCAAAAATAATTTTAATTTCGGAAGGCGGTGTGAAGAAAAAGAAAATACAAAACCAATAACACCGACTACCGAAATTAAAATTATTTTTGGCTTTGTAGTGTTTTGTGGATTCTACAAACTCTAGTGTAATCCGAAGGTAACTAAGTCAACCGGTTAGTACAATTTCAAAAGGTTAAGGTTATAGCATGTAAGGTATAGTTAAGTATAATTTATTTTAAGTTACTTTGTCGCATTAGATTTAAGATCTGTAATGGCAAAGGAAACATGTGTGTGTAATAAATAAATAAATTTCAAAAGGTGTCTACACCATTTGATTCTCGTGTCTAGTGTAACCCTAACGGACCTATTTATGGGTGCTATGTATTCATAACCCGAGTTGACACGAATGGCATTCGGCTCGATTCGTAACTTCTACTGGATCTAGGAAAAATTACCCTGTTTGTTTTTTTATACATGCGGGCTATTATAACACACCCTGTAGGTTACTGGGAATGGTGATGCCAAGTATTACGTTAGCGTAGTTCTTATTTTGAAAAGTGTAATTTTGTGTTTTCGAAATTTATTAACGGTCAGTGATAGAAAATAAAAGGAGTAAAAACCTCCTTTTTGTTATTTGTCATTTTTATAGATAAAAACTATTTGCAGCCAAAGTCATGTAAAATTAATACGAATATTATGGGCGTGTAACATTTAAAATAAGACATATAATGTTTTAAATTACTATACCAGTCTAATAAATGTTCCACATAATAATTTAATATAAAAACCCCATATTAGGCGTGGCAACACTACTTTGTAATGCCATTTGGATGCAAGCGGCGTCTGCGCATCGCACGATTCCCATATTAACGACGAACTAAAATACTCAAGTACAAAGTAAATTAAAAAACGCAATCGTTCTTTGAAAAAAACTGTATCGGATGGTACGTTGGGTTTTGTAATGGTCAAGTTTGAGTTATAATGTTACAACATGGGTGCGAGCTTTTCAACTTTGTACCTTTATACAGTATGTATACGACATATATGCAATAAATTAAAACACTGGCAATACTCATCATAGTGAACAACTTTTTATATGAGGCCAACACTGGAATCGCGGAAGTCTCAGTTTTATTTGCGATTTCAGTGCTGGCGTCATATAAAAAATTGTTCATTATGATGAGTATTGCCAGTGTTTTCATTTATTGTACTGGGCACAAGCTTCCTCTCTATGAGAGGGAAATACCCCACGCGGGTCCTGTGCAGTGTTGCAGTTGGTGGATTTCGCACATCTGCAGATTGTGGTTCTAGGACATTTTCCGATTTTCCGTTCTAGGAACTCTCAATCTACAATTCGGAATTTACTCTTGTAACCACTGGGCCACCTTACTCCTACTATAAACTACTGCTAAAGTTTATGTAGTAGGTATAAAATAATGGTAACGGAGTGATACAGGAAACTTTTCGTCTTAGTTAAAATAATTAAGCCTATAAATAATTTTTATAATGGAAAACAATACTATAGTTTAGCCTGTAAGTCATCGTCATCTTTTGCTTAGCCTTTTTACAACTATATTGGAGTCTAACCGGCTGCAGCTGTGTGCCAGTATTTCACATTCAGTAACTGCCCACCTGTCTTTAGCGATCCACAGTAACTGGGTAGCACAATACCTGTTACCTAGACTAATGTCAGATTAAGTGTAAAGAACATCCATACTTAACACTTTAACAGCCGATCACGTATGATAAATGCGAAAGTCTGCCCGTCTGTCTGTTATACTTTCACGGCTAAACCATAGCACCGATTTAGATGAAATTTGGAATGAAAATAATTGTAGTTGTTGTTTGTACTTTTTCAAAAATTAACCCCTGAAGGGTTGAAATAGGTGATGATTTAACATATGTTTAAATATTAAATTTACGCAAACGAAAGCTAGTAAGGATAGAAAACTAATTTCGGAACTTTTGTTTTATGTATATAATTTTTAGGTGTAAAATGGCAAAACATATATACTGTCACACTGAAATATGGGGTAGTTTCACAAATGTGAGTCTGTATCAAAAACGGACATGAAATTCGTGGCTTGTAATTTGCGGATGGTCCTTTAAGTATTATAAGTAGTCTTTCAAGGTTCTACTACCTCCTCAACTATCTCTAAAACCCAAAGCATTAACATCAACCATCAATAAAATTATAAATAGGAAACATTCGTAACAGTCCATGACAACACATCTCTTTAAAAACAATTACTATTTACATTCAGCCTTTGTAATACAATTAATCAATCGTTGTGTAACACAATAAAGCGGCTGCATCGCTTCTTGATATGTATCGTCTACTCGACATAATAATTAGGCTAGTTGTGCAGCGTAAAGCGCATTCGTCAAGTGTTGAGATGCGCGAAGAGAAGTTTGTAGAGGTGGTATGTGTCGATAAAGATCATATCGATGTTTTTTTAACATTGACCCCGACCCATTAAAATTTCTTTTGAATCGTAACTGCGTAAGTATACAAATTATCTAAAATCTCTTTTTTATCCGTGCGGAAATGTACGCCGTGGTATGCAGCACAGCTGCCAATTGCCCAGAATCTGCGCCAATCGTATCGTCAAACATTTGAAGATCAAAATGACGTTAATAAAGATCTATACTTCCAACAATGTTAAAAAACCAATACACCATTGTGTTTTTGTTTGTCAAGTAAATAGTCTGGTCTCGTCACTTGGTAGCAAAAAAACGTTACATTTATTTTTCTGAGAACGAAATGCAAATGTCTCGACTTTATTTATCGAGTGTCCTTAAGAATCGTATAGAATTGTAAGATATCTATGCAAATCACAGATGTAAATCAGAAGTTACAAAAATTTTCGCAGAATATAAGATTTAAAGTAGCGTCACGTAAAATAATACTCTGTTTACATACACAAGTACTTCCCTTGTTTTCTGTTTTAACGTGTCTTTACAATAATTTATGTGGGTACTTATTTTTAAATTGCCTTTATTCTATATCAGTAGTTTAAGATTTATTGGGAGCAAACGTAGCTTTGGGTTATGCTCACTTTTTGTTCATTAATCACAAATGAATGTTTAGTGTACAATAAAGAATTGATTAAATAAATATGTATTTAGAGAATGTTAATATTATAAAAGTATTTCTCCAAGTGCGTCATAGAAATAGTTATAAACAGGCGACGATTGTATTTTACAATTTATTTATTTAATCTCAAATCTTACTATTTTGTGTTCAGATGCCAGTTTAACAGGATTTAGCTGAATATGGCAAGACTAAGCTTATTCTCATAAGGTCAGCTACATTACGTAACATTTATACTAAGCCAATAACGCCATGACTGCCTGCCACATGCCTCCTCTCTATGAGAGGCAATGGTATATAAAATGTATCTTTGGTTAATTATTTATTAATTTTTTTTCAAATATTATGTCTATCGACATCGTCCCTGTCCCGTCACTACTCTGCATCTGTGTCAGATGTGCGGCAGGTGGCGCGCGCGCAGGTGAACGCCATACTAGGCGCACAGCCTTGCACGCTCCCGCCAAAATCTTGCGGTGCCAATGCCATTACAATGCGCTATTGTTTACTAGACAGCCATCTTGCTGCACCATGAGGAGTAGGATACTGGGATGATGGTCAACATAGGCGTAGGAAGGGGGGGAGCCGGGTGGGCCGTGCCCACCCCAGAATGGTCTGGTGCCCACCCGAGAATTTTTACTAACAAACAATTATGGCTGAAAAATTTAAAAATCTGGCCAATCGCTTCTACTACTGGGGGCCAGGCCCCCCCTGGGAAATATCTCTAGATACGCCAATGATGGTCAACCTATCTGCTGTTAAGGTTATTCGCAAGTATGATCTCCTTAATTTGAGTTTTCATAGTGTCTGATGAATAAGTGTCTTCTTTTCACTTTGAAGAAAGCACGGCTGGTTCTTATATAAAAATCTTTTCTGTATTCATTTTGGGTTTTACCCATATCTTGGAAGAATCTTGACTGAAGTATGACGTAAACTGTACTTAAAAGCTCGTGAGTTCAAAAGAAAGTAAAGCAAAATAAGTTTATTTGTTGTTTTTTTTTAATTTATGGTATTTACTTTACAAATATACGCATATATTTTCGAGTAATGTAATGTTTTATTGACATAAAAATAAGGATGTTACATTTTTATTTGAAGCCCTGACTCCTGAGCTAGGTTTAACACTCCTGTAACACAGGTGTGTTACAGGAGTGTTAAATTTTAGAAAGGATAACACGTGCCCGCGATCAAAAAGCACGTGTTTATCAGCAAATAGGATGATTGCTTTCCCTGAATGATTAGTATGAGTTTAATTGCGTATTTTAAGCAAAGAGTTAGGTAACTACACCAATGTTTTGCCATAATTTCGGTAAACCACGTGCTTAGAACTCCACGTGGTCAAAGTTGGATGCTCACTATAGACTGATACAGAGCGCGACATAGAAAACATGTGGTAAGGGTTGCTGTATAAAAAAATATTTTTTTAACAGGGCTATGAAGTTTGACAATCACATTACTAGCAATCTTGCTAACCCCTCCAACAAAGCTATAAAAATGCTTATGTCTAGAGTGCCGTGAACCCGGCAATAGTGCAATGGGAGGGGGTTCGAACTCACAACCTCTAGATTACAAGTCACCTTAGCCATTAGGCTATTAACGCTTTAATGATAAGCCAATCATTCTGAAGACTTGGTAATCTTTATTGAAAGTTCAATGATTATTCTATGACTGAGGAAAATACCAAATTCAAAGTTCAAGTTAGTCGTCTACTATTATTACTATTAGTCACATGTTAGTCGATTGACTAACTATTCTTCTTGTTTGATCTGGTTTCCGCACTTAGTCTCTGCACGAGACCATTGTGCGTGAGCCGTGTCGGCCGTCACTCCATCCAGCCAACCTCCCTCCAGAAGCAGATCAGGTCTCTCAGTCTATTCAGGATGTCTGTAAGGGAATTCAATGACCCGAGGGTTTGTTTCCGTATCTCGGTGCTTTCCGTGCACTCTAAGAGCATCTGTCCCACCGTTTCCTCCGTCCCCATGCATGCCCTGCACAGGGGACTGTCCGTTATACCTATTGTGTGGTAGTGTTTGTTCAGTGAGCAGTGACGATCTCCGCCACCATTCGCAGGCTAACTATTTGCTGATGTTTCACTCTAAACTCGGCCCCCGTTGTGTTCCACGCGCGCCTCAAAGAGTTGTCAGCACCAATTACGAAGCCTGGTAGGGCCAATACTTGCCGGGATTGTTGGGGTGTTCTAACGAGATACTGAGGGCCTGAAACAAAGTATGAATACCGCTCCAACCAGAGTGGGACGAGTCATTTGAAGTTTATTTTTTACTATTGCTTGGCTAGCGTTGCCCACCGTCTCACCTGATGGTAAGCGATGATGGGCCGAAGATGAAGCACGCTTACCTAGAACTAACCTATTCACTCTTGACTTAAATACCCCAGGTTAATAATCAGGAAGGGATTTTTACCCTCAAAAGAAAATATATTTTTTCAAAAATATGACTCCCGATGGCGTTATTATAATTGCATGGTATTGGTTACAATGTAATAGCTATAATTGTCACTAACCTTTATTGTTAAAAATAGTACTCGGGCCATATCTCGTTTCTAGCCTTCCTAGGCGACTGGGGGTAATTGTCAGGTGCTTAGGAAACAACACCTGTGTAATAAACAAAATATTAAATGAAAGATTACAATGTTTCTTAACGTACCTTACGCTTCATCTTCGACCACGTCGCGTGCCATCAGGTGAGATGTGGTCAAACGCGAGGATATCATCAATAAAAAACGTATGTTTATTTTATTTATTTTTTAAGTTTTTAATATTTGTACGCTGGAAACAGCAGAATATTATGGACAACATATAATGTGTGACAACATTATAACAATATTCTAATAAATAAATAAATCTATCTATCGTTACCATCTTGATCTTTTGATATACCGTCTTGTCACACCAGGTGCTTTTCTTCCACATTTATTGTACGTACAGCCATGCTGTGGAACTTGCTGCAGGCTTCTGTGTGCCACTTAAAAAAAAAACCTAAATCATTTGTAGCGTTTAGGATATTCATTGTAATATTGACAATTAACCAGCCTTTTCTTCCTGAACTTTCCTGTTTCGCTAACTTTGATTTTTTTTATATGTCTCCAAAGTTCAGTGTGCTTCTTGGCATTAGATTCCTCTAACATGCTCCTGTCTAACTCTGGCAACCCTCCTCCAGTTGGGACTCATGGGTGAGTTAAGACTCATCCTCCCGTCTCTTCCCATTTAAACATACACTGTAAAGGGTGATTGTAATGCAATCTTCGCGGTATAGACTTGGTGTAATGCTATTTTTGATGAACATACAGTGACGTTTATTTATTCATTTACACTTCATGCACATGCGGACTTAATACCGTAGGCTTTCTCTACCTGTCAACCGTTAGTGATGAAGAGGTAGTGCGGGAGGTGCAATATGAACCTGGTAAGCGATAATAATAAAAATATATACATAAAAGTTAGTACCATAAAAAACTTTTTAGCAAAAAATAAAACCGACTTCCATTTAAAAACACTACAAAGGCAAAAATAACTTAAATTTCGGTGGTCGGTGTCATTTGTTTCGTATTTTCTTTTTCGACACCGCCTTCCGAAATTTAAGTTATTTTTGCCTTTGTAGTGTTTTTAAATGGAAGTCGGTTTTATTTTTTGCTAAAAAGTTTTTTTTCACGCTTTTTAATTTCGGTTTGTAATTTATCTAGTTACAAAAGCCAATATGTCAAATACTTATCATTATCTATGCATGCTTTTTCCCCAAATATTAAGAATATGTGAAAAAAAAAGACTGTATATAAACTTTTTATTGATAGGTAATTTAAATAAAACAGAAGTAACAAAAATAATATCTAATAAATTCAATTATACAAAATACATATTTGAAACTATAATTTATGAAATTATTAACTAAACATATTGGTACAATAAACTAACATAAATAACAAAAGAACATAAAGAAAAATAATTAAATTTTACAAATTTTCTTTACAACTTTCGTTGTCGGACTCCAATTCCGAGGCAGAATCCAGATCGGATATACCTACAAACTCGAACTCAGTTTCCGGAAACTGTATTAGGTCGAGAGTTTCAGCAAAAAAGGTTGTCTTCCTTTTGGCATCTAACTTCGGCCTTTGTGCACTTAGAAAAGGATCCGAAGAAACAACAAGCATATTTAGGATATCTTGATTAGAATCTTGCCTGCTTCTTTTCCGCGAATGATGTTCCCGGAACCTCCTAAAATCTTTGTTTCGAGACTCTGAGGCTTCTTCCGAGAGAGTCCCAATCGGGACAATATCATTTTTTTCGATTATGTCAGCTCCGTGTATTAATAGTTTATGTACGGTTGATGACATGTAGTACCAGTCGTATAATTCCACGTACTTTTCTGCTGTTTTGCGAGCAAAATCTTTAAATTTGATGACATCGATCTTCTCACCAGATTGCTTGCAAAATAACAGCAAATCTTTTTATCAGGTTTTGATCCAACCCAGTAATAGCTGCAGTTTTATTGGGAAACTCGAAAAACTTCCTTGCGGTGTTCCCGTCATTGGTAGTTCCCGAGCCTTGTTTTACTATATCAATTAACAGATTGAGCTCCTCTTTAAATTTATTTTGAATGTTTTTTTTCTGTTTTGTAACATATCTTTATGCTCATTACTTCTTGCTGCCCACTGTTTGAAGTCAAGTCTGTACGCAATGTGTAACAGACATTCCATGCAATTTATACGGGCATGTAGGGATGATAGGCCAAATTCATATATGTCAGAACACACAGTTTTTGATGTTACAGCATCTAAGTGGTTCATTTCTGTTGGTTTTGCTAAGCACAGGTAGCATGATGCATTTGATCTATCTTCAGAAAGGTACGTGCAGACTTTTGCGTCGATCATTGTCATCATTAGTTTATGAGTCACCCTGTTACTATTAATGCACTCTGTGGGGTTAAGGGCCTCAATTTCCTCATCCATTTTTCTTTTGTTATCAATGACAACTGCATGGCTTTCTTTTACAAAAGTGAACTGAACCGGACGACAATAAAAAGTTGAGCATGGTTTCGGGTTTGTCCATATAGTATTATCTCCATCTGTCAGTTTCAGTGGCACCAAGGAGGTCATGAAAATGCTTGAATCATCATGCTCGCCGTCCATTTTCTGCTTGTATCGGCTTTGATTGGAAGCACCATCAAATCCCCACTTCGATATCAGCTTTAACTGCTTATTTTCCACATTATCAGAAAGACTTTGAAGAATCCGCTTCACCGTGATGTCAAGTAAAGCTTGAAGTGTAATTCTAGCTGATGAATCCGTAACTGATACTGATTGATTAGGAGGGTAGCATGCAAGCTTAGTTTGTTGCAGTTTATAGTAGGATGGGTAAATATCCTTAGCACCTTCCCGAATGGCAGTCTCTCGCAACGTAATATATTGCCACTTTGAAAGCTTAAGTGAAAGAAGCAATCCAAGTGCTTTCTCTGGTGTAAATATTACTGTTTTCTTAATGCTTTCCTTGATTTTAACGGCAGCTTCTGGATTTTTGATCATATAATTGATTACAGATGCGATATCTTCATAACCTTCTTCTTTTAAACGTGCTGCAGCTGCATATGCCAATTCACAGGAATCCTCGCCTATGTGCTCACGATCTTCTCTTTTTCTGTTTGCTTCCCAGATCTTTGAATGGTTTTCGGGACCTTTTTGTCATTGTTCCAACAGTCGATGATGTCGAAGGTTCTGGAGAGACTGAGCGTGCTCTTGGTATCTCATCAACAGTTGGTTCTTGATTTATTAAAGTTTGCACGCAACTCGGCCAATCAATATTTGCTTGCAACCACTCTGCGTACGTATTTCTAAACTTATCAAAGAATCGTTTAGATTTCTGCCACCTGTTTAAAGCAGCTCGCGTGAATCTCCGGCAAAATTCTTTGAGAGTTACTTGATCTTCGGCAGAAAGGCAATCGCCTATGCGGGACACAATTGCACTAAACAATACTTCATGATTAAATGAAGGACACTCACTTTTTAGAAGAACAAACAAATCTAAGTTGGTGATTAAACTTTCCATTCTAAGATTTTGTAGTCGCAAAGCAAATAGTTTTAGTGTTAGCAGTTACACGGTTGTGAACAATCTAAATTATGGAACAAAATTATAGCCCTTTTATTGTATAAAGTCAATAATTAGTTAACTACCCTCATTAAAGTTATAAAAGATATGATAATAAAAATTTATAATCGTCAAAAACATTTCGTAGAACTCATAGTAGAACTAATCAACATTAGCAAATCACATTAGCTCACTAATTATAAAAAGGTGAATGCAGTTCTTAGTTGGTATTGTTGCGAGATATTTCAAATCATTTAATCACTTAATAGGCTCATTAGAATCAGAAGACTACAACCATCATTCTAATTACTTAATTACTTGTCATCAGACTCATTAGATGACTACACAATATGTTATTTTGTATTTTGAACGTATGCAAGGTTTTAAAATTCCTTTTGTGTCGATATTATTATGTGTCCGGTTATGTTGTAATCATACTTTTAGGGTATGATCAATTAACAATTTCATTCCCCTATCATTCTAAAAGAAGCGACAGCATGGGCACTTTGACACTGATATTCAACTATTTGGTATTGTTGGAAATCTTACAAGATCAACAAGATACTACACACCTCTGTCTAGTCCTTCAGGTCTATAGGGGTGATGCTATTTTATGTTAAGAGTTGTTAAAGCTCTGAATTCTTCAACTTAAACACTAAAAGGAACGTTTAATATGTAAAAATAAATAAAAATATTTTGACGATTTTTAAAAAAAAAAAGGCATCTTCAACCATTATGTAACGTATGTCAAAAAATCATAAATAATTAGTACTAAAACCTCCTATAAGGATATTACGGTTATCGCTGCCGTTTCAGAGATATTTCGATTTTTCATACTAGCTCCATACAAAATTTTCGTAAAAAAATTATAATTCCTTCGTTTTTGTGCAGAATCAATTCTGGTGTCATTTTTGTATATTGTTATAACAAATAGAAGTGATATCCGGCACAAAAACTGGCACTTGCAAAATAAAATGCCTAAGTCTATGAAAGCCGTTTTTCAGCCCACCGTGCGGCGCGGCGAAAAGGTATGGCAGGGCCTGCTGTTTGGTTTAGGCGGCGCAGGATGCTTGCGCGAATGTTCGTGTGTGTTAACATGAAAGTTGATTTTTCTAAGAGATAAACTTTTTAATGTAATATAAATTGTCATGTTTGTGTACGATAGCGTAATAAATAAATATTGTATTCTACCACATAAATGATAGTACTTTTATACTGATAATTAAAGCAATTCGTGCAAAATTATTCCCTAACTATTCCAAAATATCAAAAATGCACAACGTTAATATTCAAGTTTTCACTTCTGCCGGCACTCCCGGAGTGCAACCCGGATTTTTTTTTTGTTTCTTTCCTTACTGTTATAGTTGGAAAAAGGCTCACAAACATCGCTTTTGTCAACTAACTTAAGTTAGCGTCCAGTGTAACCGTATGCACTATAAACTGCTTTTCTGACTTACATAACTGACCTTTCGTTGGTGTCTTTTTTATTGTTAGGTTCGCGTTTGACCACCATCTCACCTGATGATAAGTGATGATGTAGTCGAAGATGGAGCACGCTTGCCTTGCCAGAAGTAACCTTGAATGGGTTACTTCTAGGCAACTATTTCTGCTCTTGACTTAAAGACCCCCAGGTCGTACGATCAGATCCCAACACGTTTTAGCCACCATCCACATGATATAGTTGTCTAGATATATATCAAGGGTGGCCAACTTGATCAGAGCCAAGATCGACAAATCCCTGTGGGATCTACCAATTATATACTTCTTGAATTTTTTAAGGAAAAAGTATAGTTTTTCATGTAGTATTTTTTTATTAAACGGAAAAACATAACATTTAATTCTTAGCAATTATTTACTAACTACTTAATTATAATGGCATAATGATAATGATTACACTAATAATATTAGCTCACATTAACCTTCGGTATGCCTGGTAGGGTCTGTCAGACCCACCTGTACACATAAACCGTTGTATTTTCTTCAAATTCGAATTTCGCGCCTAACCGTACTTAGTAGCTGGCCGTTATGAATTGCTAGACGTCCGCCGCCCCTCACCTCAGTCCGGAGCACGCTCTCGTGGTAGTAGGACACGTGTATAGTCCGGGCGGGTCTCACAGACCCGACCAGGCATACGACGTGACGTTTCTATGTAAGTATTTTTGTTAGTGTTTTTGGAAATTGATGTTATTTTTGTGCTTAAATATAATATTTTTTACATTATTTTAGTTTCAAAATGGGGAGCCATCTGTGCGATGAAGATATTAGTAATTTATTACTCGAAGCGGCTGAAGAAGATGACGTAATTTTCAACTCAAGTGGAGAAGAGTCCGATCACGTGAGTCAGGGAAGTGGAGCTGAAGGCTACAATTGGTCTAATTTATCTCCCAAGATTATTCAAATCTGTTAGACAGAATTTACAAGATTTTTGGTGCAATAATGGAATGGGTGTTGCTATTTTTCGCATGACGATGAGCCTAAAAAGATTTTCTTTTATCTTGACCTATTTGAGGTTTGATGATGTCAACTGACATCATCAAACCTCAAATGGGTCAAGCGGGAAGAAAGACGAGCACAAGACAGGCTAGTACCATTTAGGAAGCTCTTTGACGATTTTGTCACTAACTGCCAGCTGCATTATACGCCTTTCGAGAATCTGACCATAGACGAAGAACTTGTAGCATTTCCAGAGCTTTGTAAATTTTGCCAATATTTGCCCAACAAACCGGCCAACTATAGAATAAAAATATTTGCACTGGCTGATGCCAAAACCTACTATTCTTTGAATTTATAAATGTGTGCAGGAGAACAGCCAGAAGGGCCATATAAAATCAGCAATAAGCACAAAAGGTACCCAAGATGACACGCCATTGAGAAAATCGAATCCTAGTATAAAACGTAGATGCTATGTATGCCCAGTCAAGAAAGATCGCAATACGCAATATATTTGTGAGACCTGTAAGAGTCGCTTATGTCTGGATCATGCAATTTTCCAATGTCAATTTGCTTCCGAACCAGAGCCCTGGAAAATGTTGATAGAAGTGATGAAGACTGAATATGTTTTAGTTATTATTAAGTACATAGAAGTGCCTTATATTTTTATATAGTTTCATTGAGATCTCTTTAGTTTTTTATAAGTGATGTGTGTTATAAGAGTAACGAAGTATTTTTTGGTTAAAAACACTACCTTGGTTTAATTGGAAAAATAATTATTAAAAGTTGTGGATTTGCAATACTTTTTTATTTTATTTTATAACATACACCCGTAGTAAAAATATTAGTACATTTTAATAACTTATTTATCAATAATTATTTGAGAAATTACTATTTAAAATCCGGGTCTGATAAACCCACCAGGCATACCGTGTAACTTTTTGCCACCAGGCATACCGAAGGTTAATATTATTAGTGCCGTCGAATGACGGACTGAGGTTGACAGACACCTGCCCCTCCCTCGCGCGCATCTCACATAGCAAGCGTTCGCGCTAGTCATTTCTTATCGAAGATAAAAGAGAGCTACTGCGAGAAACAGAGGGTACCAGTATGTAAATAACGTAATCATTACATAATTATATCGTAATTTGTTGGTAATTACGTTGCGCAATCAGTTACATATATTTTTTGGATATAAATATTATTATTAGGTTGTATATTTTAACTTTTAAAAATTAAAATTATAATTGGCCTTGCCGGAATGGACTCGACTAATAGCCGCGATCGACCGGTTGGCCACCCCCGATATAGATAAGTGTAGTCTCGTAAGATAGACAGATAATATCACGTAGTGTTAAGTATATAAACTGTAATCTATATTCAATAAAGATACTAGTTGGTAGGTACCAGTTCGGGTAACTGTACTTTACTCACAACTCACAAACTTGGTGTTTTCCTAACCTTCTCTACCTGCCAACATCACAGTGCGTATGGGTGGGATGTCCACCATGTAGGTAACGATGGCGCATCGCTGTTTGTCTTGTAGTCTGAAGATGGAACGGGCTTGGAGGAATTAGATTGTGTAATTCCATCGCACACTCCCCGAAATGTAATCGATAGAAAACCGATAGACTTGCAACTCGCCGTTGCTGTTCAAGGCTCTGGAGCTTTGACTCGACCAGTGCATGGTTGCCAATGAATCAAGCGCGTCCAATCGGTGTTTGGCTAAAGTGTCTGATTTTTGGCCCCGTAATGACTGTGAAAAGTGAACACCATGATGGACCCCCGGGTTAACGTGCTTTCCGAAGCAATAAGGAATCTCGATCATGTTAAAATGATCACAAAACTACAGACTGCCCTCAGTGAGCGTTGCGAAACATTAAACATCGATATGTTCGACTATTATTACTTAGGTACAAGCTCCTCAAACAAACTCACATGTAAAATAATAGCTTGGACTAATTAACTTAAACTGAAAACAAATAAACAATTAGTTCTCATTCAAAAAGTCATGATATCATCTAATTTGTACCTGCTATCATCAAAATGCAATAACACTAAACAAGAACATCCACTAAAGAGTGAATTTCTTTATACAACTAACTATAGACACCTAAATGTCACGTGCAGAAATTAAACTGACCGGGGCACATTAATGCTCATGTCGCGATGTCGTCTTGTCGTTTCCATTTCAACGTCCATCGGTTTGCAGGATAACAATCATAAAGTCCACCAATCCATACCAAATACCATCGTCTCTCCATAAAATTTTAAATGTATTACTTTTTATATATACCTAATAGGCTTGCATTTAACCACCATCTCACCTAATGGTGATGATCTGCTTGAAGATGAAGCACGCTTACCTAGAAGTAACTTATTCACTCCTGACTTAAAGACCTCCAGGTTATAGCATATCAGGAAACACAGACCCGGGGAATTCCACTATTCCCAAAACGTTTTGTGCGTATGTGTACAAAACATGATTTACTTTAAAGCGCTGATAAGTCCTTGATGCATGCAGTTTTGAAAATGTGCACTCAAAGATACATTGTGGAGTATTTATGACGCTTGACACCAAGCTTAGGGTAGGTATCTGGACTTATGTAATAATCTAAGCATGTAGTAATTAGCAATGGATTAATTAGTTGTCATATATTAAAGGTTGGTAACTCGTCTGTGAATATTATGGATATGACAAATCTGGAACTGGCAATTTCGTGCCTAATTCGGACGGAATTTGAATTCGACAATTTTTTTTTTTTTTGCAATAATAATCACATTTAAGGTGCAGAATACCGGGCACGCCGCAATCGCGGTGGTAAGACCCCTCTTTGAGGAGTGGCTAGATCGACGTCACGGCGTCCTGACCTACCGCATGACACAGGTCCTCACCGGACACGGAAGTTTCGGGAGGTACCTGTGTCTGATGGGGAAGGAAGAAACGCCTGGGTGTCACCACTGCGAGGGCCGCCCTGAGGACACAGTAGAGCATACGGTGCAAGACTGCCCCGCTTGGGCAGAGCACCGACGTGTCCTCACGGCGGAGATAGGCGGAGACCTCTCACGCCCGGCATTGGTCGAGGCCATGCTGCGGGGCGAGAGGGAGTGGGAAGCGGTCGCCTCCTTCTGCGAAGCAGTCATGCTGCCGAAGGAGGAGGCGGGCCGTGTGAGGGAGAGGATGGCGTCCTCCCTCCAGCCCAGCCGCAGTGATAGACGCCCACGGCGTCGGACGTCGGCCGACGATCTCCGGCCACCGTAGGCGCGGGCATGCGGACAGCGAGTAAAGGGCAACTCGCTGTCCGACCATGGACCATGCCCGGGTCGACGGCGCGTTGTGTTCCACGCGCGCCTCAAAGAGCGTCAGCAACATGACGAGGCCCCCCCTGTAGAGGGCCGAAGCCTGCCGGGGTCATGGGACTCATCCCATTACCGTGACCCCGGAACGTAAAGAGTTATTGAAGGAACACCGTGGATTTTAGTCGGTAAAACTCTGACAGTCCCTCCCGCCCTGCCCGGGGTGGGAGGACTTATTTGATAATTTTGCCACGATAAAAAAAAAATGGTGCAGAATACAAACCTTAAATAAGATCTCGTAATTTTGAAAAACCCTGAATATTGAAATCTTTTCTTTCTATTAGTTTGGTTATACTCTCAAGTTTCAGTTATCTCAATAGTCACCTGCGTTCTAGCTAGTTACATTGTTGATCCCACGTTTTACACAAATTACATATTTTCGACATTATCTTTGTAACTTCCCTATAATATCATCGAATAATAACGTATTCAACACGGCCTACCCACTACATAAACCCTAAAGGCTTTCTGTTTATAAACTACACCCATCGAATGACTACTTAAAGTCCTCTTTTAAACAGTAAAAGCGATAATTGGAACAATGCGATGTATAACTAACGTGACCAGACGTCCCGTTTTGAACAGGACTGTCCCTTTCCGATGTAGAGCTGATGGTCAAGTACCAGGAGAACTCCTCAAAAATTAACGGCTATGCATCGGGAAAAGCAATATTCTGTAAAAGGTGATAAGTTGTTGACATTATGGCTTTTGTAACTAGATAAATTACAAACCGACCCACTAAAAAGAGTGAAAAAAAAAATTTGCAAAAAATAGAACTGACTTCCATATTGAATAATAAATAACTTTAATTTCGGAAGGCGGTGTGAAGAAAAAGAAAATCCAAAACCAATAACACCGACTACCGAAATTAAAGTTATTTTTGGCTTTGTAGTGTTTTAATATGGAAGTCGGTCCTATTTTTTGAAAAAAAAAATTTTTATAGTTACAAGTCCCGGTGTCCCCGAAATGAACTCTGGGACGCAAAAACGCACGGTTTTAGAAAACGGGACATTTTCTAAAACCGTGCGATAATTTGAGTAGTCGAGCCGGCCGTACGAATTTATGTAAAATATAATAATTGACAGGAATATAGTAACTGTAATAAAGATACAGAAGTTTTTGACGAAATTTCATTAATTTTTTTACTACATTACGTCGCAGAAAGTAACCAAATAGACTAATCTAAATGTTTCCGCAAACTCGTTGGGTGGAAGTATTCAAACCCTTTCAAACCAACAATGTTCAACATGAAAACTTTTCTATTTTAATTGTATATGTATAATTATTTTATGTTTGCCTGTTACAAATGCTCCAGTTTATTTGATATATGATGAACAAATTGTGGACATCTGAGAAAACCCAGTTACAAATTTCAGTTCTAAAGGCGATGTTTATATAGTTAAGGTGAATATAAAAAAACGTGCCAAGAGTTTCATTCTTACATAAAATCACCTATATTAAAGCAAATTTGTTCCTCTGATATATAAAACTAAACGTTTCGGGTATATATATTTTTTAATTTGTAACTTTTAAGCTGACTGACTTTTCTGCATAAATATAACTCCAAAAAAACATTTTCTTTTTATTACGTATGAGTACTCGATCTCGCCTGATGGTAAGCGATAGATGAGGTCTACGATGTGACGAGTGAGCCCAGAAGATGCCTATTTATTAGTCTTGCTTTAAAGGCTGAAAGGTCATAAGTGGCAGGGAACACAGAACTTTAATTTTGGCAGTCGGTGTTTTTGATTTTGTATTTTCGTTTTTTGACACCGACTCCCGAACTTAAAGTTATTTTTGGCTTTCCAGTATTTTGAGAAGAGAGTCGGTTTTCTCGTTAAATATATTTTTTTAACGATTTTTATTGTGTCGGTTTGTAATTTATCTAGTTCCAAAAGCCTAAATGTCAACTACTTATCACCTTTAACAATATTTTAAAGAGTTAACTTTTAAGGAGTTCTCCTGGTACTTCACCATCAGCTCTACTTTACCATATGCATTGCGACGAGCATAAAGTGCTTAACAACTTTGTTCAAGTAATCGAATCACAATCCACGAAATACTTATTATTCAGTAGTTTCGGTGGCCATCTGTGGTCTTCATCATCAGTTCCACTTCACCAAATGGTGCTTTTCGAAAACAGCTGCACAAGGTACTATAAAAATACTCAAATCGCTGTAGGTATGCCTATAATATTTGAAGATTTCCCTCGATTTCTTCATGATTCCTTCATCAGATCCTGACGTGATGACAATGGGACCAACTAAAAAGTATTTTTTAAGATAGCAATTAATTAACTTACTGTTTTTAGTTGTTTAGTGTTGTAGTTACCTGTAATTATTTGTTACACTTATGTTTCATTCCCTTTTGTTTGTTATTTTTATGTAATTGTATAAGTGTATCTGTTTTATGTCCCACTAAAGTAAAATAAAATAAAATAAATGTTGGTATCTCTAAATAAATAAATAAACAAAAGAAGAATTTTCCAAATCAGTCCAGAAGTCTTTGAGTTATTAGGTACAATATATAAAAAAAAGATTCCGATGAACTGAGAACCTCCTCCTTTTTTGAAGTCGGTTAAAAATGCAATTTTTTTTCACTAACCGTCCCGTTTTGAGTCAAAGAATTAATGGTCACGTCTGTATAACGGAGAGATGCGATAGAGCACCGGCCTGGCCTGCGGTTTTTGTCTCGTCGGCCAAATGTCAGGGCCTTGTCATGTTCAAGATGTCGTTTGAGATGAGGCTGGTATCACACCGAACTGTAGCGTGAGAGAACTTTTACCCGACATTGGTTAAATTAAAGCAAGTTCTTATGTCAGCCGATCTCTCCACCATCGTTAGCAAGGTAGGCGCAACGGTCAACATGCCGGTCGATCGAATGCACGTGCGCGACATTTACCGCCTACCAGGTAAACCTGGAACGGTCAGACCAATAGTTGTTGAATTCACTAATGTGGAAACAAAAAACCAACTTATTACCTCCACACGCAACTTCAACAAGAGAAACCCCAATGAAGGACGTTTGAATACTCTCAGCATTGGCCTGAACGGCGACCGTCGGCCGATCTACGTCGCAGAATATCTTCCTGCCAGCTCACGGAAACTCTTCTATGTAACGAGAGAATTTGCGAAACGAATGGAGTACAAATATTGTTGGACGTCGAATGGAAATATATTTCTGCGTAAAGAGGAAGGTGCCAAACAACTCCTTATTAAGTCAGAACAATCTCTTGCTGAACTGCAAGCTCAAACAAGTAAATGACTATGTTACACACACATACTTTATTTTTTAGACTGCCACATATACACAGAAGATTTCAACTACACAAACAAGCTTCTAACTACATCTACATTACATACTCAACTAAACTACTTACACAGTATCACTACACAAACGACACGTGACACAAACATAACTAATACTACTGCCCTAATAAAATATAACATTTTAATTAAAACACCTGTCATTCTCCAGTTTGCCTCGTCAGTATTTATTCGATATAAAAACATAACTCACTTAATATACTTACATCACAATTCCTACATATTTCTAATTATTACTACACAAACGACACATAATACAAACATAACTAATACTACTGCCCTAATAAAATATAACATTTTAATTAAAACACCGGTTATTCTCCAGTATGCCTCGTCAGTATTTGTTCGATATAAAAACATAACTCACTTAATATACTTACATTGCCACAATTCCTACATATTCCTAATTATCACTAGACAAACGACACATAATACAAACATAACTAATACTACTGCCCTAATAA
This sequence comes from Tholera decimalis, assembly GCA_943138885.2. Lineage (NCBI taxonomy): Eukaryota > Metazoa > Arthropoda > Insecta > Lepidoptera > Noctuidae > Tholera > Tholera decimalis. Next base: position 30,533,270 of record OW964569.2, on the reverse strand, counting down.
AATATAACATTTTAATTAAAACACCAGTCAGTCTCCAGTTTGCCTCGTCAGTATTTATTCGATATAAAAACATAACTCACTTAATATACTTATATTGCCACAATTCCTACATATTCCTAATATATTCTACCAACCCTCTATATTCAAAACCAGCTATGCCCCATACTCGGCTTAATAACGAACCAAAATACATACTTTGCGGCCCTACGTTATATAAATGGCCACTCTGAATAACATAGTTAACGATTTAGACGATATGCAAGTTTCATCATCACATATGTGCCAACCAAACCATTGCACGGATTACATACAAGTCTCAAACACCCTAAATGTCCTACATCTAAACATTAGAAGCATTAATAAAAACTTTGACGAACTTAGATGTCTTTTAGTCACAATGAACATAACATGCGATGTAATAGTGTTGTCTGAATGCTGGCTCAAAAAATCAGGAAACATCCCTACCTTAGACGGATATTCATCCCATCAAACCCAGAACTTAATTAATCAAAATGACGGTCTGGTCCTATATATCAGAAATAACATACATCACACTCTATCAGAACCTACTTTTAATGATGCCAGCTGTCTAATATGCAACCTTGAAAACAACCTAACTATTATAGCCATATATAGACCACCGTCACAAAGAAACATTGATACTTTCTTAGAAAACTTAAACAACGTCATACTCGACCTTAAAAATCACAATCACATCACAATTATTGGAGATACGAACATTAATATCAATCCGGATTGTAATGACCCTCGTACACAGCAGTACCTAAACCTGACTGCATCTCACGGATTTCTCCCAGCTTACCTTCTACCTACTCGTTTACACAGCTGTATTGATCATATACTGCTAAAAACCAGCAACAAAGCGACCACCTTAATATTGGAAACATCGATCACGGACCACTCAGCAGTTCTTTTAAACCTCGAGATTAGCAAACCCAAAACTAAAAACCTCAAATTTCATCACTCATCTAGCCTTAACATCTCAAAAGCTATCTCTGATGTTATAAACTGTGATTTTTCTACTGTACACACAATGACTGATGCTAACCAGGCCACCACCGAATTAATAAATATAATTTCTCCCATTTTATCTAAAAATACTATCCACAAATCAATCCCAAGCAAACAAAGAATAATTAAACCATGGATTACCATCGGTCTTTTGAAATGCATACGTAATAGGGACAAAATGCACAATAAAACAAAAAAAGAGCCAACCAATCAGATTCTAAAATTAACCTATTTAAGATATCGCAATTTCTGCAATAACATACTAAAAAAACTAAAAAAAGAGTATGAAGAACAGGAATTCGAAAAGGCTAAAAACAACCCCAAAAAGATGTGGGAAGTAATTCGCAGTGTGACTGACACCAAATGCATACGCTCGACATCAACAGAGCTTTTGACAATTGAAAATTGCCCTACTAAATCCGTCAATAGAGTGAACACGTTCTTTGCAAATGTAGGTATAAATCTAACCAATAGCAACTCTCCCCAGATTTTCCCCCTAACCTCCAAAAATGATCAACAAGGTACCGCTAACTCAATGGTTGTTTTAGAAACAGATGAAGAAGAGGTTAAATCGATAATAAGCAATCTCCGAATCAATAGTGCTACCGGATGGGACGGCATTCCATCAAAATTGCTAATACACACTAGTCACATTCTAGCTCCACCTATCACACATATATGCAACCTGGCAATATCTACAGGTACATTCCCAAATGCCTTGAAAAAGGCCATTGTACATCCAATCTACAAGTCTGGGGACAGAGACAAGGTCACTAACTACCGCCCAATATCAGTCCTCCCTGCTATCTCCAAGGTCCTAGAAAGAATAATGTACAAACGCCTGAATAATTTCCTCAACAAACATAACATTATTTCTCAAAACTAATTCGGCTTCAGACGCGGATTGTCAACTGAAGATGCAGTGACATCCCTACTCGACTTTGTAGTTGATAGGGTTGACAATAGATTAAATGCTTAGGAATTTTTCTAGACCTTTCAAAGGCGTTCGACACTGTCTCTGTTCCTCTACTTCTATCGAAACTTGAAACCATCGGAGTTCGAGGCATTGCTCTGTCTCTTTTCAGTAATTTCCTCACCGATAGATTGCAGTGCGTTAAGATTGGAGAACATATTAGCGATGCATGTAACGTGGTTGTCGGCTTGCCACAGGGAAGTCTTCTCAGTCCCCTTCTTTTTCAAATCTACGTCAACGAACTCTGTCAGCTATCCCTCCCCTCCACAAAAATAATAGCCTATGCAGATGACACGGTAATTCTATCGTATGACCGTGATTGGACCTCAGCAAAAGAGATTGCCGAAAGGGGACTCAGTGAAGTGATGCTATGGTTGGGTAAAAACAATCTTGCCCTAAACATAAAAAAAACCAACTTCATTACCTTCGGCTTAAGACCCTCCACCCTTCCCCCAGACGGTTCTTTATCAATAAAAGCCCACAAATGTACCAACCACTCTCCCCTCTGTTCATGCCCCACTGTTACCAGAGCAACAATAATACGATATCTCGGTATTCAACTGGACTCTTGTTTATCCTGGAAACCACACTTACAAGCAATGTCGGCGCGAGTTCGGAAATTAATTTACCTATTTAAAAAACTTAGAGTTTCCGCCGATAGCAACATCCTTAAGATCGTTTACTCGGCACTATGCGAATCGATATTAAACTACTGCATCACTGCATGGGGAGGGGCTGCCAAGACCGACATTATTCAGATAGAGCGAGCGCAAAGAGCGGTTATAAAAGTTATTTTAAAAAAGCCTTTTAGATTCCCAACACGGCAATTATATGCAGAGTTTGAAACGTTAACAGTTCGACAACTCTACATCCTCCGCACAGTTATGAGAAAACATGTCACCGTTCCGTATACCACAAATAACAGCCCAACAGCCAGAAGAAGATCCAAACCGCCATGCCCCACAACACACACAAACACTACATTTGCTAAGCGACACTTCACTTACCTAAGTGTACGCATCTACAACAAAATGCACCAAAAGCTGGATATCCACTCCCAAAATACATACAAATGTAAAAAAAATGTTAAAACGTTTCTACTTACCCTAAATTATGACGAGACAGAAGCACTGGTAAAACCCTCTTCCATATAAATCTTTAATATAATCATCATACAAAACATACACAAGCCCAGACATCATCACACACATATCATTACTTACATACACAAACACCATCACACTCTTCCTATCAAACTCACACACACACTACACTATTTTCGTTTGTTAGTAAATGTTGTTATTTGTTTTGTTTTAATTAGAGTTCTCTATTTTAATGTGATTATTGATCACAATCAAATGAAATTATATTGTAATTTAAGTTTAATTAAAATGAACCCGATTTATAAAAATTGTATTTAATGTACTAGGAAATAATTATCTTTATTTATTTGTTTTAATTTATTATTTATTTAATTGCTTTTTACTTTTACATTTTACTTTTTCTGTTAATATTATAATTGATATTAATCAAACCTAATGATCTTGTAATAATTTAATGTTATCTATAGTATTCTGACTAACTGAAATTTCAATGTTATCTCTAATTCGTTTCAATGTAACTTAGCTCAACATTTTACAGTTATCTTAATTTTTAATTTAATTTAATTTACTGTTTATACAAGTGCTGTGCACACCTTTAAGTGAAAAATTCACTACAAACTATTATTTCGTGCCTTTTTATTTTCTTGCTAATTAACTAGTGAATAACTCGTTGGTGTGTAAATAAATAAATAAATACATATACTTAACTTGCACACGTGCTCACACGTACATAAGTTATTGTTAAGGTTACACGTTTGGTTCACCAAATTCTTGTAAATTGTAATTACGGACGAATGGATGTCTCCTATAATACAGGACTTTCCTAGTATAGGGGACATTATTCATAAAATTAAATGTAAAAAGAACTCATACACTTGATATGTAACAAGTCATGTATTTTCTTTTCTTTCTTTGTGGAAATAAAATTATTATTATTATTATTTCCTTTATTCAACATATATCTCAAAAATTACATTTTTAAATATTTTTCTATAAAAACTTACATTAAAAAAACATTTAAAAATATAAAAAATGGCAATCCATCGGCGTCGGGAGCGGGGTCCAAGCTACCGGTGGTTAGGTCTCCAGAGAAAGGAACCTCCTCACAATGCGAGCTGTATCGAGGAGAACTGCCTTCTGTATCAGGCCCTTTATCCAGCTGTGCAACGCCAGCTTCGACAGATGGTCGTCGAAGCTTTTAGCTATCAGCCCATTGACTGACATGACAATCGGCACAATGACAGCCGAGTCCACATTCCACATGTCAACAACCTCATGAGCTAAGTCGAGATACTTTATCTGTTTCTCTTTCTCAGCTTTCACGAGATTATCGTCATGTGGGATGGTAACATCGATTATCATTGCGCGGCGCACTAATCGGTCTATCACCACTATATCAGGCTTATTGGCAACAATAGTCCTGTCAGTGATGACAGACCGATCCCAGTACAACGTGACCTGGTCATTTTCGAGAACTGGGTCGGGCACATACTTGTAATACGGTACCTCAGAGTCGACAAGTTTGTATTTCAAAGCAAGTTGCTGATGGATAATTCTGGCTACTTGGTTGTGTCTATGTAAGTACTCGCCGTTAGCAAGACGAGAACAACCGGAGACAATATGTCTGATGGACTCACCAGGATGATGGCATGCCCGACACACGTCAATCGTCCCGTCCTTCATAATATGTCTCCGGTAATTATTCGTCAAGATAACTTCGTCCATAATTGCACAGACAAAACCTTCAGTTTCTCCGAAGAGATCCCCGAAGCGTAGCCAGGCGACGGAAGCTGTCAAATCTACATCGGGCCCATAGAGAGCCCGATAGTAGCGACCATGAAGCTCCTTGCTTTTCCATACCTCCTTGCGGTCATCTGCGGTGAGTATAACAGGTTTGTGCCAGTTCTCTTTAGCCATGGTCAGCGGGGTGAGTCCCTTGTCCACTGCAACCACATCTCGGTGCATACCCACATCGGCTTGAAGGAAATATTCCCTGAGACTGCAAATCTCGCGGTTGTGGAGAGTTTTGGCGTTTAAAAAGCCTCGACCTCCACACTTCCGCGGGATGTACAGTCTCATCACCGATGATCGTGGGTGATGCATCCGATTTGCGGTTAGCAGTGTGCGGACCCTCCTATCCAGGGCGTCCAGTTCGGTTTGAGTCCATTTGAGTATGCCGAAAGAATACATCAACACCGGCATGACCCAACCGTTGAAGGCGCGCACCTTATTTCCTCCCGACAAAAGGCTGTTTAATACCTTTGTCAGGCGGCCAAAGAAGCGCTCCCTCAACGATTGCTTCATGTCAGCAACAGTAATGCCCAAAGCTTCCGACATACCCAAATACTTATAAGTTTCGGTCAAGCAGAGATATCTAAGATGTATGGAGTCTGAAAGTTGAATTCCCTCAGATTCCATAATCTCTCCTCGTTTTACATGCATGATTGCACATTTGTCTACACCAAATTCCATCTTGATGGCGCTACTGAAAGTTTCAGTTACCTTCAGTAGTTCCATCAGTTGCAAGTTGTTGGGGGCAAAGAGTTTCAAATCATCCATGTAAAGGAGGTGGGATATACTTTGACCTCCTCTTCTCAACCGATAGCCCAGGCCTGAGCCCTCTAACATTGTGCTTAGAGGATTCAGGGCCAAGCAAAACCAAAGTGGACTCAAACTGTCACCCTGAAATATTCCCCGTCTGATCCATATAGGCTCATCATTCCCTCGGATCGGTCGACATCCTGGATAGCGAAGTACCGTCTTCCATTGCCTCATACATGAATCAAGGAAGGTGCGTAGAGTTGGATCTATTTTGTAAAGCTCTAGCACCTTCATGAGCCAGGTATGAGGAACAGAGTCATAGGCTTTTTTGTAGTCTATCCAGCATGTTGATAGATCTTTGCGGGATCGACGAACCTGTTGGCTAATGGCCATGTCAATGAGGAGTAGCTCCTTAGTGCCACAGGACCCTTTCCTACATCCATTCTGAGAAGCGGAAATAATTGAGTTGCATTCAATGTGCATATTTATTTTCACTCTCAGAATGGACGTAAGAACTTTATAGACCGTAGACAAACAAGTAATCGGTCTATAGTTTTTGGGTTCCATGGGACTACCACTCTTATGGAGCAGGTGGGTACAGCCAGTCGTAAGAAACTCTGGTAGAGACCCAGCCTCTAAGGATGCCTGGAATTGAGAAGCCAAAAGCGCGTGCGAGCTGCTATACCACTTGAGCCAGAAGTTGTGCAGTCCATCCGGTCCTGGAGACTTCCAGTTTGGTAACGGATGAACTGCTTTGGCTACATCAGACTTATTGATGGTTATTTTATCCATTTGTGGTATAGCTTCACATACGCGTTCAACTTCACACATCCAGTCACCCTCAACATGACAGACGGGTACCGACCAGATGTTGCGCCAGAATAAATTCGTGGCGGTATCATCCGGGCGGCACACGTCAGTCACATTTTGATTGGGTCGCTCCCAAGCTCTGTATACCCACCTCTCATCGCTCTGGAACATGCGATTCTGTGAGTACCGTTCAACCCGCCGCTTAAACCGTCGGATACGGCTTGCCCATGCATAAATTTTCTGCTTCAGGAAGTCAATGCGCTCCGTAATGTGGGGTATGTATTCTCGAGGGCTGATTCCAGTCCCTGAGAAAGCCCGCCGCACAAAACGCATTACACGTGGACGTGCATTGCCTTCCTTGAAGCAGTATAGTTTGCCGATGAGTGTTCTGGCCTCATCGATACGCCTCTCGATCCTATACTGCCAGGCTGGTACAGCAGGTTTTGGTCGAATAGCTTCGTCGTTATTTGGAAATTTAACGTTAGCTAAGCGACATGCCGCAACAGCCCCGCAATACAGGATTGAGTGCGTATCAACAAGGTTTTCGCTGCTCTCAAAAATATTCTCAAGCAGCGAGTCCAAAGCACACACCAGTGCCCTATTTTTTTTGTGCATGGGTAATCGTGGTAACCGGGGTCTAAGTTCAGGCGGAGCCGATCTATACTCACGAAGCGCATCCTCCAGTGCACTCCTCAGTCGATCGTTGCACTGGCTACTTACCGTGACAACCCTATCATCTAGCTCATTATTATGACTATTGGGCCGCGGTGTCATTGCGCCACTAGCGGGCGCTTGTACCACGGATTGCGTCGGGGACGAGATGATATGGTTGCTCAGTACCTCTGAGCGCAGCCTCTCAAGTGTTGCGTCATCCAGCCTGTGGCTACGCTGGATGACCCGCACCTGATCCGACAGTCGTTGGGCCGAGACGTTGACAGCTGGTTCTAGGTCCTGGAACAGAGACAGCATCCTGACACGATACGCAGTGAGGTTAGTTCCCCCCTCTGTAGACCCATAATATGCGCGCATGACGTTTTCGTTTATGGACTGAGTCCATCTCATGCGCTGCACACCACCGGCAGCGGGGACCCGACTCGGAGCCGGTTGACTCCTAGGTTCCAAGCTTGACGGTGGCCGGCCTCTCCCCTGCCGACGCACAGGTGTTGGCGACGTCGGCGGAGAGAAATACTCGTCGCTCGAGCTCGACGCGGCTGCAGCCGCCGGTGACATTGGTAATCCTAAGTCCGGCGGCGGCGAGGCGGAACTGAGCGACAGGTCCGGGGGTGGTGGGCGTGCACGTCGCGAAGCTGCTCTCGTAAGCATCGTTCAAGTTTATTTATTCACATAATTATTATTTCTCGCATATTTTCTTCATTGGTGAGATTGACACTTGACAGTTGTCAATGGCTGATTTATTTTCATTTTGTGGAAATATTGGTGGCTTTTAGATATTTGATATTTTTCTTGGTTTAATATGTCCTCTTTTCATGGATATTGGAAAATGTGGATGGGAAAAACTTAACACTATTTTTTGCGGATTTAATTTGTATAGACGGAACAAAAAACTTGGTTTGACGGCTAGTGTTGCCAGCTTATTATTATTATTATTATTATAGTTATTGTCTGTTAGACTTCTTCATCCGCTACTGATTTACAATTTATTGACTAGATAGTAACAAACGTGTGGGTGAGTATTAAGGAGTTAAGTAATAAACGTTAATAATATTATTATTAATATAGTATTAAGGAGTGTGCATGGGGAAGTGATTAACGAATGTGTGTGTGTGAGACCTATGTTGGTATATGATGAATGCCTGTGTTGTACCATCCTTAAACTCATAAATAAATAAGTAAAACTGACTTTGACATTCAGGTGTCCGCTGAATTTGAAATCCTATTATCCTAAATAAATTAATAAATCACTATAATAAAAAGTGATAGATTGTTGAGACAAATCGTTTGATTTTATATTGTAACGGGGACTGAAAATTTACAGAAATAAACATTCTAAATACCTAGTAAACAAGAAAAAGATAAACGTCAAAAATCGAAGAATATATTTTTAAGATATTTATTTAAGAAAAAAGCTGTTGAAGTCACCAAGAGTCGCAAAACGCTTGTCCGTAACTACTTTCCGCTTAACTTGTAAGAAGGAAAAACTCGGCTTAGTGCCGGTTGGTCCAGCACATAGAGGGATCTATAAATCTAACTAGTGGTTGACGAGGATCCTGGAGGCGACACCGAAGACCTACAACGAGCTGCGTGCTATCCGGCAATGTTGATCTAGGGCGCCGCCGAAATGCCTTTTTTGGCCTCGCGGCGCCCTAAGCCACCACCGCGACTGCGCAAATTTTTGACGTGTGGTGTCATTTATTGATGTTTTTATTAATCAGTGTTTTTCCTTGGTTTTTTATTATTTAATCTATTTACTACTTTAGTAGCTAAGTTTAATTTTTCTTTAAACATTATCTGATAAATGTTGAGTGGCAGCAGTGATGTGTTGTGTAATAGTGCCGATCAACTTTCTACATCACAAAATATTCTGGAGAGGTGTCCTCTGTGCACCCAGGCACGGTTTTTTAAAGGTAAGCGAGGTCTGAAAGTACATATTGGGAAGGTACACAAACCACCCAATGTATCTACTTCAGACCCCTTTATTTCTTTAACACCTATATCACCTTGTTCCAATTTGGATCCGTTTTGGAAAACCCTCTCAAAATTCAAAAACTCTGTTCCGGTTTTAAAGCGAATTCCTCGCGGCGCTAGACCTGTAGTGGCGCAAAACCTAGCCGGATGCGTTCGCCTTGCCGCTCGCGAGAACTCTCAAAGTGCCTGGGAACATCTGCTTACCTTCCCGTATAGGATCCTACATGTTCGGAAGAATTTGGCAACCAAAAAAACTTTAACTTCACAAATTAAAGAAAATTGTAATATTTCGGCCCATATTCAGGATGCAAAATTACCGACACAGAGGGTTACTTCCACCACAAGAAGTATATCCCGCCTGGTCGAATTTAAATTAGGGGAAGGTGACATTAGCGGAGCTGCCAGAATACTTTTCAGTAGTGATGTGGTGGCCCCGTACTCTCCAGATACTCTCGCAGCTCTGGAGAGCAAACACCCTGCCCCAGCGGATGGTCTTTTCTTTCCCGACCCCCCCAATCAGGACATAAACACCCTCACCGTTACAGGTCAAGAAGTATCACAGCCGTTTGTTCCTTCCGAAGCGGCTCTGCTGGCGGCCTCGATGGGCTGAGTCCGCAGCACCTGAAGGACCTACTCAGCTCAGGCGCCGGAGAGTCTGGTGAGTTGCTTTTGAAGGAGCTAACGGCTCTGATTAACCTTATGCTCTCAGGCCAGGTGAACGAAGCCGTCACCGATATCTTGTACGGGGCCAATCTATGTGCCCTACGCAAGAGGAATGGCGGCATCCGCCCCATTGCCGTGGGAACTACCTACCATCGTATGGCAGCCAAGATTTGCTCCAAATTTTATGGTGAGGATATTTCGACCAAATTTCAGCCCCTGCAACTGGGTTACGGCTCCAAAGGGGGTTGTGAGGCTGCCGTACACGCCTTAACGACCTATTTAAATTCAGGTAAAGGAGAGGTCATCTTGAAGGTTGACATCAAAAATGCTTTTAATTCAGTCAATAGGGACGCTTTGTTGGCAGAAACTAAAAAAGAAGTACCACAAATTTTTAGTTTTCTTTGGCAATGTTACAGACATCCAACCAAATTGCTTTATAAGGAAAACCTTTTGGAATCAGCTGTTGCCAACAAGGTGATCCCCTCGGGCCAGCGATCTTTAGTTTAGCTATTCATCCAATCATTCGACAGCTAAATTCCAAATTCAATGTTTGGTATCTCGATGATGGAACCCTGGGAGGCGATGTAGACACAGTATTAGATGATCTACAGTTTTTAATAAATCAACTCCATTCCATAGGATTGGACCTCAACCTTTCGAAGTGTTAACTATTCATATCCGACAGTACTGACAGACAACTGACACTTTCAAAATTCAACGCAATAGCCCCAGATATCCAAATTGTGGAAAAAAGTTCTCTTCGTCTTCTTGGGTCTCCAATTTATGAGAATTCCTTTCCCGATTTTGTCAAGGAAAAAATACAAAATTTTAATGACATCTCGGACAGATTATACCAAATTAATATGCATTCGGCCATCACCTTAATTCGTTACTGTTGTTTTGGACCTAAATTAATGTACTTTCTTCGTTCTTCACATCTATGGCATCATCCTCACCTTTTGGAAAAAATGGACCAAATTATTCGCCAAACTCTGACAGGAATTTTAAATGTGGCTTTGGATGACCGAGCTTGGGCACAAGCTACTCTTCCCATTTGTATGGGTGGTCTCGGCATCCGCAAAATTACTAGTATCAGTCTACCGGCTTTTATGTCCTCGGTACACGGCACTGAGAAATTAATCAGGAATATCCTAGCTCAGTTACTGGTTGATTTCAATGTGCCGTTCTTCACCGAGGCTATAGATACCTGGAAACTCGCTTGCCCGAACCTAAATCCACCCGACAATCCATCATCTCAGAGGCGGTGGGATGAGCCGCTCTGTAGAGCAGTTCAGAGTGACCTTATTGCCACATCTGCTTCGGCTGCAGAGCGTGCGCGCCTGCTGGCTGTGGGTGAATGGGAGTCGGGTCTCTGGCTTCACACACTACCGTCATCGAACATAGGCATCTTGTTCGATGATACTACATTCCGCCTCGCTGCTTCCCTTCGATTAGGTGCTCCATGTTGTTCTGCTCATCGCTGCCATTGCGGCGAAGTTGTCAACAGCCTCGGTCACCACGGCCTTTCATGCGGCCGCAGTGCGGGTCGCATAGCACGGCACGCGAATATTAACGACATTATCCGACGAGCTCTTGTCACTGTCGGCGTTCCAGCTGTATTAGAACCCAATGGCCTGGCACGCGACGATGGCAAAAGACCGGACGGCATGTCTTTATTTCCTTGGAAGATGGGTAGGCCTTTAGTGTGGGACGCAATTTGTGTCGATACTCTTGCGCCATCCCATCTTCCTAGCTTGTCTTGCTGTGCTGTGCTGGCGCTGCCGCTGCGGCTGCTGAAAACCTCAAGCGGCGGAAATATAATAACCTTGTTGGTAGTTATATTTTCGAGCCGTTTGGGGTTTAAACCTTGGGGTCGTGGGGTCCGAGTGCTCACAGATTATTTAAAGATCTATCCAAACGCCTAGTTGACACTTCGCGTGACCCAAGGGCTGGCTTTTACCTTGGACAGAGGTTAAGCATTGCCATACAACGTGGCAATGCCGCCAGTCTTTTGGGCACATTACCAGTGGACAGCGATGCGCACGAATTTCTGGATGCCATATTTTAGTTTATTTTTAGATGTATATATGTAGTTTAGGGTTTTTTTTTATTTAAGTCAATAAATAAGTATTTTATTTCTATTTGGATTTATCAGTTAAATCGTCATGTACAGAGGAATATATCCTCTGTACATGACGATTTAACAATATAAATAAATATATAATAATATATATAAAATAAATTAATATTTATTATTTATACTTAGTGTTATTTAAAAATAAATATTAATTGTAAAACACAAGAAAAAGAATATAAAGAACGGGTTAGTGTCCAAATGGATAAATGGTTATGTTTTTTTTTTTTGTAATTCTAATTTAATTTAAATAGTAAGGATAGCAGTGGTTTGACTTAGTATAGTTGCGCTAATGTTTATATTAGTGTTGCCCAAACGAGAGTCTCGCAAGAGTCTTGCAATTAGCGATTATCCTATTGCTATTTATTAAACGGTAGTTGAGATCTCAGAATAATGTAACAGACTCTGTTACATTGTTGTGTTGAGATCTCAGAACAATGTAACAGAGTCTGTTACATTGTTCTGAGATCTCAACTACCGTTTAATAAATAGCAATAGGATAATCGCTAATTGCAAGACTCTTGCGAGACTCTCGTTTGGGCAACACTAGTTTATATAATAAACCATATTGAATGTAAGTAGGTTATTCACATAGCTCATTTTGTGTGACGGACATTCACTGCCAATATATTCGTGTTACACTACGGTGTAACACACGCCCAAATATTGCCGATCGCTTTACGAATTCACACTGGAATTTAAGCACCAACTGTTTTACTGTTATGCGTGCAAATGACATTTTTAGTCAACAATATTTGTTTAACGCGCAATATATGGCAACACTGATGATGAAAAACGGGACTTTGACAACATTTGGTATCAATTCTTTGAGTCACTTATTTTGAGCTGAAACTGTGCATAGAGACTCCATACCAGATGTTGTCTTCAGCCCCTTTGGATAGATATGGGGTTTCCGTTACACGTTGTATACACTTCTAATAAAACTTTTACTTTGAATATGTAATCTACTTAGTTTATTTTTTATGCACCTGCCAAGTTATCTCTCCACCACCCATGGTTGACTGGTAGAGAATGCCTATGGCTATATTTAAGTCCGCCTTTGTACATTTTGTGTTGCATAAAGTTTTAATAAATAAATAAATATATATTTTGATAACAAAGCGCGATTTTTACAGCCCAACTTCATCGTCCAATATCCTGATTGTAATCTGCCTATATGTCGTTTTAATTGTAATTGAACTGCGAATGAAGGCATTTTGAAACAATGTATTGCCTGTTATTGCCAGTTTTACTTTGTTACCTATAACTATTTCAGGATCTGTTTACTGTTTTCTGTTATTGTCCTCTTTATCTATACAATGTATATAATTAGTTCCATTATCTTTACGGCCCATTTAATATAAAAAATTGGCCAAGTGCGAGTTAGACTCGCCTATGAAGGGTTCCGTAGTAACTATAATAATATAATATAATATGTATTTGACAAAAAAGAACCTTACAAATTTCTTAAAACTAGGTTATTTACATTTTTTACAACTACGCCAAATAACTTTGTTTTTAATAATGTTTGTATGAATTACAAAGTTATATATGCGGTTTTAGAAAATATGCTGTATTTCAAAAACTGCTGACCCGATCTCGTTCAAACCAATTTCGGTTGAAAGTTTAGATATACTATATTTAGATATAAAGATAAGAAGAGGAGATGTTTAGATATAAAGTTTAGAGATATATTTCTTTTAGATTTTTCACTCCATTATTATAAAAGTTAGAAGTAGGTTTCATGAAAAAAAAATATTTTCAGTATTAATTCCATGTCCCTCCCATGTGGCTCCCTTTATTTTAAATATTTTTTTTTCTTCAAATCGGAAAGCGGTTCGCAGAATACATCTACCTACCAAGTTTCACATGTATAGTCCTAATATTTTCGGTATAAAATGGCTGTGACATACGGACGGACAGACGGACAGACAGACAGACAGACATGACGAAACTATAAGGGTTCCGTTTTTTGCCATTCGGCTACAGAACCCTAAAAAGAGATTAATATTCACATGCATTGCACACTTCCATTCACTCTTTTACACTCATACTGTCCACATTAAAACGCATCCAAGTTTTAAATTAATATACAGACAGACACTACGTGGGTTTGACTTAACTAAAACTTAAGAAAATATCTAGTGTTAAATCTGCCAAAAACCAGATATTCAATCTTGCATGTAACATGTTATACAAGGCTATATAAGGCTATACTTATTTTATGAAAGTATGTAAATGTTTATTAGCAGTTAATGTTTATCAATCAATCAATTTATATACATGTACTAGCTGACCCGCCACGACTTCGTTCGCGTGGTATCCTACCCCTACCCAACCGATACCACTACCCCTATCCTACCCCTACCCTACCCAAACCCTACACTACCCTACCCTACCAATACCCTACCCCTACCCTACCCTTACCCTACCCCTACCCTAACCCTACCCTACCCCTACCCTACCCCTACCCTACCCCTACCCTACCCCTACCCTACCCCTACCCTACCCCTACCCTACCCCTACCCTACCCCTACCCTACCCCTACCCTACCCCTACCCTACCCCTACCCTACCCTACCCCTACCCTACCCCTACCCTACCCCTACCCTACCCCTACCCTACCCCTACCCTACCCCTACCCTACCCCTACCCTACCCCTACCCTACCCCTACCCTACCCCTACCCTACCCCTACCCTACCCCTACCCTACCCTACCCCTACCCTACCCCTACCCTACCCCTACCCTACCCCTACCCTACCCCTACCCTACCCCTACCCTACCCCTACCCTACCCCTACCCTACCCCTACCCTACCCCTACCCTACCCCAACCCTACCCCTACCCTACCGCTACCCTACCCCTACCCTACCACTACCCTACCCCTACCCTACCCCTACCCTACCCCTACCCTACCCCTACCCTACCCCTACCCTACCCCTACCCTACCCCTACCCTACCCCTACCCTACACCTACCCTACCCCTACTCTACCCATACCCTAACCCTACCCTACGCCTACCCTAACCCTACCCTACCCCTGCCCTACCCCTACCCTAACCCTTTCCCTACACCCACTCCTATTCTACCCCCACCCTAACCCTACCCTACCCATACCCTAACCCTACCCTACCCCTACCCTAACCCTAGCCTACCCCTACCCCTACCCCTACCCCTACCATACCCCAACCCTACCCCTACCCTACCCCTACCCTACCCCTACCCTACCACTACCCTACCCCTACCCTTCCCCTACCCTACCCCTACCCTACCCCTACCCAACCCCCACCCTACCCCTACCCTACCCCTACCATACCCCTATCCCTACACTACCCCTACCCTACACCAACCCTACCCCTACCCTACTCTCCATTTTATTTAGAAAACGTTTGTATAGGAAATAAAAAAGGGCTGTTTTGACGGTTTTCCCGTTTTTGTTTTTATTTTTCTCATCTTTTAAACCTTCCCTAGACCTCCACGAACATTTCAAACCAAGATGAATGAAATCGGTTCGTGCGTTCTGGAGTTATAGCGTCAGGAAGGAAAACCCGACTTATTTTTATATATTAGATTTTAGGCAACTTGGCAACTTAGGTATAATAGTTATAAGATAACACTAACACTAATACTCTGCTGCATCAGGTTAGACTGGAAGCCGATCTCAAAATGGTTGGAAAAAGGCTAAGTAGATGAATAGTTATAAGATCTAAATAGTTTGGTAAGTTCTGAAGAGTGTTCATGCTGTTAAATCCAGAATACTAGCTGGCATAGACTACCGTTTGCTTTGTCGTGTTATGTAGAATTAGGGTTGCCATCAACAAATTTGCCGGCCCCAGACAAAGACTTATAAAACGGACATTTGGGTAAAATCACGGTTTTTCCCCGGACACCGTAGAAAAATACATTATTGAACTTGAAACTAAAAACTTTTTAACAAAAAATTAAACCGACTCCCAAAAACACTGCAAAGTGAAAAATAACTTTAATTTCGGTAGTCGGTGTCTTTAGTTTTGTTTTTTCGGTTTTTGCACCGACTTCCGAAATTAAAGTTATTTTTCACTTTGCAGTGTTTTTTGGGAGTCGGTTTAATTTTTTGTTAAAAAGTTTTTATTTCACTCTTTTTAGTTGGATGATATTTAATTTACCTAGTTACAAGAGCCTAAATGTCAACTACTTATAACCTTTTACAAAATATTGCTTTTCCCAATGCTGGGCCGTTAATTGTTGAGGAGTTCTCCTGGTACTTCACCATCAGCTCTACATCACCATATGCATTGTGACGAGCATAAAGTGCTTAACATCCATATTCAAGTAATCGAATCGCAATCCACTCAATACTTATTATTGAGTAGTTTCGGCGGCCATCTGTGGTCTTCATCATCAGTTCTACTTCCCCAAGTGGTACTTTTTGAGAGCAACTGCTTAAGTTAC
The DNA here is from genome assembly GCA_943138885.2 of Tholera decimalis. Lineage (NCBI taxonomy): Eukaryota > Metazoa > Arthropoda > Insecta > Lepidoptera > Noctuidae > Tholera > Tholera decimalis. The sequence goes on along the minus strand of OW964569.2, from coordinate 30,516,939 downwards.
TATAAGAAATACCCAAAACGCCATAGGTGTGCCTATAATATTTGAAGAGTTCCCTCGATTTCTCCAGGATCCCATCATCAGATCCTGACTTTGGTGATAATGGGACCAATTTCGAAGTATACCCATTCGGACAAAAAAAGAATTTTCCAAATCGGTGCAGCCGTCTTCGAGGACTCGATGACCATACATAAAAAAATATATATATATACGCGTCGAATTGATAACCTCCTCTTTTTGTCGTCGGTTGAAAACAACGATGTTTAATTATGGTTGCTATACTGATAAAGTGATAACATTGTAGAGCTTTTTTAATAACAGTCTTTTCCTTTTCATTTAATCAACGTAACATAAATAATGAGATGAAATACCATAGGAAAATAATAATAGAGATCGTGCTTTTTGGTACCCGTAAGACCAATGTGTGTCCGGGTTTTACCCGGACGCTTATTAGGAAAATCCCCCCGGACGCCCCCGGAAGCTCTCCAAACTAGGACAAATCCGGGAAAACCCGGACGGATGGCAACCCTATGTGGAATAAGAATTAAGTTTGTAATGAGAGTAATAATATGACCAGGCGTCATATATTATAGATTTCATTTCATCAAGAACAAGGATTACATTTAATCACAATTATTTAAAATACACGAGTCAGCCTTTTATGAACTGCGGCACCTACTGTTAAACGTACATACCTACTAAATTCGAAACTCAAAAATATTGATAGGGGCGTGGGAAAAAGGCCTTCTGTTCCAAACTCTTTTTTTTTCAGAGTGGTACACCTGCTAGCCGTTCGCAGCTTTCGATAAAAAAATCACTGCGTTCTTTTTTCGAACAGACCTATCGCTCGGCCGATATTCTCATGAGTAGGGCTGATAGGATCATTGATAGATAGGTACTATAAATTGTTTTTGAGAAAATGTTAATATGCTTAAATTTTCGTAGTGTTTGATTGGAAATTCACTGCGAATAGGGGATATAAGGTACAAAATCTTGAAAAGGATTGACTAATTTCTTTTATTTTATTTTTTGACTCTATATGAGACAATTCTCTAGTACGCTAAGTTTGAATCCTCAAATGTTCCGTCTGACCCATCGCAACTTAATAATGTTACCATTTAATGATGCCTCATAACAGGTTATTTCACCCCATATTTTTATTTTTAAAGTAGTCGTGAGATACTGTGTATACTACGATTATTAAGTGGTAGAATCACGACGCAGTAATTTGTTTTTTTTTCTCACTCCGATGCATCACGACCGATGAAGGGTTATTGATCATTATAGACATCATAACGCGATGCCCCATTTTTTCTTAACAAAGAATCTTATTACGTTTATTTCTCGAATTAAATTCAACGTGTAATTTTGATCGTAGCCTAGAGACTTATTTGAATATAAAAACAACCTACCGCGTGCACTAAATCGTATAATGTCTACAAAAACATGAAAAAAAAATGAAAAATCACACTACGTAATTTAGACAAATTAAGCATAGCGCTGTCACGTACCATGCGATTGAGTTCAATGTAAAAAAACAGTTCATAGACCTGTTATTTTGAATATTCCCGTCATTCTTAGACTTCATAGTCAATTTTGTCGCTTTTCGATTTAGCCGCGTAATGGCCGACCACCGATGAATCTGTTCTACGAGTAACTTGTTTAAGAAAAAAAAACACAATCACCTGTACTTCCGTTCGTTCGTTTTTCAAATCGGCGGCGATGACACCAATTTAAATATTTAATTTTGGAACTATATTTATAAACTGAGGATGTCACGAGCGTGTTTTGTCGAAAATAGTTTTAATGCTGCTATTGTTTTGCTTGGTTTTTCTTCTGTGATGTTTGCCGAAATCTACAACGATGTCGGTTTTAGTATAAACCATCAAGAGGCTACATGCATGACGGCAATTCCCACATATTTTTAAGTCTATGTAAGACAGGATTCATTAAAATGTTCCTTTATTGAGGCTTTTTATTTTAACCTTGTTCCAAGAAAACAAACATTACGGGGCCTTTTATTACATTGTTATTAGTGCTAATTAAATACTTTCAATTACGTAGCCACAAAGTATTAAATTTACAATTTCACACACATCCGCAATTTTCAAGCACATTCCAGCTTCTAGTTAAAAGCAGCTGTACATTCAATTTTAAAACCACATGCAAATTATAATTACCCAGCAATCTTATTAAAATGTTATCAATACGATTGGGATCGCTATACAGTTGCCTTAATATTTGGTAAAGTAATAAAAATTTGGTGTCGATCATTTGCGAAGGCTCTTTCGGCCACCTTCGGCTATCTTCGGCCATATATGGAGGCGGCGCGTGCACACCGGCCATCATAACCGCGAGACGATCACATTCCATTTTTAAGAGGTCCGTCGATGGATTGAAAAACCATGAACTTTAATTTATGGGTTGCTGTCAATCATACATGCTATGAAGTGGAGCGAGGTCATGCGGTTACATGTTTAAAGCAAGAAGTCTTTGATGCAAGTATTAGTAGAGCAGGAGATGTAGAGCTGATGTAATCACTTGCGTTTTGCACTTTCTTAGGTAAAGTTGTGGAGATAGTTTGTTTTCGGTGAGAAAATCATCAAATAACTCTTCCTACTCTGGATGAAGCGGAAGGAATTCTCAGACTTCGACTGACTAAAACTCACCAGGTTCCTTGAGTTGCCCTTGCCTTTCGGGGTCGCGGTATCTCGTTAGAACATTCCCGAAACCCCAGCTGATGGAGAGACTCTAGTTGAATCTAATTCTGGTGAGCCATGGAGAGACTCTAGTTGAATCTAAGTAATTCTGGTGAGCCAGTGTATACTTAACTTATTATGATATATTTTGCACGTAACGTTCTGTTGGTACCTTTATGTCTACTTATAGGTCTTCTTATATTGAACATCCACATTATAGAATATTTTGGTTTACATCCTATAGTGTATTACATCCTTAGTATTAATGGATTACTAAGTCTAATAGCAGTTTGGGGCATGGGACACTTTAACTATACATAGATTGAAATATTAAATTATACGTATATGCATGTTCATTTATCATTGTTGAGGGGTAAATAATATAAATAATATAAAATCACTTATAGAAAACCTTAAATCTGTGTGAAATTAATAAGTCGTCAGAATGCACTTAATAAGTTTTGGTTAGACAAATGAAAACAATTTTTCATATTTTCAGTTAAAACTTGTAAAAAAACAGAAAGAATCTCTTTAAAAGAATTCACATCTCACATTTCGTAGACGTTTATAAAATAGCTTCTTAATGTAAATGACCCTTGTTTTTAGTTGTGGCGACATTGCGGTCCATTTATATCTTGGTAATGTTTTTGACATTTTGTTGCAGTAAGTTGGCAGCACTGAACATTACATCGCCTAGTGATGTGCCCGTCGGGATATTTGTTTTTAATTAATCGATATTAATTGTCGGTTTTATACGCCTAATTACATGGTAGTGCCGTCAGAAACAAGGTTGATATTTTAAACTTGACGGCCATTTAATAAGTTAACAAGCTGGCTTGAATTTTTATGTGGATATATATTTATTGACCCGCGAATTCTGAATTCATTATTTTTATCTAAAACGGATGAAACCTGAGCGTAACTTAAAAATTAACTTATAAAGGAAAATCCACTCAAAATTATCATTTAAATGACTAAAAAACATTTACAAGTAATTTCACAAAACAAACAGTTGGTAGTTACGGCATCACCTGCAAATTCGCTGAACGGGTACCTCATACAAACGGACCATAAACAAAGAGGTGCGCAGTACAACCTGCGCGGGCGCACCGCAGCTAAGTTTTTGCGCCTTCCTGGCGCTCGCAGGCGGTTCCGTATCCTGCGGAAGTGAGCAGATGAGATTCGGTGGGTTTTTGCGCAAGAGCAATGCTTTGTGTGACTTCCTGCTTGTTCAGGTAGTGAGGAAGGTGCATTATGACCTTGGAATCGTATTTCATAAGGGATGGACTGGTTTCCGCTGTGTAGCCTAAGTGCGCGTGGGTACTTCCGGTGTTGTGTTTTGAGTTTAGCTCTCTTGTCGGCTGTAGGATGGTGTTAGTGCAAAATAGTTGCAATATTGTACTACCTATTGGGTGTCAAACTCGTTGCACAGTTCTGGGCCGACTCTAGATAATTGAGACTGCCATTTTATTTAAGAGAACTACCAGTGTGGGTAAAATTCTCATTTTTTTAACCCCTTCAACTAAGCTACTGGTGACCTCTCGATTATAAATCCGACACCATAGCCATTAGGATATCGACGGTTAAAAGGAAATAGGGTATAAGCGACATTTTGGACTGGTATTGTTTTGAAAGCCGACTGTTTCTTGTGTTCTGTTATCTTTTATACAACCACTGTGAAAAGTACCTTATCCTTCTTTTACTATAACACTTATTCAACTGTTTGATGTTTTAATAAGAAATTACATCTGTTTTTCTGAAATTCTAAACTTTGAATGGCTCTCCTAAACATTTCTTTTTTTGTCGCTTATACCCTATTTCCTTTTAACCGTCGATATTGACACTTATCATTGACGCCCAAAGAAAAAGAACTACCTATACTTTTCTGCCTCAGTACTAAGACTTATTTTTATTGAAACTTAAAGCAGCAAGGCATTATCTACCCGGGGTTGCGGGAATGTTCTAACGAGATACTACGGCAGCGGAACACAAGGGCAGCTGAAGGAATAGGGTGGGTTATTAGTCAGTAGAAATCTGACACTCCTTCCACTCTACGCAGAGCGGGACAAGTCATTCCATGATTTTCCCACCCCAAAAAAAGGCATTATCTACCAGTTAACATTTGGCTGAATATATGTACTATGTGGTAACCGCGGTAGGTACACATAAAATAAATAATATTAACCTCTCAAGGAACACCATTATTTACGTCAACTATTAGTTGAGCCCCGATGGCACACAAATTTTGTGCCAGCGGGGCTCAACTAATACTTGTTTACTGGCACGTTTTTGTGCCGCTGGGGCTCTATAGGTTAATATGTTTATTTTTATCATCGATAGGGTCGCGTTTGATCTCACCTGATGGTAAGCGATGATGAGGTCGAAGATGAAGCACGATAAGATACTAATAAATACTATGAGAAAATATATCACACATACAAATTATGAGAACATAAGATGCAATAATTATGACTGTAGAGCAAACTAAGTAGGCATGAGTGTACTATGTAGGTACGAAAAAATGACGATTGATGATGATGATGCGCAAAAGTGTTTATTGCATGGCGCCAAGTATAAAATAATAAATTAACACGGTGCAGTTTAAGAGTAGACTGCGAAAACTATTAGTAGAGAAAACGTATTACAGTGCAACAGAAAATTTTTTGCTGCATTAAATTAAAATTAATTTAATCTTAATTTATTTAATTTTTTCTTCATTTCTGTGAAATAAATTCATAATAATGTAATGTGATTAAATTAATAATTTAATACTAATAATTAAATATTTGCATGCCGAATGGCGAAATGTGGCTGAGCTGATGTATAACATTTATGACTTGTGTAAAATGTATTACCTATATTTGCAAAATAAAAGTCTATCCTATTCTATGACTGGCCTATAAAGCATGAAGGAATTTTAAACTTGGCGGAATATATTCATTTCTTGAATATGTGCGCCAGTATAGACCATAATGTATTTGTCTCTTTCAAAATCAATGGAGAAGCTAGTTAGAGAGTCAAGTTAATTTAAAATGTGATGACTCATAATGCGAAATAATATTGATGACACAATTGGTGCAGTGGTTGAGCCATTAGCTGCTGCGCTGCGTATCGTAGGTTCAATTACCGCGCCGAGATAAATGTGTGTATGGACTACAGATAGATGTTCCACGTCGGGGTATTTGAGAGCATGCAAGGGAAATTAAATGTTTATAAAAGCATCCACGATTCAGAAGAAATCCCTAGTGAAGGACTACTTTTTTAAAAACTTCTTCAAAAAGAGATCTTCAAAAGGCATAATACCTATAACTTAAACCTTTTGTGTGCATTACTTCAATTACAAAGCTCTCATTGAATGGTCACATAGCATTAAAAAAGTACGTACGACTTAAAGGCCACCTTTTAGTTTTTTTTTTACCGAAATCTTAGTACCTTACTTATATTCCTTTACCTGTTTTTAGATCTGCGTCCGATTACTTGATCTACCTTTCTAAGGAATCAATGTTTATCACGAGCCACCACAATAAGGTGCAAGCAGATGGTGAACGAAATAACAAAGCACTTGTGCCGAACGATTTATTTTTTCAAACACCATGTGCTCCTTACACGAATTAAATCCCAAGTTTTTTCCCCAAAAACGTCATATTTGCATCCCAGCACCAGCGACACATGCTATAAGGAAAATCACAAAAAAGATTATGAAAAAAAGGTCTAAGAAACGACAGATGTAGGGAAAGAAGCATAGGTGAGCACGTGCCATCTGCCAAATCTTAGGAAGGCTCACACAAAGGCATAGATTCGTGCTTATTCACAAAAAAATGGTCCTAAGAACACGCACACACGCGCAAAAGTGCGCGATCGATCAAAGATCGTCGCACGCGCCGCTAACGGCAGATGTTCCGGCGTGATTGGTCGATGGTGTTTGAATTCCGAACTTCCGCACAAAAGCGTGATAAGGAATATGACTTATGTCGGGCAGCTTGATTTATTTTCTTGAGGCAGCCATTTGCAATTGTCGCGATGAATGTATGACAACAATTGGTCCGTTTAATGCAATTTCTTTTGTAGTTGACTGATGATCTGACGTAGAAAGTATCTTCGATTGATCTTCTAAGATTTCTACTTTCTCGATATCAATCATTTATAGTAATTATTCCTTTTATTCGAGTATAAGTTCTCATGGTCCGATTTATCGACAATAATTGATATCGTTTAAATCTTTAATGTTTATCATTTGTCGATTTATCACTGAAGACGCATTGTCTGACCAAATCAGTCTTGATTTGGTCAGACAATGCGCCATTTATTGCTCTATATCTTACAGTTAGTTTCCAAGAAGTGGAATACGCATTAACGTGTGGTGTTTAAGTTCAAATATTTTGATATCGATTTTCTTGAACATGAATGACGTGTTGTTCAAATCATATTTATTACTAAGACTTGAACGGGATTTTTATCATATACTCGAATATTTAGTGTTTTCAGTTATCTATAGCCTATAGTGAGTGACCTATAGGTAATTAGCTAGATTTAGATATAACGTGTAACGTGTATCGGAAACCCCATATCTATCCAAAAGGACTGAAGACAATATCTGGTATGGAGTCTCTATGCAAAGTTTCAGCTCAAAATAAGTGACTCACAGAATTGACGCCAAATTATTGGTTTCATATGTTTCTTGAATACCAGTCATAACAAACGTGTCACAGCACTATGAGGGTCATCACTTTCGACGTCACTTGCCAATAAAACGATAATTCTCTTCGTTCTTCTTAATTTGAAAAATTCGGTCTCTGGTATCAATGTATTGAAATTTCTAATATGCTCCACACATGTGGATTAGAAAACCCTTGCCATATCGTTTATTATCATCCAAAGAAGCCGTGCATTTGGTATGTATATACCCTTTAAATTACACGTTGTATAAATGTATATACGATGGGCCAGTCATACCTACGCGTAGTGCGTCAAAGTACTAAATAAAATAAAAAAAAATGATCGTACTAAATTTTGACCATGTCAGTTAAAAAGTTATATTTATTACTGCTTTCTTGGAGTTAATTAAAATTGTATGATGCCCGATGATGTGATAGCACGCAAGCGAGGCAGCGTATATCCAAAAATATTGTTTAAAACAAACATTGCAGAATGCAAATTTTAGTATTTCGTTTTTAAATATTATAATATTAATTAACCTACTGAAAGTTCGTTTATTTCGTTTCTAGGTATGTATTGAGGTCTTCAAAAAACTTTGATATTTATTAATCTGATAGGCCCATCAGCTGTCATTCTAAACAGAAATCTATATCTTCCGATAATGACGTCCATCTGCCAACGGTACCGCCATTCTTTATTCCTCTACCCTTTCCCAATATTATCATAAGTATTCCGAATTTCATTAATCTAAAAAGCTCCTCAAAAAATAAATAGGCTAAGAATCTTCAAGAAAGAAAGACAGCTACCTGGCACTAATAGCAGCTGCATCACTTAAATCGATCGTATCTGCATCTCTTTCTAATTCCAAAGAAAATAATCTCCGTCTCACTCTAGATAAGGTGACAGAAAAAAATGAAGAATCGACTGATTGTTGTGAGGATCTAAGATGGTCTGTTGAAAGAGTCTTTGTGTTTTGTGTTTATTCGGTTCTAGGTAGATTTATGGACGAATAAGTATGTTATTTACGGGTGCGGGATTTGCCTGAGAGTGTTTTTACAGGGTTTGTTCAGATGGAACTGGGACCATGTTATAGGAAACTCCCTAACAGACGTTCCTTTTGAACGGGAACAAGAAGCAATTTTTTTATTGATAATAGGCTCACGTCTGGCCACCGTATCACCTGATGGTAAGCGATGATATAGTTGAAGATGAAGGACGCTTACCTAGAAGTAATTTATTCACTCTTAATTTAAAGACCCCCAGGTTATAGTTATAGCTATCAGGAAATATAGTCTCTGGCAGGAGGAGGTCGGATGTACCGACGGCGATACGCGAAGCGGTAGGCATATAACGCGTGGCCTTGAGCGAGTGACGGACGCCTGGCTCTACGCACAATGAAAGTATTCCCAAAACGTTTTGTGCGTCTGTGTGTTATGTCCATCGTGTGATGGAACGGGCTTGGTGGAATTAGATTGTGTGTGATTATTTTCTATATTCTTCTCTTCTTCTTACAATACTACAACAATATTACTGTATATGTATATGTGTATGTATGAATTTCGCCACGCCAGCTAATTGTTCATATGAGTAATATGGCTAATTCGTTAAGTTAAGTTAAATAGTTAAGAGTAGTATTGGCTATTCACTCGCAAATAGATTAAACTTAAACTTACTACTTAACTGTGGTGTGTGTAACTTCATTAGGAAGCCCTAAGTTTTGAGCTAATTCCCTTAACGAGCGCAGGAGTCACAATTTAATGTGGCAGTAAGGTGAAGTTCTTAACTTCTTAACGAGTAAGTTTTGGAACTCACTGCAGTAACTGTTAACTAACTATCAAGTTTACTTCGTTTGCTTTGGGACCTGGAGTTCAGTTATAAATTCTATGCTTTAGTAAGTTAAGCTATTTAAGTAAGGTAAAGTTTGGAAGTGCGGGGGCTATATTTCAAGAGAAATAAACTCTGTTTGGGTGAATTAATTTAAGGAAGTAATTTTCGTTCATAAATTAAATCTTTTGCTGGGTACCATTTAGGTATGTTCGTTCTATTATATTAAAGATAATTGAATGGGTTTTCAATGATAATAGACTCAAACCTGATCAGAGTAAGTGTTTACATATAAGGCTGTATAAAAAATAAAGTAGATATAAATAAGTATGTTTTTATTCGGGGGGAACAAATGGCTCCTTGTGTGATAAAATGATGATAAAACAAGAAGTTTTGATTGTGGTTTTTAATACTACAATCATTTGATTAATTAACACGTTCGCTGACAGTACGTCGTTAGGCGGGAAATTAAAATAGTGCGTTATGACAGTACGTCGAGGGGCCACTTATTTTTAAGGGTCAGCGCAGACAGAGAGGAATAATCCTCGCGCGGTCTCGGGCATTTTCTTTACGGATCGCATATGCTCGAGCTTGCACGCGACCTCGCGAGCCTGCGCGAGTAAACCGTTCTGGGTTACCACTCTACAGTAAAGATGCCACTTTGTCGCGAAAGTTCGTCAACGATGGTGGACTGGGATATGATTATAATTGTGCTTTTGGCGAAAGAAGAAGAAATGGAAGAACATGTTAATAAAACAAGGCGTCAGAAAGTCAAAGAATATAGGTCGAGGAATGTTGGCAAGAAAGGTGTAGTTTTGGTGAAACACTGTGTACGACTTTACCATCGAAAGGAGTTTTGATTTACGTAGGTATTTGACCCGCGTAAAATAGCGCGGCTTAATTTGATCAGTAGCTCTCAAGTGAGTCGATTGAGCTCAAGAGTTAAAAGAGTTATTCGGTGAGCTAAAAGAGTGATATAGCTCTTTTGATCAAAAGAGCTATATCTCTCTTTTCTTTTCAGTGAGCTACATTTAGCATGTCTAGTGACAACACTGAAAGTACGCGTACGACGCGGGCCCCGACCGCGAGCATTTTTTGTCAGGTTTAAGCATTTATGCACTTTATTGTAATAACTTTAAAGTTTATTTTCAAGTGCGTTAGTAAAATCCTCTCCGCTGCGCTCCGTTCTGTTAGCGCTGAGCCTTAGAGTACGTCGTGGAAAATTCTACTGTCGTAATGTGGTGTCAGGGTAAGTGCTCACTGTCAGCGAACGTGTTAATAAAAAGCTATGTATCTAAGCAGTATGCTTGCTAATACAATAACAATAGAAACAAATATATCTAAGAATTACCTACTCAAGTCAAACCCATGACTGATACAAAATACACGTACTCGAGATTTCTTTTTGAAGTGATATAATTCTTTATTATTTTGCAATTCCTTGGTGGTCAAATGATTTACTCAAATTATAAATAGATCATTCAATTTTGAATTTAGAATCTGCGAACCAACATTTTGACTATATGGAAAAGGTAAGTCTTTTTATGAATAAAATTGATGTTTCACGTACTTCTAGCATTATTTACTTTATGACATAGAATTAAGGACTCATCTGCTTCATGCTGACTTGTGGCATACTATTTATGCCTATTGTAACGTTACAATTTCCCTGGGTAGATAGGGAAATGTAAGGTTGCAATAAGGTGCTTGCCTAATTAGGAGGAATCACGCTTTTATAAGGGATATAGCAAGGGAAAGAAATCAAAGGGGAAAAAGATGAACAGAATTTATAAAAGGAATAATTAATTACCTATATAAAATTTTGCTGGAGTCACGGAACCCTAACAGAACTGGAGATGACGGAGATCGGAGTGGATGCTAAACGGAGTTGATGATTCAAGTAAAACGAAGAGGTCATGTAGAGGTGGCTGCAGGACGGCTGGCGGGCTGACGGTTCAAGTAAAATGAAGAGGTCACGTAGAAGTGGCTGCAGGACGGCTGGCCTCAGTCTTCTTTTGGCAGTAGAGCTCGAAGAACGTCTGGCCTCGTCTTCCTTCCCTCTGGCCGTAGTAGTGGGACGGAGGAAAAGTCAAACTTCGTCGATGCAGCAGTCGATGGTGATGATGGAGAACCCGGAGGATGTCAGCATGTCTGGAGGTCTGGGCCACGGATCATATATTAAAAGATGACCATCTCACTCCGATGGCTATTATCGGTATTCTTGCAGACTTCTCTGTTTGAGCTCTAGACGTAGACCTCTGTGGCGTAGACTGACTGCTCCCCCGTCATCTCTCTAGCTAAATCGAGTTTTAAGCATTTGAATGAGGTTCTAGAATAAAAAGAGATATAAAAGTAATTTATCACGAGGTACAATATCAGTTACCTATGCTACCTAACCTCCTAGCTCCAGCAATGAATTAAAAAGAAAACGAGTAGTCCTGTCACTAATGACTTTACAGAAACGTAAATAAACAAAGTATTGCATAAAAAATAGCTTAATATCAGCATATTATGAAATTCTAAACTAATAATGATGTTATAACGTAAGTATCAGAGCCCTATAAAAAGGAAACATTACACTATCTATACATATACATTTGAAGTGTCTGTCTATGATTTACACAGGCCTGTTGGTATAGTGGTCAGTGGCCGTGACTGCTATGAGCAAAAGGTCGTGGGTTCGATTCCCACCCAGGACAAATGTTTGTGTGATGAGCATGATCATTTGTTCTTTGTCTGGATATAATTTATCTATAATACGTATGTATTTAGAAATATATATGTATGTTTATCAGTTGTCTAGTACTCGTACCACAAGCTCTGCTTAGTTTGGGACTAGATGACGTTGTGTGAAAGTTGTGGAATATTATTATATTTATTTATTATTATTATTTCAAAATTACTATGTTTTCTCAAGTGTACATAGTTACACGATAATAAAACATTATTTTTCTGTCAGTCTTTGTGTTTATCCCGGCTAATCTCTGGTATGGCTGAACCGTTTCTAAATGGGACTTTCACTGAAAAATAGAGGAGATTATAGGGTAACACATAAGCGTATACTTTTATACCGGGATTTTCTCGAGATCGGGATTTAGGTGGGGAAAACCGCGACTTCTTTTACGTGGGAACGTGTAAGAAGTCGCGGGCACAACTAGTCTTATAATATTTTTTGTGTATCTCAGCTGATTTATGTTACTCACGTCAGCTGAGAATTCAACTTGGAATTTAGATCATTCTCGACAAAGCTTTTTGCATGTGCAAAATCAGCTGTGTTTGTTTCCCATATCGCAATACTATATCTGCACGTGCATTTTACTTACACAGAACTTAAATCGAAACTTGAAGAAATATTTTTACATGGTATTACTTCTAACTTTCAAACAAATCATCCTCATTTAAATATCAACCTTATCTGTAGTGATTTATAGTTCGTTTTGAGTTACACAGCCCGACGGATCAAATCAGCTGATTCCCAAGGCTTTGCACACGTGAAAAGGTTGTATTTGCGATTTTTTTCTTAAGGATTATCTTGTAAAAAAATCTTTTCTGCGCTTACGCAAGGAGCGTGGGAGCGCAATCTTCGTAACACGTGCTCACAGTTACCTGGGTTACGCAAAAAACTTTCGAAAAACATTTTTGAAGGTTTGAAGAATAGGTTCTAGATTATATGAAGGAAATCGTCGTGACAAAGAGAATATTTGACAGTTTCATACATATTTGATTGGCGTCCAGCGGCGACAAAGGCTTTTGATATCAAGTATTTGGAAGTTGGAACAATTATGAATAAGTACCGGATTTCTTGGGTATAAACTACTGGAGCATTGACAATGAAGGTCTTACAATTAAAAGATTGCAAACACGTGCAAGTAACATATAAAATTTTGAGTGCTTTTTACGTTACCCTATTTTGTGTTTCTTCAATAGTATGTAATTAAAAAATTTTTGGCGCGTTACCTACCCGCATTGTGACGTTTTGATTAAAGAACAAGTGAGTGAAATGTCTTGCAATCGGGTTGCCAGAATGTCCTATATATTACGGAGGAATGTTGCCCGAATCGCGCCCCAAAGAGCATTATTGACGGGGCCATTAGGGTCATTTCCTTACGGGGTTGCGGGAATGTTCTAACAAGATACCGCAGCCCCGGAACGCAACGGCAACTGAAGGAACAGGGTGGGTTTTTACGGTGAAAGATGTTTATTTCTCATAAGAATTACAATGGTAAATTCACCTACATGAGAAACTTAAATCTAAAGTTACAGTAAGGTTGCTAATGAGCGTAGTAGGTACAGAGTCTAAACTTAACTAATTCAACAATAAAAAGACTATTTGCAAGACAACCTTCATTAATAGAAAGTAAGAAAAAATCAGTTTTTAGTCAATTTTTAGTCAGTAGAAGTCTGACACTCCCTTCAGCACCCACAGCGGGTCATTTGATGATTTCCTCTCCCAGAAACAAACAATCTATCTCTGGGCCAAATTATATCCAGATCTGTTCCATTTAGCGTAATTGAATAACAAACATCTATACATTTTAACTTTTGTATTTATAATATTAGTTAAGATAGATAGATTTAAGTATTCACTACCAATAATTTAGCTTATTATGAATGTCCTGTTTAGCGAGTTGTATGTATGAAGGTATGGGTCAACGAAGCGTTATCACACGTTTTTTAAAGCTGCGAACATCAAAAGAACTGTCTGTGTTTAATTCTATGTATGTATATATTTTTTTATTATATCATTATAGTTTAATTGCACAGCTAAGTATGTTTTATTTATCGTAATTAGTATTTATACACACTGTGTCTATCATCTCCTCTTGAACTCTCGAAAAAAATTCTTAGGAAATAAGCAGCACCTTTGTGCTCTTTTGTCTGTATTTTTTTTTTTTTTTGTAAGTGTCATGTGTGTACATAAATAAATAAATAAAGTCTATTATATTTTAAGCGGAAACTTATTATAATTTAAAGTCAGAACATAAAAAAACAAAGATTACACAACAGCCCAACATGTATGGGTATTCTTTGTCACAATTAGAATGCCAACTTGTCGGTTTTCTTGTATTAAATTTAGGCTCTGTAACTTCATACGTGATGCCACGAATTCCATGTGCAAGTATTTCCTAACACCATAACTTTATGACACAACCTGAACCCATTGTACATTGTACGTGATGTTTTGAATTTTCAATTTATTACACCTCGTTCTACACTTCTGGACACATCTATTGGCCCACCTTAGAGTTTAGGTTTCGATGGCCCCTACCGAAATATGATTGCTAGATTGAACAAAAACTGTTGATGCAGTTTTAAACCTGATACATTTTACCATCTTTTTCGATCGTATAGTTTTAAATTTGAATTCAGAATACCATACGACATGGACCTACGCCTAACAAGTCGGATATGCGCCTTGTTAAAGGCAATTAATTTTTGAATAAAAAACATGTTTTATCAAATAAAGGTTTAATTTAATAACGCGTGTTGCCTCCATGGGCATCTACCACAGCTCTCATACGATTAGGCATAGAGTTTATCAACCGCTCTATGAAATTTTGAGGGATCATCTCCCATTCCTCTTCTATGGCAGTTTTCAACTCCTGCATCGTCTGGGCAACTGGCTGACGAGCCCTAACACGCCTTTTTAGCTCGTCCCACATGTGCTCAATGGGGTTCATGTCTGGGCTTCTGGCTGGCCAGTCCATAACTGTGATGTTCACATCCCGAAGATATTCCCTGACGATGCCGGCCGCATGGGCTCTTGCATTATCATGCATAAAAAGGAAATTTGGGCCCACATAGTCCGCGTATGGTATCACGTGAGGTTCTAAGCACTCACGAATGTATCTTTCAGCATTTAATGTTGGCAGCCGTGGTCCTGTAACAACCTCAAGTTGAGTTTTGCCGCTCGCGGATATACCGCCCCAGACAGTCCATGAGCCACCGCCATAAGCAACCCTCTCTTCAAAGCAGCATTGTGCGAAACGCTCTCCCTTACGCCGGTAGACCTTCTTCCTTCCATCATTGCCATGTAACACAATTTTAGACTCATCAGAAAAGAGCACACGGCTCCAATCTTGCTGTGTCCAATTTAAATGACTGCGTGCGAAATGAAGGCGCGCTGTTCGGTGGGCTCGCTTTAGTTTGGGCCCATTAGCTGGCTTGTGTGGTACCATATCGCGTTCTTTTAACATTCTCCGAACAGTTCGAGCGCTCACAGATACTCCGTGGAAGTCGCGAAGTTGGTTTTGTATCTCAATGGAGGTAAGGTGACGATTTCTCAAGCTGGTCGTCACGATGAATCGATCCTGCCTTTCAGTTGTGACCCGAGATCGTGGCCTTCCTTGGCGACGAACAAAGCCGCCAGTCTCTAGGTACCTCCGATAAACATTTCGGACCGCAGATCGACTTAAATTAAGTTGAGCACTCACGTTTCTTTGGCTGTGTCCGGCCTGAATAAGTGCCACAGCTTGGGCGGCGACTTCAGGTGAAGTATCCATAGATTATTGATAGAACCTCACCTTAATGTTAAGAATAAGTAATGTTTGTTGCAAAAGCAAAGATATCAATCACTTTTTCAAGAATTAAATCCAAGTAAACCAATAAAACCAAGTTTTCTTAGTATTCGATTGTTTGATATCAACAAACAGGCTCCAAATTGTCTTTTGTTTCTTTAAATTCTGTGTTCGAAATTCAAAAAAAGACTATTGAATGAAATTGTGAATGTGCCAGGTTCAAAACTGCATAAAAACTTTTTGCTCGACCTAATATAAAATTTTAGCTAGGACCAAACGAAACTGAAAATACAAGGTGGGCCAATAGATGTGTCCAGAAGTGTATTAGCGCTATAAATAAGAAAAATACTAGAGTATTTTGAAATAACGTTATTTCTTATGACCGTTAAAAAAATTGATAATAAAAACTGTAACAATTGGTGTGACGAATCAGTATCGTTTCTGCGTCAAGGGGGATATGACGAGAAGAAAATGTGGTTCTGTAGGTTTTTATTTTGCAATAAGTGTGCGGTGTGACGTTTATGGAAACTATTCCGGTATTCAGAATACCAGTACATCTGAGCTGCGGAAGCATTTTAGTGATGGAACGCCTCAGGTGATGGATCGATGGCGCTACGTAAAGGCCTCTTTCAAATTGTCTGAATAGCTTCTACTCATCAAATAAATTTGAAAATAGAGGCAAAATTTGTTTGACATTACAATAGTAAATTTTTTGTGAATTATGAAACAAGCTTTCAGTCTGTTTTGCTACATAATTATATTAATATATATACGATTTGGTTATTGCAATACTTACTTCATTATAAACAATCTATCCCAAAATTTTAATATAAATAAAATAATTTATCCCAAAAGGATGGGATAAAAAGAGCAGTTTGTTCAAATCACTACGATCGATCCTGAAGATTATACATTCAAAACGTGTTAAGTTTTTCTCATCGTTAATTTTTAAAGTATCGTAAACAAAAATGATCCCAACCATTGGCCCGAAGGTTTTTAAATACTTCACTACATTAACTCCGATAAAGAAGTTGAAAAAACTGTCATTGTATCTCGTTTATTTAAATATCTAGAGTTTTAATTATGTAAACGGAGATTAGGCAATATCCTTCTGGATTTAATCCTTTCAAATTGTGGGAAAAAATCTTTTGCAACACAAAGAGCTCGGAAGTGATTGTGCAGATCTTTATAAAGTAACTCTTTAGCAATTAAAGCTGTCTGCATTTAATTGAATGGTTTATTATATTTGTGTGTTTTTTGTAACTGGATTAACGTGTTACAAGATTTTGGTGCTCATTATGCATGGCTTATCTACATAGCTTCTGTTAAAGCTGTGTAATTACCTATGATTTTTTTTACATGTATGTACTTACTTAGCTACCTATCTGCCTATATGAGGCACTAAACGTACTAAAAACCATTAAAACCCATTTCTTTAAACAAGCCCCTAGTCATAGCCAAAACTATGGCGATATCTACACTAACACATTCGAACTATGAAAAAACTATCCTATGTAGTAGATACTCTCCGACCATAGCCGGGGCAGATTGTTAGTTCCAAAACCCTGACAAGTAAATTAAAGTTTTTCACTCGACATCGGACAATCAGCCCAGCCTTAGACACCAGCCTGACATATCGCCCGTCTAAGAATCCTCCCTTTCTAATGTCGCATACCGGTTTCAATCTATTAGTCTTTCCTACATGCAGCTGATTTCCAAACAAAAACGTGTTGCCTTACTTGCGTCTATATCCAAAATACGGGGTTTAAATTCCTGCTACTTATTCTCAAGCAGACATTACACCACCAGTTGTAGAAGAAATGCAGGCATGCATTTCTCATAATACCATTTTCATAATAATTTATGCTATGCTATCGCTGGCAAAATCTCCCTAGTCTAGAGCGTCAGGACAGATCACCAAGAAGAGAAGCCTATTGTTGGAAGTAGATACGTCTGTATCGACTTCTTTACGACTTGGCTAAAACACTTGCCTGTTAGTCGTGAGGTGCATGGACCCGTATGAAAACCTCTTCATGGCTTACCCAATTAGGCTTTTTTTTTTTTTTTTGTGTGTGGCATCTCGCAGGTCAACCTCTGAGGTTGTCGGCTGCTTAACCGGGCTTGCCTGTGGTTGCCTTAATTAATAAATTAATTAAAGCCTCCAGCCAGGGCTTATTAGAAAACTTACAAACTAGGCGACTACACGCTAAGGGCACCCCCTGTGGGGTACGGACCTCGGCTTAGGGCGTCGCAGTGGGAGGGCAGCTAGGGACAGGCTGGATCATATCATTTTTATTATTAATAAGGGAATTTAAAGCTACTGGCTCAGCGTCGCGGGCTGGCTCTGGCAAGGGTCGGGGCGGACTATTACGGGGACGTCGCGGCGGGCCTCGGCGGCGAGGACGGAAGGACGGTCGGTTTTTGTGTTTGTGTGCCACTGTACTTGTTTCCCTACGGCTCTCTTGGAGCAGGGTGATTGCGTCATCGGGAATGACAAGGGTATGCCTTGGTCGGCGAATCTTAGAGATACGCGAGGGTTCGTATTGGGCGGCCGATACGATAAGGGGATTCCTATGTTGGATTGCAGTATCAAAGAAACGCTTGGAGACACGTTTCATGAACTGCTGGATGGTGGGCATCTTGAGGTCTACGTGAAGAAGCTCATTTCGAACATAAAAGGGGGCTCCTGTGACTCTACGGAGGAATCGGTTTTGAAGGGTCTGCATCTTGTGGAGGAGGTAGGGCTTTGCGTGTGCGAAAACAACGCAGGCGTAGGTCATGATGGGACGGATGACCGCGGTGAAAATACGCAGCTTGCACCTGAGTGATAACTTGCTGCGGGAGCTAAGAATGAAGTGGAGCCTACCTAGAGCGAAAGCGGCGCGCGAACGTGCCTGCTTTATGTGCTCAGCGAAGGAAAGGTGTTTATCGAGGACCACGCCTAAGTATTTGGCTTGCTTTTCCCAGGGGATCGGCTTGCCGTACATGGTAATCGGACGGGGGGAGGGTGGGTTTATCCGCGGCTTAGAAAAGAGGACTGCCTGGCTTTTGTCTGGATTGACTTCGATTCTCCATTTCCGGAACCACTTGGCCAGAGTGTTTGCGGAAGTTTGGAGAGTGCGAGCGATGGCATCGGGTTTAAGACCGGTATAATAGATAGCCGTATCGTCGGCAAATAGGGCTAGCTGAGTATTTTTATGCTTGGGGATATCGCTAGTGAATAGCGTGAAAACGAGGGGGGATAGTACGGAGCCTTGAGGAACTCCTGCGCGAATGGGATGGGGGGAGGAAAGCTCCCCCTCAATTCGATAACGAAAGGTGCGATTCGATAAAAAGTCCCGTAGGATGAGCACGAGACGGTCAGGCACGCCGAGTTGGTATAGCTTATAGATTAAGCCATTGTGCCAGACTTTGTCGAACGCTTTCGCTATGTCGAAGAATAAGGCTCCCGTTATTGCGCCCCGTTGGAAGCCGGCGCTGACGTGTTCTATGATGCGGTGGACTTGTTGGATACATGAGTGTTCGGTTCTAAATCCAAACTGCTCATTGGGTATAAGACTCTTTGCTTCGGCAAAATCTTTGAGCCGCTTATATATAAGCCTTTCATAGATTTTACCAAGGACGTTGAGTAAGCTAATGGGACGGTAGCTAGACGGGTCAGACTTGGGCTTGCCTGGTTTGGGAATACCTATGACGGTGGCCTGTTTCCAGGTTGCGGGGAACATATTATTGCTCAATGCACCATTGAAGATGGCAGTCATTAGCACTATAAGCTGGGCGGGGAAAAGTTTGAAAACCCTATTGGTGATGCCGTCGGAGCCAGGGGCTTTTCGCGGTTGGAGACTTTTAATGATATCCTGGACCTCATCAGGAGTGATGGGGGCCAGTGGATTATCGGGATCTTCGACGGGCGGAAGGGAAGTTCTACGTTCGACTTCGGCGTTCACCATATCGAGGTGGGCTTGGTCTACTGGTTGAGAGCTGGGAGAACACTGGGACTCTAGGCTGTCGGCTAGGCATTCTGCTTTTTCAGAGTTATCGAAGGCGACACTCTTATCGGGACGAATGAGAGGAGGCATTGTGGCCTCTTCAGTGGATCGTAACTTCCTCTGAAGCTGCCAGAAGGCAAGATGGGTGGGCTCAAGTTCGCTCAGCATCTTGTCCCAGCTCGCATTACGCTGCTCGGTAATGCGTTTCCTTACAGCACGCTGTAAGTTGCGCATGTGAGCTTTGTTTGCGGTGCAGGGAAAAGCGCTGTACGCACGGATGGCTGCGTTCTTCTCGGTTATCAGATTCCGTACATCTTCCGGGAGTTTCCAGCGGTGGTCTTCCACTACAGGAACTTCCCTTGAACAATCGTTCAGGACGGATTGTACGTGATTTGTAAGCGAGTCGATCGCCGCCGTCGTGTCAGCGACTGAGACTATGTGGTCAGGAATGGTGTCCAATTGAGGCGACGTGGTGGACTTCAGTTTTTCACTTACTTTCCTCCAGTCGGTGATCAATTGGGTCGGAGGAGGTTGGGTAGGATCATGGTTAACCGAGCGGGAACCTAGGTGTAGGATAACGGGACGGTGATCCGAGTTGAGCTCGTGAAGCGCTTCTATGGAGTGTAAACGGAGGTTTACATTCTTTAGGAGCGCCACATCGAGGACATCGGGGTTATGGTTGGGGTCGTGTGGGTAGTGGGTGGGAGTCATCGGAGCGATGACGTCGTAGTTTAGGGTCGCGCCTAGGTTATACACGATTCTGCCTCTGGCATTTGTCGTGTTGCTGTTCCAAGCGGGGTGTTTGGCGTTGAGATCGCCCGCTAGTAAGACGGAGTCACTCAGGCCGAAGAGAGTCGTGAGATCGCTGGTGAGCGCGATAGGATCGTCTGAAGCAAGAGACGCGACCGATGGTGGGGGATGGTAGGCAGAGATGATGGTTATCGGAGGATGACCAGTCATGCCTAGTCGACAGGCAGAGTACTCTAGGTGAGAGAGTGGCGCGGGTGGGGTCAGAGGGATGCAGTATAACTCCTTTCTATAATAAATAAGGGTACCGCCGCCGTGGCAACGTGTTCTGTCATTGCGAACTAGACGGTAATTCGCAATTTTGGGATCAGCGCGGTGGGGTTTCAAAAGGGTCTCCTGTATAAGGAGGACGTCTAATTGGTGGTCGCGGAGGAATTTAGTTATTTCGGCGCGTTGGTTGAAAATGCCATTGGCGTTGAAAAAACCTAATTTGAGGGATCGAGGCCTAGTGTGGTTTTTGCGTTGGGAATCCATTGGATCAGTCCATCGCATCCATCTGGTCCCAATTAGGCCACTGTAAAGATTGTAATCAATCCTTCAGTGTCTCACATTTACATTCACCAGAACTCTAGAAGACTTGGAGAACGTCTCTAACGCAAGAGTAAACGTGGCTACTGATTTGACCCAATTTGATGAACCGTTAAGAAGATTACTATTTAGCCAGCTTTCTGGAGATAATCATTAAATAAATCCTTCCGGTGGTCCTCCAGGTGTTGGGGAAGGGAGTGTCAGAATTCTATTGACTGAAACCCACCCTGTTCCTACAGAGGCCTTTGCGTTCAAATGTAGCAAATGGCTTCACAAGTTTCCCTAAGGATCTCTAATCCATACGAGAGCACTCAGTCGCGTGCCGTATTAATGAATGACATGGTCTTGTGTGTAGCATCGTTAAATAGCGTTTAGCGTTAACTCTTAACGCTAAATCGCCGAAGAAGTGGTCACAGTCACGATATGTTACGGGTTTGATTGGCAAGCGATTATCACCCCAATGACTATGTAGTTAGGAATGATGTAAGAAGGGTTTAATTGATGGTAGGTATTTGAGGGATTTGTGATCTTTGCTGGAGTATTGAAATAAGCGAGTATCTATCTTTCTTACTAATCTTACTAATAATAGATATGCGAAAGTTTGTGACGATGGATGTTAACAAACATCCATACAGCTATACATCCATCCTACATTCTTCAGATCCGCTCAGTCGTTTTTGCGTGAAAGAAAACAACTCCTTCACGCATAAACGAATGAGCGGATCTGAATAAAATTGGATAAGTGGATAGTTGACATGCTGGAGTAACACATATGCTACTTTACATTCCGGAATTCCGACGGGATCGGGATTTACGCGGATAAACCCTCCCACGCGAACGGAGTTCTACTAATTGGTTTTTAAATTATGAAGAGACAGAAAAGCTCATGTTAATTGATAAATAAAATAGACAGTGAATAGAATAGAATTATAATAGTTTTCAGAAATTGTTAACTAAGTATAAACAAGTTTAATTAAAGGAGTTCAATGTTGCAAATGTTTGGGTTCATAATTATTGTAATGACACCAGAGTGGAGAGCCACCGAATCCCGTAATACGAGTTCGTCTCAGTTTGGGAATCAGTGTGCTATGTTTGGTTGCTACATTATACAATGATTTAACCTTATACTTACTGTTTGCCGTATAATTTTGTTACATATCTACTTTTTGTACTTTTAATGAAATAAAAATGTATTTATTATTGTTATTTATTTATTAGTTGCGGGCAGAAGCTAACAGTTTTCATATTTAGAAAAAGATAGGGAGATGACAATGATACCATACAATGTGGCGATACCGGTTACCAGTGTAGTGGCGTGGCTGAAACTTCGGAGGCCTCCCGCCATAATCTCAATAAGGTCCTCTATAACCCAGCGATAACTCAAAAAATGTCAACCCTACGTAACCTAGAACTTACCAAACTAGCTCATTTTCCTAGTACTCAAAATAATCGACTTGAGAAGCTTATTAAAAACTCATAACTATATTAAATTTATTTCAAATTCTCTTTAAATTTATTTATTTGAAACTTCCTATGTTAGGTAGGTTCCGATTGCTTCGGTTTCACGAAGTCCTGGGTTAAATTTTTTTAAGACACTGAGGCCCCCTTACGCTGGAGGCCCCCCCGCGCCGCGGGGTCTGCGGACCTTCAGCCTACGCCACTGGCTTACCAGCCGACAACGTAGTGGACTAATTTGTTGACGTTATATTTTAGTTCGCCGCGGTTGCAGGAATGTTCTAAGGAGATACCGGTTTTTTAGGTTTTTAGTCGCTAAAAGTCTGACACTCCCTTTCACTCCACCCACAGTGGAAGGAGTCATTTGTTGATTTTCGTTCGATCAACAAAAAAAAAAGTTTATTTTATACATATTAAATAGTTTGTAAACATAATGATTTTCTTAAAGGTTTTAAATAAAATTACTGTAAGCATATTTTGTACGACTATTGTTTAGATAGGTACATATTTTATCGACAATTGAATTTCCATTTTTTTTTTAAATTAAGTTATGTGTGAAGAATATAAAAAAATCGATTACAATACTTATGCTTTTAACTTCCATATTAGAAGATTTGTTACTGACACCACCAGTCATGTCGCTACAAACAAACATTAAAATAAAATAACATTGTGATTGACATACCAAAAAGTTCATAAAATAAACTAAATAACTTTTTTAAATTCTTCATACCTTATAGAATTAATAACGAACATAGGCGTAACGAAACCTACCAATTACTTCTCATTAAGTTTTAATAGCTTGTCATCGAAATATGCAAAATGTCACTTTATTAATATTAATAAAACTGTCAGCATTCTCATATATTTTAACGTAATGAAATATATAATAGTGATAATTTTCTTTCTAGAACCACGCCGTAAATACCAGTGGTTTTAATGTTGGAACGAGTATTATAATGCTGTGGGTTTTCTTTTAATTAGACTAGTAATATTGTTACACTTGACAAGAACAATGGAAACAGACGATACTATTAACTTTGTCACGTCTTCACGTCTTACCAGCTCTACAGATTTAGTTGAAACTTGGCATACGGGTAGACTGATCCCTGCTTATACATTTTTATTATACCTAGGTTAGTAATTCCCGAGAATATTAACTCTAGGGATAACTCTCTAACACCTTTTTTCGGGTGGCACAAGCATTGAATGATTTGTCAGATTGATGATGTGTCAGACTTCTACTGACTGAAAACCCACCCTGTTCCTTGCGTCCCGGGCTGCAGTATCTCGTTAGAAAATTCCGGCAATCCCGGCACGCAATGGCCCTACGGGGCCCCCCGTGCTGACGAGGCGTCAACGAGGCGTTTGAGGCGTGCCGCCGACCTGGGCCTGGTACTTACCGGACGGTGAGCTACTTCAGCTCGCCGTCTGCAAGCCCGCGCCTACAGTGATGATAAATACGTTACTTACAGATTTGATGATAATTTGGTAAAGGAACGAATATTACATTTTTGCTACAACTTTGGGGCGTTTAACTCAAGATTGAATAGTTTGCTCTCAGGAAAGCATGCCCGAGTTGAGGGGTTTCTAACGAAATCCTGGCTAAACCGTGGCCATGTTCCATCGTTGACCACATCATCGCTTACCATTAGCTGAGATATTGGTCAGGTAATAGTGTAATAATCATTATTAAAAAAACAACATTGCATAAAAGATATCCATTCATATTTTGTATCTTATATTAATACACATCAGTGGCGAAGGGTGAATTTTCATAAAAGGGAAGTCGGACCAAAAAATGCTTACCTTGCTCAAGTGTGATGCGTGAATTCCAGTAACTGTGGCCCTGTGGCTGACTTCGAAATCTTGTAACTTCGTAAATAATTATTTGTTTAATTGAAAATAATAGATTACTATTTATATATGTATTCATATATAAAATAATAGACTAATATTTGCCATATTTCAAAAGGGAAGCCGGTAGGAATCGAGTTGTATGGAGCCTTCGCTACTGATACACATGGTTTGAATTCATTTATTTCATAAGATTACAAATCACTTGAATAGAAATAAATACTTAACATTGCTTTATTTACATTAATGCTATCCAGGAATAGAGCTTTAAAAGTACAGAGTGGGCTCATCCGTAATAAAAAAAATTAAACTTCTCTTTAATGTTTTGACTTCAAGATTATTTAAAATGGTTAATTAGTACATCCAACCCTTCCAGGTCTTTGAAGCCCGATTAACTTTTATTTATGTACCAAAGCACACAAACTACACTATAAGATAACATAATGGGGCCAGCTGTCACCCAATATATCAAAAACTTCAAGAGAATCCCGAGA
Organism: Tholera decimalis; assembly: GCA_943138885.2. Taxonomy (NCBI): domain Eukaryota; kingdom Metazoa; phylum Arthropoda; class Insecta; order Lepidoptera; family Noctuidae; genus Tholera; species Tholera decimalis. The sequence continues at coordinate 30,492,115 of OW964569.2, read as the reverse complement.
AAATCTTTGAGAAGCAGAATAATGCAATCTTTTGTGTGGCTATCATTGCAGACAATGGGACAACGCAAGGACGACTTTACTTCACTCTATTAAAATGCTATTACATATAAAAACCACGGTATGTTCACTACCTTACACGAAAACATGACTCTCCTAAGTCCAACAGCATAAGGTTGAAATTTGACAGAAGTCAACTTTGACAGCTGTCAAAACTAAAGTTGGGTGCACACTTAAGGTATTGTGCTCATACTCAATAGCCCCAGTTTGTGGTATTAAACCTTATTTCGTGTAACGGAATTATTTTATCGTCTTTTGTATGACAATGTTAAACAATACTGCAAGGATGGGTCTTGTATTGCTTGTTTTGTGTAATTTATTCATATGGGTCAAATATTATAACGGCATGTTTGTATAGGGGATAAATGAATCTTTTATTTGAATGTCGATCTACGATTTTTTTTGTTAAAATATTCATATAGATCCGTGGTGCGGTAGGCCTAGAAGACAGCGTGATGAATTTGATTCCTACTTAAAGGTTTAGCTAAATGTGGCAGTAGATAGAGAAAAGTGGAAGGAAAGGAGGAAGGCCTTATCTTGTTTAATATAACGTAATGTAAAAATTGTAAAAGTGTTATTAAATAGCCAATAAGCAAAATAAGTTTCATTAATCATTAGCCCAGCAGTGATAGGTACACTATAGGCTCATAATAATAAATAATAAGTAACTCTAGTAATATCTCCAGAATGAGTCCTGATCCTGACGTTTGGAGCGAAATGAAGTGGTTTTTTCGATTATTTTGTCAAAACCAAGGTTATTCATGTCTCAAATTTACTTTGTAGTATCAAAAAGCTATAAAACTTTGGATTATTCGCAGGTTTACTCACTAATGAGACTATATGAGAAAATATACAATATAGATCAGGTTACGGTACAGCTTTTTTCATATTTAAACTTAAAAAAAGTCGCTTTTAAAGTTCGCTTATTTTATTTACAGACATTAAGTTTTTAAAGGGCTACATTTCGCACATAAAAACTCTCCCGTCCAAGGATAGTATAATTACAAAGTTATAAGTGATTCTCCTTCAATAACTAAACTGGTAGTGTTTATTTTTAAAACACTTTTCCCAGAGCCAATAAATGCTCTTTATGCAGTTTCAATAGCTACGACAAGAATTGTGGAATCAACGGGAATGCGATATTATTGCTTAAATAGCATTTTCCCGCGACTTCGATCGCGGTTTTTATCGCGTAAATCACGAATCCGTGGTGATTCCGGGATAAATAGTAGCCTATGTGTTATTCCAGGATATCAACTATCTACTTACCAAATTTCAATGAAATCCGTTCAGTAGTTTTTGCGTGAAAGTGTAACAAACATACAGACATCCTCACAACTTTCGCATTTATGATATTAGTACGATTGCGAGAATTTTTATACGTTTTGTTTGTTTATACGTGTTAAACCTTTATCCTTCGGGCTTCTTAGAGTTTTAAGTTGAGCTACGCGATGACTAACAAATGCTTTCAATGTCTGGACTAGACTAGACTATTGATACACACACCATCTGAAAAAAATAAGTAAAAACTTACTTCAGTGTACTGAAAAATACTAAAAATATCCCACACCTACACCCAAAACACATACTACACACTCATTAATAAACACACGGATAAAGTATGCACAGTGACACAACCGCCAACTTTCAAACTCTGGGCAAAATATTTTATTTAATGTCAATATATATAATATTATACAATATTATAAGTTCACATGTTACTGACAAACAAATATGGAATCATCTTACTCTTACTAATATTATAAATGCGAAAGTTTGTGAGGATGGATGGATGTTTGTTACTCTTTCACGTAAAAACTACTGAATGGATCTGAATGAAATTTGGTAAGTAGATAGATGGCATTCTGGAATAACACATAGGCTACTTTTTATCCCGAAATTCCCACGGGATCGGGATTTGCACAGGAAAACCTTCCTACGCGTACGAAGTCGCGGGTAGAAGCTAGTCTGAAATAAATATATTGAATTGAATTGAATATTATATTTGTATTTTATACACATATTTTCTACTAGCTGTGCCCGCGACTTCGTCCACGCGGAATAGTGACTTTCGGCAGCATTTTTAATTTTTAGGCTAATGATTTTGAAAATAAAACTCATACATAATTTGAGTGTCGTATTTATTCATATCTAATCAAAAGTCTAAAAAATAAGTTTCAAGCTACCAGCTTTAAAAATGACGCAATTTCCATACAAACTTTCATCCCCTATTTCAACCCCTTACAGGCTGTGTTTTCGCATTAAAAAGAAGCCTATGTCCTTTTTCATGCTCTAGACTATAACCGTACCAAATTTCATTAAATTCGGTTCAGTAGTTTAGGCGTGATTGCGTAACACACAGACAGACAGAGTTACTTTCGCATTTATAATATTAGTAAGGATATATTTAATATTTTAGTTTTAGACTTCACATATTCATATTTATTTCTCTTCTTGTTCTCACACACTATTGTCTACATTTCTTTTTCACTTCTCCTTTCGCAGGTCTGCTGGAAGAAATTTCTTAAGAAATAAGCAGTACCTTTGTACTCAAATATTATAATTATGCTTATCCTAATATATTTTACTGTGTGTAAATAAATAATAAAATAAATAAATAAATATATTTTCTATTCTATCAACCTAGAAATAAATAGAAGAGTAATCACGAGGCACTATATCGTACCGCATCAGCTATTTCTACACTTCTAGTCATCAAACAACAATCCCACCATTATGTTCCAAACAAGGTAAAAACTAATCTAATATGGCGTTACAATAGCATAAACTCATTGAGCTTGAACTCGATCAATGTCGTTGAATCGATGTTTTTTTCTCGATATACCATCGAGTGTAGATATCTCGATAGGTATCGTTGGTGGGACAATGGCGACCACAACTAAAGTTGGTTAGAGAAACATAGACCTCGGAATGTTAAGAGGGTACCGTTTGAAAATTTTCTCACATATCGACCTTTATTGTAAGCGACAATAACCTAATGGCTAAGGTGTTGGCCATTTGATTGAGAGGTCGATGTTTCTAACCCCATCTATTACACTATTGCCATGAACACATTCCAGACAAGCATATTAAGCTTAGTTGGACGGGTTAACAAGATAGCTTTTTTTTTTGGGTGGGAAAATCATCGAATGACTTCTCCTGCTCTGGTTAGAGCGGAAGGGAGTGTCAGACTTCTACTGACTAAAAACCCACCCTGTTCCTTCAACTGCCCTTACGTTAAATCTCGTTAGAACAAACAAAATAAGCTAGTAATGTGAATTTTACCTACATTGCTATTCTCCTATTTTAAAAAAAGTATCTAGCCTTTCACAGTTTTTTGGGGGTCGGCTTCCAGTCTCTTCCAGTCCAGACCGTATGATTACGAATCTTTACTTAATATTATAAAGCGGAAAAGTTTGTTTGTTTTTTAAACCAAGCTTAGTTTTAAATCATTTCATTTTTAGAATCAGTTTTTAAACTGAGCAAATGTTTTTTTCTATGAATAAGGCTAATAGAGCTGATGATTTAGTCTTGTTTTACTTATGCTTAGAAATGTACCGAGAAATAAAACGGAGTATTATATAAGAAAGTTTCTATAATGCCCTGTCTAGTCACAGCCGTTGTTCTGTCTCGGTACTCTGTGGTTAGAGATCATATCGTTTTCACGTGATCTTTATGGACTATTGTGCATCTCAGGATGCGCCTTGAAAAAATCGTATGAATGCGTAACGGTTCAGAAGTTATTATTCGTGATATTGTTATGGCATTCAGTAGTTTTGTGATGATAATGTGAGGGGTTTTTTTGAAGGATGGTGTTAATTTCTACTTCATACAAAATTTTGTTTGTCTGGTTAGTAAAATATAATCAAGATTTTCAAAACGGGATATTTATCTGATTTGTAAATTGTTATTGTGTTGATTTTTAGATACTTCGCAGTGTTGCAAGCTCAATGATCATGGAAAAACCAGAAGATCTTTATTTTGCAAATTGGTTATTAAATAATACTTTTACCCTTAATTTTTTCGTAAACTTAAACTAGATATATGGATTATATTATGTTAGTAGGTATAATTTATTTTTGTTTTAATATTCTGTATTTTACGAATCTCATTACCAGAATTACCAGCCTTCTTTTATAACCGCGTCTATCAGTATTTTACCAGCTTAAAATATTGACGAATAATGTCTATCAAAATGTTATTCCATTTTGTATGGAGAAGAAACTTAACGCCTCATCTTAAGTGGCATCTAAGTAAAGATTGATGGATTGACGTGAATAACACTCATCTATACAAAACCATTACGACTGTGTTCAGAAAACGGTAAAATTTCTCCAATATATTAGTTTTGTGAATCGATGACTATAATATGTGCATTCTTACTTAATTCATCACATAAAAGAAGAATAAATATACGAATTGATGAAATATGCTTCAATGGCCAATAAAGTAAGTAATTACTTTGATTGACTTCTTGATGTTACGCATCAGCATTTTTATTACTAAATCTTTCGTTTGATTTTGTTTGTTATAATGAAGTTGAGGGGTCACTGTATTTTGGACTTCAATAACGTTTTCCCGACGAGCCGTAGGTAGGTATCTCTGCCCCGTTGAATTTATTTAATAAGGTGAAGCTGATCAAAGAAGGTTAACAGTTGCAGCTAGGTATTCAAAATTAAATTGATAGCCAAAGCGAAAATCTAAACTAGAACATTATTTTAGATAAAGTTTGAGGAATGATAAGATAATAATTTATTTTGAAAATAGTGTTAATACAGTTACAATAAAAAATCTTTAGAGTTATATTAATGAGTTATAACATATTATTTTCCTGTACTTAAAAAAATCTGTGATTAAATACATACTTTCGTTAGTGGTAAGCAAATCTATTAAAATACTAACTAATAATTACAATAATATTAATTATTATAATATACTAATAATTAAAAATTACGTTTCTAGTTTATAACATTCTATTTGTGTATTGTAAGTAACTTTTCTGTCCATATGTCTTATTTTGTAAATATATTAGTTACATAGTGCTTTTTTCAGCTAAAATAATTAAGTTATACATATTATTGACTTTATTTAATGTAAATGTACCGAAAATGAAAAGAATCTATTGTGAACGTAAATAAAATCGGTTGTGATTTGCAGACTATATCTTTCCACCTTTGTTAAGCATTATTATGTAATTTAAAATACATATTTGCACTATGTAAATTTATTGGAAAGAAAAGGACCGATAGTTTGGTACTTTTTAGATCGTCCTTTGTGCTCGTTCAAAAGGCAATATAATATAATTTTTATGATTGTTATAATTAATATTGTATTAGTCTTATAAACACTGTTATACTCAACGATATAATAACTTACGTCATTGGTTATACTTCACTTAATAGCTAAAAAACAAGCCTAAATCAACTCAAGATAATACTAAGTATCCTGTTGTGGTTATCTGGCTCCGATCCAAATTACCCTGCCAAATCAGGGCCCCAAGAAACAGCAGTTGGCGGAAATACGTGCCAAAACGATAAGAAGCCCAAAATTTCCCCACCGGCTGCAAAGTTTAAACATTAGCGTTCTATTTTTGATGCACCAAAAACCACCAGATGCATAGCAGGTACGAGAAACAGCATCATGTTGCAAATTACGACACCCGACCGAATTGAGAAGCACTGTTTCCCCCACAACCTCGAAGATTTGGAAGTATTTTCTAATTCGTTGGGTTATACCCAAAACCACAGCTTGCCGCGACAGATGTATGGCACCGGCAAGTACGACAAAAAATAAAGCACGTGCTGCTTTGAAAAAAATCGCAAGCGCGCACAAGTAGACATGCGACACCTTTTTGGAAAAAAAAACGCGCGTAGTCGCACCGTCGCACGTGATTTCTTGGAATAACCGCGTGAAATGAATATTTTTAATGATAGCGGTTTTGAGCAGCTGCTTGAGTACTAGGATTATGTTCAAGGCATATGAGCAAAATATGGTGTTCTTTTTTGCTGTAGGGTCTTATGCGGATTGCTGGAATTTTGTGTCAATGTTATAAATATACCTATAGTGTGATACATATTGGATATTTCAGTAAGAAATAAGTAGTGGGGTTGAGGAACATAGAATCATTGTATATTTAAGTTCCTCAATGATTGTTTTTATCCACGAACATGGCGAAATAACAGCGTAGGCGCAGCCCTGATCTAAATTATTATTGGCTGTTCTCTCAGTTTAAACGTTGTTAATGTTATCAATTTTTTTTTACTAATTTGTTTCTACAAAATAGGTTCAATTCATTTCATGATCGATTTTATTACTCGGTTGTTTTTTTGCAGAAACTTAATCATGTTTTCGCTTACTGTAGCTGCAACCACATTCTCATTTCAAACTCGTCACAACACCGTTTTTAAATTACCTACTATCTGGCAGCAAACAATATCTTTATCTTAATCAAATCTTCGCCCATCGACCTTACCCGCGATGATAAACGGATTAGTTTCAAAAATATTTTATTAAGTACCCTCGTAACCACAACTTTGCTTCCGGAACCAAGGGGTGTTCCAAAATGCACGTGCTTTAGACCACACACGAACATTGGCCATATCTTTGTGTTGGTAAACAATGCACCAATGTTTGTATAATACGGGTTTAGATCGATATTTTTGAGTGGCTCAATCCTGTGTTGGGACAACGTTTTTTATATAAGATTTTTGGTTGAGATTTGTTTTATTAATTGGTGGAGTGCCCTTATTTGTTGGAATATAATATGCAGGGAGCAGATACTAGATGTTTTTGTTTTTAAGAAAACGTTGCCCAACACGCCAAGAATTTCTCCTGTATTGTTGATAAACATTTAAATTTACCTGCACAAATACCCGGAGCAATTATCTGTATGCCATACAAACGTTGTATTTGATGCGAAATTGAACTTGAACGAAAAATGTGTAGACGAGAAGTTATGTGTACTAAAATACACAGCGCTGGCCAAAACTAAGTGATACAATAACCTGATAAAGACCGAGGGAATTAGCTGAACGCGAGATACACAAAATCGACAAATGTGACAACACTAGAGAGATCTATCTCGATCAGTGGACGTCCCTCGGCTGAAAAGAATATTTTATTTTAAAATTAGAGGTGTTGAAACTTATGTTGATTTATTAATTACATTTATATAGACATACTCAACTTAAAACGTTTCCACTTCTGTAACACAGACCTCTTCACGACGAGAGGGATTGTTCTGTAATCTATAACTCTGACCGAGTACGGGTTCATGTATGTCACATGTTTTTGGGTTTTAGTTCTTATGCTTTACCTGGATTCAAACTCGCGGCCTGCAACTCGTAAGTCTTGCCTGTAATCACTGGATCACCACTGTTAATCTCACACTGCTTGCATTTATACATACCTATTTAAAATTAAATTCTCATAGACGTTTGTGTGAAATTTAGAAATTAACCTTCAAAATAATACCCCACTTAACTTTCGATATTCCTATTAAGAAATGCAGATATCCTCAAGACTATAGTGTCTCGGTCATAAAGTCATAAAGCATACAAGGTGCGCAGTCTTCCACAGACAAAGATGTTCATAAGGCACTGGACACACAGAAAAGACGTAAGACGAGGACGGGGCGCGGACAGGGCGCAAATAGGGCGTTGCGCGTCGTCGCGACTTTTTAAAACATTTAGAAAAGACGAGGTACGGACATGACGGTGAGTGCTGCGAGAGATGACGGTTTTCAGTCAACTTCATTCAGCTGTACGATTGACCATCCAAGTCACCCGTGACCCGCCTGCACCCCCGTTCTCACTCGTCCCGCGTCCGCTTGCGCCCGTGCCCCGTCCTTTCTGTATGTTTTGACGATAGGGAACAGAAGAGTAAGTGCCGTGTCTGCGCCCTGTCCTTTCTATATGTTTTGCGTCGCGACGCTCCTATACATTTTGTATGAATGGGACGCGGAAGAGACATAGGTATGTCCGCGCCCCGTCTGCGTCTTACGTCTTTTCTGTGTGTCCAGCGCGTTACACAATCTTTTGTGCTGGATAGCATAAACACTAGTGATGGGCCGACTCCAACCACGATCCAGTTACAATTAAAGTCGAAGACTAGTCGGCAATAGATGCTAACTGGTCGATATTTAATGAGCTACAGAAAAATGGGAATTAAAGAAATAAATCTCTGGTACTCAGTTGTATAAGACCAGCGCTAACTTTTAAATAAAATTATTAACTAGCTTCTGCCCGAAGCTTCAACCGCATGAATGACGATTAAAAATGTTCTCATCCTGGAGAGGGTCTATTTATTTTGCAAAAAGAAAAAAAAAGTTGTATAGGTAGGATAGTTGGGAAAGTCAACTTTCCAGCCACAATTATTTTCGAAGACTAATAAATAATAAACTAGTTGGCTTTCAGAGCGCGGATTGGCCCATCTCTAATGAACGTTGACAGGTTGGAAGCCGGTGTGCAAACTTGCACAGTGACCTACTCGTATATATTGGAACGCGACTTTAAAGGGTTATGAGCGATGATGGGTTGGAATTTGACATTGACATACCTACCTGTAAAATTGTATAATTATCAAGTTAGTCATGTAAAAAATGTTGTTACAATCTTTACGGAATAGTAGTACTATTCTGCGCCTATAGATATTTTATAACGCTTCTGGGCAACTTAATGCAGTATTTAATAATAACCCTCCTTTGGCTTTGCCGCAGTCGGGTAAAAAGTATTTACGTTTAAAAGAATCTTTATTTTATACTAGCTTGTGCCAGCGGCTTCGCCCGCGAGGTAAGATTTTTCCGTGTGAATCCCGATCCCGTGGGAATTTCACAAAATCCTTTCTTAGCGGATGCCTACGTCATAACATCTACCTTCATGCCAAATTTCAGCCCGATCCGTCCAGTGTTTTGGGCTGTGCGTTGCTAGATCACTATGTCAGCCAGTCAATCAGTCACCTTTTTTTTTTTTTTTTTTTTTTTTTTTTTTTTTTTTTTTTTTAGCGTGGTAAAATTATCAAATAAGTCCTCCCACTCCGGGCAGGGTGGGAGGGACTGTCAGACTTTTACTGACTAAAATCCACGGTGTTCCTTCAATAACCCTTTACATACCGGGGCCACGGTAACGGGATGAGTCCCACGACCCCGGCGGGCTTCGGCCCTCTGCAGAGGGGGCCTCGTCATGTTGCTGACGCTCTTTGAGGCGCGCGTGGAACACGACGCGCCGTCGACCCGGGCATGGTCCATGGTCGGACAGCGAGTTGCCCTTTACTCGCTGTCCGCATGCCCGCGCCTACGGTGGCCGGAGATCGTCGGCCGACGTCCGACGCCGTGGGCGTCTACCACTGCGGCTGGGCTGGAGGGAGGACGCCATCCTCTCCCTCACGCGGCCCGCCTCCTCCTTCGCAAGCATGACTGCTTCGCAGAAGGAGGCGACCGCTTCCCACTCCCTCTCGCCCCGCAGCATGGCCTCGACCAAGGCCGGGCGCGAGAGGTCTCCGCCTATTGTCGCCGTGAGGACACGTCGGTGCTCTGCCCAAGCTGGGCAGTCCTGCACCGTGTGCTCGACTGTGTCCTCAGGGCGACCCTCGCAGTGGTGACACCCAGGCGTCACCTTTGAGTTATATATATTTAGATAGCGGATGCCTATGTCATAACATCTACCTGCATGCCAAATTTCAGCCCAATCCGTCCAGTGTTTTGGGCTGTGCGTTGATAGATCACTATGTCAGCCAGTCAGTCAGTCACCTTTGAGTTATATATAATTAGATAGCGGATGCCTATGTCATAACATCTACCTGCATGCCAAATTTTAGCCCAATCCGTCCAGTGTTTTGGGCTGTGCGTTGATAGATCACTATGTCAGCCAGTCAGTCAGTCACCTTTGAGTTATATATATTTAGATAGCGGATGCCTACGTCATAACATCTACCTGCATGCCAAATTTCAGCCCGATCCGTCCAGTGTTTTGGGCTGTGCGTTGATAGATCACTATGTCAGTCAGTCAGTCAGTCACCTTTGAGTTATATATATTTAGATAGCGGATGCCTACGTCATAACATCTACCTGCATGCCAAATTTCAGCCCGATCCGTCCAGTGTTTTGGGCTGTGCGTTGATAGATCACTATGTCAGTCAGTCAGTCAGTCAGTCACCTTTGAGTTATATATATTTAGATAGGTTTTGTAGGGTTACGAAATACTGAATACCGACATACTTATTTCGGATGAGCCCGCCGTTGAGTGTAATCACGCCTGATGTTAAACGATAAATGACTATCTAAGATGGACGAACGAGCCCAGATGATGCCTGTTTACTCTTGCTTTAAAAGCCGGCGGGTCATATGTTGTAGTGTAGGGAACACAGAAATCGGCAGTTCCACTTTGGCTGTGCGCACAATTATTGGGGGAAGCGCATAAGAATCTGAACAGGGCAAATATAGCAATTCTGACTCCCATTACACAGAGCTTGGGAGTCAGGAGACTCACATATTTTTCTTTTCCGTTGCCAAAATCATATGTACCTATTATAATCTTTGGACTATTGTATGGTTGTTCATCATAATAAATGATAATGCAACATAAGAATCACGAATCTTATTTGTTTATTTTACATGCTAGAAACCGTGACAACTGGTCTAATTAGTAACTATATGGAGTGAATTACGTCGGTTTCAATTTATTTATATTTTTTCTAGTATTTCATAATCTTAGTATACAAAACAGCTGTACTTTTTTATCGTTAGCCCAACTAGGCTTGTCAGATGACGACTGAAAACCAACCCGAACAAAATTTTGTTGGGGTTGACATTCACAGCCCAGTAACTTTGTAACACAATACTCCCGACAAAAATTGTTCTGACTATCCATATAATTGTCATAAATTTACAAATGGCAGGTTGGACCAACGGCCTAATTTACTTTCCGAGGCCCGGAGGAACCTCGGCTTGCTGAAATGTTCTCCCATCAAAGGGCTCATTGAAGTAAGCGCTGCTGTGCGTGTGTGGTAACCCACACTTGGTTGATATATGCATCTTGTCGTACCAAGCGCTTCTCCTCCACATTTATTGTGCGCACAGCCAAGCTGTGGAATTCTCTGCCGGCTTCTGTGTTTCCTGTCACTTATGACCTTTCAGCCTTTAAAGCACGAGAGAATGGGCATCTTCTGGGCGCGCTCGTCCCATCGTAGACCTCATCTATCGCTTACCATCAGGCGAGATTGAGGTCAAGATTGAGCCCATCAGTAATTAAAAAAAAATCAATTCATAAGCCTGTTTTTATTTAGCCACGAGTTTCTCCAAAACAGCTGTTGCAAGAAGACAGCAATGTCCAAATAAAACTATTTTATCGCCATAATAAGACCTTAAAGGCATATTATGGTATCATAAATAATTAGGAATAGGGTAGAATGAATAATTAAATTTTCATGTAATATTAAACAGTAGGCTAGTACAAAACTATATAGTACCTAATACATATTATAATAAAATGTTGTCGTATGCTTTGCACAGGGCACAATACATTCAGCCTACGCTTGTCTAGACTACGAGCTCTCAACGTTTAAATAACAGTTGTATATAAATAAGTACAATAATTTAGTTGCATAAAACTATTTTATCGCCATAATAAGACCTTAAAGGCATATTAAGGTATCATAAATTAGGAATAGGGTAGAATGAATAATTAAATTTTCATGTAATATTAAACAGTAGGCTAGTACAAAACTATATAGTACCTAATACATATTATAATAAAATGTGTTCGTATGCTTTGAACAGGGCAAAATACATTCAGACTACGCTTGTCTAGACTACGAGCTCTCAACGTTTAAATGACAATTGTATATAAATAAGTACAATAATTTAGTTACACCTTCAAGGCTTGAAATAAAAGTAAAAAGCATGTTACAATGTGCAGAGAACTTACTAATTATGTTTATATAAGAGTTTCAGAACAATACCTATATTTCTCGTATCAGATAGTGACCAATGGAAAAGCCCTCGATTTGTGTTAAAGTATTAAAAATATAAAACTATACCTGTTATTAATTGATGATTTCACGTGGAGCCAAAAACCTCACGTCTCCAGATAGTGCAGCATTCCAGGTGAGCTAGGAATATTTTAAATTGACTGAAACATTACTGGACTAGAGTCAAATATATTATTTCATTCCATTTTCAACCGACGACAAATAAAGGAGGAGGTTATCAATTCGACGCGTATATTTTTTTTTTATGTATGATCACCGCTTACTCGAAGACGGCTGAACCGATTTGGTAAATTATTTTTTTTTGTTTGAAAGGGTATACTTCTAAATTGGTCCCATTGTCACCAAGTCAGAATCTGATGATGGGATCCTTGAGAAATCGAGGGAATTCTTCAAAAATTATAGGCACACCTATAGTGATTTGAGTATTTTTTATAGTAACTTGTGTAGTTGCATTCGAAAAGCACCATTTGTGAAGTGGACCTGATGATGAAGACCACAGATGGCCACTGGAACTACTCAATATAATATGTATAAGTATTTCATGTGTTCCGCTTCGATTACTTGAATGTGGTTATTAAGCACAATATGCTCGTCACAATGCATATGGTGAAGTGAAGCTGATGGTGAAGTACCAGGAGAACTCCTCAACAATTAACGGCCCAGCATTGGGAAAAGCACTATTTTGTAAATGGATACATAAGTAGTTGACATTTAGGTTCTTGTAACTAGGTAAATTAAAAATCGATCAACTAAGAAGAGTGAAATTAAATATTTTGACTGGTAGAGAATGCCTTGCTGCATTAAGTCCGCCCATGTAACACAATTGTACATAAAGTTTAAATAAATAAAAAAACATTTGCTGAGTTTTTCTTAAGACTGCAAAAACAACCTTAAGGCAAACCTGGGCTTCAGACCAGCGTGCTACAAGGTTTAATAAACAAAACACTTTAAAATAGATATAACCATACTAATATTATAAATGTGAAAGTCTGACTGTCTGTTACACTTTCACAGCTAAATCACAGTACCGATTTGGATAAAAATTGTAATGAAAATAGTTAAAGACCCAGAGTCAAACAAAGGTTAGTTTTACAAAAATCAACCCCTAATAGGCTGAAATAACGTGTTTTTAGTGTTTTACTTAAATTAATGCGGATGAAACCCCGGGGGCAAAGCTAGTGTATTGTAATATTTTTATCAACATGACATGTTAAAATGTTAAGAATATTCTACATTAGACTACTTTCGACATTTAACCCGAGGTCATCACGTAAAAATCCAATGCTTAAATACTACATTTTATACGTACCAAACAGCGTAAGCTAACAATGTTACCAGCGCAATAAACAAGATAAAAATAGCCCAACATAGAACTAAAGTTATGGCCGCTAATATATTTCAAACCTCCTTGTTATAGCTATCCATGATCTTTTTAATTTTACAGTCGAAGATTAGATTGCCCATATTTCTTCTATGCCATTATATTATTACCTTTGAGTACTGTTTTAGTGCTTTGATGTGTCGATAAACGTAATTAAATGTCGTTATAATTTAGTTTAAAATAGCTGATGTATTAGCATTGGCTTACATATTTTTTCTTGCATACACAAGAACATACAACGAGCTCTTGGCTAGATAATCATAATCATAATCATTTATTGACAGTTTTATGTGGTACATTCAAGAAGTCCCTAGATCCTGCGCTAGTATTTACTGTATTGCAGGAGCCAGGTTGTTCCCCATGACAATAGGTTACATTTTTAAGCCAATAACATGAGATGAATAGAAAAATACAAAATGAATTAAAATAAATGATGCTGGAAGAGCTTAAACAATAATAACAACAAAATTAAAAAAAAAGATAAAAGATGATGAATTTAACAAAGCAATTTAGACTTATACATAATATGATTAACAATGGTCTGTTTGTGTGTGTGTATGAGGGGGTGTTTGTGTGTGAGGGTGTGTGTGTGTGTGTTTTGTGTGAGCATGTATATGTTTATCGGTGCATGTCTGTGTTTGCGTGGGTGCTATGATGAGAATAATGGACGATTATGTATTACGAAGTTTCGACTTATGTTTCTGTTTCTGATTCAGCAGCTGGGTTGTCTAAGTCAGATAAGCAATTGCACCATATAAAACACTAGTATACAACTGGATCCAGTTAGACTGGAAGCTGTTCCCAACATAGTTGGAAAAAAGGCTAAACAGATAATAAATGTTTGAATCATATGTGACTAAAAATTGTCTCCCAAAACACAAGCTCTAGGTTAGTTTGGGAGTCAGCATCAGGACCTTTTGATAAATACATTTTAATGAACCAATTCAATTAAGTCAAGACTCAATGAACAATTTTTATTATATTTTTTTTATTGCGTTTTTGTACCGCTGCTACCCGAGACACGAGATAGAAATAAATGACTCGAAAACAATTAGTATTACATTAATGTAAACCTTATCCTTTGATTAAAATCAAATGTATCCATATCTCACAGTGTTTGTTATCGAAGTCCTCCGAAAAAGCTTGACCGATTTTTATGAAATTTTATTGTATGTATTTGATAGATCTGAGAGTGTATATTTAAGAGGTATGAGAATAAGTCGTAGGACATTTTTAATTCACTAGTAGTAATTTATATGCCGAAACAACGTTTATCGGGTAAATTAGATATATAAAAGAGACTAGCTTCTGCCCGCGACTTCGTACGCGTGGGAAGGCTTTCCCGCGAAAATCCTGATCCCGAGGGAATTTCGGGATAAAAAGTAGCCTATGTGTTATTCCAGGTTGCCAACTATCTACTTACCAAATTTCATTCAGATCCGTTCAGTAGTTTTTGCCTGAAAGAGTAACAAACATCCATCCATCCTCACAAACTTTCGCATTTATAATATTAGTAGGATAGGACTAGCTTTTGCCCGCGACTTCGTTCGCGTGGGAGGTTTTTCCCGCGTATATCCCGATCTCGTGGGAATTCCGGGATAAAAAGTAACTTATGTGTTATTCTAGGCAGTCAACTATCCACTCACCAAATTTCATTCAGATCCGTTCAGTAGTTTTTGCGTGAAAGAGTAACAAACATCCATCCATCCTCACAAACTTTCGCATTTATAATACCTTCTTCTACCCGCGACTTCGTACGCGTAGGAAGGTTTTCCCGCGAAAATCCCGATCCCGTGGGAATTTCGGGATAAAAAGTAGCCTATGTGTTATTCCAGGCTGCCAACTATATATATACTTACCAAATTTCATTCAGATCCATTCAGTAGTTTTTGCGTGAAAGAGTAACAAACATCCATCCATCCTCACAAACTTTCGCATTTATAATATTAGTAGGATTAGTAAAGTAATTAGTAAGATATATAAAAATCTAATAATGATTATGATTTGTATACAATAAGTCCAACTTGGCCGGTACGTACACCTATTAAAGATTCAGGATCACACGGTGCAATGTGTAGCCTCAACTGGTTTCATTTGAATATTTAGATAAGAATAGGATAAGCCTTCATGGTTCTATAATGCACCCATACAATGTTATAATTAGAAACACACTAGTTGGGTTCGAGGTCTAAAGCTGCGTATCCACTTGAGCCGTCTGGATAAAATGAGCTGAATTTAAACTGACCAAGTTTCTAATGCCACAGACAAGACACTTCATAACACAGTTAGTGCAGTGATTGAGCTATATAGGCTGCTGCGTTGCGTGCTTGCAAGTTCGCTTCCTCCGCTAGGTACAGATAGTTGTTCTGGGTCTCGTTGTTTAACAAGTAAAGGAAATGTTTCATTTTAGGCCATCAGATGTACCTTTATCCAAAAAGAGGAAAAAATACTACAAATTGGGGAAAAATATTCTCTGGTGAATTTGAGCCTGATTTGTTGTGTACAAAAAAGAATAGTTTTTCAATTATTGCCATGTTTTATTCAACATGGCGTCTCGTTTGCTTACATACTTCATTTGTTCTGAAATCATGTCTCATCAAATCAATGTTGCGTAGAAGATAATTGAAATGTGTGTCTTCTTGTAGTGTTAAAAATAAATTACTATTATTCTCTTGTACATATTTTTGAGTAAATATAATTAAGTGTGACGATTTCATCGTTACAAAAATCTTTAGTCTCCATTTTTGAAATGTATTTCTGAACGAATTCAAAATAACCGCTTGTTGTCTTGAAAGTTGAAACTCTATCAGTCAGTCAGGTCTCCCCTAGCGTAACAGTGTTCTGTGGGTTAGTTCTGATGAACAAAAACAAAACCAGGTTAAGTAAACGTCATTTCTACAACCTGTCATGGCTGTCATAACTCTTAGGACAAACGTCAAACATTATTAATTTTAATTTTGTACATAAAAACCATTTGATATAATGAAAAAAATGTTACTTTATTCCATTCAGGGGTAAGTTTCCCAGCTTTGCTGAAATGTACATGTTATGGCCGGAGCCCCATATAAAAATGAAACATCTCCTTTAAAAAGTAGACGAAACCAACCAACGCTACAGGAGAAATACTTAGTTTGAAGAACGAAAAAGGCAGAGAATCAGGGATAAGATGGTTTAACTTCTATGTTTAAATTATGTTGGAATGGACTTTCAGTCCAACTGTATGTAAAATACACCGGTACTCAACCAGTATTTTACATGTAACGACTATTATCTGATCTCCACAACTCAGTAACTGGGTTAAACGTTACTTCATGACAAAACTGGTATCAGATTCTTACTAGCCGTAATGTCCAAACGAAATAGAAATTGAATCAAATTGTTTAATTCATAATACGTAGTTGCTATACTATTACGCACACAACTCTGAATGAGGCTTCTCAGAACTTAGCTTCGAATCAAGAAGCCTTTTTTTCAGGGGATTAATTATAAATATTATGATTCCTTCCACTGGATAGAGTAAAGTGGAGTGTCAGAGTTTTACTGAATAAAGAAACCCACCCTGTTCCTTCACCCACCCCTGCGTTCCGGGGCTTTGGCACTTCAACATATCATTTCAACAACACCGGCTGGCAAATGACCCAATCGGGCGCCATCATTACTGCTGACTGATCTTTGAAGCGCGCGTGGAAAACGACGCATCGTCGACTCCGGAAAATCGACAAGCTTTGGACGAAGCTATCACTAGTGAACACGAATCTTTATAACCCAGCCTCCTTAATGAAGCTAATACAACCATAGTCAATCTTATCAGCCCCTTATCAAGAGAGACGAACTCAGCTTTTTATCTCGAATACCCGCTAACTCGTATCACTTAGTTCTTGATTAATTTAACAGGAATGTTTCGTTGTTCTTTTTGCACATTTAATTACTGGCTGCACCGACAACAACATGGCGTCCCGTTATGTCTCTGAACAGGTGCGATGCGCACGCGCATGGTAGGTATTAATGCACGATTATTATGGGTTTTGACACCGCATTCTTGGTGGCTTGTGATTAATATTTTCGAAGCGATAATTTATTTAAATTGGTGAGATTGGTATTGTCTTTTTTTCATTACACTGTATGTATATTGCTTTTTGATCATCCTTTAATTTTAGCCCTTAAATAAATATTTACAGAAACTCATTCCACGGAAGTTCCATCAAGCTAAGTCATCTGATTCTATCTATAATGATTAATCTGATTTACTCGGAAAAATCAATTTATTGCTTAAGAGTGTTAAAATTAAAACACGTGCTTTTTAAAACCATGTGGTTCTGATTTATAAATAGACTGCCACATACTTCGTGTGTTTCGTAATACTTAGATCACTAAGGTATAATGTCAGGTAGTAACGTTAAATATCTGGTAAGCAGGCATTGCCCTTTACTATTGAATCCGATCGAAGTAAAACCTATAATCCTATTTATATAACTTATATATAAGTTTGTGTGGATGGAAGTTTATTACTCACAATTGCCTAAACAGATTTGTATGAAGTTTGGCACATTTGGTAATCTGTATTATCGAACTAATGGGAATAAAAGATGATGAGCCCTGGGATTATTTCTAGAAGTTCACGCGGGTGAAGCGTAGGCGGTATTTAGTTTGTGAATTCTGAATTTCAGGCAGATTGATAAAAGCCAATGGCTTCGGTTTATTTCTGCTGCAGAAAAAAAAATAGCGGTACCGGCAGAGATTGTTGAGATCGGTAATTGGAGATTTATGGAAGATCAGAGAAGATGATGCCTGTTTTGGAACTGAAAATTGAATACGTCGATTTAAATACTGGTCCGAATCTTTAATTTTTTATTGTTGACTACTTTGAATATTAGTTTTGCTAAATCCGATTCAATTGCTGAAATGCTATTATGTAGGTACCTAGCAATAGCATTGTTAAACAATGCTATTGCTAGGTACATAATTGTGTAACTGGTTGTTGTGGTGGCCCAACTAAAATTGGACTGGGCGGGACATCTCCCAAATGCGTGATAAGCTGTGGGTTCGCAAGATACAGAGTTGGTGCCCTGAGACAGCAATACGGGGTCGCAAAAAACCACGAAGGAGATGGTGTTGACCTGACCGTGACTACTGGATCGAATAGAGGGGTCCTTTGCCCAGCAGTGGGAAAGTACAGACTAGTAATAATAAGAACATAATATATTTATCTATTTACAATTCATGCATATTGGTAAAAAGGCGGATTTACCATTCTCTAACAGTCATCCAAGGGTGGTGAAGAGATTGTAGGTATGGGAGGAGCCATATGCGTGATAAGAGAAAGTAATAAAATGAAAAAAAAAAAACAATAAATAAACCCAGTAGCTGGGTAACACGGTTCGTGTTACCCTTCAAGCACCAAGAAAAACCAATAAATTTGTAGATATATAATCCCATAAAAAACAATACTTGTCAAAAACCCAAGTCTCGCAACTTAGTTGTTCTACCGTAAAAAGTTGTGAGATCCATGTAATACCAAGTCGGTTATTAATTTATTCAGTCCCTACTTAAGGGACCTTCTGTCTTAAGTTGTTACGTAATTATCTAACCTAACGACATCTTATAGTGACCATATCAATATTAAAAATCTTTACCGTTTTAAATAAATAGATTGACTCGGCCATCGCATGAAAACACAATATATCTCACAAGTAATACATATATAAATTAAATTGTTTATTGCGATTGCCAAGTCAATCTATTTAATTCAAGTTTTATATGTAGTCCTAATAGTTTCGGAATAAAATGGCTGTGACATACGGACGGACGGACAGACGGACAGACGGACAGACATGTCGAAACTATAAGGGTTTCGTTTTTTGCCATTCGGCTACGGAACCCTAATAAAAATGTATCGTTTAAATAAATATAAGAACTTGAGAACACAATTAATTTGAAATCACAGACACACAATCACAAAAATTTTAAGAGATTACGTTTATGAAGTTACATTGTTTCTATGTCGGTTTGCAACTAGCAGTTCATAATTCAATCAATATTTTACAACAAAATTATATTTTATTACAATAGGTACTAACTAATATGGGAACGTAATACAAGAATGTATCGTTTTTTAGTCATGGTTTATTTTATAATCTCAGTGGACAATATTGCTACAATCTAAGATTATACTTGATCGTTACCAAGGCTTTAACAAGATAGACATTTTCAGGATTGTTGTGAGAAGAATTGAGGTACTTTTTAATAGACTTGAAAGATAGTCAGTGCCAAGCCAAGTGAATATGTTTGGTAAGTTTTGTAAGTCCGCTTCCGCTACATCAAATCTCACGCTTGCCACTGAATGCGACACCGACTTCAAGCAGATAAGTAGTAGTAGCCCTTATAACCAATCTGCCGGGGTTGAGGGAATGTTCTAACGAGATACCGCAGCTCCGGAACGAATTGCCTGTAAATAAGTAGTTAAAGTGAATAAATAGTTTTGGTTTCCAACACTTCATTTCCAGAACACAATGAATGGCAACGCAAGCTAACTGCAGCTTTTAAGATAGATAGATAAAACATTTATTTGGCACAATACAAGACACAAAATACAATTTACATAAAACACGTAAAAAGAAGAAAAAAAAAACATGCAACGGAAATAAACAAATGAAAGTGGCATTACGGACATAAAGAACAACATTTAAAAGAAACGAGTACGCTGTGTCGGTTGACACCAAAGCTCAAAAGGGTGCCCAGCTCAGCATGTGCCACGTATAAATACCTAGCGTTGATATTTTGCTGGGTCTCTGCTAGGGCATGAATCTTGGAATCTCGGAATATCGCAATATCTGAATCTCGAAACGAAAGTTCCGATATTACAATTCCGATACTGGGCGACCCAATATCGAAATCGGACAAATTTTTATATCCGACAAAAT
This sequence comes from Tholera decimalis, assembly GCA_943138885.2. Lineage (NCBI taxonomy): Eukaryota > Metazoa > Arthropoda > Insecta > Lepidoptera > Noctuidae > Tholera > Tholera decimalis. The sequence continues at coordinate 30,471,772 of OW964569.2, read as the reverse complement.
TATGCTTGACGCTTAGAATATATTATCAAGAAAAACGAGATTTTAACATATTACCTATTCAATTAGTCCCACCACACAGCCAAGATTTCCTGTATCTATTAAAGCCCACAAATACAAGTGTCTACAAGGAAATTCCTCTTGCCTCTGCCCATCTCTAAATGTAGTCGACCATATTAAATACCTAGTAGTATATATAGATAAATATCTAAATTTTAAAACCCAAATTAACCAACTTACTAGTAGAGTACGCAAATTAATTTATATATTTAAAACCCTCCAAAATATTGCGAATCCAAATATTATACGTGTAGTCTATTTTTCTTTGTGTTTATCTATTATTATATATTGTATCACATGCTGGGGTGGTGCTGCGAAAACTATATTAAAACCACTTGAGGTTGCACACAGAGCGATACTAAAAGTAGCTACTTCAAGACCTATCATGTTCCCTACTGATGTATTGTATAGTAGTTGTAATGTTCTTAATGTTCGACAACAATTCATCATGCAAACAGTTCTTCTTCAGCATCGCAAAACTCCACATATAAAAGTAACAAAGCGTAGGAAAGACCTAATTTGCACTATCCCACAGGTACGCACAGCATTTGCAAGCAGATTTTATAACTATCTAGGCCCCACTCTGTACAATAAAAACAAAATATGTCTGATATACGGATTATCTAACTTTAATTGTAAAAAGACTCTACGAACATTTCTTCAGAATAAAACGTATGATGAAACTGAGAAGTATCTCGGTAAGTTACAGTGACAGATCATATAAATACCTCGAACGAATATCAACCATAACAAACACACAAACTCTCTCTCTCTATCACTCACTCACACACGTAGACAAACATATACACACTCTCTCACACACGCATCCACATACACGCAAGAATTCAAATATAAACATAATAGTTGTATTATAATTAAGGTAAATTAAAAAAAGTATATCTATATATTCTTGTACTAGTTTATTGTAACTTTTGTAAGGGACAGGAACTGTTATTCCATAATACAGGTTATGTTTTAACCTAACCTAGCTAGGATAGCAGGACTTCACCCACTAGATTGTGAACGACATCGTACAAATAATATTATGTTATCAACTTTGTATACGACGATATGCCTTATGTACTACAATCACTTTTTAATGCAATAAACAAATTTAATTTAATTTAATTTAAAAACATATAAACATACCTAGTCCTTTATTTCTGTTGATTTCGCTTGCACATTTTAAATTATTTATAAGTAATTTAAACTACCGAACTCAAAATCAACAAAACTTTGTTTAAAAAAATTTGTAATAAATATAGGATAATAATGAGAAATATGATTTAATCAAATATTTCCAATAATTGTTATTCCTAGTTGTTGATTTTCTTAAATTCTAAGCTTTGTTGATTCTGAGTTTGATAGTTTAATTAGTAATAAGTATAGGATAATTATGAGAAATATGTTAAACAAATATTCCGCAAAATTTCCAGTATAAGCCTACCGGCTTCTCTCTCTTCGGTCCGCAGCACTGAGACGTTAACCAAGAAAGGGGAATGCCCATCATTCACACAAAAAAATGCTTGAAATGAACAACAATGAAATATACGCTAAATTGCACTACAAATCGTAGGGAACGCATAACAATTTCAATAATTATCAAAAAAGTAGGTAGAAACCAGTTCCAACCATTTTTCTAAAATATAGGTTAGGTAAAGGTTAAGAATTACTATGCAATAAATAAACAACAAAACAGAATTTAAATGTTTTAATCATCATTAAAAACCACTAATATATCATTAAGAACCACTAATATATCATTAAGAACCACTAATATATCATTAAGAAACTGTACAGGAGGTTAGATATTGCATTGGTACCGGGCCCATGCCAAGTACCATATTATTGACATAGTTTGGGCACAGGTATCAACTGTTCGCCGTCCCACTAAGCAGTTACAATAACGATGCTGTAGAGTTCTACTTCCAGACAAAGAATTGTTAACGATTATGTATACAAAATATATTTTTTGAGAAATATGCCTACTTTGTATTTTTCCTCGTAGTAAAAAACGATTACCCGGAAGAGCTAAATCCTCAACCAATGCATTATCCATTTCTCTGCTTATCTCAATCTTATACATACCATTAGCTCGTGTATGCTCGCCATAGTATGAACGAGCCTGATTTATTTGTTAAGTTCCACGTGTCAACAAAACCATTTCCGAAAAAGCCGAGTCATCGTTTAGGTGGGTGGAAAAGTCCGTGTTGAAAAATGGGTAACGTGTACAGAAGTCAAATCAAACCCCTTAAAAATGGCCACAGTCGTCGTTAAATATCCTTAAAAGCAATCTGTTTAAAACTCAAGTCACACACGCAATACCATAAATCAATCAAGTAATCAATCGAAAAAATGAAACGTAGTAATATCAAACTGTCAGACGTCAGTAAGGCAAGGGGGACATAATTATAATTCATACAGCCTAAGATACGTTTTCCATTTTGAAAATAACTTGATCCCAGCGGTGCTCTACATCGCTGTCAATGCGGTGCGGCAGTCGACCGCTTCGGACATCATGGCTTTTCCTGCAGCAGAAGCTCTGGTTGGATAGCACGGCATGCTAGCACAAATGACATAATCCGTCGGGCTCTTGTCACCGCTGGAGTACCATCTGTTTTAGAACCCAACGGCTTGGCACGGGACGTTAGGAAGAGACCAGACGGGATGACTATAATGCCTTGGAAGTTGGGTAGGCTTTTGGTGTGGGATGCTACTTGTGTTGACACCCTTGCGCCATCTCATCTTCTCAGTACGGCGGGCTATGCTGGGGCGGCAGCTGCAGGTGCAGAAAATCTCAAACGGCGCAAATACAACAACCTAATTGGGTGCTATATGTTTGAGTCGTTTGGGGTTGAAACGTTAGGACCATGGGGTCCGAGTGTACATCGACTCTTTCGTGACATCGGCAAACGATAAGTCAACTCCACAGGTGACCAGAGGGCTGGCCTTTTCTTTGGACAGAGCATCAGCATTGGCATTCAACGTGGCAATGCGGCCAGTGTTCTGGGCACTTTTCCCATTGATAGCGATGTTGACGAATTTTTCGATGCGATCCTATAAATTATTTTTATTTTCGCCTGTATATACTTTATTAAACGATTGACGACATCGAAAAAAAATATTCCTAATAATTGTTGTTCCAAATTGTAAATTGTGCTTGCAAATTTTATAATATTTTTTTTTTAATTATAAGATGTTTTATTGATAATGAGTCAGGTAGTTGAATTAGTAATAAATACTTATTACTAATTAAAAAATAATGAAAAATATGTGATTTAATACAGAGGACATACTTAAAAAACAACCAATTATTTAACCAAATTAAAGAATAGGCACGGTTTAAAAATGTTTTTTATTGTACGCAATTCAACCTTGAATTTGTGCAATTTATAAATAAAATTTGCAATTTCTAACGAAATAATGAAATTCCGGTTTTAATATCGGAATTCCGATATTGAGATTTAATATCGGAAATCAGTATCGGAATTGAAAACTTTCCGATATTACATGCCCTAGTCTCTGCAGTGACATACAGACAATTTTCAATAATTTATACTTTGGCTCCTAAAACCACTACTTGTACGTGCTTCCTTGAAAAATTAACGGCATCAACCACAATTAATATAACCAACAAAAAGAACCAGTTTACCTACATTCACAACAGTAGCTAAATCATTAATCGTGTTCCTTAACATCTGCGCATACGCATCTGCCTTAACCCTTCCGTAAAAAGGATTGAAGAATAAGGTTTTTTTTTGTATCATGTAACGATTTACTTAAGACGGTAACAATTTTTGATATTAGAATCTACTGAAGCTTGTCGTTTGAAGGTTTACGAACTGTGAAATTCGTCTGTTTGTCTTTTAAATGCGTATTGTGAAATACTTGGGAATTTACAGTTGGGTAGTTCGAGATTCAGCGGCAGTTTTAGTGACAAAAAAATACAAATTGAGAGAAACAAAAAAAACAAATTCGATTTGCGATTCAGTGATTTTGTCGCTAAGCGGTTGCTCATGAATTAAATAATAATAATAATAACGTTTATTTGGCTTAAATAAGTTATGTTAACAATATGAGCACTGTCACTTAAACTAGGTATAAGTACCTGTGCTATAAGCAACAGTTACAATTCGTGGTTGATCTAATATTACAATATAATTATGAAGTAATGTGCAACAACCCGTTATTACATATATAAACAAGGTAAGGTAATTAAAAGTAATAAATTAATATTAAAACAAAGTAAAAAATATTAGGTAATGAAAAGTAGAATGTTTTGTTGTAATTATGTTTGTATGTGTGTCGATGTGTGAGTGTGTGTGTCTCAAATTCGGCGGTACTCTGTGAAATTCCATGACACATGAATATTTTAAGCCGGCTCTACACGTTGGCCAACACAGTGGCGAATGTAGTGGCCAATGACTATTCGCCAACGTGTAGGGGGGGTGTTTGTGCACCCAACATGCACAAACACCCTGTCTACACATTGGCCAATAGGCATTGGCCACTACATTCGCCACTGTGTTGGCGAACGTGAAGAGCCGGCTTAAAGACAATAACATAACACTTGGTCGAGTGTCAGCGCGACTGCTGAGAACGAGAAATCGGGTTCGATTACCGTGTCGGAAAAAGAGTGTTGTTGTGTTTTTCTGTAAAGAACTTTTCAGTAGCAGCCCGGGGTTTGGAAGTTGGCGGTGTCATGCCCCTGTGCCTTGGAAAGCACACCACGTTGGTCCCGGCTGGCATTTGAACATCTTTGACAGTCGTTACGGGTAGTCAGAAGCCAGTAAATCTGACACTGGTCTAGCCAAGGTCGTGTTACCCAGCTAATGGGTTGTGGAGGTCAGATAGGCAGTCATTAATACTCAGCTATATCCGTTTAGACTAATAACTAAACACCAGCTAGCTGCACTTGAGTCGATCGAACGCAGAGCTAAGAGGCTCATTGTTGACGAGGTTCTGGCAGGCGAGCTTCACAGCCTAGCTCACCGGCGAAACATTGCTTGCCTGTCTATCTTCTACAGATTATAAGTTGTGCGCAGAAGCTCCACGACCTAATCCCTTCATCCCCCTTTTACTACCTGTCTACCAGACGTACCGCAGGATACACACTTGGTCGATATACCGTCTTGTCGTACTAAGCGCTTTTCTTCAACTTATTGTGCGCACAGCCAAGGTGTGGAACTCTCTGCCGGCTTGTGTTCCCTGCCACATATGACGCGTCAGCCAGTGGCGTGCCTAGGGTTTCAAAATAACGCAAGCCCAATAAAATTTTAACCGATTTCAAAAAAAGAAAGTTCAGTTTTCGACTGAGTATGTAGGTACCTACGTATGTATCATCGCAATTTTCTCATAAACTACTGGTTAGGTACAATAAATTAAAAGTGAATTCATCCATCTTCTTCTTTCCTCTTCTTTCTTCAATTTCACTCTTGCTTGTCGTGCGGTGAATGAGGTAACCAAAGCACACTGAAGGCATGCTAATGCTAGATTGAATATAATAAACATATCAGCAATTGCATACCTCCGGTGGCTTTGAAAAAAGCCGTTTGGTTTGCTTCATTGCTTGAGGGAACAAAGTTATGGTAAGTAGTTGCTTCCTTCGTAACAGGACCCAGGTTACAGACAAAAAAAAAACAAAACAAAAAGTTACAAAACGAAAGTTAAAAAATAGCTAGATAGAATGTAATAAGGAATTTAAATAAATGATTTATATTCTAATTGGAATCGTCTATCTTTCTTAAGAAATGATTTAATTACATCAGAGTAAAATGTTGGTGATCGTTTTAATTCTACCAACAACTGTTTTTCAATAGCTATCATTGATAATTCGGAAATACGCTCTTGACCTTGTGTATTTCTCAGATAGGTATGGATACGTTTAAGAGACGAAAAAGCACGTTCCGCGGAAGAACTTGTAGCCGGAATAGTTACAACAAGATACGCTAACTTTAACAGCTCGGGAAAGGCATCTTCGAGGTTATTCTCATGAATGAAATCAATTAATTCGAAAACATTACGATCTTTCAGATCAGGACTAGAATACAAGCAAATCAATTGGCTTTTTAATGTTTGTTTGTCGAAATAGTTTGCATAAATGTCAAATAATGAATCTAATTCCTCTGTAGGAAATTGTGAGTGATAATTGTCAAATTTTTTGTTGTTGAGCAGTTGGAAATCTTTAATTTATAAATTTCAGAATATCGGTCAGTAATTTCGGTATTAATGTTATCAATTACTTCTACAAAAAGTCGTCTGTATTCCGTTTTTGCACAGCGTACGTTGCGTCTCAAACGAGGAGCCGAGTTATTTTGCAACGTGTTCTCATAAATTTGATCAAATTCGGATTGAAATTCAGCACGTAACCATGCCTGAAATTCCTTTATTTTATTAATACAATAACCGGCATCAACTTGTGGTTTTTGTAGAATATTGTACAAGCAGTCAGTTTTTTCAAATATCCGATGAAAGATAAAAAGAAAAAAATTGAAATTATAAGATCGCAAAGTGTTTTCAAAATTCTCCGCAGCTAAGTCCCAGTTCTGTGGATTGTCGCACAGATCAGAAAACAACTCAATAAGTTTACTTTTTTGTTCAAAAACCGTGTTTACAACTCGCGACATGTATGTCCAACGAGTTGCGGGAGCATTAGGCAATTTTTTGCTGCAATGAGTATCGTAAAAAGCAGCTCGTTTTGTACTATTACTAAAAAAATTACACAAAGCCTGAAGGGCTGAAAAAAATAAACTAACCTCCTGAATTCTATTGCATGATTTAGACAACACTAAGGCCAAAATATGCGCATTACACCAAATGTAAATTGCTTGTGGACAAACATCTTTAACTTTTTGTTGCACTCCATTTCTTACACCGGACATTACACTAGCACCGTCATAGCTTTGCGCTACTAATTTTGCGATGCAATCATGTCTATTCAATAATTCTAAAATAATATTAGAGAGTGAGTCTGCTTTTTTTGACCGTTTTTTGGGCTTTCTTAATGTGTCGGAAAGTCGCAACTTTCCGACACATTAAGAAAGCCCAAAAAACGGTCATGAATTTCATTTTTATAATAATATCTGAGAATCAAGCACAGTTGTTCTCTATGACTAACATCGGGGGTTTCGTCAATAATAATTGAAACAAATTTTGTTTGTCTAACTTCGTAATCGATGCAAGTTTGCATCACATCGGCTACGGAATGAATAATATCGTTTTGAATTTTGTTAGATAAATAACTCGGCCCCGGTTTGTCACTTTCCTGATGCTGCATATGTTTTTCTAAAACGACATCGTATTTTGAAATTAACGAGACCAGTTCTAAAAAATTGCCTTTATTTAATGAAGTTTTGGACTCATCATGCCCTCTTAGAGGAAGTTCCTGTTGTGCTAAATGACAAACAATATCGACTAATCTTTGAAAAACACTACGGTTGTTTTCAACGCGCGTGTTATATTTTGAAATTTCCTCAGATAACTGGCGTGATATAGATGTCTCAATTCGTTGTTTACCAAAATTACCGAAAGAAACCATTGCACACAGGTGTTTATGGGAATTTGCGTGCCTTTTAATGGCGCTAGATATGTTATTTAAATCATTATAACCAGATGTATTCCAAACGGAATCTTCATACGAAAAAAATATGCAGCACCAGCAATACAACTTATTAGTGTGCGAACAGCCAACAATCCAACTAGTTTTATACACTGATCTATTACATTTTCGTTTATGCCTGAGAAATGCACAGATTAGGCGTCGGTTTTAATGAAGAAATTAACTGTTTTTTCTGAGCAAAGTTTAAAGATTTTACCTTATCTTCGCCAATCAAAACTTGAACGCATTTTAAATCCTCACAAGGTACAATTACCTTCATTGTTGTAGGTAAATCACCAAAACAATTGTATCACTGAGGAAATCTTAGAAAACAAACAAAAAACTTTAACAACAAAACCTTTTCCCACTCAAGCAAATGAAACTGAAGTTAGTTGCACTCTCGGATGTCGGGAACTACTCAGTGTTGTCATTTAGGCAAAAAAAGTCGCCAGGTATATGAAAAATCTAGCTAAATTTTTTTTATTTTTAAGATATTGCTTGAATACAGTCAAAATCTGTTATAACAACATCCAAGGGACCACTCATATTTGGTTGTAAAAACCGATAGTCGTAATAACCGGTGATGTTTTCAAGGTACAAAGTATTTTGTACCTATGATTTTGGTCTATATAACCGGTATGTTGTTCTAAATGATGTTGTTGTAAACGGTTTTGACTGTATTTAATTTCGTTATTTTAAAAGTCGCTAGTTTTTATTGTTGCTAAATGTTAAAAAAGTTTCCAAACTCGTTAAAAATCTCCAAGATCTTTCAACGTGTGGCTAAAACGGCAACACTGCAGAGTTGGCAAGCTGACAAGGTCACGCATACGCATGCAACTTCATACCAAAAGCCCTGCTTAAATCTGCCATAGTGATCGATTTGTTCTATGCACAAGGCCTAACTCGTTATACGGCACATCGCTATAAGTGCGAAAGTGACAGATATAGTATTTGAAAGCCCGGTAAAAGCCGGTGCGTGTAAGCGAGATAGCAATATGTAGATCATTAGATGCTACAAATGCGAAACTCTGCGCGCGAACAATCGCGATGTGTAGTAGTGTAGCAGTAGATACATTGTGTTATTTTGATAAGAATTAAGCGCGCGAACTTTTAAATAGTTCGGGTTTGACATTGATTCTCTATCGAGCATTTTTTATTAAGGCATAAGGCAAGGCTTTTGGGCTTATATGAAGGTACCGCCACTGGCGTCAGCCTTTAAAGCAAGAGTGAATAGGCATTTTCTGGGCTCGCTCGTTCGATTGTAGACCTCATCTTACATCATAAGGTGTGATTGAGGTCAAGAGCGGGCTCATTCGTAATAAAAAATAAACTAAAAAAATAGACTGGAAGCCGTACCCAACATAATTGGTAAATAGGCTAAGCAGATGAATAACATAACAAATTATTATACAGTGTGTTAACTAACAGAGGGCGTTCCCGTTAACCCGCAATAGTATAGCATCCATACAAGCTAAAAAATATTACCATTCGAAAACAAAATGTTTTTATTTTTTTTAATATTAAAATATTCACTAAAAATGGTAAATTGATACGTAAGAGAAACACTCTATACACGCGTACGCATTCATAAATAAATTGCGACGTTGCCGTCCTTCAAGTACGCCAGTACAGAGTGTTCCTTTTACGTATCAATTTAACATTTTTAGTGAATATTAAGTAATTATTTAACTTTACTTATTGTATTTAAAAATTGGATCCCGCCTTGTTTAATACAAAGGCTTATTACATTTTAATTATAAGCCCCATTTTTTTTTTCATATAGTGACAGTAACATTAAAAAACTCTTTATAAACTTGCAACAATGATCATAATTAACTTTTAATTTTATTACATTGAACAAGGTGTTCGATTTAACAATTAAGTGTTAACGACAACCATTCGTCGTTCATAATAAAAAAATAAATTCACAATAATCATTCATCACTATACTTAACGGGAAAATCGATTAATCATCCTATTTTGATATTATAAATACGAAAGTGTATTTGTTTGTCTCTTATAGTTTTACGCTTGATTCGCTGAAACGGTTCGGTTAAATTTGGTGATACATACATAGATACAACAAAGGACCTAGTTATTTATTTTTAATGAGATCTAGCAATTTGTTTAGAATACACATTACTAGCATTCTTGTTAACCGCTCCAATTAAGCTAAATTTACTTGTGTCTGGAGTGGGTTCACGGCAATAAGTGAGGTTCGAACCAGCGAACTCTCAGTCACAAGTTTGACACCTGAGCCACCAGGCTTTTGAGGTGCAAGTTATAAGCAGTATTCACAGTTTTTGCGAATGATCGAATCAAAATATTATTACTCTTGTTATAGATGTTTTATATTTAAACCCGGTACGGAAATACCACGTTTAAAATAGTTCATTGGGATTTTTAAGAATTTCCGGGAAAATTTATGAAATAACTTTTCATGTCGTCTTTAGTTCTTAAGAATGACTGGATGTGTCAGTGTTCTATGACGCATAATTGAAATCTTATGGGTGATCTTATACAACGTGTATTTTAAAGGGTATATACATACCGAGTGCACGGGTTTTTTGGATGATAACAAACGATATGGCAAGGGTTTTGTAATCCTAAGTCTACGTGTGTAGAACTTATTACAAATTCCAATACACTGATACCAGAGACCGAATTTTTCAAATTAAGAAGAACGAAGAGAATTATCGTTTTATTGGCAAGGGACGTGGAAAGTGATGACCCTCATAGTGATGTGACACGTTTGTTATTATTGGTATTCAAGAAACATATGAAACCTATAATTTGGGGTCAATCCGCGAGTTGACAACTATGTAAAAATTGTTTGAAACGCTTCGAAGCGCTTCACGTGTACTCGTAAAATAATATTTTATTCATCACTTAACCTTTCAATTAAAATATAAGTAATTTTTTAATTTATTAAAAAACTATGGCCTAAATCGTGGCATTGTGGTCACGTGACTACGTATGACGTCATCGTTCAAAAAACAACTTTCCTGGCATTTGGCACATAAAAGTACTTCGGGTATTTTATGATATTTTACTCTATAATGAACGTGAAAAATTATTATTAGTGCTGTGCAGTACCTTGTTGTGGGAATACTACTATAAAAACGCCAGCGAAACTATTTATTTATGTCCCTTTAAAAAGAGATATTCGCAAGAAGTGGTTAGAACTTCTGTGTCAAATCCATCCAAAGGTTGTCTGTAAGAGATCGCTTTTAGCGATAAGACCGCCCATTGTATCACCCTTTTTAGTTGTTAAGTCCATAGGTATTTGTTTTACTGTTATGGTGTACAATAAAGAATATATCTATCTATCTGCTTTTTTTAAAAGACAAAAAATGGAACTCATCGAACAACTATTACAGGACGATAAGACAAATGAACCAGAAGAGAGAGAGTTAGTTATGAAATGAAATGAAATATTTATTTGTAATTTGGTTATAAATAACACTTTTACACGTCATGTTTTTTTGCGTGTTTAGTTTAGCTAGATGAGGCCTGTATTTCCTAACTGACTACTCTGAGAAGAAACACCGAAAAAAACTGCCTCTGAGTTTGTCGTCAACGTCTCTTTTAAAGTCCAGACAATTTGTATATGAGAAGCATGTAGGTTCATGTCTTTGGTATTCTTTTGAGGAAATAACCACGCAAATTTGAGCGGACCTGTCCAGACAGTGCAAGCAGTTAGTTAGTTACACAGATTACTATATTAGTAGCAAGCTATTAGTTATTCTTTTCTTATTTTGTCTTACGCACCAACCAAAGATAACCAGTCAGCTGTCAAAATATTGAACGATGACGTCTCGTTTTCTGATTGGTGTTTCTAATCACGTGACTCACAGATAAAAAATCTCATTTTTCACAAGGGAAAATAAAATAAATTAATAATAATCTTTTCTTCATTTGTACTATTTTGTGCTTCATATCAATAGTTTTACAGAATTAAATAGTTATTTTAAATTTTTATACATACTGTCAACTCGCGGATTCTGTGAGTCAGTTATTTTGAGCTGAAACTTTGCGTAGACTCCATACCAGATGTTGTCTTCAGCCCTTTTGGATAGATATGGGGTTTCCGTTACACGTTGTATAGATAGGTACTGTAATTTCAAGGGATATCGTGTCTCGGGTCGGCGGCGCATCATATTCTGAGGCCCTATAGGACCATAGCCTGTCGAGGTTGCGGGAATGATTTAACGAGATACCACGACCCTGGTATGCAAGGACAGCTGAAGAACAGGGTGGGTTTTTAGTCAGTAGAAGTCTGACACTCCCTCCAGCTCCACCCACAGCGGGAGAAGTCATTCGATGATTTTCCCACCCGAAAGAAAAGGGATATCCATTTACCAACTGCATCGTATAAGACCGCCGCGCTGGGCCGAGAAGTCGCTTCATATTTAATAATGGTCATAGATGCATCCATTCATCCCACCCATACGCACTAAACGTTTTGGGAATACTTTCATTGTGCGTACTGCTAAGGAGTGGAATTCCCTGCCGGAGTCTGTGTTTCCCGATAGCTATAACCTAACTTTAAGTCAAGAGTGAATTGGTTACTTTTAGGTAAACATGCTCCATCTTCGACCACATCATCACTTACCATCAGGTGAGATGGTAGTCAAACGCGAACCTATTATCAAAAAAAAGGCCTCAAACATAACCTAAAACACAATGTCATTTTTCACAATCTAATTCCACCAAGCCCGTTCCATCATCAGAATACAAGACCAACGGCGATTAATCATCGTTACTTATTGGACATCCTACCCATAAGCCCAAAATTTTTTGGGAATACATCTTATCATTGTGCGCACAATTAAGGTGCAGAATTCCCTATCCGAGTCTATGTTTCCTGATAGCTCTTTAAGTCAAGAGTGAATAGACTACTTCTAGGTAAGCGAGCTTCATCTTCGACCACATCATCGCTTACTTAGGTGAGATGGCAGTCAAACCTGAGCCTATAATCAATAAAAGCTCGTACCCAACACTAGGAATAGAGATCAGAGATGCGTTTACAAACATTGGATACACATATGCCAGACCCGGTCCAACTATCTACAACATGTAACATAATTAATGCACATCCTAAAATTAGTTTATTCAGAATCGTTTACTAAATCGATTTTTATCGTTTTTAACCGACTTCTAAAAAAGGAGGAGGTTCTCAATTCAGATGTTTGTATTTTTTTCTTTTTATGTTTGTCCGCGTAGAACTCCGTCGCTTGCCAACCGATTTAAAAAATTCTTATCTTGTTAGAAAGGGTATACTTCCCAAATGGTCCCATGAAAATTTTATTGAAATCGGACAAGCCGTTTCTGAAAAATCAACAAAAGTCTAAAAAAATATTTACGTTGATGATCTTTTCATTTACTCTGCATTGCGTTTTTTGTTCACGCATAACTCCGTCATTTACGAACCGATTTGGAAAATTCACTGTCCCACTAAAAAGCACGAAAATTAAAACTTTTATGCAAAAAATAAAACCGACTTCCATATCAAAACACTACAAAGCCAAAAATAATTTTAATTTCGGAAGGCGGTGTGAAAAAAAAAGAAAATACAAAACCAATAACACCGACTACCGAAATTAAAATTATTTTTGGCTTTGTAGTGTTTTGATATGGAAGTCGGTTTTATTTTTTGCAAAAAAGTTTTTTAATATCGATAATTTTTTCCCAAAGCAATTAAATCTACGTAAATTACAAATAACACTTTCGCTGTTAGTAAAATCTAACTAACTATGGACCGTAAATTAAAGTAGTAACTTTTTAAATGCAGATTTATATAAATTCCGTCATTCAGTATACATTACAGAAAAATGAAACTCATTTAAAGGAAGTTAAAGTCTTAAAAAAAGCTATTTAAACAAGTAAAACTAAAAATTCAGAGTATGTATTATGATAACAACATAATTTTCTAATAGTGTTTGAGGGTATGCGTTAATTACGATACATGTTGTATAAGCGATAGGTATAAATACATGCAACACAGCAGCTAATTGCTGAACAATACAGAAATACCGAATCAATCATACAACAAGTCAATCTACTGTTGATTGACAATGTGAAAGAATATTAAAAAGGGATGATAGCCTTACACTTTATTAATGTAACTCTGTAATCAGCTTCAAAGCGAGTCCCGTAAAGTAAACATGCTAAGCCCTTAAAACCGACCGGACCTGCATACATAATTAATCAATGATGTCGCTTTAAAGCTTCAAGCGCTGAAATGTTTAAGCTAAGTGCTTTTACAGCCCCGCAAGAAACTAACGTGGAATTAGTAGATTATTCTACACTAGTTCAAGTTCCTTATTTTTTAGGGTTCCGTACCCAAAGGTTAAAAACGGGACCCTCTTACTAAGACTCCGCTGTCCGTCTGTCTGTCCGTCTGCTTGTCACCAGGCTGTATCTTATGAACCGTCATAGCCAGACACTTGAAAATTTCACAAATGATGTATTTCGATTGCCGCTATAACAACACATACTAAAAATAGAATAAAATAAATATTGAAGTGACAACTAACGTGTTTTTTTTGCCGTTTTTATAAATAATGGTACGAAACCCTTAGTGCGCGAGTTCGACTCGCACTTGGCTATTTTTATATATTTAGGAAGTGGTATGATAAACAGACGTGTTTATAATACGCGAGGAAATGCCTCATGAAAATATTTATATACGATCACATGTTTAATAAGAATTTCCGTTTAAAACTGAATAACTAAATGAAAAATATCCGTTTTCCATGAATCTTTTTCAGTATGCAGAATGTTTTACGATTGAGCACATAAAATAGTTGTAAAGTATTATGTCAATTTTATTTTAATATAAAGACTACTTTGATAAATACGCGATTTTACGATGATAATAACTCTTTTAGTCTATGGATTTCGTGCGTTTAAATATCGAACTATGTATGTTTGTGTTTCGATTTAGACATGTGTGGTGGTATTCGTTATTTAAATAATAAAATTATGCATATTTTTAAAACAGGCCTTATTAAAAATCTTTTGATCCTGTATTACTTAAGCGCTGTTTTTATTGATAGAGATTTTATCAAAGATATGTCGTACATGCTCGATATGGATCTAAACATGAATTTCAAATACGTATTTTGATGTAAAACATGAATATGTATTGAAATTTGTAATTCTATCCTAGGAAGTTATATGCAAAACAAAGTACTATTTTTCGTTTTCTGCCTATAAAATGACCAACCTTTTTGCGTGGGTGCGGTTATTCGAAGTTCCTGATTGATACTCAGTATGTAGTAATTTACCAGAATACAACCAAAGTTCGTCTGACAACGACTTGACAAGAAGTTTTATTACTAAGTCTGTTACTGTTGACTTGACTAAAAACTATAAATAAATGATATTTCCCTGTTTACTGAGTTCAACATAACCCTTCCTTTGCAGTCGGGTAAAAAAGGAGAGGTACCTACTATATTTTTTGTGCATGTTCACCGATTTCTCCACCAATCGTGGACCGATTTTCTAAATTCTTTCCTATACTCCTGAGGTGGTTTTATTGTCACCAAGTCAAAATCTGACAAATGGATCTTAGGGAAATTGAAATTACCTATTCGAGAGAAACCCTCAAATGTAGACACAATATTGTTCATCATAATTATACGTTTTAAATGTCAATTTCAACTAAATTAGGCTTGTGCTTCCTTGCTGACTACGCTAAAAAGAAACATCGACACAAACTCAGAGGTCAAAACTCTTTTAAGCTCCATGTATTTATGCATACTTATCGAATCATAAGAAAATCATGTAGGTTAATTTCTTACACTGAAGTGAGCACGAAAGCAGTAGGTACACAGATCTGAGTGGTCCTGTCCAGATAATGCAAGCATTTGCCAGTTATCGTGTAGCTCAACTTACATAAGTTGAGCTACACGATATCAGACGAATAAACCAAATCATCCGCTTAGCCTTTTCCGATCTAAGTTGGGGTCGGCTTCCAGTCTAACCGGATGCAGCTGAGTATTAGATAGATAGATAGATAGAATATACTTTACTGTACAGACGCCAGCACATAAAGCTACCCGAAACTGTCAAATTTTCCCAATCAACCTTGAACCTAATTTGTTGAGCAATAAAGTTGAAATTCTATTAAATAAATTTGACAGATTGTTGTAGCTTTATATGCTGACGTCTGTACACCAAAAATTGAAACACACTTACATAACCTTATTGCTATAACTTTGGTTATACTATAGTGTTTTACATGGAGCTACTGCCTATCTGACCTCTACAACCCAGTAACTGGGTAACACGATACCCATTGGCAAGACCAGTGTCAGATTTACTGGTTTCTGATTACCCGTAACGACTGTCGAAGATGTAGAATTGACAGCCGGGACGACGTGTGACGATGTGAAGCCGTCACAGGTTTTCCAAGATAGATAGGTAGATAGATAGATATACTCTTTATTGTACACCATAACAGAATTAAATGAGGACTTAAAAACTACAAAGGTGTTACAATGGGCGGTCTTAACGCTAAAAGCGATCTTTTACAGAGAACCTTTGGATGGATTTGACACAGCAGGAGAAAATAAATACGCGGGTAGTCCATGGTGTACTATTCACTTATATACAATAAATAAGTAATAACCTACATACTCAATACACATATACATACATAAAAAAAACAAAGCTGAGGTATATAAAAAATAGTAACAAATTAAAGAGAGAGATAGCGATCTTTTACCATGTTTTTGAAAGAAGGAAGGGTTTGTGCTTGTCTTACTGACACGGGAAGAGTATTCCACAGTCGTACTGCTTGAGCTGCGAACGACTTACCAAAGAAATTGTTGGAGTGACTCGGTACCTCTAGCCTCAAGTTTTCCGACGACCTCAGAAATTTGGCATGTGTGTCATGGAGGAACTTGGAACGTTCTTAAGATAAGAGGGGGCGGAGAAATCTCGATGTGGTAAGATGCTCACCCATCTAGTTCTGGCCTCATCTAGTTTACAATTACGAAAAAAAATTGACATGTAAAAGTGTTATTTATAACCCATTTGCAAAATAAACATCATTATTTCATTATTATTTCATCCCCAGACTGACCTTAGCAAGCAATGCTTCACCTTGAAGATCTACCCTTGTGGCTGTTTTTATTGAGCCACGAGCTCTTCAGACAAATAAACGGATTGCTGTACGGTTTTTTTTTACCCAAAGGTTGACTGGTAGAGAATGCCTTACTGCATGAAGTCCGCCCATGTACATACTACTTACGATTTAAAAAAAAAGTACGAATAATACCATTTTGACTGCTATTCACCCATGTCACCTGTTTGCTTAAAACATTTGAATGAATACTGAAGATTTATCGTATCAAGTAGGCTTTATAAAGATGATCTCATTTAAAATTTCCTAGAGTTGTCACGATTTTCGCAACCGTTTTTGCAATTCACAGAATTGCATTCCGCCTGAGTAAACAAGGATTTCGTTCTTAATTCGACTGTCTGAATCGTGGCCTGTCTTAAAAGTTATTAACTTAAAACACCTGTCTTTCGCATTAGCTCCGTTTTTTGTCACTGGCAAGGTGTTTCTTGCATTCAATTTGATTAGATTTTTGACATTGCCACCCTGCGTTCGAAATATAGTTAAAAATATTTAAAAAAAAAATAGTTTATGGTGAAGTTAGATGGATGTGTGCACTTCGCTTGACGATTACTTGCGTCATTTGACATTTAATACTTATCTTCTTATCTATATACTTAAACTAATAAAATAGACCTGTTTCTAAAATTATCTACTGAATATAATTATGGACACTTAACCAATCAAATAGGAATTAACACTTTATATCAAGTTTTTTTTGTAGAAATTTGATACGTTTGGAAATGCAAAATTAAATAGATGCCAGACACTTGATACTCAATAAGAACTGCTGGGTTTAACTATCTAGTTTTATGAATTCAGATTGGTTTTCGATCGATTATATTGCTCAAATTATGGAGCATATAAAACTGCCAAAAAAGAAAAGGTTTCTCCGAATATACAAGAAACAAAAATAAAGAAGTCAAATTACTGATCAATAAATGTCACAAAATGAACTTTAAAAGAAATTGTCGAAATTTTTATTAATACAAAAAGATGTGAATGTTTTGCGCTGTGTGTGTACTTGTTTGCTTGCTGGATCCAAGATGGCGGCTGGAGGCAGGTGATCATCGGGCAGCTGCCCGCGCGCCGCCAAGGTTACCCCTCTCCGCTTGTTTACGCTATCCCCCCGGCGTATCGATAAGTGATAGTGATGGCCGTGATGACTATAGACATATATGTTATGCTTTTTATTAATTAGACCGATATTATAATTTTAGTGGATAATTAACATTTGTTCATTTTTATATAAGTATATTTACTGACAGTAATGTTTGGCATGAGTCTACAGCTGCATTTTGTTTTTTCAAGCGTATTGAACATTTGCTACGACGATTTCAATGAAATAATTTTATCGATAACGAATTATCTCTAAGTTTGTTTCTGAAAACATTTGCTTTTATATGAACTTAAAAAAAAACTCCTCCAGTGGGATTAAATAAAATGTTTGTTTTGAAATAGCAACCATCTTTTATCAGAATTGTATTTAATATCTTATTATAATTTTCCATATTACGTAAATTATAACAAATATGATTAATAATATTTAGAATTCAAATCACTGAGATGACTCAGACTCGCTCTAATTCGCAATAACACTCAAAATAAGTAAAACTAAAAAGCTTAAATAATTCGATAAAAAATTAAAAAGCTGACACCTCGCACCGCACTACTCATAGGTCGAATGTCCACGTGGTTTGCGCACGCGCCACTGTCGCGCCTTGTGCCAGATAACAGTGGCACCCTACGTACGAGCCCGTCCGAACATACCCGATCTCATCCGAGGTCAACCAGACACCTAATATTTAGTGTAATGAGTAAAAATGACACTTTCCTTTACGGTTTCAAGTTTGGAATTCAAAAACTGGCTAAAAACAAAATAAAAGCAGTATTGACCTATTCGTAAGAAGTAAACATGACACTTATTTTTGCGCGTTATGGTTTCAAATTTCGAATTCAAAATTGGTTGCTGGCTGTTTAAAAGGTAAACACTGCAATCGATTTGGGCATGCATACAGCTATAAAGTGGAATTCCCTGCCGAAGTTTCTGTGGAGTCCTTGAATGGGTTATTTCTTAGAGTGCAAAGCATCTTCCATAATCGGTCACATCATTGCTTACGTACCATAAGATGTGATAGTAGTCCAATGCAAGCATAAAAATAATTACATTCAAAAACGGTTTGTTTAGGTTTTTTTAACTCAATTAGAAACAAATGACAGATATGCATATGTGCCCTTTGTTTCTAATTTAGTTTTTCTTTCTATATCTGCCGGGAATGTTGTATCGAAATTCCGCGGCCCCGGAGCGCAGAGGTAAGTTTTCACTTACTCCTGCGCCCCGGGGCTTCCTTCGAACAGGGTTGGTTTTTAATCAGTATAAGACTGCTGGAGGAGTGATTTGATAGTTGTCCCACCGGAAAAAAGGTAATTGCTGATTAGAGAGACATCACAGGACATACCTTGCGTTTATTTAACGTTCATGTATATCTTCCTTCATAAGTGCTTATGGAGGAACGAAACCTATTATATCAAGGCAAGAATTGTGTCCTAGAAATATGAAAAAGCAGCAGCAACTACTTCGTGCTACAGACCCGGGTGACGTATAATTTGGTTTAAAATAAAAACATTCCATATTATACCAACCATAATTATAACCTTACACTAAAATATAGATAGGTAGTGAAATTGTTTTTGAGATGTAGAAAGATTTAATAAAGTCCACCCGATTATTTTGGCGTAATTGTCATTACAAATAAATTACACAATGTTGCATCAGTTTCGTATTATTCACATATTCAGGAAATGGTATTGTAAAACATACATGTTTTAACTGATTTCAAATTTGGGACTTTATAACTAGGACTGTGTTTTTTTTCTATTAAAAACCTTCACTACTGGCCGTTCCGAGGAAAATTTTTAAGCCATTTGCCTATCCCTTAATTCTATATAAGTTCAAAAATGGTGGAAGGGAAGATATAACTCTTTGTCAACTGCGCAGCATTTATTACAAAAAGGCTACGGTCCAATCAAGCCAAATGCAGCAAAATATTATTATTTTGTATAGATTGACTACCTAACTGACCCCCTAATCCAATCACGGGATTCGGTAACACAACACCTGATAAAGACGTCATCAGTTCCAGCGGCAGATACTAAAATCTCATCCACAAAATAAATCATTTCATTAATCTGATTCATCGTTTTTAAATACAAGAGCTATTTATTGCCTCATATTCTTTATTCCATGTTTGGTGGTAATAGTTTCTTCATTTTTCATGAAGATATGATATTTATCGCACGTTTTCTCACGCCTAACGTCGATGACTACTCATAACCTTTTAAAGTGTCATCACAACCCACATTTTGGGTACAGGAGTATGTAGTCAATGGAGACCTTACTAAGAAAGATACACTACGGCATGACTTTGATGAAGAATTATAAAGTTAAGGTTACAGCTTGCCATTGCAGTTTTTCATTTTGCATAACACGTATATTTATTACATTGAACACAATTTTTGTTTGTTTGAAACAATACTTACTGACAGCTGGCTTACCACAGCATGGAAAGTAACTCTATCACAAGTCTATTAAATAAATAAATAATCACTTAAAGTTAGGCGGCCGTCATTTAAAGTTTCTCTCTAATGACAGACTTGCATAAAAATAATTATAATAGTTGTAGAAAGCTTAATTCAAAGACACATTTTGCTGCTCTTTACCTCAAATCGCGTATATCGCCTAAAAGGAAGGCGTGCATATTCTCAATACAATCAAAGACTTGATTGCTGCGATTTTTAGGATGTGGCTTGTTCTATGAGAAGACGGAGTGAAAAGATTATCTTATTTTAGAATATATGGCTATAGCAATACTTGCTAATAATTGTGTTTTTTTATCATAATCCAAGATTCCACCCGATCCAAGAGCCCGCTCTGGACCTCTATCACGCTTGATGGTAAGCTACAGTTGAGCTCTACAATGGGACTAACGATCCTAAAAGATGCCTGGTTCACTCTTGCTTTAAAGACTGACGGGTCAATGTGTTACCGAACACAGAAGCGACAGCAATATACAAATACATACACAAAGATTGGTCTGTGGTCTTTATTTGTTATCTACTCAAGTCCCACTTCTATTTTTGCACTAACCAATTGTCATTTACATATTCGGGCCTATCTATATTTCGATCGAATATAGAATTAATACAATTGATAGTCAGCTGATAAGCGTGTCCGTTTACGTATACGTCTTCGGCCGAGGTCAAGGTGAACAGGCCATGTTTTAGTGTGTTTTGACTAGACTGTTCATCTTACTGTGGAATGGTAGAGTTTAGTTTTTGTTACTATTTACATAATAGAGTGGGTGGTAATTGATTGGTTTAACGATTAGATTACTATACTAAGCTAATTTAGAAGTATCTGTCTAGCTGCTTTAATTGGCTATGCGGAAATGTAATAGTATGAAATGTCATCTTTCTCATTATTGTAGGTTGTACCCTTTTGTGTCATTAGCCATCAGGCTGATAATAATTCAGCCTATTACGTTCTCACTACTAGGAAACGGGCCTTCTCTTTATAATAGGGAATAGGCCGGGTTGGTGGCTCGCGATTGACCACCATCAACTTGATGGTAAGCGATGTAGTCGAAGACGAAACGGTATCCACTCTTGACATAAAGAACGGAAGGTTGTAGCTATCAGAAAACACAGAAGCTTAGTTGTACGCACAATGAAAGTATTCCCAAAGCGTTTTGTGCGTATGGGTGGGATTTCCACCATACATACGTGTCTGGACAACCATACAGTTAATTTTTTCTTCTGTTGATATTATCATATAGTTATTCGTTATTGGCCAGCTGTTTTGCGACATTCTGTACCTTACTAAGAGGTCCAAATTGACTCCTGTTTTAACATTTTGTGAACGGCATATAAAATACTTCTTGCTTTTGATAGTTTCATCCTCGCTGAGTTATTCGGTATGGTAACAAGTGTAATGTAAGAGAGACACTGGGCCAGTAACCGACAGTCGGTGCCAACATCGAGTTTCTTGGAGCGTGTATCAAGAGGGCGCCGGCCGTGACCAAGTGTGCTGGCGGGGGAAGCGGACATGGAGAGTACGAATTTAATATATATATTTTTAATTGATAATAGGCTCGCATTTGACCACCATGTCACCTGATGGTATGTGATGATGTGGTCGAAAATGGAGCACGTTTGCCTAGAAGTAACCTATTCACTCTTGACTTAAAGACTCCCAGGTTGGATTCAGAAGGCCTTATTTTCGCTTTATAAAATACTCTTTATTATGTACACCATATTATAATGTTTTAGAAAATAATGAAATATCAATTATACAATAATATTTTACATATGATGACACTCTGGGTGGTCAAAGGCAATATATTAATGAGATAGATATCTACTGAGATTCATAGATATCACTTCAAAGACATTTTTTGCATGGATTTAAAGAAGAATAAGAGAGACAGAACTGTGGGTGTTCTGTACACAAATGATACTTAAATTTGTTTTAATTCTAAGTAATTATAACCGAAAAGAAGAAGAATATTACGCTTTACTTATTTTAGGTTACCAAATATTCGGGCTACATCTGTAAATCTGAGTTCTCTACGTGTTGCAGAATAACTCCGCTTTCATTACTTACCTATAAATTTTACAGTAATTTCATAGTCGCATGATATGAGATATGACAGGCTAGGTAGAGAACTAAAACTGAAATAATTTCTGAGATCCCGCAGTCGTTGCGCGTGAGCTAGTTGCTATAGATACTTACATATTCTTGCTATACGTATATATAGAGCAAGTACTCTGTTTAGAGCAATAAATAAGTGTATGGCAAATTGCGTTTGAAATTTTAGTCAGTATCAGGATACCAACTAAATTTCAAGGTTATTTCTCGTCTATACAGTTTCACCAAAAACAAAAAACAGCCCATCACGCGTGACTATCAATCACCCTGTTATTTTCGCATCGCCCATCGATGGATGTCCGCTTCACTCGCCAGCGAGCGCCGGCGACTAAGCGGTGACTTCCTACATCGCGTTCTGGCGGGTGGCCGCGCTAACGATGTGCTTTATGGGAAATACCCCTCGCCCCTCTGACAGCCTGGTACTTACGAAAGAAAGGATCGAATCTCTTCTAGATGGATAACTTAGAACTTAAGGGGAAACAGTAACCTTAAAAGAGTAAATCATACCCGTACTGCACACCCAAGTTTTCATAATGTTCATCATCATCATCATGTCATCTTCCTGCTATTATTACATATATTTCATATATTTGATTTGTGCGCAAGTATGTGTGCAGGTATATGTTCACTCTGTTCATTAACTGCCATAGTCCGATGTGACGGCAATCTGATACGACCAGAGAAAGATCAAGCGCTGGACCAGTGGCGTAACGTGCTTTCCCATACGGAGGGGTTTCACACCGCTAACTTCCAAACTCCGGGCTACTACTGAGAAATTTCTATCAGAAAACCTCACTAGCACTTTTTACCCAACCCTAACTCGAGATCTCTTGCTCTCCAGATGCGCTTGCGACCGTTCACCGAGGCAGTTACGTAAATCAGTGGTTCCTAAAGATGTATGGGCTAGTACCCATCTAATACTAGTTTTCTAACTCGGACCCACCTCTAGAAATCTTATCCGTTACCAATATGAATGAAGTTCTTTTCAAATAACAAAGTTTGAACTAAAAAATGTAATACTTTTAAGTGACTAATATCATTAAAGTTTTCTCGCGTCTTCGTGCGTAAGACGCGGGAATTAATTGTAGTATACAACGTGTAACGTAAACCCCATATCTATCCAAAAGGGCTGAAGACAACATCTGGTATGGCGTCTCTATGCACAGTTTCAGCTAAAAATAAGTAACTCAAAGAATTGATACCAAATTATTAGTTTCATATTATGTTTCTTGAATACCAATCATAACAAACGTGTCACAGCACTACAAGGGTCAATACTTTCACGTCACTTGCCAATAACATGATAATTCTGTTCGTTCTTCTTAATTTGAAAATTTCGGTCTCTGGTATCAATGTATTGAAATTTCTAATAAGTTACACACGTGTTGACATAGGATTACAAAACCCTTGCCATATCGTTTGTTATCATCCAAAGAAGCCGTCCACTTGGTATGTAGGTATTGTATATACCCTTTAAATTGTAAGAAGTCTACTCTCATTTGAATTCTCGTTACATCTGTTCTAAAATAGCTACTGGCAGTAATCTTTAAGAATAAGCATGACTGAACACGACAATGAGTCTATAATTGGTGTAGACTTCAGTCTAAGTCGGGCGATATTTTAAGAAATGATCGAAATTACATTCCACAGTTGTTAAAAATAATTTATTGGATGTCGCAATACTTATTTAGATCTTCTATCTTCTATAAGAGCATTCTTTTGTGGCTAATGTTATGTTGTAATGAGTAAGGTAAATATTTAGCTATGTTTTAGAGTATCAATAATAATTCAGTCTATTACGTTACGACTGCAGGGTCACTGATCTCCTCTCTATAGATAGATAGATAGAATATAGTTAGATAGAATATACTTTATTGTACACCAAAAATTTAAACACACTTACATAGGTAACCTTATTTCTATAACTTAATCCACCACGCGGGCCCAGTTGGCACATGTCAAATATTTTCGGATGTTTTGTCCTAGGACAAGTCGGTTTCCGGGGTTGCGGAAACGTTCTAACGAGATACCGCGGCCCCGGAACTTAAGGGCAGCTGAAAGAACAGGGTGGGTTTTTAGTCAGTACCAGTCAAAAAAACTATTAGATAGTAAAAAACAAAAAGGACATGTCGGTTTCCTCACGATGTTTTCTTTTACAAATTTGAGAGCACTAAGATGTGATGAATCTACAACGTGTAATTTAAAGGGTTTATAGGTACTTACCGAGTGCACGGCTTCTTTGGATGATAACAAATGATATGGCAAGGGTTTTCTAATCCTATGTGTACATGTGTGGAGCATATTAGAAATTTCATTACATTGATACCAGAGGCTGAATTTTTCAAATTAAGAAGAATGAAGAGAATTATCGTTTTATTGGCAAGTGACGTGGAAAGTGATGACCCTCATAGTGCTGTGACACGTTTGTTATTACTGGTATTCAAGAAACATATGAAACCAATCATTTGGGGTCAATTCTGTGAGTCACTTATTTTGAGCTGAAACATTGCATAGAGACTCCATACCAGATGTTGTCTTCAGTCCTTTTGGATAGATATGGGGTTTCCGTTACACGTTGTATACTTAAGTCAATCATTAATTTGGCTAAGGAACCCTAAAATTCGTGCAAACGAAGTTACGCGCTACAGCTTGTATGTTAGAAGTCAAACAGTTTGATTTTGACTACACCCTAAATCGCCGTTAGAGCAAAATTTGCATTTCATCATCCTCACTCCGTGAAACTACGAAACAAAACGTATAAAGTATTAGTTTGGGTTGTATGTCGCATATAATATTATGATGTTCGAAATAACAAACTAAGTTTGCGGGTACTTCCAAAAGAATAATAAAAATAAATAATAAAATTAAAAAATAAAAATCATTTATTGCAGGCACGCAGGCCCATATAAAAGTTAAAAAAAAATCATTAATATGTTGATTCAATATAATTCAATAATATCTATTAATTAATCGTTTAATGTAATTTATAAATGATAAACAGCAAAAAAAAGTTAAAACATAATAAAGAATAATTTATTTTCTAACACAAATAATCTTACAGCGTAATCTTAAACTATGATATTTGCATAATTATATTATTATTAGATTAGACACGTGTTGACTAACCTAAACTGTGCCGAGACCTGTATTTTAGGATACCTGAACTCTCTATATAAACTAAGGTATAATTTTACTTACATTCTTAAATTACTTACTTGCTTTGAATACATGCAATAATAATAATAATATTGTCTTTGTGTCTTTACTGAAGTAATCAAAACTACCTTGCTTTCAGAAAATAATTCATACTAATTGCACTATGTTAGTTACCCATCACGTCTTATTGACTATACGAGTTTGGATATAGCTTTGCACATCCATAGAGCATATCCCTGATTAAGTCATAGAATTACTTTGATCCTAGGAATATGATCCTTTGGGATAATATCTCACTTAAGTGAAGGCATCATTTGCTGAAGCTAGAATTAAAATATTAACAGCGTGCCTATTAAGTTATTCTTATTTCAGTAATTTTATATTAATAAAGAATACAATAATAACACGATCCTGTTAACATTTTAATATAATTATCTACCTTAATTTGTAACGTAATAAATTATTCTATTAATCGCTTTATATAGTTTTTATTATAAAATTTTAACGACTTTATTAATGGTAGTCGTTTATGAAGCCGTTGATCTATAAAGATGGGTGTATTGCAAATCATGCGCCCGCGTCGAAAATAAGAGAAACGTTCACAGGTACAGTCGAGGAGAAAAAGATTACATTTTTTTCTAAAGATTATATAAAACTCAGCTTAAATGGTAGGACAAGTTTGTTTCATGCCCAACAAATTCAGGGCCAAACTAGCACATGGCTGGTGCCTTGAGGCCGTGAATCAAGTGTTGCCAGGAAGAATTTGGGACGAATTGGATAGAAATAGATTAAAAAGCACGGTCTCGTAAAAGATGAAAGCAAAATAATAACGTCTTTGCCTAGTAGTGGGACAAAGTCGGTGTGAATATAAAATCTGTGAGTTGTATATCTGACAAAAACGAACATATTATATTAGCGACAAATATTTAGGTTTTGTTGACGATGTTACAGTATTACTACAATTCTCAAATACTTCAGTATGACAACAAAACAGGAAATAGCTTACTGAGAAATCTTAATTGCAAATTATGTACTTATGCTTTTCTTATCTAAAGATAAAGTTTTAGTTTCTAATCTGATTTTATATTATCTAAAATGACACTGACAAGCACGTTAAATGTCAAACTTATCTTAAAAATATTCCAAAAATAAATCCGTAGTTATCTAACACTTCTGCACCCGTCAGTCCATAACAATAGGGAATGAATATAATTCGTTAACAAAACGGATAAAAAGATGGAACAATTAGATACCGTCAGACGGATAGATATACACTTTTGTCTGTAAACACCTTTATAGTGAACAAACGCTGTTATGACAGCCAGCTGCCGAACGCTGATAACATTATTATGGTGATAACGATCTGTGATGAGCATTTGAGTAGGATGGGGGAAATATTGTGGTTTTATGTCCAGTATTGGCAGCTTGTCTTCATTAAAGCAACATAATCATCGTCTGCTTAGACGGATTTTACCGGATTCAGCTGAGCGGTTTTACGTGGATCGACTGCCTAACTAATCTCCACAATTCAGTAGTATATCAAAGCACAGCAAAGGGGTACCATGCTGTCAGGTCAAATGGGCTTTTTTTTTTTTAACGTGGTAAAATTATCAAATAAGTCCTCCCACCCCGGGCAGGGTGGGAGGGACTGTCAGACTTTTACTGACTAAAATCCACGGTGTTCCTTCAATAACCCTTTACGTACCCGGGCCACGGTAACGGGATGAGTCCCACAACCCCGGCAGGCTTCGGCCCGCTGCAGAGGGGGCCTCGTCATGTTGCTGACGCTCTTCGAGGCGCGCGTAGAACACGACGCGCCGTCGACCCGGGCATGGTCCATGGTCGGACAGCGAGTTGCCCTTTACTCGCTGTCCGCATGCCCGCGCCTACGGTGGCCGGAGATCGTCGGCCGACGTCCGACGCCGTGGGCGTCTACCACTGCGGCTGGGCTGGAGGGAGGACGCCATCCTCTCCCTCACGCGGCCCGCCTCCTCCTTCGGAAGCATCACTGCTTCGCAGAAGGAGGCGACCGCTTCCCACTCCCTCTCGCCCCGCAGCATGGCCTCGACCAATGCCGGGCGCGAGAGGTCTCCCCCTATCGCCGCCGTGAGGACACGTCGGTGCTCTGCCCAGGCGGGGCAGTCTTGCACCGTGTGCTCTACGGTGTCCTCAGGGCGACCCTCGCAGTGGTGACACCCAGGCGTTTCCTCCTTTCCCATCAGACACAGGTACCTCCCGAAACTTCCGTGTCCGGTGAGGACCTGCGTCATGCGGTAGGTCAGGACGCCGTGACGCGGATCTAGCCACTCCTCAAAGAGGGAGGTCAAATGGGCTGGCGCTCCATGTAAGATATAGACCGACCCAATACTTGCGAAAAGGCTGGGTAGACTGTTTGATAATTTAGGGTTTTTACATTACCTGATAACTTGGTATGTTATATACTTGTTGGTATGACTTTGGACGTTTTTATTTTTAAAATAAATAATTAAATAAAACGTAATTTTGAAATTTTAAGATAAATGTATCAATTCGGATGGTTCTATGTTCAAATCATAGTTGAACCTCATTCATTTAAAAAAATAATGTTCTCGGCGATATTAAAAACGTATGCACAATACATAACTCATTTCAATGTCAAACACCACTGAAAAATGTTCAAACAAAAAATAAATCATTGAGGAAAAAGCTCATAAGAAATAACCCCAAAACATTTAAACTATTAATTCTAAGACTTTGACATTAGTCACAGTTTCTGATAATGAATCAATTTACAGTCAAACTAAAAATACGAAAACATTTCTACGTGATAGAAATTAAAAACAGATTACACATTTTCAGCATTCATTTTAAGGCATAGAGTTGAAAATCCAACAGTCTATCATTCGTCTTTTACGACCATCGATTTATCTTTCAGTGGCGCACGCGCCGCTTTCAAAACACGAAAGCGTACTAGGAATGTGACGTCACAGGTTTACGTCATTCGCGGTCGTCGCCATCTTGGAACGCCATGTTTTGTAAACAAGTACACGAAACAATAGCATTTGGATATGGACAAACAGTCTCCGCAAATATGTGTACGTCAGAGTGTAATGTAATGATGACCGTCAGATGATTGTAAGTATAAGATAATGGAGGCATTCTATGGAAAAATGAAAGATTGCTCTTGTTTGGTACACAACAAGAGAAAAATACATGGAAACTATTCGTTTTGATTTTGTTAACGGGGAAGATGTATGTAGATCGTGTTGTTAGAATTAACAAATTTAGTCTTTTTTTAGGTAGATTTGTGGGACTGTAATCATGTACATTTTTTTAACAAAAAACTCTCACCTATAATCTCCTCTATCTTCTAGCGAAAGTCCCATTAAAATCGGTTCAGTCGTTCCAGACATTGCCCCGACAAACAAAAAAACAGACAGGCAAAATGAAAAAAAAAAATAGTTTCAGTATTGTGTAAATCACTATAAACACTTAAGAAAATACAGTTATTTTGCAATGACAGACAGGCACTTCAGTATTATATATAAAATAAAAGTGCCACAAATGTACTGAAAAAAGTATTCTCACGTACAAAATCTCTTCGCAGATCATAGAACTATACGTATAATTGTTTTCAATTCATACAGTACACAGAAGAATGCCAATAAATCCCACGTATTTGAGTTCCCTTTAGTATTTATAGTCAATGTACAGGTATGTACTGGTCAGGAAATCACGATCTTCCTTATTTATTGGATCGTGGATCAGATAAATGATACACTAAGTGCTGATGATGGGTTGCAAAAACAAACGCTTTTGTATTTCGTCCTTGATTGTATATATGTCGCAGGATTTTCATAAAATTAGGTTTTTGATCAAAAACCTAGGTTTTTGATGAAAAACCGGAAGATTACACATTTTAAACTTCAATTTCATCATAAACCTGTAACAATCCAGATTTTTGATCAAAAACCTGAACTAGTCTGGGTTTATGATAAAGTTCTTTTAAAAATCACGGGTTTGCTTTGTTTTATGACATATAAATCCATTTACATGAAATAAATAAATATATTTTCGGCACATCAACTAAATTTGTAGCACCAATATCGATTTCTCCAAAATTTTTCGAAAAAGCTGCTTTCATTTTTCTTTTTGCTGACATTTTTAAATTTTCAACGGCATGTTCTCATTCAATAATTATGTTTTGTTCTTTTTGACATAAATCACACAGAATCTTTGATCCATACCCTTCAACAACCCAGTTTATCAAATTTGCAGGAAGATATTATCAGAAGAAAATCAAGTGTGTGGAGTACGGGCCTCGGCATTGCGGAGTCGTTGGTGGAGGGCAGCAAAGGGTCAGGCTGGGTCATATTATTATTAATGGGGTTATTTATTGCTACTGGCTGAGCATCGCGGGCTGGCTCGTTTGGCAAAGGTCGGGGAAGGTTGACGTTACAAGTACGCGGACGTCGCGATGGGCCTCGTCGGTGAGGCCGGAATACGGAACGTATTTTGTTTATGTATTTCTTTAGAATGCTAGTTTCCCTACTGCTCTCTTGTCGACGCGGATGACGAACCCGAGGAATTTTTGAGGGTGTGTATCGGGCGGCCGATACAATCAGGGGGTTTGTGTGTGTTTTCAGCAGAGGCGAAGTAACGCACTGAATGGCGTTTCAACACTTGCTTTATAGTCGGGATTTTGAGGTCTACGTGGAGATCCTCGTTCCTCAAGTACCAGGGCGCGCCCGTGGCCTTTCGGAGAAATCGGTTTTGGATAACTTGCATCCTATGGATCGGAGCCGGACTAGCATGATCAAACACCGGACAGGCGTATGTCAGAATAGGGCGTATGCACGTGGTAAAAATGCGTAGTTTACATTTTAGGGAGAGCTTGCTGTGTGCACCGCGAGTGAACCGACTTTATATGCTCTTTTAAATTAATTTATTTGTCATAAAACAAAGCAAACCCGTGATTTTGACAAGAACTTTATCATAAACCCAAAGTAGTTCAGGTTTTTGATCAAAAATCTGGATTGTTGCAGGTTTATGATGAAATTGAGTTTAAAATGTGTCATCTTCCGGTTTTTCATCAAAAACCTAGGTTTTTGACCAAAAACCCAATTTTATGAAAAACCTGCGACATATACATCGGTAAAAATGTGTGGAGTATTTTCGTGGTCTGTCAAAGTTGACGTGTTGAGTAGAGCTAGGATCCTTCTGTGAATTCATTGCTATAGATATTCTAGCTCCAAATGAATTTATTCAATTGATATTGTATAACAATTCAGCAGGTTTAAGTGCTATATTAAGATAAAGATTTTATGATAGGCGCCAGGTATACTTATTTGCAATTAAGGACATTTACCATTCTTTAATATCTCTTGTAAATACTCAAATAATGATACGTTAACCGTTTTCAAGATATTTCGCTATCCAGGAGATATTCATGTCTTTATATCCATTTTTAGAGTTTCGTATCTCCACAGAAATAAACAGATGCCTTATGGTATTACTTTCTTGTCCGTCTATCTACTTATAAATAATCACAGGATCGCGTAGAGATATCAGACTGATATAATAATTATATTAAATAGGTACTCGGGTTTATGAAATCTTTAAACTGTGAAAAACCTAATAAAAATATATTACCGTTCATGTCGCATAATTTGCGATTTACCAGTTAATCAATACTTATAGGAAAGACGGAATGTTTTACAACACACGTTGAGGAAGAAATATGAAAACCGAAAATACATATGTAGTAAGTTGGATACTATTGTACTCGTATACTTACATAGATAAGTTTATATGGAACCCACGGTGCGCCAGTGTAGTTAAATCGCGCTTGGCCGTATTTAAAAAAATATGTATGAAAATGTAGGTCAGTCAATGATCACTATTGCAAGTTTCCATCTACTTTGTATAAGCGAACTATACTAAAACAACTTAGTTAAACTTAAGCCTCCTGTATAACCAAGGAGACTTTAAGTGAAGGTGAATAGGTTATTTTTAGGTAAGCGTGCTCCATCTTCAATCACATCATCACTTACCATCAGGTGAGATGACATCAAACGCAAACCTATTTTCAATAAAAAAAAATAAGATAAACAAATTATTAAATAATCTGAAAAATTAATACTTACTGTATTAAATACTAGTATATGTGTGGATGTTAAAATTATTCCCGCGTCTATTTACAATTAAGTTAACACCGAAGAAAAACACGGTGAGAACGAGCATGTCTTGGAACCAAAAAATTTCGAAGATATGTGAAATTCATCATTCCACACTGGACCCGCGTGCTGTGTCCGCCAGCAGAAGGTTCGTTAAAGTTTCCTATGAAGAGAAACTAGAAAGAAATTTCACGGTTAACGGCTAAAAAACTAATTAATATTTACAATGTTTACCCCATACAATGTTAATAGACAGTAACAAAGTATCAAGTAATTAATTCTTGAGATTAGTGCAAAACCAAAAGTAATTATATTACAAAGTACAACAACAACAATGTGTCCTTAACGTGTTGGAAATGGGAAGTGCCATATACTGGGAAGGGAACCACAAAATGGGAAGTACATATACAACGTGTAATTTAAAGGGTATATACTCACCAAGTGCATGGCTTCTTTGGATGATAACAAACGATATGGCATGGGTTTTGTAATCCTAAGTCTACGTGTGTAGAACTTATTACAAATTCCAATATACTGATACCAGAGACCGAATTTTTCAAATTAAGAAGAATGAAAAGAATTATCGTGTTATTGGCAAGTGACGTGGAAAGTTATTGACCCTCGTAGTGCTGTGACACGTTTGTTATGATTGGTATTCAAGAAATATATGAACCAATAATTTGGTATCAATTCTTTGAGTCAGTTATTTTGTGCTGAAACTGTGCATAGAGACTCTATACCAGATGTTGTCTTCAGCCCTTTTGGATAGATATGGGGTTTCCGTTACACGTTGTATACCTAGTTAGTTTTTAAAATGTAAGAAGCAAGAGTATTCAACTCATAAATTAAATATTTACCCTCTGTTTAGCCTTGTCCCACCTATGTCGGGGTAGATTTCCAGTCTAACCGGATGCGACTGAGCTAGAGTCTAAAGGACGTTAGCCTATCTGAACTCCACAACCGAGAAGCTGAGTAACACGATACCTATTGGAAAGATTGGTGTCGGAGTATATTATTAAATTTATTTAAAAAAAAAAACAAATAATTGTGTATATTTGTATATTTGTTTGGAAATAAAGTTAACCTGGTTTACTTAAAAAAAAACTGTTTGTGGCTTCTGACTACCAATAACGACTGTCAAAAATGTACAAATGACAGCTGCCTGCCGGAGAAATCTTGTCCCCCCCGACCTTTGCCAAACGAGCCAGCCCGCGATGCTGAGCCAGTAACAATAAATACTCCCCTAAATACGACCCAGCCTGTCCCTTTGCTGCCCTCCCAAAATGACCCCGCTATGCCGAGGCCCGTACTCCACAGGGAGTGCCCTTAGCGTGCGGTCATTAGCTGTAAGTATATTTTAGTTTGTAAGCCCTGGCTGGGGGCCTTTAACTTATTAGAGGTCACCACAGGAAAGACCGGTTAAGTAGTACATTAGCCTTAGCGAGCTAAACTACGAGTGGCCCAACCTAAAAAAAAAAAGGAGAAGTCTTGATATGTTAAAATGACAAATGATCTTTATTTTGCAAATTGGTTATTAAATAACACTTTTACCCGTCATTTTTTTTCGTAAATATTAACTAGATGAGGCCGGTGTATCCTAACTGCTGTGTTATTCTGTAAGACCTCATTCTAAACTTCAAATCTGAATCCGCTGTGAGTTTATTGATTGGCATTCTAAAAACTCGGTTGTTAATTCGAATTTACACTAGCGCTACCCTTGCGAGCGTGTCAGCAAGTTGAACTAAATAGTTTGACAGATAAAGTATGAGATGACGTGAGAAGTGGCATTCGGTAAAGTAATCCCTCCGTCACTTCAACGCTGTTTACAGAATGCAAAATCAAGGTCACTTTGAACCATAAGCGAAGTGACAGTGAATAGCTATGTGAGATGCGAGTTGTTGTTCGAATTTTACAGAATCGACGTACTGACTACCGTGAGAAAAAACACCGAAACAAACTCAGGAGTCTGTCACTTTTAAAGTCCAGACAATCTATACTGGTTTAATTAAATGGAAACCTTGTAGGTTTCAGTCTGAGGCGATCTTTTGAAGAAAGATGCTCACTTGAGTGGGCCTGTCCATACAGTGCAAGCATTTGTCAAATTAATGACGTATAGCTCAACTTAGAACAAGGAGCTTAACGATTTGACAAACCAAGGTAAAGACGTTTTGGTAGGCCACAAAAAGCACTCAAACTGACAGACAATCATGTTTGAATCGAATAAAATAACCTACATGGTTCACATATTCACATGAGGATTATGTAGATTAGTCTGAAATGGCCTTTTGAGGAAAGAACCACACAGATTTGAGTAGACCCGTCCTGTCAGTGCAAGCCTTTGTCAGTTATTCTGTAAGCTCAACTTTGGACTACTAAGGAGCTCAACGACCTGACGAACAATGCCAAAGACGGAAGATGTTGAGAATGTTAAGATAGTCTCCCATCCACGAATCGACCTCGCTGGACCAGGAAGATTGACTCATGCTGGAATTAATTAGCAAAGAAGGCGCTTAGATCATTATCTGAAGATTGCACATTCAAATAAACAGTATAAATTAAAAACTAAGATCATTAATAAATTATATTGTATATAATTATTTATACATTCAATAATCTGATTATTTAAGTACCATGTGATAATATATTAGTGTAATTGATCACAGATATTATTTACCTTGCAGATTCATCGATAGACGATCATTCTATAGATAAATATGGTACTATATTTAATGTGATACCATAATATTCTTTGGTCAGGTCAAGTCAGGTGCAGATTTATTGATGACTCTGCCTTGGACAGTGTACATGGTGTTGGTCCACAAATCATGGCGCACTTAATTTCCTATCCTACGTGTCCTATCAACAGGACTGGAGGACTTGATGGAACTTCTGACGGTGCCAAACTTGTTGCCCAGTTCTGGGCAGACTCGATTTAGCAATCTGTCATCGACCCGCTAAGAAGAAGAAAATAGTCTTTGCGAGGGCTATAGTCTTCAAAGATGCAGAACGAGGCTGCGGAAAGGGAGAAAGGGATATCGAGTACTCTCATTTCAATATCTAGGTACTTGGTAGCTTCTAGAGGCTATAAAGTATAATGCTATTTAATTTCAGTTTTTATTTGTTTGTCTAGGCTCTGTATTAATCCAGCGCGTCTATGAACGCGTCTAAAAATGAATCTGCGCGTGGAGGCGCAGCGCCGGGGCGTATCCCCGCTGCCTCGAGAAGTCGAGGCGCGGCGGGAAGAACTCCGGCGCGATCTCAGGGCAGTATGGAAGGAACGACTGTCGCAGCCGACGGCCGGGCACGCCGCAATTGCGGCGGTAAGACCCCTCTTTGAGGAGTGGCTAGATCGGTGTCACGGCGTCCTGACCTACCGTATGACGCAGGTCCTCACCGGACACGGAAGTTTCGGGAGGTACCTGTGTCTGATGGGTAAGGAAGAGACGCCTGGGTGTCACCACTGCGAGGGTCGCCCTGAGGACACAGTCGAGCACACGGTGCAGGACTGCCCAGCTTGGGCAGAGCACCGACGTGTCCTCACGGCGACAATAGGCGGAGACCTCTCGCGCCCGGCCTTGTTCGAGGCCATGCTGCGGGGCGAGAGGGAGTGGGAAGCGGTCGCCTCCTTCTGCGAAGCAGTCATGCTTCCGAAGGAGGAGGTGGGCCGCGTGAGGGAGAGGATGGCGACCTCCCTCCAGCCCAGCCGCAGTGGTAGACGCCCACGGCGTCGGACGTCGGCCGACGATCTCCGGCCACCGTAGGCGCGGGCATGCGGACAGCGAGTAAAGGGCAACTCGTTGTCCGACCATGGACCATGCCCGGGTCGACGGCGCGTCGTGTTCCACGCGCGCCTCAAAGAGCGTCAGCAACATGACGAGGCCCCCTCTGCACAGGGCCGAAGCCTGCCGGGGTCGTGGGACTCATCCCGTTACCGTGGCCCCGGTCCTAAAGGGTTATTGAAGGAACACCGTGGATTTTAGTCAGTAAAAGTCTGACAGTCCCTCCCACCCTGCCCGGAGTGGGAGGACTTATTTGATAATTTTACCACGTTAAAAAAAAAAGCGCTGTATTAATATGTCTTTACTACACTACACTAGCGTAACTTCATAGATAAAGTTGCCATTTACTTATTAAAATAATAAATAAAATAAAAATCTTAATTTTGAGTTGAAACTAATTAACCGACAATTAACCGACAAACGTTGTCTGTCGGTTAATTAGTCTGTCGGCAAAATTCAATATATTATAATGATATTTGATTTAATACAAAATATACCAATGTGTGAATCTTATCTTAGCACATATTGCTGATTATAATGACTGCAGTATTGACACAAGCAATTTATAACATTGCAGATTTAAGAACCCACCCACTGTTTACGTCACCAGTATAAGTAGATGGTATTTCAAAATGTCACCTTTGTATTTAAGCATTCCGCATATTCTAGTAATTATATGGTTTAGGATCTTATCCATAACTTATGTTAAAAGATATTTGATAAAGGAGTTACCTACGCTAATTCTTAGATAAAGCCTTCATAATAAAATCAAAATATTTGGTTTATTTTTGTATTAACATGTTTTGCGAACGATTGTGGAGTACTGTTTGGGGAATATGTAATTCCCCATAGATACTGCGAAAGGGAGTCAAATTAGGCCAAGCCATGTGTTTAAGCTTGCCCAATGTCCTTGAAATTGACCAATGGGAATTCGGAAACGACAGATGGCGAGATAATTTATTTTTGAAACGAAATACTTTGGATTTGATTTGTCTGCGTCAAATCTGACAAATTTTTTTGTTGAGTTTTATTTAAAAAAAGTTCATTTTATTTTTGTAAGTATTTCTTTACTGAACATGTAAAGAAAGAAGAAAGTGGTACGTATTAAGAAGACAAATAGAACATAAATTACGAGCACCAATTTAAAAAAGCAGTTTAACAATTTAATATTAAAATTAATTAATCTAGAAAACAAGAATTAGCAAAAAAATATGATTATAAAAAACGCATTTTAAAGCAATATAAATTAGATATGGATTATGGCCCACTAAAGAAGAATTACTACCGTAAATCCTAAACGCCACAGTCCTACTCGACCGTTCAAAACACTTTTAGCCAGATCGAAATCATTTAATAAGTTTACGTTTTTTGTTATACCAATCTGTCACTGTTGTCTTTAATTATATGTTGCGCCGTCTAGCCGTATGGTACAGTGTACCGATGACTCCTATAGGTCATGGGTAGGGTTGCCACGCACGGAGAACGGGAAGTTTGGGCTTGTTTACCCGCTTTAAAGCGCTGCTATTGAAAGTAAAAGCCTTTGAATATAAATTGGAGATTTGCTCCTTACACGCAGCCTCATTGAGATTATCAAAGACAAGCAAGAAATACTAACAGTATTACGAATCGATCGCTTGTGGAGGTTCGTCCGCGGATGGGTGACATTCTCTACATATCAAGATCACTTCGTGCATCTCTCTATTGGTCCTGGCTGTCATTTGTAGATCTTTCTACAGTCGTCAAGAGTAGAGAAACGGTATATTTTTGACAGTCGTTATGGGTATACCGACTGACAATCAGTCAGTCAGTCAGTCGGTTTCTGACTGGGTAGTCAGAAGTCAGAAAATCTGATACCTGTCTTGCATCGGGCTATATTGCATTATTGCAAGCCGACCCCGACATAGTTGGAAAAAAAAACTCATCAGAGAAACGTTAAAGTCAGATATTTTGAACAAAAATAGAACCTGACCTAGCTATTTGCAAACATTTAGAA
The DNA here is from genome assembly GCA_943138885.2 of Tholera decimalis. Classification (NCBI taxonomy): domain Eukaryota; kingdom Metazoa; phylum Arthropoda; class Insecta; order Lepidoptera; family Noctuidae; genus Tholera; species Tholera decimalis. Next base: position 30,434,198 of record OW964569.2, on the reverse strand, counting down.
AGAAAGAAACATAAGGAAAAGCAAAGAAAAGAAAATTTATTTCGCCCCGATGTAAAGGAACACAATAATACAAAAAAAACGAAACCTAAAAATAATAATAATTAAATAAAACTAAAACAACAACTTAATTAAATAAAACAACGTTGCGTGTGCCTCACAGCTGTGCTAAATAGGCCCAGTTCAGCAAAATTCCAGACACATATTCCAGAGTACATTGCCTGACGCTGGTTTTCAACTGAACCTTATGTAGTGAGGACGTGCTACAAATGTAAATCTGCTTTAAAGTGACTTAAGTGTGTGTGTGTGTGTGTGTGTGTAAGGGTGTATGTGAGTGAAATACGAAGGTTTTTAATTTAATGATTAGGTTAGCTAAATAACCAGTAGCTTTTTTTTGCATAGGAACCGTTCAGTTACAATAATTAAGCCTAATGTGTTCCCACAGCTCGGATACAGGCCTTCTCTCTATGAGAGCGAATGGGTCGAAATCTAGCACGCGGGCCCAGTGCTGTTGGTTGGTGGATGTCGCATGTCTTTGGTCCTAGAATATACCAGTTTCCTCACAATGTTCTTCTTCACCGATTAGAGAGCAGTGGAGATTTATAAATTACACAAATTCAGTGCCTGACGGGATTTGGCCCCGGATCGCAATCATTGTATGGACTTTAAAAGAGACTATGTGGTCGCGGATGCCGGGTTGATAATAGCGGTAGCTTCTCGAAGGACCAATGGCGGGGATATAATTTGGCGGTGAAATATTGACCACACACAGTAATGAGCTGACCAGGATGGGAAGTAGGTGGTGAAGGAATTACTTGGATATTCTCTGTTGTCCTGGCATCCACGTGCTACATACGTGGAAGCCAGGACAGCAGGAGAAGATTTTGCACGCGTGTTGAATCCCTTCCTTCGTAGTTGTTTGAGCACTTCACTTGTTCTTTATTTTGTCACTCGTGTACCGGTCAACACGAATAGTTGATAGTTTTTAGATTTATAGATATATTAGCGGTTTATTAATTTTCGGCGCGGCGCGGGGTGGTAACTTCGCGGCGGTTTCTTGACGAAGACGCAGAGACACAATATGGCGACCTTTTTCTTGCGAATGACAGCGTCTGAGCGATGATTGGTTGGCGATGAATACACCAATCAGTGGCGCGTGCGGTGAACATTTCTTCTCTCTCTGGTTTATGGGAATTAGATAGGAGGAAAAGAGATATGGTTAGCTCAAAAACTGCGGTCAAGAAAATCTGTATTCTAATATGTAAGATGCGTTCGGAAATATGATGATAACAACATAATTATACCATTAGAGGTGAGTTCCGAAATGTGACAGTAGAAAAAATATAAATTAAAATATACCTTGCGCAAGCACTATGATCTCTGAGTTTTTTTCGGTTTTTCTTCTCAGAGTAGTCAGTTAGGAAATACCGGCCTCATCTAGCTAAACTAAACTTAACATGCAAAAAACATGACGTGTAAAAGTGTTATTTATTCCTCGGAACTCTTGGTGTCGGCAGAGCACGTCATGTGGATTTTCCTAAAACGATTGGTCTCGATGATATCAATCGTCACTTTACCACTACCTGCCATTTGGATTCCCAAATTTTATCTCAGACGGTTGATTACATTGCTGGTCTACCATATCCAATCATCGAACCATTCCGTTTTTCTCCGGCAACCTTGGATGATATCAAAAAGATTATCCTTTCCATTAAATCTAAGGCTGTGGGTTATGATGACATCAGTCGTTATATGATCACCTTGATCCTTGACTCTCTCCTTCTGCCAATTGCCCATATTATCAACTTCTCCCTCGATTCCGGGCAATTTCCAACCCTGTGGCGAATGGCTTACGTTCGTCCACTTCCTAAAATATCCAATCCCTCCTTGCCTATCCATTTTCGACCAATTTCCATTCTTCCTTTCCTGTCCAAAGTACTAGAGGCCTGCGTCCATAGACAGTTTTCTGGATTTGTTCACCGGAACAATCTTGTTAGTCCATTCCAGTCTGGATTTAGACCAGGCCACAGTACGGCTTCCGCTCTCCTTAAAGTGACTGGGGACATTAGAGAGGCTATGGAGAACACAAAGGTTACTGTTTTGGTGCTTATTGATTTCTCCAATGCTTTTAATGCCGTCAGTCATGATATTCTCCTATCTATCCTGTCACATCTCATGGTATCTTCTGAGTCTCTGCAATGGTTCTCTTCTTATCTTCGGGGACGTCAGCAGTCGGTTCGTGTCGATGAGAATTCTTCGAGTTGGCGTGACTTGGATGCTGATGTCCCACAAGGCGGTATTCTTTCTCCGTTATTATTTTCAATCTTCATAAACTTTATAACTCTCTATCTTCGGTGTTCGTATCATCTTTATGCTGATGATCTGCAGTTGTATGCATCTGCGCGGGTGGAAAGTTTATCAGACGCTATAGGAGATGTAAACCGAGATTTAGATGCTATCAAAAGCTGGTCTGATAGATTTGGGGTGTCTGTAAACCCCTCAAAGTGTCAGGCCATTGTGATTGGAAGCTCGCGTATGATCGGTAGATTGACAGTAAGTTCGCTCCCTCCAATCATTTTTAATGGTGCCGTCATCCCTATTAGTTCTAGCGTTAAAGATCTCGGTTTGCGTCTTGACTCTATGCTTAGCTGGCAAAGTCAGGTCTGCGGTGTCAGTCAAAGAGTCAACGGGACTTTGCGATGTCTGTATCGTCTGAGGAACTTTTTACCTGCAAAAACCAAGACAATGCTTGTGCAAACTTTAATTTTCCCTATTATCGACTATGGTGACGTGTGCTACTTTGACTTGAATGCGGTCTTGTTGGATAAGCTCGATAGGCTCCTTAACAACTGTATCCGGTTCATATTTAATTTAAAAAAATATGACCACGTATCGAGGTACAGGACCGAGCTCAAATGGATGCCCATTCGCCAGAGAAGAAGTTTGCGCGCTTTGACTACGCTTTTCTCTTTGCTGAACTCTCCTACCCCTCCCTCTTACCTTATTTCTCATTTTCAATTTCTATGTTCCTCACACGCTAAAAGTCTGCGCTCTTCCAATAATCTTCTCTTACTCTGTCCTTCGCATACTTCTGATTTTATTCATTCTTCCTTCTATATACAGGCTATTCTTCTGTGGAATGCACTACCTCTCGATATCAGGACGGCCACCAATCAATATGCATTTAAGAGAAAGTTGCGGGATTATTTTCTTAACAAATAGTGGAAGCAGAGTTTTCAGAAACCCACTTTCTATAACGTTTTATTATTATATATATATAATATATTTTTGGTATGTATTATGATAAATATGTATGTAAGTTTATTTTAGTTAGAAGTATATGTATATATACACTTGTAATAAAACTTTTACGTTGAAAATATTATCTACTTAGTTTATTTTTTTTTATGCACCTGCCATGTTATCTCTTCACCACCCATGGTTGACTGGTAGAGAATGCCTATGGCATTAAGTCCGCCTTTGTACATTTTGTGTTGCATAAAGTTTTAATAAATAAATAAATAAATAAATTTATAACCAATTTACAAAATAAATATTTCATTTCATTTCATTGCCGAAGCGACAACCCTATCTATAAAAGCAGGACTCTTCATTTCAGTTTTTATGTACCTATATCAAAGATTTAGGACTCATGCCAAAGTTATCATAATATTTATGTTCCAAAGAATAAAACAAGAATACATACTAAAATTTTTATCGTTGTAATTAAAATAAATTTTTTATAGAAAACAAAATATTTTGCGAATTGAACGACTGTGTAAAGTTGTTTAAGGGTTTATACATTAATAGTAAATGACGAAAAAGTACCAAGTAAGGTAAATGTGCGAATAAAATAGATGATTATCTGTTTTGTTAAACTTATCGCAGGGGTGCTCAACTGATACTGGTTCGCCGTCCGGTAAGGACCAGGGCCAAGACTAGGTGGCGCGTGGCGGAGCGCTGTGTTACGAGCTGCTCAAGGAGCAGAAAGCATAGAGCCATTGTCTACCAGTGTTATGGGAAGATTGTAATGAGATTCTGAAGCTCTGGAACGCACAGGAGCAGAGTGAGTTTTTAGTTAGTAGAAGTCGGAACTCCCTTCCACTCCAATCACCGCAGGACATTTGATGATTTTCTCACCCAGTAAGAAAAGGGTGCTCAACTGCTCAAACCATAGATTGCGGTGGGCGCGTTGATCTCGAGAACTTTCATCGAAAATGCACAAAATGTGTAAACATGAAAAAACAACACGCGTAGTAGTCCTTTGAAACTAACTCCCAATCTGAATCACGAATATGACACTCAACATTTCTCAAAATCTACTATCAAAACTATTTATTTGATTGGCTACGTACCTGCCATAACAACTCATTCACATATATTTTTTTTATTACTGATGGGTCCACTCTTGACCTCGATCTCGCCTGATGGTAAGCGATAGATGAGGTCTAAGATGGGACGAGCGAGCCCAGAAGATGCCTATTTACTCGTGCTTTAAAGGCTGAAAGGTCATAAGTGGCAGGAAACACAGAAGCCGGCAGAGAATTCCACAGTTTGGCTGTGCGCACAATAAATGTGGAGGAGAAGCGCTTGGTACGACAAGACGGTATATCAACCAAGTGAGGGTGGTACCCAGCCGTGCGTCTGGTAGACCGGTAGTGAATGGGAGATGGAGGAATCAGGTCATGGAGCTCCTGCGCACACTCCCCGAAGTACAATCTGTAGAAAACCGACAGGCAAGCAACGGTTCGCCGACGAGCCAGGCTATGAAGCTTGTCCACCAGCACCTCGTCGCCTATAAGCCTTTTAGCTCTGCGCTCGATCGAGTCCAATGCAGCAAGTTGGTACTTTGCAGAGCCATCCCACAAGTGACTGCAATACTCCACGCAGGAACGGACCTGTGCTTTATACAGATTTAGAAGCTGTCCAAGCGTGAAGTACCGCCTCACCATGTGTAGGATTCCCAGCGTTTTTGCTGCAGTCTGTGCTCTGGACTCGATGGCTGAGCCGAAGTTGAGGTCTGACGTCAACTCCATGCCCAAAAGCTCCAGGCGATTAGTAATTGGCACATATGTACTTCGGAAAGTAGGGGTCAATTCAAAAGGGTTCCTTTTAGCGCTGAAAAGACAAGCCTGTGTTTTCAGAGCGTTAAATTTGACCAGATTGTCGTCACCCCATTGGGAAACGAGATTTAAGGTCAAATTCATGCGCTCTACCATGGTCTTTCTGAGAGTGGCAATTTCGCCCCTGTCAGCTCTAGAACTGGATAAGTATCTCTCTGAGATTGTGCTGTCATCCGCGTACCCAACTGCTCCCAGCTGTAGTATGTCATTGATATGCAGCAGAAAAAGAGTCGCAGAAAGAACAGTCCTTTGAGGAACACCGGCATTAATTGCCATAAGATCCTATGAGCAGCCATCGATGACCACTCGGATCAACCGCTCACTTAAGAAGTTGGAAATCCAGTTGCATAAGCCAGCAGGGACACCGAATGCGGGAAGCTTGCTCAGCAGACTAGCGTACCAGACCCTGTCAAAGGCCTTTGAGATGTCGAGGGATACCGCAAGGGCTTCACCGTGTTTCTTAATGGCCTCGCCCCAACAGTGCGTGACATACACAAGAAGATCTCCGGTGGACCGACCACGGCGAAAGCCATACTGGTGGTCACTGAGGAGCTCATTGTCTTCAAGGTATGCCAGCAACTTGTTGTTGAGTACCCTTTCCATTACTTTACACAGTATGGAGGTTATGGCGATTGGTCTATAATTTATATGAATGATGAATTGAGAACCTCCTCCATTTTTGGAAGTCTGTGAAAAAATCCAATTACAAGCTTCCGGTTATGTATGATGTGGTAGACGATAAAGCAAAAAAAGGAAGTAACTTTTCAATTTTTACTTAAAAAATCCAGATTTTAGCTTTCAATTTTTGATTATGGTCTACACCACCCATAGGTTTAAAAACCCCTTGCTTACTGCTTATTTGTAGGCATTTAATTCTTACTAGTACTTAGTACCTTCTCACCACATTGCTAGACTTTAAAACCCTGTGTTATAGTGCAATAAATATAATCTCTGATCTTGTACAGGACCATTCCACTTTATGCATCCTTTGAATGAATAAAATTAATGTGGTTTTTAATTAACAACCGTTTTAAAGTTTGTCCAGCCAAATAGGTGAGTAACGATCGTTGACAAGAGAGGATTTTTTTCATAAACAGAAATAGAAGAAGAATTTTAAGGTTAATTGCGCCACACTATTCGCTCACTATTATAGTAAATGAAGCTCGCTATGTTCCGGAAAACGAATTAACTGTCTTGAAACATAAGCTACTATGACCTTAATCATTTTCTATTTCAATAGTCAATACAGATAGATTATACTTTATTGTATACAAAACTGTAAACACACATATCTATACTAATATTATAAAGCGGAAAAGTTTGTTAGTTTGTTTGTTTGTTTGTTTGTTTGTTTGCTTGAACGCGCTAATCTTCGAAAGTACTGGGTGGATTTGGATGAAATTTGGTATGGAAGTAGCTTGAAGCTTGAGGAAGGTTATAGGCTACTTTTTACCCGACTGCAAAAAAGGAGAGTTATGTTTTTACCGTGATAGAATCCACGGGAGCGAAGCCCCGCGAGAGTACTAGTTTAACAATATTACCCGCTTTAAGGTTACAATGTATATTCCTTGAGTCGTAGACATAAAGATTTTAATTTTTAAAACGACTCTTCACTCTTTCATAAGACTCCAATAATATATATTTTGTTCTGAGATTTTTGAATTTAGAAAGCAAATGAAGAAGACAAACAAAACAATAGCCAGCCAATAAATAGAAAAATGCTTTTATGTAAACTACGACAAAAACAAATCCCACAATTTTAATGAAGATGCAAAACATAAACATGACCATAGACTAACCACATTTTGACAGCTATAATTTTTATTACAGTTATTGAGCAAACAGGCGCAGGTAACGAGCCCGCATCTGTCCGTGTCTGGCATTGAACCCACTACCCCTAGCCCGCTCCCCCATGCTACAGACACCTGTCCGAGTTTTGATTTTATTTGCGATCTGATATATTTAAATTGCTTGTTTTAAAATAAGGGTTGTTTTGTTTTCTTTTTGTGATAGCTGCAACTTTGGCAAGAACAGGAATGGTGAACCTGAAGGATTTTTTTATTGCCATCTTTAAATAGCCATTGCTGGCCAAAAAACAAAAATATAGGTATTTTGCCCTACAGTTTTAGCTGGGCTTGAATATAGGGTGCTGTTTTAAATACTAACTACCTTTAAATGGATGAAATAAATCATGATTATAATTATATTTTGCTATGACACTCACATCACACACTCAATTCTACTTATTTTAATTTACCAAATTACTTACTTGTTAATTTTTAACCGACTTCAAAAAAAGGAGGTTTACAATTCGTCTTGAACTGTTTTTTTTTTGTGTATGTTACCTCATAACTCGGAGATGGCTGAACCGATTTGGAAAATTCTTTTTTTGTTTGAAAGGGTATACCTTCTAGTTGGTCCCATTGTCGTCACGTTTGGATCTGATGATGGAATCATGGAGAAATCGAGGGAACTCTTCAAATATTATAGGCACACCGATAGCGTTTTGGGTATTTCTTATAGTACCTTGTGCAGTTGCTCTCGAAAAGCACCATTTGAGGAAGTGGAACTGATGATCTTCATCATCAGTTCCACTTCCTCAAATGGTGCTTTTCTTCACCCCAGATGGCCACCCAAACTACTCAATAATAAGTATTTCGTTGATTGCGATTAGATTACTTGAATATAATATAGGATGTTAAGCACTTTATGCTAGTCACAATGCATATGGTGAAGTAGAGCTGATGGTGATATACCAGGAGAACTCCTCAAAAATTAACGGCTCCGCACCGGGAAAAGCAATATTTTGTAAAAGGTGATAAGTAGTTGACATTTTGGCTTTTGTAACTAGATAAATTACAAACCGGCCCACTAAAAAGCGTAAAAAAAAACGTTTTAGCAAAAAATAGAACCGACTTCCATATAAAAACACTACAAAGGCAAAAATAACTTTAATTTCGGAAGGCGGTGTCTTTAGTTTTGTATATATTTTCGTTTTTGACACCGCCTTCCGAAATTAAGGTTATTTTTGCCTTTGTAGTGTTTTTATATGGAAGTCGGTTCCATTTTTTGCTAAAAAGTTTTTTCTAGATTAACAATGCACAACAATACATTCCAACATCAACCATGTTTATGTATTTTTCTCATTAGAATTTAAGCTGCTGTACAGAGGAACAGTGACTCCCATAACGCAGAGTAGCTCTAGCGTGGGAGTCAGCACTCAAATATTGTACATTTTATGCTATCAAAAATTTAAGTACTTATTGTTTTCTTTGAAACGTTGTGTTGAAAGGCTGTCAATAAAGTTATTATGATATGTTATGTTGATTATGAAAAATGGGAAAAAACCTGCTGTTTCTAATTTTTCATTGGGTAAGTATTGTGTGCTATTTTTTTTTTATACAGATATAATATTTATGGAGTTAGGAGCTGATTCTTTGGTTTTCTGGGTCTGGATTTTTAAGGTTAAATAATGCATGCTGAGGTCGAACCATGTCATTCCAAGGATTCTTATGAGCCTCAGAAACCATGTTAAGGGCCTATACTACCTCAGCACTTCTCACTCTTTATCTCGCTCACACACTACTGGCCGCGGTCACGCGAGCAAGCGAGACAGGGTGGCAGGGAAAAGACTCCAAGACACCAATAAATTAGTTTATTTCTTTTTACGGTGAAAATAATGCTAATTTAAAAAAAGTAAATAACATAAGACCTGCTTCATAGATAGTTCAATTAATATGCAAAGTTTCATTATCTAATTTGAAGTTATTTTTGAATACCAGCGGTTTATTATTCGGTTTGGAGGTAACTTTGGAATTTTTTTCTATCAAGAAAATTTTATGGAATCGTGTTTTCGTCAAACATAGTACCTAACATTAATCCTCAACTTTACCATATATTTATTTCAAAATTATAGCTGCAGTATTTTCGACATAACGGAGGATCATGTTAAGTCATTTGAGGTAGTATAGGCTCCTTAAGCCGATGGTGGCAACAGTTTTTTGCAAATCATGTATACCTAGTTGTTACGGATAGTCAGACAAAAGAAAATTTGACAGCAGTCTAAGTGTGAGGTATCGTGTACTCATGTACTAACTACACTCTATTTGATTTTGATTTGGAGAGCACTCAGCAGCGTCCTAGTGATAAACAGGAACCAGACTCCGGTATAGGATTATTTTTTCCCACATACAGCGTTATAATGAAAACCTTAGCTAAATAAATTTCTCACCATCAGAATCAATAACAGAACACATAGGTGATGAAAAAAATTTTTATTGCCAATTTATTTCTTTAATAATTTCCTGATTGTTCTATGAAAGATTGATACAGTAATCAATGTTTGAGTAAATGACCTTAGCTTCATACTATATGTATAATGCGTAGAGCACACACGCGGGTAATTAGCTAAATTCGCGCGTATTATTTATAAGTTTAGCGGTTTAGTAGGATAAAGTTGACTCTTATTATCGCTTTGCCTGTTAATAAATACCAAATTATAATACAATTATCAATTAATATATTCCATTCTAAAGAGGTTTTGTTAAAAAAACCTAAACATTTCAAAATAACGCTGTATAAATACAGTCTCTATTTACCTTGTAGGTGACACGTTATTTAAAGTTATGTTCACACAATAACCCACCATGATAAGTACCTTCAGTAACGTTTTAGGGATTCCCCTAAATCTCTGTCACTTCCTCTTTTAATCGCTTCTTTGATAAAATAGTTGAATGACCATAAAGAACGGACTCATACTGAACACAATGCTACCGTGCAAAATAAGAATTCAACCGAACTTCTATTGTCAATGATCGAAAGACGAACTTTAACCCCTCGACCAACTTATCATGCTATTCCCAAACTACATAGCAGACCTTATTACCTTGAGATAAGGTTCATTTTATCACGCAGAGATGGTTAAAAAGCCGATTATCATTGCCGGATAGAAATCCCACTGTGATATTCACAATTGAATGAGATTATGGTAAAACGAGTCAGATGACAAATGAATTTAAAGATTCCTTGCAAGGGGAGAGGGTCTATAAGTCGTTCTTTGGAATTCGACTTTGGAAATTAGAAATGATATAAAAATACGGACTTGATTTGTTATGGATTAAAATAATGTTTTGTAGAGATTCGTTTATTGTGCCTTGTTATATTGAAATTGATATTTTAAAACATCTGCGATTACCTACCTACATACATTTTCCGCATTTAAATGTCACAAGCTACATAAATTATTACGTGAAGGAGGTGTCAGCGGTTATTTTCAAAACTGCGTGAAAAAGAAATCCCCTTAGAAGACCATGTATGTTTTGTGATGCATTTAGAATTGAATCTAAGTCACAATAAAGTCACATTTGATTCTAAAGGTCAATATTAACTACGGGATATTTCCGTAGCCTATATAACCATAGTCTCATGGACCTCCATTCTTAACGGCAAAAACAACAAACCAACACACCATCTCCAGCCAATCACTAGTCGCAAGTCGGCAAGTATTCACGCTAGCTAGATACTAATATCTCCTTTGATGATAGCTTTGACCTTAAAGACCTGGACACTGACAGGCTGGCTGCATTATCATCGTAGCTAGCTCTAAAACCTAGTGTAGGGTCTCTGTCCGCCTACCAAGTGATCCCTGGAAAGACGGTGGCACGGTGATCACGTGCTACCGTGCACAGCGAGGCTCAAGGGAGATCTCTCTCCCCAGGGATGCACAGAGGAGGCTCCGGAGTGGTCTTTTTAGAGGTATCGGGACGCTTTCTATGTGCTGATTGTGATCAGTGGGGTGAATTTAGTAAGGTAAGACTCCCACACTCCCTGGTCTTCTCCCCAAAAGTCCAGGCGTCTTTTCAAGGTTTTCCCCCGACGACAAAAACCAGATAACTCTAAAACTGAACGCTAGCAAATGCCCGCACGTATTTTCCACTTCCCCACATTCGATTTCCATACAATCCCGCTAAAGCCAACTTTTTCATTTACCTCCCCATGCCATTATTATTGGTCGATAGCGTGATGAGAGTGCACGTCGATACGTCGAAACGTCCCGCGTCGATAGTCCGGAGTCGTGCTGCCAACAATGGGAGTAGCCAGGATTTATTGCGGCCCGGGATCCGTGAGGGATGATACCGTTGGGAATAGTGTGGACCTTCTTAGGAATTTATAAAGAGGTTATTATAAATAAAACTACGCTATCTTCTGTTTTCATGTTCTGGAAATGGCTTCCATGTCTTGCCTGTCGTCCTGTTTAAGATGACCTCTGGTTGTAAATACAGACATCCAATGAGTTGATCATCAGCGTTCTGAAAAGATAATGATAATATAAGACCGCCCATTGTACACTAGTTTTATTATTTGTATCCTTAAGTGTATTGTAAGGTGTACAATAAAGTATATATAATAAATATTTAATATTATGATACATAATAATAATTTGAATTATTTCAATTGAATGATTTGGTAACATATGGGGTTTGCTGGCACTTTGGCAGAAATATTTGTAGGAACTCCAGACAGTAGGAACTACATGAAACGTATCCAAAATTCTTTCTTCAGAATGGCTCACTTATACGCATCAGATATAGACAGAATATATTTTATTGAACAGCAAAATTTAAACATGCATATTTAACGATATTGCTTATTGTATGGTTACAATGGGCATTAAGTTACGAAACGATATCTCAATCAATTAAAAATTATGATTAAATCTAAAGTATGAGGAGCTCAGCTAAAGAAGTCAGAAGGTATGACACTAGCCTTGCCAAGAGGTATCATGTTTACCAGCTTCTAGGAAATGGAGGTCAAATAGGCAGTACCGTTCCATGTAAGAGAGTAGTGTCCGGTTAGACGGGAAGCTGACACCAAAATAGTTGGCAAAGAGCTAAACAGATACCGATGACGCTCAATTCGGTAATACACTTTTTTGTTGATAATTGTATAACGCATCAAAACTGTAAAGAAAACTTAAACTAGGAAGCTTCGGTTTAAAGAAATTTATTACTCAAAAAAGACCTTACAAAGTTCACTTAAATATGAGAAACTTAACATTAAAAAAAAATCTTAAACATAAACACTGTCGTTCGATCTATCGAGTACATTTTGTAAGTAGTTTATTGCTGCTGGTTGGCTAAATACAACTTTAACCTATTTTTAACCGACTTCAAAAAAAGGAGGTTTACAATTCGTCCTGAACTTTTTTTTTATGTATGTTACCTCATAACTCGGAGATGACTGGACCGATTTGGAAAATTCTTTTTTTGTTTGAAAGGGTATACTTTATAGTTGGTTCCATTGTCATCACGTTTGGATCTGATGATGGGATCATGGAGAAATCGAGGGAACTCTTCAAATATACTCTATAGGCACACCTATAGAGTTTTGGGTATTTCTTATAGTACCTTGTGCATTTGCTCTCGAAAAGCACCATTTGAGGAAGTGGAACTGATGATGAAGACCCCAGATGGCCACCGAAACTACTCAATAATAAGTATTATTTCATTGATTGCGATTAGATTACTTGAATATGGATGTTAAGCACTTTATGCTCGTCACAATGCATATGGTGAAGTAGAGCTGATGGTGAAGTACCAGGAGAACTCCTCAAAAATTAACGGCTCTGCACCGGGAAAAGCAATATTTTGTAAAAAGTGATAAGTAGTTGACATGTTGGCTTTTGTAACTAGATAAATTACAAACCGACCGACTAAAAAGCGTGAAAAATAACTTTTTAGCAAAAAATAGAACCGACTTCCATATAAAAACACTACAAAGGCAAAAATAACTTTAATTTCGGAAGGCGGTGTCTTTAGTTTTGTATATATTTTCGTTTTTGACACCGCCTTCCGAAATAAAGTTATTTTTGCCTTTGTAGTGTTTTTATATGGAAGTCGGTTCTATTTTTTGCTAAAAAAAATTTTTCAAATATATTTATTGATGTGGATTATTTCTTTTGATAACTTATTATAAAGCTTAAACTTCATAGCTTGCCAGTGACTATATATATTTTCGAATGTACGTAATACCGACTTCGTGAAAATCGCAGCAAACCACATCCATACAAAACTTTAGTTCCTGAAAAATGAAGCCGGCGTCACAGAGGAAGGCACAATAGCGCCATGTTAGAGTTCAACGTACCTACTTTGTTTATTTCTGCCATTACTTACTACTATCCTACTATACAGAGTGTTTCAAAAGTGCTTGGTCTCATTAGACGGTGATGCTATTGTATCTATACTAATAACGAGGTAAAATTTGTTTGTAAAAACATACAAACAAACAAACGTAATAAAAACGTAAAACGTAAGTAATGATCCAATTATGAAAATTCTTTCTTTGGTAGTAAAGTGCATTATTAGCGACTGCTGGCTATACATTATTTTGATATCCATGCAGACGAATCTAATACACGAACAGTAAGTATCATTGAACCTGAGCGCAAATATCATTAAAAATCACTAAATAAATCACTTTAAAGCAGTGTGATGCAGTTAGTCAAATTTATTACAGTCATCACAAATGATATGTGATTTTTAATCGGTGATACAATACGTTTTACTTGCATGTAAAATTTTATCTATTTATAGACCCGGATAAGATGATATTTAGGTATAACTTACGAAGAGATAGAACAACAACGTACATATAACATAAAATCACCACATATATCAATATATCAACATATGCTTACAGACGCATGTTGTAAAATATGCATAATTTATTAACTAATTGTGGATCGCGATTTCGTTTACGTGGAAATTACGCACATTTTCCCAGAATAAAAGCCTATATGCTATTGTGGACTTTAATCAATCTTGGCGCCAAATATTATCTAAATCTGTTCAGCCAGTTTAGCACAGTTCTAGTTTATATGGAGAAGGAGTATAATAATGTATTCGAAATACTTATAATATTATGATCGAATTTGAACACTAGTCTATTGAAATGTGCTTCTTATGAAGTTAAAAGAGAAATCCCCTTATATTTATGCGCCATGGTTACACATCGAATGACTTCTCCCGCTCAGGGTTAAGCGGAAGGGAGTGTCAGACTTCTACTGACTAAAAACCCACCGTGTTCCTTCAGCTGCCCTTAAGTTCCGGGGCCGCGGTATCTCGTTAGAACATTCCTGCAACCCCGGCAGCCATGATTGTACTTAACATATAATTTTAGACAGTACTAAGACTGATGAAAATAGTGTAGATCGGTAGATCAGACTCCGTGGGAATGGCAAGAGTATCGTATATATGTATACGTATATTACTTAGTTCCACATACAGACGGACACTCACTAACCTAGATAACAAGTACCTCTCAACTTTTAGCATCATAAAAACAGATTTCGGGTAATAAAACTAACATTCTTAGCCACTATAACCAATCGTATTTGGTTTGGTTTCCAAAAATATAACGTTAGCTTTAATGTCGTATTGTTTATAGGAGAAATTCTATTTGTACGCATATTTAATTTGTATCGCTTTCCCCATTGTTTTGTGAATATTATGAAATAAATATTTGTGGGCATGACTAAGTAAAGTGTTGAAATCTAAGTGAATCGTCAGTGATCTTTGCACAGTTTAATCTTATCACCCACGTTATTGATGTTTCGAAATTTTAGAAAATACGGAAGCGTAATCGTCTTTTGCAATTTAAATATTGTGTTTGCACTTTCTTTAATGTAACAAGAATGTTATTAAGATAAAGGTTTTTTATTTTTCAAATATGGATTTTACAACATAACATTGCAGTGACAAGAAAAAAATAAAGCGCAACCATATTTTAGCATCAGGCACGATTGCAGAATTTTTCAAGAGTTACCGCGGCCTCAGAACACGAAGGGCAAATGGATGGGTTTTAGTCAGTAAAAGTCTGACACTGACACACCCTCCCGCTTCGCCCACATCGGGAGGAAGTCATTCGATGATTTCCCATTAATAAAAAAAAAGATTGCAAAAGTACAAAAAGTATGTATAAAAAAAAAACTTTTTAGCAAAAAATAAAACCGACTTCCATATCAAAACACTGCAAAGGCAAAAATAACTTTAATTTCGGTAGTCGGAGTTATTGAATTTGTATTTTCTTTTTTTTGACACCGCCTTCCCAAATTAAAGTTATTTTTGCCTTTGTAGTGTTTTGATATGGAAGTCGGTTTTATTTTTTGCAAAAAAGTTTTTAGTGGGTCGGTTTGTAATTTATCTAGTTACAAAAGCCAAAATATCAACTACTTATCACCTTTTACAAAATATTGCTTTTCCCGATGCAGATCCGTTAATTTTAGAGGAGTTCTCCAGGTACTTCACCATCAGCTCTACTTCACCATATGCATTGTGACGAGCATAAAGTGCTTAACAACTTTATTCAAGTAATCGAATCGCAATCTACGAAATACTTATTATTCAGTAGTTTCGGTAGCCATCTGTGGTCTTCATCATCAGTTCCACTTCCCCAAATGGTGCTTTTCAAGAGCAACTGCACAAGGTACTATAAGAAATACCTAAACCGATATAATAATATATATTAATATATATAAATATAATAATATAGGCACACCTATAGGTGGGCCTATATTATTTGAAGAGTTCCCTCGATTTCTCCATGATTCCATCATCAGATCCTAACGTGATGACAATGGGACTAACTAGAAAGTATACCCTTTCAAACTAATAAAGATTTTTTCAAATCGGTCCAGCCGTCTCCGAGTTATGAGGTAACATACATAAAAAAAAAGTTCAAGATGAACTGAGAACCTCCTCCTATTTTTGAAGTCGGTTATAAAGCAGGATTAAACATAAATTTTTTGTTAGCAGTGTGAAAAGAATTCATATTAATAGCAATCTTGTTAATCCTTCCAACTAAGCTAAATATGCTTGTCTGGAGATGGTTCACGGCAAAAGTGTAATTGGTGGGTTCGAACCCGCGTCTTTTCGATGAAAAGTGCGACACCTTAGCCATTGGGCCATTGATGCTACAAATTAGATAGTGATAAAACATTAACATGTTTTTAATAAGGTCTTCTAGTCTGAAAACGTCTATAAGAAAATTTGATTGTCCAAATATTTCTTTTCGTATTTAAGAAATTTAGAAGTTATTATGAAATGGTATAAAGAGTAAAGCTTGTAGGGTATGGTTATTTTTCATTGCTCAGCTTATTTTGCCTCCGTGTTCGAGTGGTAAGCCTTGTGACCCGGTGGTCGTGGGTTCGATACCCGCGGGAAGCATACTTTGTAAAGTTGTTTCCAGTTTGACTAGGACATTGCAGGCCTGAATCACCTGATAGTCTGATAAAAAGATGGCTCTGTGCTTCGGAAGGCACGTATAAGCCGGTGGTCCCGGTCGCCAAATGGCGGTCGTCAAAATAGACAACGTCAGAGGTCCTTGAGGCGGTCTAGAAACTCTGACACTAGGGTGTGACGTTAGGCCTTACTACCCATACGATAAGAAGAAGCTTATTTTTTTTAATAATAAAGCGCTAGCACTGTTTCCTTTTTATTCTTAGCGGCGTATTGTTTTGTTTTTGATAAATCAACTCAACACATTATTGAATAAAATAACCCTATACCTACAGGCTTACCTAACACTAATATAATAAATGCAAAACTTTAGATTTATTGATGTCTAACTTCTGCCCTTGCTTTGCTTACGTGTAAAATTCTGCATCAAGTGTTATAGAAATCCGATTTCCGAAATAAATGAAAGCCTATATATGTTGCCCAGACCTAATAGCTATTATAATAATAACAATAAAAATCTTTCAAATCTGTCTGATTAGCGTGTATAAACAGATATTTTTTTTTTAATTCTTGCTCTATTCTATTGCTGTTTCTTAACCGCCTCAATTAATTTTGTGGAAATATATTCAATGTACACACAGACATTTTTTACTGTTTTATTAGTACTGATTGATTTACGGATGTTTGTTAGGTAGGTACTCAATCACACCAAAATGGCTGAATGTATATGTAATGTCGAATGGAACAGCAAATAGGCTAGTTTTTATCCCGAGAAATATTGCGATTCCCTTTGATTGATAAATCTACAATGTGTAACGGAAACCTCATAACTATCCAAAACGGCTGAAGACAACATCTGGTATAGAGTCTCTATGCACAGTTTCAGCTCAAAATAACTGACTCAAAGAATTGATACCAAATTATTGGTTTCATATATTTCTTGAATACCAATCATAACAAACGTGTCACAGCACTACGAGGGTCAATAACTTTCCACGTCACTTGCCAATAACACAATAATTCTCTTCGTTCTTCTTAATTTGAAAAATTCGGTCTCTGGTATTAGTATTTGTAATAAGTTCTACACACATAGACTTAGAATTACAAAACCCTTGCCATATCGTTTGTTATCATCCAAAGAAGCCATGCACTTGGTATGTATACCCTTTAAATTACACGTTGTATATTACCACGCAAACGAAGTCGCAGTCAACAGCTTGTGCGTCGAGGATTGCAAGCCGATCTACGGCCACAGTCGGCGCGGGCTTGCGAGCGACGAGCAGAGGAAGTTCACCGCCCGGTAAGGACTAGGCCTGGGTCGACCAGCCTAGTCCTTACCGTACGTCAGCACCATTGGCGGGGCTCAATAGGGCCATTGCCTGCTGGGGCTGCGGGAATGATCTAACGAAATACCGCGGCCCCGGACCACAAGGGCAACTGAAAGAACTAGGTGGATTTTAAGTCAGTAGAAGTCTGATACTCCCTTCCGCTTCATCCAGAGTGGAAAGAGTTATTTGATGATTTTGCCACCGAAAGAAAGGCAACAGCTTATAGCTACATAATATTACATAAAGAACAAAATTTAATCATCAATAACCTACTAAGTCCTGAATAAGACATAATATTATAAAATGAAGTGGAACCGTACGAACCAGTGGACAATCGTGAGAAACAATCCGAACTAATAAAAATGTCACAAGTTGGTCCGTTCGTCTGTAGGAATGCAGTAAGGAACTAAATGTATGGATATGACGCTTTTATTGCAAGGGAGTAAGAGTTGTTTTGGTAAAGCATAATTAATTGATTGCGAAGTGGCGTAGGGTGACCAAATGAAGAAGGTGAAGTTAAGACGTTTTTTTTTTTGAGTAATAATTACTACTACTACTACTTAATAATGATTGATGTTGCAATACAGGTAGTCAACAATATCAAAACCTGCAAATGTATAAAGAAATGCAGGTTGTCATGTGTTTAATAAATAGTAAGACCAGATCTAGGTGATTCAGAGATAGATTATGGTCTAGAATAGCACATAAGCTACTTTTATCTCGGGAAAATGTGCAAAATTTTCAAGTGAATGGTAATAAAGTCACGGGCAACTGATAGTATGCATGCAAATGTCCCCTTTGTATGTCTGAAAAAAATACTGCATAAATTTGTTTCGACATAATAACCAAAGTACTGAATTGATGGCCACCCTTATGAAACACTAGTGAGGGATTGCAGATTTAATATGGTCCGTCATTATCGATAAGTAACGCGCTAAGTTACTTGTCTTTGCTTGTCGGCACGTCCACAATTCCACATTCTTAGGGTTGGGAATAGTCGATAAAATTACTATGACCTTTTCGCAAATCCAATTTTGGATGTTTGGATGGCGATGAAGGATGATCGATCAATCTATTGTAATTATAATGTCTAACGATGATTCTATGCGCCTTCGGGTAATAAGTTTAGGTAGGTAATGCTGGCTAATAAGGTCGTCACGACTATTGCCTTAATTTGGTCAACGCTTAACTTTATGTGTTCAATATTTTCACGATTTTATTTAAGCTAGTAAGAGGTTTAAAATGTTTGCTTATACGTATGTTTTATAACTAATTTCCAAATCAATATATGTATCTGGGCATATGCCTAGCTTTACCCTATTATATTGGGTTAGGCTCCAGTCCAACTGTCTGCAGGTAGTATTTAATATGGGTTAACAGCCTTCTGTCCGCTACGACCCAGTATCTGGGTAACACGATACTCCTAGGAGACCCTGTATCATTTTATGATTGTCAAAGATGTACAAAAGACAGCTCGGAGCAAAAAGTGATTGTGCCTTCTGAATTACAGGTGAAACTAGATAAAAGACAGCTCGGAGCAAAAAGTGATTGTGCCTTCTGAATTACAGGTGAAACTAGATAAAAGACAGCTCGGAGCAAAAAGTTATTGTGCCTTCTGAATTACAGATGAAACTAGATAAAAGACAGCTCGGAGCAAAAAGTGATTGTGCCTTCTGAATTACAGATGAAACTAGATAAAAGACAGCTCGGAGCAAAAAGTGATTGTGCTTTCTGAATTATAGATGAAACTAGATAAAAGACAGCTCGGAGCAAAAAGTGATTGTGCCTTCTGAATTACAGATGAAACTAGATAAAAGACAGCTCGGAGCAAAAAGTGATTGTGCCTTCTGAATTACAGATGAAACTAGATAAAAGACAGCTCGGAGCAAAAAGTGATTGTGCCTTCTGAATTACAGGTGAAACTAGATAAAAGACAGCTCGGAGCAAAAAGTGATTGTGCCTTCTGAATTACAATGAAACTAGATAAAAGACAGCTCGGAGCAAAAAGTGATTGTGCCTTCTGAATTACAGATGAAACTAGATAAAAGACAGCTCGGAGCAAAAAGTGATTGTGCCTTCTGAATTACAGATGAAACTAGATAAAAGACAGCTCGGAGCAAAAAGTGATTGTGCCTTCTGAATTACAGGTGAAACTAGATAAAAGACAGCTCGGAGCAAAAAGTGATTGTGCCTTCTGAATTACAGGTGAAACTAGATAAAAGACAGCTCGGAGCAAAAAGTGATTGTGCCTTCTGAATTACAGGTGAAACTAGATAAAAGACAGCTCGGAGCAAAAAGTGATTGTGCCTTCTGAATTACAGGTGAAACTAGATAAAAGACAGCTCGGAGCAAAAAGTGATTGTGCCTTCTGAATTACAGATGAAACTAGATAAAAGACAGCTCGGAGCACAAAGTGATTGTGCCTTCTGAATTACAATGAAACTAGATAAAAGACAGCTCGAAGCAAAAAGTGATTGTGCCTTCTGAATTACAGATGAAACTAGATAAAAGACAGCTCGGAGCAAAAAGTGATTGTGCCTTCTGAATTACAGATGAAACTAGATAAAAGACAGCTCGGAGCAAAAAGTGATTGTGCCTTCTGAATTACAATGAAACTAGATAAAAGACAATTCGGAGCAAAAAGTGATTGTGCCTTCTGAATTACAGGTGAAACTAGATAAAAGACAGCTCGGAGCAAAAAGTGATTGTGCCTTCTGAATTACAGGTGAAACTAGATAAAAGACAGCTCGGAGCAAAAAGTGATTGTGCCTTCTGAATTACAGGTGAAACTAGATAAAAGACAGCTCGGAGCAAAAAGTGATTGTGCCTTCTGAATTACAGATGAAACTAGATAAAAGACAGCTCGGAGCAAAAAGTGATTGTGCCTTCTGAATTACAATGAAACTAGATAAAAGACAGCTCGAAGCAAAAAGTGATTGTGCCTTCTGAATTACAGATGAAACTAGATAAAAGACAGCTCGGAGCAAAAAGTGATTGTGCCTTCTGAATTACAGATGAAACTAGATAAAAGACAGCTCGGAGCAAAAAGTGATTGTGCCTTCTGAATTACAATGAAACTAGATAAAAGACAATTCGGAGCAAAAAGTGATTGTGCCTTCTGAATTACAGGTGAAACTAGATATAAGACAGCTCGTAGCAAAAAGTGATTGTGCCTTCGGAATTACAGATGAAACTAGATAAAAGACAGCTCGGAGCAAAAAGTGATTGTGCCTTCTGAATTACAGGTGAAACTAGATATATTTATGTGGTCACTCATCCATTGCCCAGTACAGCTATTATTATTTAGCCACGAGCATCTCCAAACAGATCTGACGAAATTAGACTGAAAATATTACGCTAACACAAAGGACCACATACATTTTCATAGACGCAATGTGTGATCTATCCCTAGATTATTATTTTTATCTACGGATTATCTGTAAAAAAATCGCTTTTAGCGATAAGACCACTTACCGTATACTCAATTATTTTATAAGCCCATAATACATAGCATCTATCATTAAGTGATATGTCACGTAAGCGAAAATACGCAACCAAATGAGGTTTATTATGGAATAAAAATGTCAAATACGGCTTCGTAATTAAATTTGTAATAAAAACATAACATTACAAACTTCTATGAATACAAAAACCATTTTAAAACTACCGCAAAACGCACACTTCTTAACAAAACGCGCCTTATTACTGTCACCTGTGCTTACCACTTCATTTGTAGCAGCCATGATTGTTTTATAATGCACATTTTTATTGCTAACACATTATATTGTAATCAAAATAAATGCCCGCCGGGTACGCGAGTTATAAATTGCGGGGTTGGCCCATTTTGTAATGAACTGTCAACGCTTGCACGGAATATTGGCCAATGGATTAATGGGAATGGTTCCAGGTGTTCACTTGAGCATATCCAGGAGTTCATGGCTTAAGGGCCTATACTACCTCAGCGCTTCTCACTCTTTATCTCGCTCGTACACTACTGGCCGCGATCACACGAGCAAGCGAGACAGGGTGGCAGGGAAAAGGCTCCAAGACATCGATGATTTAGTTTATTTCTTTATGCGGTGAAAATAAAGGTAATTAAAAAAAAAAACATAAGAGAAGTTCAATTAATATGCAAAGTTTCATTATCTAATTTGAAGTTATTTTTGAATACCAGCGGTTCATTTTTCGGTTTGGAGGTAACTTTGGATTTTTTTTTCTATCAAGATAATTTTATGGAATCGTGTTTTCGTTAAACATAGTACCTAACATTAATCCTCAACTTTACCATATATTTATTTCAAAATTATTGCTGCAGTATTTTCGACATAACGGAGGATCATGCTAAGTCATTTGAGGTAGTATAGGCCCTTAATAGCAACTGCACGAGTCGATCTTGAAGGTTAAGCGACGCTCGCCGAAGTCGATTCGTGTATAAGTGACCATCGTATACCTCGGAAAGCACACTAAGCCAATAGTCCCAGCTGTCAATTGTACAACTTTGGCAGTCGTTACGGATCAGAAGCCAGAAAATCCGAAACCGCTTTTACGTAACCGTGTTACTCAGCTCCTGAGTTGTGGAGGTCAGATGTCTCTCCATGTACTCACCACACTAGTACTCACATGTATCCGTTTGGATTGGAAGCGACATAGTTTGGACAAGGCTAAGCGGAAGTCGATGGATCCAGGTTTTCAATAAAAACCTGCTTCAGTCCATAAACTTAGTTTCAGTATGGGAAGGACTTTTTGTTCTTATGTTACTACGCCATTTTCATTGGTCAAGTTTAATGCTGCCAAGACCCAGGCGTGTCTTTTCTCCACAAAAAAGAGCCAATTTCAACCAGCTCCTTCTTTCCGTGGTGTAACCGTGCCGATAACTGATCGCATCAAACTTCTTGGGGTTACGTTGACATCCACCCTTAATTTTGGTCCGTTTATCGAGGCTAAGGCTCAATTGACTGCCAAAAAGTTGGGAATCCTAGCAAAGGTGAGACGGCACTTCACACCGGAACAGCTGCTCAACCTCTATCAAGCGCAAGTTCGGTCGTGTATAGAGTACTGCTCTCATCTCTGGGACGGATCTGCCAAATACCAACTTGTTGTACCTGAGTCTATTGAGAAACGGGCCAAAAGGCTCATCGGCAACGAGAAACTGGTCGAGACAAGGCTCAAGAGCCTAGAACTTCGGCGACGTGTTGCAAGCCTATCAGTTTATAAGCCTATCGGTTACATTTCGGGGAGTGTGCGATGGAATTGCACAGTCTTATTCCACCAAGCCCGTTCCATCATCGGACTACAAGACAAACGGCGATGCGCACTCTATACATGGTGGACATCCCACCCATACGCACGAAACGTTTTGGGAATACTTTCATTGTACGTACAGCTAAGGAGTGGAATTCCCTGCCGGAGTCTATCTTTCCTGATAGTTATAACCTGGGAGTCTTTAAGTCAAGAGTGAATAGGTTACTTCTAGGCAAGCGTGCTTCATGTTCGACCACATCATCGCTTAACATCAGGTGAGATTATGGTCAAACGCAAGCAAAAATATATATTATAAAAACATCCTCGACGCAGCGTCCGTGATTTCCTAGTGAGGTAGTAAATGCTCAAATATGAGCCTATCAATGAAAATGTATTCATTAATCGAGAGGTCACGACTTCGAACCCTACCCATTACACTATTGTCGTGAACCCACTCCGGACACAAGCATATTTAGCTTAGTTGGAGGGGATAACAAGATTGCTAGTAATGTGAATTCTACCCACATTGCTAATCATCTTTTTTTTTTCTTAAAAAGAAAAAAATGAAATTAAATATTTTACCAATAATACCTACATATTCGTACAACTACGTAACCGCGTAACATTAATATTAGGGGAAATGGACCCCTTGTAATAATTCTGACCATTGTAAGTTCTAGTATTTTTTGTTTGCCTAGAATAAAGCAGATCAGTAGCAAACAAAACTGTAGACTATTTAAATAACTTGAAGTCATTGACACTGAAATAGACGACACTAACGTAAATGTTCATTCCTTCTCATTAATCAAAAGGCTTTACACTGCTGTGCTAAAATAACTAGCTAGCAAAATAGATTGGCCATGAAAAATAAATTTTATCTAATTCTATTAATCGTCAAAACCAATATTTACACTAAATACCATCAAAATTAATTGAACGAAAAACTAACAAGGATTGGAATTTTAAACTATTAATATGCATCCATCTCGCGAAATCGTCGTTTTCGTAAGCAGAAATCTGTGAATGAACGGACTAAATTGCTGAATCCGTATCGCACTTCTCTTTCTTACAATAAACATTGAAGAATGAAATTAATATTGTCATTAAAAGACGCTTTCAGATTTGTTATCCTATTAGTTTTTTATTCAGCAACAAAAAAATTGCATGCATATACTCTATCATTGCTCACTTTTATTATATCGTAATGTCTTTCAACCTTATCGATTTCCTGTTAAAAATGATACTTTTTCGACAACCTAATAACAGCATGATTTATTACCGGCCATGTCCTCCAAAGTTGTCAAATTGGTCAATTTAGCCGGCAAATTGGGCAATTTGACCGCATTGCCAACTAGTTGGGGATATAATTTTATTTAAATAGTCGTAGAATATTACTATTTTTGTATCTCCGCAAAGTATTTAAGGTAATCATCGGGTTATTTAAGATCTCTATCACATTGAATCTTGACATTAAGAGGGTAATTGTATTAGATTACTTATCCGTAGATGCGGTTTAAGGCTGAGAGGTCAAAGTTTTCGTGCTAACTAGTAATATATTTTTATGTACTTACTGTTATTTGAAAAAGTTTGCAATCCATCACAATGAACCTAGTTTATTCAAGGATAAGTACGTATCCAGAACAGTAGTGATACTATGGTTCCAGGCACGAGGATTGTGGATTTGAACCCAGGCAGGCACATTACTATGTGTAGTTGCTGAACTGGGCCTATTTGGCGCAGCCATGAGTCACACAGTATTATTAATAATCCTAGATGTGGTCAATTCTATTATTTTTTAATTTATAATTTCTTTTAATAATAATAATATGATGTGGTTTGTTATTTTTTTACTGTGTGTATACTTGTGGCATGTCAATAAACGTTTTTCTTTCTTTCTTTCTTTAGTTTCCATCATCACCACCGCTCTCAGTACGGTGAAGGATGGTGACTCCCGGCCACCGTAGGCGCGAGCCTGCGTGTTGCGAGCAATGGGTAGCTCGCCGCCAGACTGGAACCAGGCCTGTGTAGAATCAAAGAGTGTCAGCAAAATTGTCGGGGCCCACTAGGGGGCCGTTGCCTGCCGTGGTTACGGAATTGTTCGGAAGAGTTACCGCGGCCTCGGAACAGTCTCAGTCAGTGAAAGTCTGACACACCCTTCCGCGTCGCCAAGATCGCGAGGCAGTTTTGGTATGATTTCCCATCCTTAAAAAAACACGAGGAAGAATAACATCGTGAGGAAACCAGCATGTATTTGGACGTTTAAGACCAAAAAGTCCAAATACATGCGATGTTCGCGTAATGGATTACGGCCTATTTCCTCTCATTGAGAGGAGCCCTAGTGTCCAAGCAATGGGAAATTATAGACTAGTTATGAGTACTTATCCAAGTAGTTGAATTTCTTTTTTGCTAATACAGTCCCAAAACAGGCGACTTTCTAGAAAGTCTTATCAAGAATCCTTTTTTTGCAACAGTAGTATGACAGCAATAACGCGTCATTGTCATCATAATTCCGTACCTACCTACTGACAACCACCATTTTCCCTCTGGGCAGAATTCTACTGAATATCTCACCTTGTTCCTTCAGTTGCACTTGAATTCCGGGGTCACGATATCTCTTTAGTACATTACCGAAACCCTGACTACCATCATGCTCTTAAAATTCGAAAAGAAACATAATTACATCAAACTAAAAAAAATCTTAAGCTCACCTTTCTCTAAAAGCTTAAGATTTTTTTATATGATTTTAAGAGTTAGGTATACCGACTTTCTTGTTTAATTAAAATCTACAACGCTCTTCATTATAACTGTAACAATAACAGACTTGTTTCTCACAATAATGTGAAACTTTAAATTAAAACAGACTCATCATAAAAACAACCGTAATTTTATGATATTAACGCCTTCAGCGCGAAAACATCAATAAAACAATATAGTGATTTGCAGTTTGTAATTAAAATCCATTCAACGCAATCATTTTTTAATCAGTTGACAGAAAAGTATTTTTTATTTAAGTAATGAATGCCTGAAGCTGTGGCAGATGTAACATGATTTATGAATCCACTTTTTAATGGTTTTTCGAAAAATATTTCATTAAAAAAAAATCAAAACATGTGGGATTCTGTCGCGCTGTCACTGTTCCGAAGTGTAGCTAAGGTTTGTCGTTTTGATACTTGCCAATTTGGTTACTTTAGTACAAGTTTATTTCTATATTGATAAACAAGCAGTCGCATGGAGCTTTGCTCCCGTGGACTTCATCACGAAAACACAAACTCCTTCTTCTGCAGTCGGGAAAAAGCCTTACCTTTCTTAAGCTTCAAGCTAGTTTTATACTAAATTTCATCCAAATCCATCCAATATTTCGAAGATGCCAACAAACAAACTTTTCGACTTAATAATATAATAGTATAGACACTTTAAAATATTACGCGAAAATGAATAAGCCTTTGAATTATAATTAAATTTGTATACTAACGGATTGTATAGATAACGGTAACGTATATGAATCTATTGGAAATCTTTGGATTATGAAACAACTCGTGCTAGTATCATTCCGCTTAAAAGTTTAAGGTTTAATATTTAATTTATACATTTAAAGTATATATCAAGTACACCAGTGAGCTTAAATGGAGGTCTCATAATTCCCAGCAAACCAGGATATTCTGTGGATTTAAAATACTAGAATCATGTGATTGCTAGAATCCCAAGTCACGCAAGCCTAATAAAAAAATAATTACTTAGGTTTATTGAGTAATAGATAAATATGACTGCTATTCCAAATACCTTTCCAAGATAATTATGCAAGTATCAAAATTATTTAATCCTCCTGCATTCACCTATAACACACTACAGAGGTATCCAATGCCCATATGTTCAGTTTTTTGGTGATACGATAGGTTTTCATCCATTTTTTATCCAAAAAAATATCGCGTGCATTTTGTTTATTGCGAAAAATGGAACTCGACGCTGAACCCGCATAAATGTGGAGATTGAATTAAAATGTGATGCTGTGCAACTTCTGTTTTATGGAATGGATTGTATTTTTTTGGTCGAAATTCTGATTTGAATCGCTCGTGGCTAAATAATAACAGCCACACGGGTAGATCGTCAAGGTCAAGCAACTCATGCCGAGGTTGTCTTTGGATGAGTGACATCGTAACGAACCGTGCTTCGAGAAACTCGTTCATATATCGTTTCTGACTGCCATATGTCCTTAAGCATCTATGCTATGCTAAGCAGCTATGCTTAAGGACATATGGCAGTCAGTGTCTATACTTGTAGTCTGGTGTCAAAAAATTTGACTCAAGTCTTGCCAAGAGGTAGGTACCTATTTCATAAGCCGATTAGTAGGTAGAATACTGTATACAGCGTGTAATTTAAAGGGTATATATCATTGATATACAAAAAACCGTATATATACATACGAAGTGCACGGTTTCTTTGGATGATAATAGAAGATATGGCAAGGGTTTTATAATCCTATGTCTACATGTGTGAAGTATAATAGAAATTTCAATACATTGATACCAGAGGCAGAATTTTCAAATTTAGAAGAACGAAGAGAATCACCGTGTTATTGGCAAGTGACGTGGAAAGTTATTGACACTCGTAGTGCTGTGACACGTTTGTTATGATTGGTATTCAAGAAACATATGAAACCGATAATTTAGTATCAATTCTTTGTGTCACTTATTTTGAGCTGAAACTGTGCATAGAGACTCCATACCAGATGTTGTCTTCAGTCCCTTTGGATAGATATGGGGTTTTCGTTACACATTGTATACTCAACTACATTTGGTCAGAAGCCGACCCCAATATTGACAAAATTAGCACATTTTTTTTAAAGGTGTAATAGTAGGTTTATGAGTGACAGTAATTTCCTCTTATTCTCATAATCCATAGTAGTAGTACTGTAGATGACTACATTCTAAATTCTAATTAATAGCTGTTTTTTTTTTCGAATGAAGAAGTCTAAAATCTTTTTTTTTATACGAGAAGACCTTCTATTGGCACTGTAATAAACATGTGTGTATTTTATAGTACAGAAGACAAAGCCATTTCAAAGAGTTTTTCTTCCCAAAAATCTCAAAAGATTGGCTGTCATACGGGTTTAAATGCAAGATCATTTGTTTGCAATACTATTATGGCATATTAACATCCTAATATCTAGCCTCAACGCATACACCGGACATAACGCAACGACATACGGCCTAATAATTCAAACGGAATGCCAACATTAATATATCTGCACCTTATTCTATTAATCCTCTGACCATAAATAATATAGAGTTCCCAGTATCTTAGGTTCGTTATGACATATTTCAAATTAATTATTATATTGGCACGAATATCTTTGGCATCGTTGAATGGTGGTGTAATAGCTCGTAACGTAGAAATAGGTCGTAAGGTAGAAATTATATCAGTGCCTGTAGGCTGGGATAATAGAATCTGATAACTGCAGAAATAGATGACTCTGAAGTCATCTGAGTTTTACAGAGGTCTTGACTAATATACCTATATTATTCGGCCATAATTAAAATGATTTCATAAGTATAAAAAAATTAGCTTTCTGCACACCGAGTTATTTTCGTAAAAAAGAGTAAAAATGCTTCAAATAGGTATGTATATTATATAAAATAAAAAAATCTTAAAATAGTTCAGAATCAGTGATTTGAGTCAATTTTTATGACCCAGTAATATTTCACATCTTATAAATGAAATTACATCTCGTTTACTTGTACGTAAGTTTTATATTGTTAATTAAGGGCAGACGTTAAGCAATGGTAACAAATTAAAACCAGTGTTTTGAATTACAAAGAATAACCTTGACAGGGTTCTCATGGCACACTTTACGAGATAACTATGCATCCTATGCAATAGACCTTACCGTGAAATTGACAATAAAAGCGCCAATTAATTAATAAATGAACATAACATTACATGAAGCCTTTATATACCCAAAGATTAGGCAGAGGAATTCCTACCTATTGAAATCTATGCTATTATTTTACAATTTCTAGCTTTTTACCGCTGTTTCGGTCACGTTACAAAGGCTGAAAACTATTTTTGTGATTATGTAGAAGATTTTCAAAATATTTCTGTACTTCCAGATTTTAACGTTGACAAACTTGTACTTAAAAAACAAACATATTAATTTCTTCATAAAAATAATTAAGATCTGTACAAGGCATTAGATATTTAAAAAAATCCTCTCCAACAATCCATACATACTTATAAATGTGAAAGTGTGTTTGTTTGTCCTTCTCTCGTCACATATAAAAGGAGCAAAGGATCGAATAACCTTCTTACAACTCTGCCTCATTGGTCGAGTGGTCGCAAGCGCAACTGCCGAACAAGAGGTCTTGAGTTCAATTCCCGGATCGAGTAAAAACTGCTATTGGGTTTTTCTGTAAGGAATTTCTCAGTAGTTTCCCGATAGATATAACCTAGGAGTCTTTAAGTCAAGATTGAATAGGTTACTTTTAGGTAATCGTGCTCCATCTTCGACCACATCATTACTTTCACATAGGCACTTACAAAACGTCAGCAGTTTGGCGCAGGGCACGGTTCGAAACTGGTCGTTTTCTATGGAGAAGAACCGGCAAGAAACTCCACAGTTACTCTTTTAAAATATCATTCTTATAATGTATCCATAATAAAACCTGTATTATGGATACATTGTAAGAATGATATTTTACAAATATATAATACGAACGAAGTTATAATGCATCAAAACTTGATCAAAACTGATTAATTAATGAATTCTGACATAGATTCTGATGCCACAGTATAGTTGCCCCATACAGCTGTCATAAAAACCATAGAAGCTTTTGTGAGAATGACAAAGTTTATTTTTTGATCAATGGCTTTCTGTCAGTTCACTCTAAATATAATCAAACTCAAACTTAAAATGTTTTATTTCACATAGAACTACATGGGCACTTACAAAACGTCACAAGTTAGTGCACGGTTCGAAATTGGTCGTGTTCTATGGAGAAGAACCGGCAAGAAACTCCACAGTTACTTTATTATTATTTTTTTTACAATGTATCCATAATACATGTTAATTACGTATGAGAGGACAGTATAGACCAATATTAATACAGCACAATGGAATTACAAATAAAAATTGTTAAACAAATCTAAGAGTACAGTGTTCTCCCATTCACAAAAAAGCTTTATATTATATTAAAATAAACTTGAGAAGCGACAACATTAGACTTCAATAATGAAGCATAAATTAATAATAAAAATGAAGCAAAAAGAAAATCTGTCAAATCGGATGGATTATCGTAGGGAAAAAATAAAGAAAAAGACCGACTCACGAAAGTGGAGTTGTTAATACACTAGTCGATAACGCAATTACAATAAGCCAGGGAAGCCACATGTGCAGAAGGAAGGAATCATCGCCAAGTAGTCATGTCTTCAACGTAGTCCCGAATCTTATAATACTTTTTTTGATAAGAACACGTTTGACGTGGGTTTTAAATTTTCCCTCGCTAAGTTCTGTAACAGACTTTGGCAACTTGTTATAAAAGCGTATGCTATTTATGAGGATATAACCTTCCAACCATATGATGATGAAAAACCTTCTTACAACTGCACCGCTATCAACAGCGCTTGCAACTAGCCCCCTATTTCTTACTGACCCTGAAGGAACACCCGCGTCTCGATACTACAAACAATCCTTATCTCTTATCATTGTCACACAGACACATGTAGCAACTGTCGCTATTCGGTTATCATTGAGCATACAGTCTTGGTGACGAAGTAGTAAGTAACGATATAGAGCGCCATTTATGTCCGCTGACGCTGATTTTGTTTATTGATGTTATTTAGAATAGTTTTGCAGCATCGGAAATCAAAGTTTTGTGAACGCATGTTAGCGTGAGCGTATGTTTGGGTGTAAATGTTATACGTATATAATTATGTGTCGACTCCTGTTGTGTTTTATTATTGAAAATATCGGTCAAGAGAGTACATAATTAGGTACTCTTCAAATTATGAATTTACAATATTTTGTATAAGTAGGTATATCATTATATTCATTGTACTATCTCTATAATCACAATATTAAGCAGATTTGTAGATAGCATAAAGTTTAATCACTTTTGGATGACCCGTAGGAGTTGATTACTTATTCGATCGATTGACATGAGACAAGGCTTTTATAAAGTTACTAGTACCCACGCGGGGCTTCGCTCCCGTGGATTCTATCACGGTAAAAACATAACTCTCCTTTTTTGCAGTCACGTAACCTATTTCCTTCCTCAAGCTTCAAGCTACTTCCATACCAAATTTCATCCAAATCCACCCGTTACTTTCAAAGATTAGCGCGTTCAAGCAAACAAACAAACTTTTCCGCTTTATAATATTAGTATAGATAGGGCTTCGATCTTTGGGGGTACATTAAAGTTATATGTATTACTTAGCTCACCGTGCATTGATACTCAAACCCAACGTGTATAACTTCAGTTCAATTGGTTGAGAATAAAAAAATAAAGTTCAGTTGCATGATTCTATGTGTGAAACCATCCAATGCACATATTTTATCGTATTCTTTTTAATTATTAACTGTGCAGCTAACAACGTTATCCACATCTTAAATAACATCTTTAATAGCAGGCATCTTCTGGGCTCGCTCGTTCCATCGTAGACCTCATCTATCACTTAACATCAGGCGAGATCGAAGACCAAAAAGGCTCATCAGGAATTTAAAAAAAAAACAAGGTTTATTTTTAACTGAAGAAAACCGAATGGCACTTACACTTAATTGGTGATACATAAATAATATTTCTGATAAATAAATTAATTATGATAGAGGGACACACTAACATACACATCATGCATGTAGTTGTCTAATCAATACCCCATGACATCTTCTGGCCCATTCCATGTCCCGTGTGGTCTACCCGTATTCCGTAGCACGTGCTCCTCAGCTGCTGCCACAAAAACGAGGAAGTGCACGCATTCTGTGCCGTGTCGTATTGTGTCGTTTTGTTCACCAAGTGCACAACGTTTGTGGACAAGTTGGGCTTCTATAACGTTTTGGCTAAAGAGGATGTGTGGAAGACATATATTTCTACTAGTGAAAACGTCAATAGCCAAGTTTATAAGCTTCAATAGCCTAATGGATAAGGTGTCGGACTTGTGATCGAGAGGTCACGAGTTCGAACCCCACCCATTACACTATTGCCGTGAACCCACTACAGACACAAGCATATTTAGCTTAATTGGAGGGGTTAGCAAGATTGCTAGTAATGTGAATTCTACCCACATTGCAAGAGATCTTTAAAAAAAAAAGCAATGCGAATCCCTGAATGTTTGGGTCTCACTTTGGGTATTGTTTATATATTTTGACGATACAGAGATTAGCCGGGACATTTTAAAGCTTTTTTCTACTTAAGTATGGTGTAACTAACTATGACAACTTGAAACAGCACAGTTATTTTGAAATCGCATCCATTTTATGATTAAGTACCAAATTGTACATTAGGGGCCGTTCAAGTATTACGTAAGCACATTTATTGCAATTATTAACCCACCCTTGTCAGCAAAAGTAAGCAAAGCTCTTACCCCTCCCCCCATGCTTACGTAAACATTGGTACAATTGATTGATTCATGAGCAGCAGTTATAAATCTAGAAATAAGGAATAGGTTTGGAATAGAAGTCTGTAACGCACATAATATTCTTTTTACATTTAAATAAACTTTACTGACACGGAATTCAACAATTCATTATTTGTAGGAATCCCCGAAAATGCATTTCGTTTTGAACCATAGACAATGTGTGTTGCTATATGTGTAAAAAATTAAATAATTACTGCTGACGTAATCATCATCTAGATCCCCCCACCCCCCATGTCATAAAAAATAAGCAAAGCAAAGACCCTTACGCCCCCCTATAGTGCTTACGTAATACTAGAACGGTCCCTTACCGCAATTGATTTTAGAATCATTTACTAAAGATTTTTATATGTTATTATATCTGACGTAAATTGATTCTTCTGGTATCGAGAACAAAGGGGTTTTTAATAACAAATATCACATTAAACAGTCAATGTTCTTCCTACTTTCTCCTACTGTGACATATGCTGTGCCCGACAGGGTCTTAGTCCTATATCCTTATTAATTATTTATAGAGTGGTGGTGGCCCAGTTTTCCTTTATAATTACGATGTTCGTATGATATTTATCGTAATAGCGAGTGCATAAATAACAAAAAGAACAAAAATTAAAAGCATAATACATATCTAGTTATTTTTTCAAGTTTTAATTTGGATACTTTCACTATCCCCCTGTGTATATTTAAACGAGTTAAAAATAAACTACATATATTACATTTAAAGAACACAGATTAGGTGAAAGTTGAGAGAAAACCACTGGCACTGTTTCCTATCACTTGTTTTATTGAGATATCAAGATTCCTTTAAACCTAACTATTAAATAAATAACACAGAAACTCAGCCTTGTCTCCCCTAATAAAAACACAACAAAAAACTATAATCAAATCAAAAGTTATAAAAAAATACAATCATTCGCTCCGCACGTGTTTCAAGCACATGTGTATTAAAAGGACCACTTCCGAATCAAAAGGAGGAATCGGAAATCCTCTACATTCTAATAGTTGTAAAAAAAGCCACGCCTACCCACAAGTACTTCTCCATGTCCAGCTTAACTAAATCCATCTTACCTTTACAAGGAAAAGAGGATAGGGGTCTCCTTATATTTGTTGCCAGTTCATGGTTCCTGAATGAACTGTAGAGTAAAAAAAGCAGTTTCCGGTGCATTTGATATCAAATTATTAGATCTATTCATTGAAAGGGCTTGTACAATGGTGGTATGGTGATAAATCTGTGCTAATCTTTGGATATAGGCGGTACAAGGATTCTTTCCGAACGATTTGATACCCTTGACATGTTTTGTTATTTGATGATCTCTAGTTTCAAGATGGAAAGTAATAACATGAATCTTACTAAGTAATATTATAAATGTGAAAGTTTGTAAGGATCAATATATGGATGTTTGTTACTCTTTCACGCAAAAACTACTGAACGGATATAAATGGAATTTGGTAATTGGATAGTTGACACCTTGGAATAATAGGTACTGTGGAGGTCTGCTATGCGAGCGGTCAGCCTACCGCACTGGCTGGCATAATTTGAAATGTTTGAATTTAGATCGCAATGTTGGACATGCGAAGATTTTTTTTTAATTTTAGGTACGGCGTATCAAATTTAATAATGTTGTGACAATAATAATGGTCGAGTATGTCGTTTTCGAGTTCACATTACTGCAGGCACACAGGATTCGGTGCGAGGCAGGGGCCGTGCTTGCTGCTTGCCGTCTTGTCAGACTTGCCTTCCATGTCTTGGAACATGTAGTCTTTGTAGTGCTTCTTGATTAGCTCCACCAGCTGTTTAGTGTGGTCCCAACCTCTGGTTTCACATATTATTTTAAACTGAACGCTGTAGTTGCTCCGCTGAAAAAAAAAATTCTTCGCATATCCAACATTGCGATCTAAATTCAAACATTTCAAATTATGCCAGCCAGTGCGGTAGGCTGACCGCTCGCATAGCAGACCTCCACAGTACATACTTTATATCTCAGAATTCCCACGGAATCAGGATTGACGCGTGAAAAATCCTCCCACGTGAACGAAGTCGCAGGCAGAAGCTAGTAACAAATAATTGATTGCAAACGAGGATCTTGTGGCGAAATAATAACAGCCGACTGAAAAAAGGAAAACCTGAATTCGGTCCGTAGATGGGGAGCTTCTTAACGTATCGAAAATCCTCCGTCCCTCTGAAAACACGCTACGCCGTTGGTTCCGTTTGTCATTGGTACATCTTTGACAGTCGTTACGGGTAGTCAGTACTCAGAAAAATAGAACAGTCTTGCCAAAGGTGTCGTGTTACCCAGTTACTGGGTTGTGGAGGTCAGGTGGGCAGTCACTCCATGTAATACAGTAGTACTCAGCTGCATCTGGTCAGAATCAAAATTGGTTAGGTGGTGTATCCGAGAGAGAGAAAGTAAATAATATTAGTAGGCATCTGTGACGGGGCCTCATAGGGCCATTGCCTGCTGGGAGCTGAAGGAACAGGGGGGGTTTTTAGTCAGTAGAAGTCTGACACACCCTTCCGCTTAACCCAGAGCGGAAGAAGTCATTTTGGATTTACCCATTCCGAAAAAAAAATTATAGATAGCGGGTTGCGAAACTTTTCTAACGAGATACCGCAGCCTCGGTCGTGTATGGAGTACCGCTCTCATCTCTGGGACCGATCTGCCAAATACCAGCCAAGAGGCCAAGATGCTCATTGTGGAATGCAATAAATATATTGAGTATAGTTTACTTCTAAGAAAGTGTGTTCCATCATTGACCACGTCACGCCTACCATCCTTCATTAAAAACCTCCTCCAGAGCCTTGAACATCGGCGTGTTGCAAGCCTGTCAGTTTTCTATCGGTTACGTTTCGGGGAGTGTACGATGGAATTGCACAATTTAATTCTACCAAGCCCGTTCCATCATCGAACTACAAGACAAACGGCGATGCGCCATCGTTACATGGTGGACATCCCACCCATACGCACAAAACATTTTGGGAATACTTTCATCGTGCTAAGGAGTGGAATTCCCGGCCGCAGTCTGTGTTTCCTGATAGTTATAACCTGGAAGTCTTTAAATCTAGAGTGAATAGGATACTTCTAGGCAAGCGTGCTTCATCTTCGACCTCGCTTAACATCAGGTGATATGGTGGTCAAACGTAAGTCTATCTATGATAAAAAAAGCCTCGGAACACAAGAGCAATAGTAGGACCAAGTTGTGTTTTTAGTCAGTAGAAGTCTGACGCCCCATTTCGTTCCCATCAAAGCGGTTGGAAACATTAGATGATTTTTCCACCGAAAAAGAAGCACCTGAATAAATAGACATCAAAAAACAAATACAAATACTTTATTTTTTCAAAAACACATTTCTTTCCTGAATAGCAGATGCACCAAAAAACAGACAGACATCGTCTTAGCTTATCAGTTCCGACTGATTCCATGGTCATCTTCAAACTTCAATTAATTATCTTTCTAAATCGAAATAAATTAAATACATTCAATTAAGTCTATGTCGTAATAACACAGTATAACAACACCACTTCATTAAAAATCGTGTTCAACAAATCAAAATAAACACAAAACCTCTCACTTCCAACCGACTGGAGAACAACTCTTGCGCATCCAATATAAAAAACCTACAATAAAGAGTTCATCCATTAATCATTTGTATAGTGAAATAAATGCGCGTTTAATAAATTGACAGATGTAGTATCTTCACGCCGATGGGGCAAGGGGTCAGGCAGAGAGCGAGCATTAATCTGCAATAACTGTACTTCGTTTTACGTCTGCGCTTGCGCATAGGTGTTGGAATTTGGGAACATTTGTATGCTGGGGAATTTTTATTTGATCTTCATGTTAGTAAATTACTTTCTTTACTTAATAAAACATAGTCACACATATAAAGAGCACATTTATTTTTGTTCTACATCATGTTATGTATCCTTCACTTCGTAAGCATTGAATAGGTATTATATTTTGAAGACAATATTTAGCGTGTATTCTGACAAAACTAGTTATTGAAGTTTAAATGCAGTACTTTGGTATGTGTTCTTTAATCTATGAGGATTCGCTCCCAAAAAAAAAGTTGGTAGTCGAACGTAAGTCTATCAACAATAAAAAAGTAACTCAAAGCTTGGGGATATCTAGTTTTTTATATCGATTATAGCTCGCGTTTGTCCACCATCTCACCTAATTGTAAGCCATAATGTGGTCGAAGATGAAGCATGTTTACCTAGAACTAACCTATTCACTCTTGACTAAAAGACCTCCGTTATAGCTATCTGGAAACACAAACTTCGGCAGGGCATTCCACTCTTTAGTCGTACGTACAATGAGAGTATTCCTAAAACGTTTTGTGTGTATTGGTGTGATGTAACAGATGATGCAACACAGTCCCCGAACTGTAGCTGATAGAAAACCAGTAATCTTTGTCAGATTGTCTTTTTTTTTTAAAGATGGGCAATCATCCAATTACTGCTTCCAGATTTGGGCGAAGCGGGAGGGTGTGTCAGACTTTTACTGACTAAAACCCATCCGTGTTCCATCATATGCCCTTCGTGTTCCGAGGCCGCGGTAACTCTTTCGAACAATTCCACAACGCCGGCAGGCAACGGCGTCCTAGTGGGCCCCGACAATTTTGCTGACACTCTTTAAGGCGCGCGTGGAACACGACGCGCCGTCAACACGGGCCTGGTTTCAGTCGGGCGACGAGATCTGAGTACCTACCAGAACTTTACATAAACTATCTCACCTTCACGACTCAGTAAAGCTTTGGTTTCCTAGGATAGCGGTGCCGTCATATAGCGGCCGTAATACAGCGGTGAATGACGTCACTAGAACGCTG
Organism: Tholera decimalis; assembly: GCA_943138885.2. Taxonomy (NCBI): domain Eukaryota; kingdom Metazoa; phylum Arthropoda; class Insecta; order Lepidoptera; family Noctuidae; genus Tholera; species Tholera decimalis. The sequence continues at coordinate 30,396,830 of OW964569.2, read as the reverse complement.
TCTATGTAAACAAAATGGCGCGGTTTCCTAGAGAGCGGTAACTGACACCGTAACGTCAAAAAGCGGTGCCGCCATTTGCATGACGGCAGTCTTGTCGGTGTCAGATGGTTTCGTAAACGTTTCCAAAGAGAATGTAATACACTAGATAGCGATGAAGCAGACAGTGTGTTAAAACGGCCGTGGAACTTTCCACATGTCGTCACCGTAAAGACGGCCGCCTTTTTGCGTCCGTAATATTACGGCCGCTATATGACGGCACCGCTTTCCTAGGAAAACAGAGCTTAACTGGATAGCAATACCCCTTGGTAAGAACATTTTCAGATTTTCTGGCTTCGGACTATCCATATCAAGAAATTACACATATGACAGCCGGACCAACGGCTTAACATCCTTTGCGAACCTTGAAAGATTCTATGGTAAGATAGATAGATAGATATACTCTTTATTGTACACCATAACAGAATTAAATGAGGACTTAAAAACTACAAAGGGTGTTACAATGGGCGGTCTTATTGCTAAAGGCGATCTTTTACAGACAACCTTTGGATGGATTTGACACAGCAGGAGAAAATAAATACGCGGGTAGTCCATGGTGTACTACCTATTCACTTATATACAATAAATAAGTAATAACCTACGTACTCAATACACATATACAACGTGTTATTTAAAGGTTATATACATACCAAGTGCATGGCTTCTTTGGATGATAACAAACGATATGGCAAGGGTTTTGTAATCCTAAGTCTACGTGTGTAGAACTTATTACAAATTCCAATACACAATACCAGAGACCGAATTTTTCAAATTAAGAAGAACGGAAGGAATTATCGTGTTATTGGCAAGTGACGTGGAAAGTCATTGACCCTCGTAGTGCTGTGACACGTTTGTTATGATTGGTATTCAAAAAATATATGAAACCAATAATTTGGTAAGTATCAATTCTTTGAGTCAGTTATTTTGTATTGAAACTGTGCATAGAGACTCCATACCAGATGTTGTCTTTAGCCCTTTTGGATAGATATGGGGTTTCCGTTACACGTTGTACATATACACATAAAAAACAAAGCTGAGATATATAAAAAAATATTAACAAATTAAAGAGAGATGTAAGGTCACTTGTCCACAGACTGACCCAGGCAAGCGTTGTTTAACCTTCAAGATGTGTGCGGCAATTATTATTTAGCCACGAGCAAATAGTTCATCTCTTTTATACTTCTAATCAATAAAAATAACAAAATACGGGTGCAAATAAACTGAAAAAAACAACTTCTTCCGATTTTCTTATTTTCATGCGAATTGCAAACATCCATATTAAATTGAAGAACCACGCGAATCAAATTACCTATTTCACATTTTCTATACGTATAATCAATAAAAATAACAAAATACGGGTGCAAATAAACTGAAAAAGAACAACTTCTTCCGACTTTCTTATTTTCATGCGAATTGCAAACATCCATATTAAATTGAAGAACCACGCGAATCAAATTACCTATTTCACATTTTCTATACGTATAATCAATAAAAATAACAAAATACGGGTGCAAATAAACTGAAAAAGAACAACTTCTTCCGACTTTCTTATTTTCATGCGAATTGCAAACATCCATATTAAATTGAAGAACCACGCGAATCAAATTACCTATTTCACATTTTCTATACGTACTAAAAATAGCTTTCAAAACACCTTTACTAAAATGACCATGTCTTTTACAATTGACCTGAAGATAAAATTTTACTCACAAATAAAACTTTTCTCTTTCTACAATAACAGTAACAACACCGTAGTAACGTAAACAGGCCATACTTTATGTGTAAAATTTGACACAACTAATATACACCACATAAAATATGTAGGTATGTATGTTTATGGAGTCTCAGTCCATTAAAAGTGATGGAATATCAACAGTTTATTGATATTACTTGAAAAATATACTAACCGACACTTACTGGTACAAATTACATTCGTTTTAGTTTGATTACTGTTTTATTTTAATAAAATTGATGGGATTATAACTCTAGCTGTTGAGAGTAACGATGAGTCTTGAAAAGTGGAGAGATTTGTTTAAACGTTGTGGTGGGTCCGTACGTATAAACTTATTTTGTGGTGAAGCTCGGTTGAATATGTCTTCAACTAGTTTATGATATCCTGAAAACTTTACGAACACAACACTACACATTCAAGCTCATAAACACATACAGAGTACATCTTTAAAATATGCTGGTTATCCTAACATAATATCCACTAGAATTAATTTTGTGGTTTCAACAGTAGGCTTTTCGCGATAGATACTGGCCTGGCATACGTGGTTCTACGAGATGACCCAACAATCACTGGATTTCTTCTCTGAATATCCTTTGTTGTGAGGCGAGCAGGCTCGGCTGTGTGTTCGTAAATCGCTGCTGCAAGCTCTCCACGTCAGTGTTGAGCTTGTAGCTTCTATTCACGAACTAACCTTGTAAGTTAGGTTAAGTACTAACATAGAATTAAGAAAGATTGTTACTAACCAATTGAGTTTTATTACTTGTAATTAATATATGAATTGAACTAATTTGAAAAACACTGCCACATTCGGTTATTAATCTTATATCTTAGTTCTTACCAATATTCTTAATGCGAAAGTTTGTGAGGATGGTTGCATAAAAGTATGGATGTTTGTGACTCTTTCACGCAAAAACTACTGAACGGATCAGAATTAAAATCGGAAGTAGATAGTTGACATCCTAGAACAACACATAACTTCTTGTCCCGAATTTCCCTCGGGATCGGGATTTACGCGGGAAAATGAACGAAGTCGCGGGCAGAAGCTAGTCAATATAAATTCGAGGTTAAGCGATGCTTACCGAGGTCATTCCGGGAGTGAATGATCATACATCGAGCTCTCACCGTGCACGTTAAAAGCACGTTACGACGTTGGTATTGGCAGCTATTTGAGGATCTTTGACTATCGTTATTCTTAGACAGAAGCTAGAAAAGATCGTTCCGTGATCAAATTAACATTATCGAGTCTAGTTTGTGCCTCTGAAAATCCGCTAAGTCATTAGTCCCATTTGTCTTTTGCACATCTTTGACTCTCGTTACGGGAAGTCAGAGGTTCTATGAACTAACCTGTCGTAGTTTCTAACAGATAACAACGAGACATTAAGACCAGGCAGTGCAAAATAATTTTCACGCAAGCTCCGCCCCCATCCATCCCGGTTAGGCCGGTTAGTAATTAAGTTGAATATCGCGTGCGCTCTTTCGCCATGTTCGGTTTCGAAACTGCCGTTGTGTGCTAAACGCTAACGTAGCAGTAATAAAGTTGAATATCGCGTGCGCTCTTTTACCATATTCGGGTTCGAAACTAAATGTCGTAAGTCTCAATTCTTATTTCGTTTATAACTAAAGTGATAATTGATCTAGAGAAAAAATGTCCTATATTTGGATAAATTAAAAAATCTTATTTCTTTTCAATATGCCTTATCCCAACTGTAATAGGTTCGGTTTCGAATGCATCTAAGTACCTACCAGAACTTAACGTGAAGCGACTGCCTAACTGAAATAATTGTGGATACTTAAATAGCACAAACACTGACACACACATCCAAACTCTCACTCACATACATCTCCCTACATTTCACACAATGACCAAACACACTCACTTACACTCTACTCCCTCATACTCATCTACACACACACACACACATACCCACAGACACATACGGTCATTTTTTATTTTATTTTTGGTATTTTTACTTTTTTAATTTTATTGCTTGTAGTTTTAGTCTGAAACAATTGTCTTCTTTTTTTTTGTATGGGCGCCGATAGCTGTGACCCAGTTGTAAACTTTTGTAGCTGTCATCGTTTTCTTAGTAATGTAGTTAACTGCCTATGTTTCCAAAATAAAAACTTGCTTTTTGCTAGCAGTCGCTTCATGTTAAGTTCTGGGGGCTTACTCTTCAAACTAATTTTAAATCCAATCTAAGGCCAATACGATTCCAATGTAAATTTTGCAGTCACGTGATTCGCTACTCTTGAAAACAATATTGTCAACATTGGATTAGGATTAGAATCGCACCGTGATTGTTTTGTTTCGCGTGAAGTTGGCAATGTTACGGGCCGCAGTAGTGTTGGTCGACTAATTACAATAAAGCGGTAATAGGGTTTTAAAATGCTTTATCTTTTAAATAACAAGGCCAATAAATAAATATTATATAAATAGTTGTTTAATTGATTAATTGTAACGTAGTAAATTCATTTTGGCGTAAGATTATTAAAAAAAATCATAAAGTGAATCATGACTGGCTGCATGCGGTAGGATCGTTGCCTAATTGCCTTCAATACTAAAAAAAATAAGATGTCAAAGTTCTCAAATTTCAATAATAAATATTCATGTGCTTTTAGAAGTAAATAGCTTTATATAATACAATTCGACAAAGTGCAAGTTTGTCTAAAGCATTTAAAGTATACTGTGTTACGATACTGTGCGAGTTTGGTTGTTTGGTTCCTTTTGAGCAATTATTAGTACCTATTTCGTGAAGTTATCTAACTAATATTACAGTTTTATAAAAGTGGTAAGTAAATATACAATCATATTTTATTCATTAAAGTAACGTTTTACTAAAGAGAAGGCTTATGTTTTGTTTATGTAGTTATTTTCGTGGTTTAAGCGGCTATGTTAAATTAGCTTTATGTTTGGTACCCTTTGTAACAACATCAAGTAAATAAATATGTCCATGTGCCCAGCGAGGCCCTCCAGAATTTGGATTTCAGAACAAATAATATATAGATGTGGATATGGGCTGTGGTGAAAAATACATATAGTATAAGAAAAACTTAAAATAGACAAAACAAACTTAGCCAAAAACTATTAACAAATAATTGTTGTTTGGCAAGTAACATAATTATGCACCGCATTGGTTCCTCATACACCTTGCTAAATTTGAAAAATAAACCAATTTTAGATCATTCAGCACGGCCCTCTATAGTTGTCTTTATCTTTTTAAATATGACATGTTTGTTTACAAAATTCGACTTCCTGAATTATGTATAGGAGTACATTCTTTCCAAATAAATTGCGATTCTGCTGTATTAGTACTTTAAAAGATTAATTAGATCAAAAATATCATATTATCGTTTGACTTGTTTTATCTAGTCTTGTGTTTTTGTTCCTGAATAAACTATTTATGGTACAGCAATTTCATAAAATTAATGTGTGTTTTTAGTATTGGGCTGAGAAGAAATGTGCTCTAAAGAAGCAGTATGCACAGCTCGCAGCTTCAATGGACAATGAGGCGCACTGCTGGTGGCACAGCAGACAACTTGCTGGCATTGTCTGCCTTAAAAAATATATTGGTGGTGGTGATGGGTGGACTGCAATTTGCAATAGGAGATTCAAGATTGGCTGGCAATCTATTTTCTCAATTGGTACATAATTATATGTATTTTAATTTAATTATACCTATATTTAATTTTATATAATAATAATCATTTCTTTGTTTCAGAGTAGACCTACTGAGTCATTCAGTTTTATAGAGGCAGAGGAGGAGCATTCACACATGTGTACTAGTCCAAGAAGACACAGAAATCCATTCTTTGAATATTCAAGTGTCCCCTTATCCCCAGCACGTCACACAATGATGCAATAACGGCACCACGATTTGATTTGATTTTTGTCATAGTTTTATTACTAAGTAAATAAAAGTACATTTAAGCAGAATGAAACAATTCATTTATTTTATTTATTCATTAACAATTAGGAGTTAAATGCATGCAATGCAAAAAACAAAGGGCTTAATATTTTCATAAATTTCCTCAAACAAATCCTTGCTCACTCTATAATTCGCTTTAAATTCGTCTTCATTAATTGAAAATCCATTATCCGTATATCGCATTAGCCGACGCTTATTTCGTCTTTGTTTTAATTATTTTTATGCAAATTACGTATAACACTGTATACTACTGCTAATCGTGCCATATTAAACAGTTATTATTCTCTGAAAACCACTTAAAACGCAAAACAATTTCTAAAAAGTTTCACTTTTGCTATTGGAAAAATCACAATCAACAAACAATCCCAATTCAATACGGGTGCAATAGACAGCTGTCAAACTACACTCAAGAGTAGCGTTTACCGCACATCAATCCCGATCTCAATGTGATTCCGATCCCAATTAGTTCCTCATAATAGACAGTCAATTTGGCGCTAGTGTCGAACTCAAGAGTACGAAACGTCACAATTCCAATGTCGATCGGTCGACATTGAATTCAAGAGTAAGCCCCCTGGTAGGTACTTAGATGCATCCGAAACGGAACCAATATACTAGTTGGAATAAGGCATATTGAAAAGAAATAAGATTTTTTAATCCTATTAAGTCTCTTAATGTCTCGTTGTATATCTGTTAGGGACAACGATAGATTAGTTCACAGAACCCAAAGTTCGTTTTTGTAAGTTGATTGATTTTACAAATTGTGGAACGTATCATAATGGTTAATATACATAACTGCACTTTGTATCCGCATTAATACGTCCGGTTAATTTATTTGGTGTCCTTATTCTGAATGCGAGTTGCTTTATCGTATCGAAGCTGTTACGATTCAAGATACGATGTCAGATAGCCGTAGGATTTTCACGAATTGTCTTTATTACGTACAGTTGCACTGAACGATTACAAAGATCGATGTTTGTGAGAAAAGAAGGTAGGTTTAATTTTTTTTTTTTAAGAACTGTGTTCAACCTCAACTGAATCCCTTTGCAATAGATTCATGATGTGCAAGAAGTGATCGATTCGCATGTTTACTCTTTGACGTTAGCACCAATAGGTAAGAGCAAGAGCAATTAAGTGTAGTTACCAACCCTGCAAATTAAAGAATAAATTACTCTTAGCCTGAAATGAATAACAGTGTGATATAGCACGTCGAATTTCATTTAAGGTTCGCTAACTGAATTGCTAAAAAAGTTCTAACATTATTGCTTAATTAGTTGCCTAGTTTGGTTTCAGATATTTTATTCATCCGCTTCTAAATATGATAAGCTACGTGACTTTTGTATTATGTAGGTACTAAGTTTATTCTGTAATGAAATATGTTATTAAAGTCAATTTTTAATTTTTAATTTAATATCTATTTATTATTATATTTAATTAAGGAACTTCTAGCTTGTTTGTAATGATATCTAATGTGTAATCAAAATACAACTAAAACACTGTTCCATAATTAGCTAACAGATATTATAAACAACGTGTAACGGAAACCCCATATCTATCCAAAAGTGCTGAAGACAACATCTGATATGAGTCTCTATGCACAGTTTCAGCACAAAATAAGTGACTCAAAGAATTGATACCAAATTATCGGTTTCATATATTTCTTGAATACCAATCATAACAAACGTGTTACAGCACTACGAGGGTCAATAACTTTCCATGTCACTTGCCAATAACACGAAAATTCTCTTCGTTCTTCTTAATTTGAAAAATTCGGTCTCTGGTATCAATGTATTGAAATTTGTAATAAGTTCCACACATGTAGACTTAGGATTGTAAAACCCTTGCCATATCGTTTGTTATCATCCAAAGAAGCCATGCACTTGGTATGTATATACCCTTTAAATTACATGTTGTATAAAATGTATCATATAAATACGGAGGAAGAGAGCTTGGGGAAACTGGTCGTTGTGGGCGGAGTAGAAGGCAGGAGAGTCCGAGGTTATTCACCAATCAGATGGTCTGACCAAGTTAGGATGCATCAGCCTAAAAAATTGTTCACCTGGCGGTGAGGGCGGCGATGGCCAGAGACCGATGGAAGACCATTATCAAAGCAACAAAAGCCAGTGATCACGATACTCAGTAATGAGGGAACGATAAGAGATACATAAAATTGTTATTGTTAAAATCAGTGAGAACATTAAAAATTGAATAAGGAAGAGAATTACAATTAAATGTCGACCCAGAATAAGGCGTCGAGACTAGGTCAGGTCGAAGTGCAAAATACGCCATCACTTTCTCCATCCGAGATCCATTAGCTAGACAAGCACATCTGTCTCAGTCAAATTAGCTATAAACACGATTTTTTACCTTTTAAAATAACATTCAAATGCATTTAAACGAAGGCTGGCTTTTTCTACGATCAAAAAATGGTAATCTTGGCACTTTTTCCTTTAACGGCAATGTTGCCGAATTTGTTGATGGCCATAAAATCCTTTTTAATGCTTATTGTTCAGCTCTGGGTGGAGTGGAAGGATGTAATGAAATATAATATTTAGCAAATAGGTTATAAATAACTTTTACTTCTTTCTACTTCTTTCTTCGTAAATCTGAACAAGATGAGGCAGGTTTTTCCTAACTGACTATCCCGAGAAGAAACACCGAAACAAACTCAGAGGTCAACGTCTCTTTTGAAGTCCATACAATACGTTGTGATCAAATCATATGAGATGAGAACCATGAAATACACAGATTTGAGCAGGCCCGTCCAAACAATCCAAGCATATGTCAGTTATCGCGACTTCTACTGACTAAAATCGATAATAATAATATCAGCTGCCTTTGCGTTCCGTGGTCGCGGTATCACGTTAAGACATTCTCGCAATCCCGCCAGATTAAAAAAAGAAGAGTTATCTGATAGGTACTACAAATTAATCCTCCTATGTATTTCTATGTTAATTAATGTAATGGGTGTTCTATCGTTTTAATTAACTATAAATAAATAAATATCCTGTATCGGTTGGTTTATAAAAATATAAAAACTTTTTACCAAAAAATTAAACCGACTCCCAAAAAACACTGCAAAGTGAAAAATAACTTTAATTTCGGTAGTCGGTGTCTTTAGTTTTGTATTTTCGTTTTTGGCACCGACTTCCGAAATTAAAGTTATTTTTCACTTTGCAGTGTTTTTTGGGAGTCGGTTTAATTTTTTGGTAAAAAGATTTTATTTCACTCTTTTTAGTTGGTTGATCTTTAATTTACCTAGTTACAAGAGCCTAAATGTCAACTACTTATAACATTTTACAAAATATTGCTTTTCCCAATGCTGGGCCGTTAATTTTTGAGGAGTTCTCTTGGTACTTCACCATCAGCTATACATCACCATATGCATTGTGCCGAGCATAAAGTGCTTAACATCCATATTCAAGTAATCGAATCGCAATCCACGAAATACTTATTATTGAGTAGTTTCGGCGGCCATCTGTGGTCTTCATCATCAGTTCCACTTCCCCAAATGGTACTTTTTGAGAGCAACTGCACAAGTTACTATAAGAAATACTGAAAACGCCATAGGTGTGCCTATAATATTTGAAGAGTTTCCTCGATTTCTCCAGGATCCCATCATCGGATCCTGACTTGGTGACAAATGGTACCAATTTCGAAGTATACCCTATCAAACAAAAAAATAATTTTCCAAATCGGTTCAGCCGTCTTCGAGCAATCGGTGACCATACATTAAAAAAAAAAAAAAAAAAAACAAAAAAAAATATACGCGTCGAATTGATAACCTCCTCTTTTGGTCGTCGGTTGAAAAACAGCCTAACCCGTTACACGGAATAATCATTTTTAGGCGATACGAACATTCTTTTGGAGAGCCCAGTAACCAATCACTTCACAACTGCGCCATATGTGTCATCCAATTTAGTATCATAATCATAATGTTTTTATTAAACCGTAATACATAACTATATCCCGACGTATACATTATCTTCTTACCATCTTCCGAAACGATGGTGGGAATTGTTTTCAATAAATATTACTGTTGTTTTTGAATAGTGCAAAGTCATGATTTGTAATTGGATGAATGCGTATTTGTGTAAAAGTACATGCAAAGTTGAGTTAAGTTAGCAGTGGTGGCCCAGTGGTTACAAGACAGACTTGCAAATTGTAGGTCTTAGTTTTGAACCCAGACAGGCACATTTCTTTGTGTAATTTCATCATGTAGACTACTCTAACATCACGGCTACTCTCTAAGCGTTAAACGAAAATGTCGTGAAGAAACCGGGATGTTCTGGAATCAAAAATCTTACAACACTACCAACTTTCATTCGGTGATAATTTCCCCTCATAGAGAAGAAGCCTGGTCCCAGCAGTGGGAACCTTATAGGCCCAGCATTTACGTGTTACCCAGTAACTGGGTTGCTGTTCAGATAGACAGTAGCTTCATCATCGTCAGTAAGTTAGACAAGCAGTCGACCGCGATATAGGAAAAAGGGATTATAATTTTGCGTTTCTGAAACTCAGCCTTCATATACGTGCCGTAACATAGCTCTAAGTAGTTTTATTTCCCCAAGATTGAGTTATAAAGTACCAAGTTGATGGAAAGAAATTTAGTTTTCGAGTCTTGAAGTCAAGCAGTTTTATTTTTAGCAAACATATTTCGGTTAATACATCATCTGACCCTGTTTCTTTCAAGGAGAATGTATTTTAGGAACTTTGATTTGGGTTTTAGGTAACATATTACTGCCAAGTACTTGCCATAACATACTGTCAAGCATTTTACAAAAAGTACGTACAATATCTTATCCATTTAAAGTAATAAATTTTCCAAATATGCACGAACTGTGAAGAGAAGTAATGTGAAGATGTGATTCTTGTTTGAAAATAGACATTTTCAAACAAGAATATAGGCCACAAAACCATAATTAAAAACAAAACAACTTCAAAGTCTTCCACCGTTAATAAATTGCCAGTAGTAAGTAACATGACACACAAAACATTTCAAGAATACTTAATCATGGACACATTGCATTAGCAAAAACTTAACCCTTTAGCAGTCAAAATAACCAAAAATAACCAAGTGACATCACCGTATGTCGCCAATGTCGGTGGCACATGCCATGTCGAAAATAACCCATTCTGCCATATGCACAATTAAAAAAAGTAATGAAAAAAGGTAACAAACACACGCTTACCTTATTTCTAATTCTAAGATGACATCGAGGTGTTGCGATATTTAAAAAAATGGAACAACTGCTTGAAACGGAACGCAACCGACCGAATAGTTAAAAGGGGTAAGCGACTAATGTGAGGCGCGGGTTTGGTTGCAGTAACTTTAGTATTAGTCATTGGTATGTCGTAAGATGATCTGAAAAAATGTTAGGTACTAGAGAGAATCACAGAAATTAGTACTTCTCTTAAGAACTGAAGAAACGAATTGGGAATACTTTCATTGTGCGTAAAGCTAAGGAGTGGCATTCCCTGCCATAGTCTGTTTCCAGATAGCTATAACCTGGTCGTATTTAAGTCAAGAGTTACTTCAAGGCAAGCGTGCTTCATCTTCGAACACATCATCGCTTACCATCAGGTGAAATAGTGGTTAAACGCAAGCCTATCATGAAATAAAAAATAACTCATAGGATTGGCATAATTGTGGCCGTGACTTCATTCCCGTGAGAGTCGATAGCCTCTTCTATCTGCCAGTGATAGTCCCATTAAAATCGGTTCCACCATTTAAGAGATTAGCCTGAACAAACAAAAATATAGACATGAATTAAAGAAAAACTACTTTGTGTTTTAGTATCGTGTATAATCACTCTATAATCACTTGAAAAAATACACTTATTTTGCAATAATAGACAGGAACTTCAATTTTGTAACCATAGACAGAAACTTCAATTTGGCTCATATGCGTAGATAAATCTGGAAAACCTTGGTTATGATTAATAAAATATTCCTACATTAATTTAAAACCATTCTTTATGAAATCTTAAAAAATATACAAACCTACAGTGAACATAAATTCAATATACACCAAGTAGATATCAAAGAAAGGGGTAAAGATTCTTCCCTCGAAAATCGAAGGGGTTTTTAATGTGGCACAAAAACTTAGGGGCCTTCAAGTCAGCCAGGTGCCAAAGCCTTTACCGGAAATCTGTGAGGCAACCCGTTCGCGGCGGAAACAGCGGCGCATCCCTCACCTTAGACGTTCTTATTTCGAAAAAACATCCCTCCGTTTCGGCTATTTTATTACCAATTTCTTTGAGAGGTTCTTAAAATAATTTTACGTGGTAAACCTTAATTATTACCACGACGATAGAGCGGAGCGGGTCACTCAACACAAGGTTAGCACGTGATGACCAAGATTGCTCTGTCAAGAGAGAATGACTGCGAAGAAGAGAGAGTAGAGAGGTGAACTCTTGCGCAATAAGTCTGTAGAGTTGTCTAGTAACAGAGACAGAGACTGACAAATAGACAAGTGACAATCTATCAGCGGTAGGATAGCTCATCTACATAACCTTTTCGATACTATATTGGATGTAGCCGAGTACTACTGTCCTACACCGAGTGACTGCCTCTTTGACTTCCGAAATCCAAAAGCTGTGTAAAACGATACACTTGGCATGACTAGGGTCAGAATTTCTGGCTTCTATACTACTTATAACGACTGTCAAAGATGAACAAATGACAGACGGGACTAGCGGCTTAACCTGCTCTCCTGAGGAGGAGGAGGAGCAGGAGGAGGAGGAGGAGGAGGAGGAGTCTCAATATGTTAAGATACCCATCCACGGATTGACCTCAGCCAGTGTTGCTTAACCTTGAAAATTGACCCGTGCAGCTGTTATTATTTAGCCACAAGCACCTTTATTACTATTAACAGCTTTATCACTATCACTACATAGTATAAAACAAAGTCGCTTCCCGCTGCCTGTCCCTATATATGCATAGATCTTTAAAACCACGCAACGGATTTTGATGCGGGTTTTTTTTAATAGATACAGTGATTCAAGAGGAAGGTTTGTATGTATATAACATGCATAATATAGTAGAGAAACACTGATAATTTTAGAGGTTTCTAATGTGATGTCGTAAATAAACACATTTTTGCGCTTACATTACAAATGCTGGCTGAATCCTATGAGACAGATGAAAATAATGTACTACAGTATTGTAGACCTCAAAATGGTCTACAAAAAAGTCTGCGATGATATATGTCTATCTCTTAAGGATAACCCACAATAACCATTTTTTTTTCTTTTACAAATTTGAATAAAATGAGTTATTTACGAATCATTTTTTAACTGTGCAGTATTATTCCTTATCCCATAAAATACGTTAGATACGTTGAGCATTTAATGTAGATCAAAATTGCTTTTTAAACTATATCAATAAACTGAATATGTTATGAGTTATCGCAACATAAAAATTACCGGACGAGAAATTAATTAAGCAAAATAATATTTAAAGCAAATATGAACTCTATTATATTACCCGAGCGAAGCCGGACCGGGTCGCTAGTATTTAATAATCTTATTCCAACAAGCAAGTTCCATCATCGGACTACAAGACAAAAGGCGATGCGCCATCTTTACATGACATCTCACCCATACGCACAAAACGTTTTGGGATTACTTTAATTGTGCGTACAGCTAAGGAGTGGAATTCCCTGCCGGAGTCGGTGATTCCTGATAGCTATAACCTGGAAGTCTTTAAGTCAAGAGTGAATACGTTACTTCTCGTTAAGCTTGCTTCATCATTGACCACATCATCACTTACCATCAGGTGAGTTGATGGTTAAACAAGAGCCTATTATCAATAAAAATTAAGTTATTAAAAACTCTAAGACTACCTAACATACCACTCACGTAACATTATCAACCTGCTCTTCCATCTATTTTAATTCCCATCCATATTACGTAGATAGAACTTCAATAAATCTGTGTAAAGGCAGCCATACACCTGCCAATCTTACTGCTAAGATAGATCACCGGAAAAACTGACAGTACCAATTGCATACAATTAGTCGAGTGACGATCGTGAACAATTTGACTGACGATTTAGAAATCATCAAGTTTATAGCTCGATTTATTTAATAGTTTGTAGCGAGCCTTTTAATAAGGAACATAATTATATTAAGACAAATCATGACACTTGAAAGAGATTTGTTAATAACCGAAAATGCAAAAGCATACTACAGCGAACGTATGAAAGTAGTAGTTAATTAAAATTATACTTAGGGTGAAAACTGAAACAAAGAGATTGATAAAAATGACAACTAAGTTTTTCTCACAAAGCTTCTATGGGTTTTATGACAGCTGTGACGTCGGAATCTATGTCAGAATTAGTTAGGTAATGAATTTTGATGCATTATAACTTCGGTTTATGTAGGTTTATGTTCCGATTTTTTTTTTGTTCAAAAAAGTGCACATCAATTATTGGGAGAGCAAAGCGTTACAGATTGAAGAGTCCTAAGACGAAGAAAACATATTTAAGTACCGTTATGGTGGCCATCATAAACGGCTTGTTAAAGTCTGAAGGTACTATTGGTCCTATTTAAAGTCAAATCCTCGCACATATATCTATACTAGCCTATGAATAATTTAGATACAGATTAGCAAATTCTTTTAAATTACTGATTCGAGGAAAACTGAATCTTCTGCATTTCAAGTAAGTAAATATGTGTTTTTTCAACTTTATGCAATGTTTAAATGGCCTCTTTTCTATTTTAAGTTGACAGGACCTTAATAGTAATTTATATGCATAAGGCCTGAATCATTATATTGTATAGAAAACACCTTATATGGTAGTAGCTTTGACAAAATATCAATTTTAAAACAAATCCATCAATTATTTAAGGTAGCGAAGGTCTAATAATAGTGTGAGATGTTAAAGTAATCGTCAGAGATGAATGCCTTGATACCACCAGACGGTACTTACTAAGCTTTAAAACAAATAGAATTTTATTTTACGGTATAAGATAGTGGTCAAACGCAGGCTCCTCAATAATTAAAATAGTTTTAAAGATAGCAATTAAATAACCCTGCAAAAACTATAGCACCAATATAAAAATATGGTCCGGAACAATTTTCATACACCGGGGGGCCATAAAATCAGTTCGGTCAACAGGTGGCTTGCAAAACGAGGGGGCGAGACGAACATGGAGTTAAAATGGTGTACAAACAGTTCCCTTTATACCTGTCCAGTTTTTAATGTTTCGTTTTATTTTTCTCGAATTGGTTTGAATAAATTCGCTTTTGGAATCGACAGTTGTCTGTGATAGTGTTTTTTTAGTCATATTTTTTGTCCCTTGAGACTTCATTTGGTTTGGTTGGTTGAGAAAATTCATTTGGTTTTAATAATCTCTTGTTTTATCTACAGGTATAATGTGTTGACTGTTAAGGGTTATTTCTCTTGAAGTATACAGGTTGTTTCAGAAACGCCATTATTGATAAATGCTTGCATTTAATGGACAGATCTACTAAAATATGTGTGTTGCTCGCTTTAAAATATTGACCTACATGGTTTTCAGTTTATAATATTTGACGCTAACATTACTTTTATGTAGGTACTTTAAAAAAGCGTCTGACCTCTGACTTAGTTTCAATGCTTCTTCTTATCTGTTTAACCTGACAGAAAATAACGTGTGATGAGTAATTTTAAACTGTTTTGTAAAATATTTATCATTTTGGTACTTTACCCTCTCAAAGAAGAGAGAAGGCCTGTGTGGGAACGTCAAAACAGGCTGAAATATTAATATTTTATTTTCCTATAACAATCATTACTATGATCAGCGTATTTATTTTCTTCTTCTGTGTCAAATCCATCCAAAGGCTGTCTGTAAAAGATCGCTTTTAGGGAGAAGACCACCCAGTGTGTCCCCCTTTGTTGTTTTTAAATCCTTATTTGATTCTGTTCTAGTGTACAATAAAGAATAATATTCATCTCTCTATTATTTTACCCATAAAGAGTTCGACACACAATCGGTCAAAACATGCACGTTTTGTGAGATATGTAGGTAAAGGTACAACAAGAAAAGAGTTTTAAATATTTCTGCTTCATCTTCGACCATAGCATTGCTTCACCATCAGGTGAGATGGTGGTCAAAATATGCAATCATATAACAAAAAAAAATTAAAAACATAACTGTCCCTATCCAATGATTCGATAGATGTGAGAGAAAAAGCAGTCAAAAGGCCTTACCTATCAGGAACCAATATCCTACTCCTTCATAGACGAAACAGAAAGCAGTTTGCTTTCAAAACACATTATTGCTTGAAAGCTAATATGCGCTTCAGTAAACAGACCGGACATTCTAGATAGCTTAAATTCCTACATTCCGTTTAAAAATGGTATTAAGTAACTTGTCATAACTATCAAAAACGTTGTTGACCTTTTTACACATTAATGCAGAACAAAACGCCACTAAACAAAAACAAAACGTTAATTAATATTTTATGTATTTATTTATACCTAATTAATATTCATAATCTAAATACGAAATAGAACACTAAATTTTTACAACTTCAATAATATGTAAATTGTAAAATAAGTATTTAATAGACTAAAAAAATGTGATATCTACGTTAAAATAACTCAAAATCCACCGCCCTAAGCGTATTTTTTTTAGGGTTCCTGACGTTTGCATGGAAAAACAGGACGGTCTGTGTCACAAACAAATTATATGAATGAATAACATAAATAATTAGGTATATCATGGTCCACTTTTCTGGATTTTTATCGTAATAGTGAGTTACAGTTTGTCTAGTCGCTGCAAGCGCGACTGCTGGTTTGTTTCCCGAGTTGGGAAAAAAGTTCTATTGGGTTTTTCTATAGTAAATTTCCCCTTGAGCTTCAGCTGCATACTGCTAGAAAACTAACCTCAACATAAGTGGGAAAACGCCAAAAAAATGATGATTGTGTTACAGTTGGAGTTATGGGTTATTGTGAGTCTTGAATATACTTTTAGATGGCAAGGTACATTTTTAGACGACTTATGTTTTAAAGGATCAATGTTAACCTTTTTTGTTCGGAACCATTTGCGCTCGAGACCGACTCACTATTGGCCATTATTTCAAATGTAGATGATATGTCAAGTAAACGATAAATTAACACGTTCGCTGACAGTAAGTCGTTAGGCGGGAAATTAAAATAGTGCGTTATGACAGTACGTCGAGGGACGGGCCACTTATTTTTAAGAGTACGTCGTGGAAAATTCTACTGTCGTAATGTGGTGTCAGGGTAAGTGCTCACTGTCAGCGAACGTGTTAAGATATGACACAATTACCTACTAAAATTTCATCAGGAACTGTTCACAAGTCTCAAACGAATATAAAAATGTAGAAGTTACCTCAATGAGATCATAATACCTGTGTTTTATTGTTTGTACATCTATGAATGTTAATAAACAAATACTTTCATGTATAGACAAGATGGGAATTATTTATATTTGTCTTTCGCTCTTTAATTTTGCAGACAGATAGTAGGAATTACAGGGCGTATGTTAATCCATAAAGGAGAATGGATATCAAACTATGGGAATTTGCCACAGATCCTTTGCTATAATATACAGTCTGTTTCAGGCGTTGTTTTTTTTTTTTAAAGAAAACTAACAATTTGGGTAGGATTCACATTACTAGCAATCTTGTTAACTCCTCTGGAGTCTGGAGTGGGCTCACGTGTAATGGTTTTAATGGGTGGGGTTCGAACCTGCGACCTCGTGAACACAAATCCGATACCTTAGCCATTAGGCTATCGACGCTTCAAATACGAAATATTGATTGATTGAGTTAAAGCCTGTTGTGAAAATTACTTCTTTTTTTTTTAATTCCAAGACAAGCGATAAAATATTATAGTAAAGGTCCAAACATATATTTTTAGTTGTTATACTACACCCCCTTTTAGTTTAAAATAATTGAGCCTATCTGAGGTCATTATCCAATTTCGATTTCCAGTGTTAGTACTATAACTGATGATACGGTTAGCGCAGTGGTTAAGCGATTGGCTGCTGCGCTGCGTGTAGCAGGTTCTATTCCCACACCGGAACAAATGTTTGTGTAACCTAAAAAATTTTGTTCCGGATCTGAGTGTTGTAAAAAGACACCCACGGCACAAGATAAATTCGAAAATTGTATTACCCCATACTAAAAAAAATATTTTTAAAATATTAAAAAAATGAAAACTGCGACTAGAGATGAGCTGACTTCGAACTTACTTGGCTAGTCGGTCCATTTCGAAACTAAAATAGCCGTGTCTTATAGAGTTTTATAGAAGTGTCTAAGTATAAAACTGGGCAGAACAGCTGCTAAAAACTGCTATTATTAGCCTTATACGCTCGATTTGTTTAAAAACATATAAATCATAACATAACCTCACCCTTTTTAATCTTATGATTTACTTATGGAAGGGTTACCAATGTCAGAATTATTTTGAGCGCACAATATCATATGGTATTAATAATGTTAATTAATGTCTTATTTTTACTGAAAGCTTTATTGTTTTTGTGTAAACACAAGACACGTTCCTTATGTATGCAAAATTCTTTAAAAATTTTGTCTTAATACGAGGCGATTTATGTATCTGAATTTAGAATGAATATGACAGATGTCAATTTGACATTACTATATCTAGTACACATTGAGATTACCGCCAAAAGTAGAGTTTATAGAAAATGTTTTTTTTTTTTTTTTTGAGAAGTCTCGTAATAATAACGCAATATTTCCCAAGCAATGACAAGATCAAAGGATCAAAAATCTAACTTCTCCCTTGGCTTCTTAAAGCGATCAATCTGTAGGTCGTTGACACGGGTGATCTATCACCCTGATAGGCTGAGACAACACCGTGATCACTGTTGACTGTTGACTCTGTCCGCTCCCACGAGATTGTGAGCCTTCGTCATACCAAAGGATCGCGATTAGCGGAAATAAACGAAAAAGGTTGAATTTTGAAGACATACCTAAAATTTTCATCTTTTACAAGTCGCTCAATGCGTTCATGAAATATTTGTGATTTAAAAAAAAAAATTAATGCTTTAAAATGACTCAGAATGTAATTTTTTTAATGTTTGGTGCTAAAGAAATTTAGTGGCTTGTGATACAAGTACATAACATAACTTTTATTTAAAAAAAAAAACATGAATTTAAAAGGTAATACTAAAGTATGATTCTGAAGAGATATCGAGAAGTGACACATATAAAACCAATCCTACATTCTATTCAAATTCTTGGCAAGTACGTATGTAGTCTCAAATATTATTATTCTTGTGCAAAGTGCCATTACATATACACAAGCGCATACACAAACATAACGACAAAGGTTCTATAAGTCACATAAATGTTAGTACCGACACGGTAATTTAACCTGTCTACATACATTTCTATTGTGGCAAAATTAAGGTCACTGAGGTCAATGTTTTTATTAATAATTAAAAATCAATAATAGACCGGTATCATACCTAACTGGTTTTGTTCTTCATGGGAAACTGCAAAGAGATGTGTGCAATGAATATCACTTTACCATCGTTACATGGTGGACATCCCACCACCGCCAATACTGTCATTATGCGTACGGCTAAGAAGTGGAACTCCCTGCTGGAGTCTGTGTTTCTTATTTGCTATAACTAGGGGGTCTTTAAGTCAAGAGTGAAAAGGTTACTTCTAGGTGCTTCATCTTCGACCACATCATCGCTTACCATCAGGTGAGATGGTGGTCAAACGCGAGCTTATAATCAATTAAAAACTAAATCTAAATCAACATTTTTCTCCGTAGAAACCTAACAACATAGGACTACATCAGATTAGATAGTTTCGCAAGTTATAAATACATTCAAGTGGTACACGGAAACTCAAACTAATCTAAACAATACACAAGATCTGGATAATTATACCTACTAATAATATTATAAACGCGAAAGCGACTCTGTCTGTATGTTACACTTGTACTTCTAAACCACTAAAGTGATTTTAATTAGTTTGTTACAGAGATAGATTAGACGTTGGAGAAGGTCATACAACTTTTTGCGCAACAAAAAAGCCTTTTCAGGCAAGCAAATCCGGGGGCAGAAGCTAGTTGGTAATAAAACAATTTGCCTCTCCAAGTCTCCACAAATAAACATCCTGTGCAGATTGACAAACAGCTGATCTACCAACTTTTTCATATATTTCCTGATGAGCGTGGGAAACATTACTACTTAACATAATAATACCATTCTATCTTTATATGAATACTTGCTTTTGCCCGCAACTTCGCTTGTGTGGAAATTTCTTTCGCACCTTTTCTCGGATAAAAAGTAGCCTATGTGTTATTTCAGGTTGAAAACTATAATAGTGCCAAGTTTTGTCCAAATCCCTTTAGCCATTTTTGTGTTATTAAGACATAAGCGTACAAATATACCTACAAACATATAAACTGTCGTATTTATAATAGCAGTAGGATTAGTAACTTGCTATCAGGAAGCTCGTGTATTCAAAGAGAGTTCAAATCAAATACCATGTAATAATATATCTCTAAATCTCCTCCCTTATTTCGGGTGGGAAAATCATCCAATGACCAGCGCTCTGGGTAAAGCGGAGTCAGACTTCTACTGACTAAAAACCCACCCTGTTCCTTCAGCTACCTTTGTGTTCCGGGGCTGCAGTATCTTTTAGAACACTCTCGGTTAGAACACTCCTGGAACCCCGACAGTTCTCTAAATCTCCTTTGTTTGAATGTTTTTTCAAATACGAGAATTGGCCTTCTGTTCTCCAAAAAGCTCTGTTTTCTTCGCACCATATGATAGTCAGTTGTTTTTTAAAAAGGCAGGTGGCCATTGCGGCTCGCAATCTGTGCATGTTAAACCTAAACTATATAAGTACCCCAAAAAACTATAGGAAGACGTAGAGCGAGATAGACAGACGTTAGAAAGAGATAGTGCGCATGTCTTTCCGTTTCCGTTTTTTTTTGTAAAAATATAGAACATCTGCGCTGACAGATTCGTTCTGTGGGAAGATTCGTGAGTAGGCGATATTTTAGATGAACCGGTGTTATGGTTTATGATATTATTAAAATTTTTGAAGTGGTTTTCAATACCCATATGGTGGTGTTTCTTTAAGAGTTGCTTTATTGATTTACTCTTCATGCACATAGGTACGAAGGCGGACTTAATACCGTATGTGTTTTGTACCAGTCTACCAAAAGAGGTGAAGAGATGAGCGTGGTAGGTGCAATAATTGAAAGTGTGAAGCCATGGGTAATTAAAAAATTATAAAAAGAAACGAAAACTAGTCAAAGTGAATTAAACTCTAGTAAATAAATAAATAAAAACAAAATGAGAAAATTCTGTTTATTTGTTAAGAAAGTAGATACGCATTTTTTGTTTGAATGCAAAGCGACTCTTAGATCTCGAGAGGAAGCGTCATCCCAAAGGGAATTAACTGAATTTGAAATGAAGAAATTGTGCCTTGACTTATTTATTAAAACTTTATGCAACACAAAATGTACAAAGGCGGACTTAATGCCATAGGCATTCTCTACCAGTCAACCATAGGTGATGAAGAGATAACATGGCAGGTGCATAAAAAAATTACCTAAGTAGATAATATATATTCAAAGTAAAAGGTTTATTACAAGTGTATATATATATATATATAATTAGAATAAACTTACATACATTTTAAATTTATCATAATACATACCAAAATATATTATATATATTAATAAAAAGTTACAGAAAGGGGGTTATGAAAACTCTGCTTCCACTATTTGTTAAGAAAATAATCCCGCAACTTTCTCTTAAATGCATATTGATTGGTGGCCGTCCTGATTGAGAGTAGTGCATTCCACAGAAGAATAGACTTATCTATAACTTTATACAAAAAAGATGATTTGACGCAACTATGCATAAAGGTACTTACAAATCACCATTAAAATTAATCAATTGACTAAAACCATTCAAGCTTGGGTCTACATCTGTCTATTATTCCATGTAACTAAATACTGGCCAAAAATTACTATTGAAACTTATAAACTGACTTTCCCCTCCCCTCTTTGTTTTATGTTCTTAAAGTCCATATCAGCGATAAGACCGCCACTGTAACCATATTTTGCAGTAGGTATTGTAAAGTAAAGTGTGGGTTTAAATTATTGGTTTACAATAAAGAGTTATTATATCTATTTATAACCTTTTCACCCAGAAGGCAGACGAACTCGTGACAGATCGCTAGCTTGCTGGTGTAATCAAATAAAATCAGTTAGGTGATGATCAGACGCGCCGAGTAGAGAGACGCCTGAAGAACTATCCAAAACTCCATCCCAAAAAATTCAAAACGGATAAGAACGAAGAAGAAACAATTATTTTTCAACCGACGACAAAAAAGGAGGAGGTTATCAATTCGACGCGTATATTTTTTTTTATGTATGATCACCGATTACTCGAAGAAGGCTGAACCGATTTGGAAAATTCTTTTTTTGTTTGAAAGGGTATACTTCGAAATTGGTCCTATTTTCACCAAGTCAGGATCTGATGATGGGATCCTGGAGAAATCGAGGGAACTCTTCAAATATTATAGGCACATCTATGGCGTTTTGGGTATTTCTTATAGTAACTTGTGCAGTTGCTCTCAAAACGTACCATTTGGAGAAGTGGAACTGATTATGAAGACCACAGATGGTCGCCGAAACTACTCAATAATAAGTATTGAGTGGATTGCGATTCGATTACTTGAATATGGATGTTAAGCACTTTATGCTCGTCACAATGCATATGGTGATGTAGAGCTGATGGTGAAGTACCAGGAGAATTCCTCAACAATTAACGGCCCAGCATTGGGAAAAGCAATATTTTGTAAAAGGTTATAAGTAATTGACATCTAGGCTCTTATAAATAGGAAAATTAAAAATCGACCAACTAAAAAGAGTGAAATAAAAACTTTTTACCAAAAAATTAAGCCGACTTCAAAAAAACACTGCAAAGTGAAAAATAACTTTAATTTCGGTAGTCGGTGTCTTTAGTTTTGTATTTTCGTTTTTGGCACCGACTTCCGAAATCAAAGTTATAATAATAATAATAATAAAATAATAATATTCCACAACTTTTTCACACAACGCCATCTAGTCCCAAACTAAGCAGAGCTTGTGGTATGGGTACTAGACAACTGATAAACATACATATATATTTCTAAATACATACATATTATAGATAAATTACACCCAGACAAAGAACAAATGACCGTGCTCATCACACAAACATTTGTCCTAGGTGGGAATCGAACCCACAACCTTGCGCACAGCAGTCAGGGCCACCGACCACTATATAACTATACCACTAATACACTATATATAAGTTATTTTTGGGAGTCGGTTTAATTTTTTGGTAAAAAGATTTTTGTTTTATCGAAACTCGTCATCATCTGATCAGCCTGAGTAATTTCTAATAGAAAAATCCAATAGCATTTTTACCCAACCTGGGAACCGAACCCGAGGTCGCTCAGCTCTCGCGCTTACGACTACTAGACCAACGAGGAACTAAAAGATTTCTTACTAAGAAGAATAATTATTTTAAAAACTCCTTTCACTTACCGTCATGACAATCACGTATCACCCTTCTACCCTCTTCCGCTTTTTACCCGTCAAACATAAATAAAACTAAACAATGTCGTTTAAAAAATACTTAAATACCTCCGTATAGAGACAGGAATAGTTCAGGACATACTGGAACCATTCGTCATATCAACTCTACTTATAAATCTGAAAATTCTTATTCTGGTGATCGAATTTGAATCGAATCGATTCAAAATCAAAGTTGTAAATCATTTATTCAATAGGCTGAAAAACGGCACTATTCGATCTTGTTTTTTGCAGTTTGTAAAATGTATACTTACAATTGCGAATCTTCTTAAGTAATGGGTGTATTTGGATGAAATATGATACTGAAGAAGCTTGAAGCTTGAGGGAGGTAGCTTGAGGGACTACTTTCTACGCGACTGCAAAAGAAAAAGAGTGTATGATTTTATCGTGATAAAGTCTGCTAGTATTCTTAAATGCAAGTGATTTCTATGTGGAGTTGAAGATAAATTAATCAATCCGTATTATAGTATTCCTGACAATCGATTTATTAATTATGATTCCATAAGATAGCATGTTTTACCGTCATAAATTTAAAATGGCCACTGAAATTTCAAAAATGTAATGCTACCTATTTTCAACTAGCCTATACATATGTAAAAAAAATTTAAACAACCAATTTAAAACTAAACTAGTCTTATAGTTGATTGAAAAACATGACAAGCATCTTAAGGCTTATGAAATTGAATCACAAAAACACCGTTCACCAGAATACTCCCGCGCACCGATTTATTTTAAGTAACCCTTTTATACGGGAATTATGTTCATTAAAGAATGTGTTTTTTATATGTTTCTATTTATATGAAAGTAGAACATATGGTTCTACCCTCATTGTCGGTTAGATTTGTGGTAACCCCTTCAGGAAGTGGAAAAAGTAAGTCAACTGGTTAAAATACCTGAATGTTTTTGTTTAGAAACGTGTCTAATTATGTTGGAAGAGTCATTGTGATGTCGATTTAGTGGAGGGCTTTAATATTAACAGCAGGATTCGATTGTGTAATGCAACGCTTGTTCGCAGATGGGTTGCCACGTCAAGATTCCTCCGTGCATGTACGTCAAGCCATTGATACCTTTGGTGTTACACAGTCGATACGGTTAATCAAAAGTTTAAAATATGACGGCATTGTATAACTCATTAACCCCTCGAGTGTTGCATGTTGAATTTCCTTATGATTTTTGGGTAGGACCATTGGCGTATCTAGAGATATTTCCCAGGGGGGGCCTGGCCCCCACTAGTAGAAGCGATGATCGCTTATCAAAGTTGCGTCAACTCTTAACGTACGAAATGAAAATTTTCACATAAATTAATTTAACATGTATCGCATAACGGAACCTTGCATGAGTGAGTCCGACTCGCACTTGGCCAGATTTTTTAATTTTTTAGCCATAATTGATTATTATTAAAAATTCTCGGGTGGGCACTAGACCATTCTGGGGTGGGCACGGCCCACCCGGCTCCCCCCCTTCCTACGCCTATGGGTAGGACTTCAGAAAAAATTATAAATCGGCAATTTATGGCCATTATCATGGTATGTATTATACCTTCCTGGCTTCGTTATGAGTTTATCTAACTATTTATATCATTCAATAAGCAAATCAAACTGACCTTATCTCGCAGTGATGATGTTTTCACTTTTATAATTTTCACTCAAATTCGAAAAAAAAAATGTGTAGTCAATTTGAACACAAATTATTCCAAAAAATTAATAAAAACTATTATAAAAAATAATAAAAACTATTTGATAACACAACGAAAATGTCTGCGGCCTCACAACAAAAACCGCAGATGCATTTTGTAAATGTTTTTTCGTTCATTTTAGCGGTGTATGCAGAACTTATTGCTACTTGCAACACAACCACAGATATTTATCGACCAATCCTGACCAAGCCCTTAAGTGTAACTGTCCGACTTAAGTAAGACATTTGGAGCATTTTTTTCTTATGTCGCACTGGGAGCATTTTTTTCTTATGTCGCACTGGGAGCATTTTTTTCTAATGTCGCACTGGGAGCATTTTTTTCTAATGTCGCACTGGGAGCATTTTTTTCTAATGTCGCACTGGGAGCATTTTTTTCTAATGTCGCACTGGGAGCATTTTTTTCTAATGTCGCACTGGGAGCATTTTTTTCTAATGTCGCACTGGGAGCATTTTTTTCTAATGTCGCACTGTGTAACTTAAGGTTTTGGCGGTCAGATGGGCAGTAATTCCATGTAACATACTGGTAGTCAGCTGTACCCTGTAAGATTAGAAGCCCATCCTAACATAGTTAGGATATTGATTTAGTAACCTTCTCCTATAGAATTTATTTAAAGTCATATGTGATATACATTTAAATAAAACCCTAAACTACACATATACATCTAAAAATAAACTAAAATATGGCGTTCAGAAATTCGTGCGCATCGCTGTCCACTGGTAATGTGCCCAAAAGACTGGCGGTATTGCCACGTTTTGTGGCAATGCTTAACCTCTGTCAAAGGTAAAAGCCAGCCTTTGGGTCACGCGAAGTGTCAACTAGGCGTCTGGATAGATCTTTAAATAATTTGTAAGCACTCGACCCCACGACCGCAAGGTTTCAGCCCCAAAACGGCCCTAAAATATAACTACTAACAAGGTTATTATATTTCACAGCGGCAACGCCAGTACAGCAAGACGAGCTACGAAGACGGGATGGTGAAAGAGTATCGAAACAAGTTGCGTTCCACACTAAAGACCTACCCATCTTCCAATGAAATAAAGACATGCCGTCCGGTCTTTTGCCATCGTCGTTCCATGCCAGGCCATTGGGTTCTAATACAGCTGGAACGCCGACAGTAACAAGAGCTTGTCAGATAATGTCGTTAATATTTGCGTGCCGTGCTATGCGACCAGCGCTGCGGCCGCATGAAAGGCCGTGGTGACCGAAGCTGTTGAGAACTTCGCCACAGTGGCAGTGATGAGCAGAACATTTAGTAACCTAGATATTTATATAAATAAGTACCTACTTAGAATTTCAGAAAATCAAATATACTTATGGTAGAGGCAAGTTTAAATATTATAAAAAATCATCGAAGTAATAGGCATTACTAGGAATGACCCAGTCACACGAGAAAATCCAATAATCCAATCCAATAATGCCTCACACCCTCTATCATTGCCTAGTAATATGAAACTATGCATATTAAAAAACTAAGTCAATATCCACCACGTTTAGTTCCGATACGCACATCCGCGGATATATCCGCAGGTATCTGACAATTGTACAAATGTTCGCATGTGCGGATATCCTTTTTATATCGTGTTACACTTTCTTTTGCATCTTGCATATTATCGATACATTTCCCCTTCATTGCCGGTTTTGTATGTACCATACATACAATGGATACGTTATAGTTGAGTATCAATGTGTTCTAAATAATATTTTATGTCGTCGACCCTATTTGGAAATTTACGCTGTATGCACAAGTGTGACGGAAAGTGGATAAAATGTTTTTTTTTTTATTAACTGAGAATTTGATATGTTTATAAGGGATGACAAATTTCGATGTTATCATAAGGGTGGTTCGGATGTAGGTGGGGACCTGTTTTGTTATTTCCCAGCCGCTGCACGTATGTTAATTTTCTGTTAGTTCAACTAATTATAGTAGAATCAATATTATTGAAAATCCATAACTAGATTCCTCCTTGCCTCAGTAACCACATTCAGCCATTGGCCCCGACCATTATTTTTACATACACTCGAGAGCAATGAATCCGGGTCACTTAAAGAATCCTAAAAATCTCGGAAACTAAAAATGCTAGGTTAATGCAATAAATTGTATTTAATAGACAATGTAATACTCCTTAAATGAAAGTAAAAAAAATATGAGTCACCATACATTTTATTAACACAAAATTACATAAAGAAAAAAACTGCTGATCTCTCCTTAAAACAAAAATAGGAAACATGAAATTTTTGAACTTTATTACGATTTTCTTGAATTTTAATACTTCGTATTGCCTCCTCGTGCTTCCATTACTGCGTTTACGCGGTTTGGCATGCTGTACACCAAGTTCCTTATACAATTTTGGGGAATATTCTCCCATTCCTCTGTGAGAGAAATTTTGAGCTCACGAAGCGTGATTGGGGGAGGGTTTCGTTGTTTTACGCATCTGCCTAGCTCGTCCCAAGCATGCTCGATCGGGTTGATATCCGGGCTGCGCGCTGGCCACTCCATACGAGTAATGTTCATCTCTTGAAGGTAGTCATTCACAATCCTACCTGTATGAGGTCGGGCATTGTCATGCATAAATATAGCATCCTCACCTAAATTGACCATAAATGGACCAACGTGATCATTGAGGATTTCTTCCACATATCTTACGCTAGTTAAAGAGCCGTTTTTTATGATCACCAGCTCTGTGCGGCCCACACAAGTACAGACCCACCACCGTAGGCTACTTTTTCTTCGATGCATGCTTGCTTGAATCTTTCCCCTGGTCTTCGATACACTCTGTGTCTTCCATCGTGCTTGTAGAGCATAAATTTTGATTCGTCGGAGAACATAACTTTTGACCAATCTTCAATACTCCAATTTACGTGGCTCTGGGCATATCTTAGTCTTGAAATACGATGCCCACGCTCCAGTTTAGGGCCGTTTGCAGGTCTAAGGAGTTTTAAGTTAGATTCAGCAAGCCGACGTCTTACTGTCCATGCACTTGGGTTACTTCCTCCGAGGCGTCGAAACTGATTGGTGAGTTCAGTTCCTGTGAAAAAGCGATTTCGAAGCACGGTGTTCACCAAGTATCGGTCTTCTCGTGCTGTGGTACACCTGGTTCTGCCCGTTCCTGGTCTGCGTAGGTTAGAACCAGTTTCTTCGTAACGTCGGAGAACTCTTTTTACTGTTGACAGCGACACACCGACAGTCCTGGCTGTATCGCGCTGACTCCGGCCGGTTTCCAGCATTGTAAGTATTCTGGTGCATTCTTCAGGCGTAAGCGACATAATTTCAGCTTGAATAATGAATATAGAGCACTATCAACATGGTTTATGTACCCAAATAAATGACAGATTACAAACAAAAGCAAAACCAAATGCTGTAATTTCGTAGTTCCATCTTCAAAAGTGGCCCTTTTTCAAATTTGATTTTTTTATGATATAACTTTACAATAACTAAAAAGTTTTAATACCTTCATTTAAGGAGTATTACATTGTCTATTAAATACAATTTATTGCATTAACCTAGCATTTTTAGTTTCCGAGATTTTTAGGATTTTTTAAGTGACCCGGATTCATTGCTCTCGAGTGTATTTGCAGTGATTCTTTAAGCGGCATCCTTTCTTAACTTCATAAACCAGTATCTGGTAAATACGATACCCAAAACTAGTGCCAGTTTTTCTGGCTGCTGACTACTCGTAACGACTGTCCAAGATGTACAATTAATGACAATTGGGACCAACAGCTTAAGACCAGGCAGTCTAAAATAATTTTCTCGCAAGCTCCGTCCCCCTGCACCCCGGTTAGGCCGTTGTATGCTAAACGCTAACGCAGCAGTAATAAAATTGAATATCGCGTGCGCTCTTTCACCATTGTCGGGTTCGAAACTGCCGTTGTGTACTAAACGCTAAAGCAGCAGTAATAAAGTTGAATATCGCGTGCGCTCTTTTACCATATTCTGGATCGAAACTAAATGTCGTAAGTCTCAATTCTTATTTCGTTTATAACTAAAGTAATAATTGATCTAGAGAAAAAATATCCTACATTTGGACAATAAACTATATTTTCTTACTGTCGTTACTAATTTTAGACATAAAAGCTGAAGAATCTTGATTAAATTTTGAATACTTAATCTTTAAAAAAGACATAATTTTCGATTAAAAAATGAATCGAGCGAAAATGTTCCAATTACGTAACTGGTCTAGACATGGAAAGAAAAAGATCCAATAAATCATATACTAGAGTTCCATTTTGATTATATGCGTGATTGTTTCAGAATATTAATGCAAAGTTACATACAATTTAGGGATCCTCCTCTTAACGTGTTTTCCGAGGCTGGGAGGAATCTTAATTTGTTAAGATGGTGATCCATCCAAGAATCAACCTCGGCAATCGTTGCTTACCCTTGAAGATCTACTCGTGTGGCTTTAGCATTAGCCACGAGCTTCTCAGTCTAGTCTAAAGTCTTTATAAGTTTTTATGTTTTTGTATACAAAAGAGAACTAGCAAATTGGGTAGAATTCACATTAATAGCAGTCTTGTTAACTCCACCAATTATGCTAAATATGTGCAATGGGTGGGGTTCGAACCTGCAACTTCTCGATCGTAAGTCCGACATCATAGTCATTAGGCTATTGTCGCTTTAACCCCTCGAATGTCGCATGTTTAATGTACTTTTTGATTTTTGGGTAGGACTTCAGAAAAAATTATAAGTCGGCAATTTATGGCCATTATCATGGTATATATTATACCTTCCTGGCTTCGTTATGAGTTTATCTAACTATTTATATAATTCAATAAGCAAATCAAACTGACCTTATCTCACAGTGATGTGATATGTTTTCACTTTTATAATTTTCACTCACATTCGAAGTCATACACACGAAAATACACATATTCACGAAAAAAACACACGATAACACAATAATGTATAGGCAATGTTAACACAATTTATTCCACTTAGACACTGTAAAAAGTAGTAAAAACTATTTGATAACACAACGAAAAAGTCTGCGGCGTTACAACAAAAACCACAGATGCATTTTGTAAACATTTTTTTTTCGTTCATTTTTGTGGTGTTCCCTTTAAAATGTTCTAAAACCGGTCAAGTATGAATCTATTAGTCGAATGATATAGCCACATCGTGATACTTGCAGCATAAACATAAAATACATCGTCCAATGCGAGCCGTGACGTTATGTACAAACGGTGCGGTGTACCATTAACACTTGAGGGGTTAATAGTCCAAAAGTATCTATAATTCAAAGAATCATAAAAGAACAACTACAAAAATGTCGTAATATACAAAATCTACATACCCAAGCAATAAATCTCCCCACACACGTTCCCAATCATCGGCAGGTCAACGCACAAATAATTAGTCACAATTAGTTCACTTCGATACGAGTTCACGAATTGTACCGAACTCGCACCCGAACTATAACTTATTGTATCAACAACTTTAGAATTTATTACCTAAAGTACTGAAGACTAGGTGGAGACAAGAAGTCTGTGGAAAGGTTTTCTGCCTACAACCGTAATACGTCACTTGGAAACAACGCTTATGTCAGATATTGGCGGGTTTTTTATATTCATGTCATGTGACAATTTTTCTTTTATCACTCATTAAATTGACAACACAGACAACTAGAGTGTATTTCAAAGAGTGTGCGCAGGAGTGCCACAACCTGATCCCTCCATCACCTTTCACTACCGGTCTACCAGATACATTGGTTCTTATAACGTCTTGTCATATTAAATGGTTGCGCCAACAAGTGGAAGTCTCTGTCGGCTTCTGTGTTCGTTTCTTCATAGACCTCATCTATCCCATTCCATCAGGCTTGATTGAGGTTAACAGCGGGCTCATCCAAAAAAACATGATTATTACAATAAGCGACCAACCTACCCTAGGGAAGATTGTGGCACAGTGATCACGTGCGACCATGCACAGCGAGGCTCAGGGGAGATCCTTTCACAGTCTTCCTAGGGATGTGACCTAATAGGCGATGCACAGAGCACCAGAGTGGTATTTTAAAGGGGAACGGGGCCCTTTCTACGTAGGTCCGCTAGTGATCACAGGGATGGTTTGGCTGACGTAAAAATCGTGTAAAAATCCCACTCTCCCTGGTCTTTTCCGTAAAGGCCAGGTGCCTTTAGAAGGTTCCTCACAACACTTGCTGCTTCTACTGCATTTTACACACTACAGTAATGAGTATAATTTTTAAGTTTTCACCAATTTAACCATATTTCCAATGATTTTATAATGTCTACTCTCTGTATTACTGTATACCTACATAAGTATGTTAATTTAAATCAGTAAAACAAATAAGTTTGTCACTTTCGACCTTAAAACCGGAATCTTATAAATAAATCTTCGTTTATTTCCAAAAGTCAACTTTAAGGCTTCTTTAACATATGTGACGCGACAATCTATCATCAACAATGACGAGAGAAATACTACTGCTGGTAGATAAATTTAAATTCAAAATATTTCACTATAAGACAAACGGCGATGCGCCATCGTTACATGGTGGACATCCCACCCATACGCACAAAACGTTTTGGGAGTAGCTTCATAGGAGTGGAATTCCCTGCTGGAGTCTGTGTTTCCTGATAGCTATAACCTGGGAGACCACATCATCGCTTTACATCAGCTGAGATGGTGATCAAACGCGAGCCTATGAAAAATATAAACAAAATATTTCAAAATTATTGTCACACCCTTGACAAATTGTCGCATCACACCATATCTATACTCTCTTAGAGAGGTGCATCGCATACCATAAAAGTAGCGAAATAAATTACGATCAGCGTTAAAGAATTTCGTATTTAATTCCGTTTACAATAATTTCGTAAAGCAACATTCATTTACATAATAATATTATATTACCCATTTATGTTAAGGTTTTTAATCTTTGCTTTTTCGACAAACTTTAAGTTAGGAACATACTTAGTATACGCCACCTTTTTTGCTTTTCTTCAAAAACTCACTCGTTTTACTGAAGTTTAGAGACAAATACACACATCAAAAGTGTCTAGGGATCAAGCATTTTTATGCGGATTTCTTGAGATTGAGATGTGGCTTTGTAATAAATTTATGATTTTATAAATTTATATGGATCCTTTTTGGTGCATTTCATAATTTGAAACAGGAACTGTTAATCAAATTCGAGTAAAAGATGAAAATCAGCTGTCAATATTTTGCCTATTAAAACATACAACGCATTGAAGACATTATTAGTGCTACTGTTTCCCTACTACTGATTAAAACCAACGTTATTATGGAGCGGCGACGTCATTTAAGCAGGGAAGAAATGCTCAGAGCCGTGGGAATGATAGAAGCTGGTTCCCGGCAACGTACTGTGGCTTTAGCTTTGAATACAAGTCAGAATGTTATCAGTCGACTTTGGACACGTTACCGAAGCACTGGTACCGTGGCTGAGCGCCATGGAGGACGGTATCGCTGCACCACACGGAGACAAGACCGATACATTCAAATCTTAACTCGAAGAGCTCCAACAATAACCGCCATGATGTTAGCCGTGAGGCTTCATCACTCTTCAGGGAACTTAATTAGCGACCAAACAGTCAGAAACCGCTTGCATGAAGTGAACCTTCATTCCCGAAGACCGCTACGGGTACCACCTATAGCAATGCACAATCGTAGGATTCGATATCAATGGGCTCTTGAACACAGAAATTGGGCAGAAGAACAATGGCGTTTCGTGTGCTTTTCTGATGAGTCTCGTTTTGGTATGAGACCGGATACAAGACGTATACGACACTGGAGAACCCCTGGACGCCAACAGCGATTAAAATCCTGCCAGGAAGTCCATCCTTATAGTGGTGGAACCATCATGGTATGGGCGGGTATTTGGATCGGCGGAAGAACTGAGTTGATTTGGATCAGAGGCAACCTCAACCCTCAAATTTATGCTGAGACGATTGTATCTGACGTCATCGTTCCTCTACAAGTGCAAATCGGTCCCTTATTTCAGTTAATGCATGATAATGCACGACCGCACACCGCAAGAGTTGTAAGACAGACTCTCGCCGCAGCTAACATCAATGTCCTGCTCTGGCCTGCTCAGTCGCCAGACTTGAACCCGATTGAGCATGCATGGGATATGCTACAGAGAAGAGCTCTGCCGAATATGGAGGGTATCCAGTCGCAAGAAGACCTTTTTTTGTTGTTGCAACGAACATGGGCGGCCATTCCACAGCGTGATTTGGATGAACTCATTTTGAGTATGCCAAACCGATGTTCTTGTGTTGTTAGTGTTCACGGTAGAAACACGGATTATTAATTGTTTAAGTTACCCAATAAAATTTTAAAGAAAACTGTTATTTCAGTCTTTTTTTCGAACTTTAATGTTAGTGGTTCAAATGTCAAAAATCCCTTTATTAGGAAAATGGCAAATTTCTTTATTAATGCAAAGGTGACTTGGTTTATCGTTACTGTGACAAACGAAAACACTTTATTTGATGAATCCTTAAAGAAAATTTTAATTAATATCAATCAGGAGAAAAGTTATTGCAAAAATATATGTTGATCCCTAGACACTTTTGATGTGTGTATTTAATTCCTGTTTGTTATTAATGCGTTATAAAATAAATTACATGCAAAGCTATGCGTTAAGCTGTTAATAATAAGTAAAATTAATATTCCGATCGTTCTAGGAATTGGACGCAACATTTTCAGTGGACGAAAATGTACTAAACAAATGTTTAACTTTATCATAGTAAAAAATACTAGCATGGAGTACGAGTACTTATGGATCCTCGAGAGTTGCAACTTCATTACAAAGTCAACCCGTATGATTAATCTTTTGCGAAATTCTGGCAAATTCAAACCAATTATTGACTCATCATCCAATTATGCTCGTCGTGTGAAATAAGCCGTTAAAGTTACAAAACATGAATCCTCCGTTACTTATCGCAGTACCAATTATATGTATAAGAACACATTTTATGCACTGACCACTAATTCTTATGCATTGAAAATCACCATGGCGCATTCTGTTACCCATATTAAATAAATTATTAAAGTCGCGATATGGTAATAAAAAGGTCGCTAAGTTGAAGTCGGCCTGGACTGACCACGCCTGCCGCATGCCTAATGAGTTGTGGCCCAAAATCATCACTTTCTGGAGCCCTGATAAATCCAGAAGAAAACGCGGTAGACCTCGTAGAAGATGGTGGGACAAGCTGGATCAAACTAACGACCAGTAGTTTACTTTGGCCCTGGACAGAACCACCTGGAAATCATGGGGAGAGGCCTTTGCCCAGTAGTGGGATGATGCAGGCTAACCGTAACAGTATGCTAAAAAAAATAATTTCGTTGGAGCTCATTTTTACAAATAAGTGTTAATACGTCTGTTTGTAAACTCACTCATTTGCGTATACCTAGTTTATTTGATAACAATTTTTTTTATTATGTTGCTATACCTAGACTATTGTCAGATTGTTTAGCTTCTGGCTACCCGTATAGACAGTCAAGTATGTATAATTGCCATTGGGACTAAGAGCAAACTTTCTTTCTAAGACTTGAAGGAGTCGTGCTGCGTATGAGACCTTTTCCCATCCCCGATCGATCCTTAGTTAAGATCATTTTGCTACGAGCTTATAAATCAGTGTCATCTTTTGACACACATTATTAAAATTTGAGTTCTATTCTATTCTATCTTCTTAACATTTTTAAATACAACTTAGCATAACGTAAGCTAAGTTTACTCTTAAGTTGCGGTGCTAATTGATTGCTTATTGATGCAGCCACAGATTCTAAACTATGCGGAAGTTAGAAGTTTCCTTTGTTAATCATGTTAATTATTTGATAACTTACGGTTAGTTTGGGAAACTAATCTGTTTGCTTATGAATTTAATTCGGATTTACGGTTTTTGATATTAGTGTTATTATTGAGGCTAAATAGTAACTGCCGCAGGGGTCGATCTTGATAGTATACTGTATTGTACATTTCTTTACCTTGACGGTTAAGCAACGCTGGCTGTGGACAGTTACCGGATGGAATTATACATTCCATACTAAAACTTTACCTTAGTCCCGGCTATCATTATGTAGATCTGTGTCAGTCCCTATAGGTCCTAGTCAGAAGCGAGAAAATGGCGAGAAAAAATAGCAACAATCTTGATAAGGGGTATCGTGTTTCTTGGTAGGTTTGTAATGTTCAGATATAAGTATCTGAACACTACAAACCTAAGTATATTACATATAGATATACAGTAATACCCCGACTTACGCTACCCCGTTTTACGCGAATTCGGAGATAAGCGGTTTTTCTTTTTGATCACCGCGCTCATCGGCGTGTGCATTATTTTACGTACGTTAAATTAATTATGTCATTCAGAAGACCAAAAATGATTCATTTGAACCCAACAAGACACGAAAAGCAATGTCTTTGGAGTGTAAACTACACATACCTTATACGTATTTATAAGACAAGGTTCAATCAATCAATCAATATATTTATTTGCTAGAATATAAGGTGTTACAGTAGATTAGTTTCAGCATATCCTGCCATAATATGGCGTGCAAATGTGTTCACAATTAGTGTTGTCAATTACTAACTACTTGCTGATTACAGATTCTATTGATTTGTCTTCTAAATAGTCCTTAACGGTATAATATCTTTTAAATAATAGCAGATTGAAAAGTATGTTTTTAAACATTGTCAGTGGTAAGTCTTGTAAGCTATTTGGTAAATGATTGTAAATAATAATCGACATGCAGTATACATTTTTCTTAAATAATTTTAGTTTTATTTGTGGCAGTCGAAGTCTGTCTTTATGCCGTGTTCGGCTATTTGGCCTGTCAGTGTTCGTCTCGAATAAATTGTAGTTTTTCTTAACAAAAACACATATTTCAAAAATATATAAGCATGGCAACGGTAGAACTTTAAGTTTTTGAAATAGTGGCTTACAGCTGTCTAAAAAGTGAGCTCCACAAATGGCTCGAATACATTTTTTTTTAGCTTTAAAAACTCTGTCAAAGTCTACTGAGTTACCCCATATTATAATACCGTACCTAAGTATGGATGATACATAACCATGGTAAGCCAGCATTGCAGTATCACAGTTTACCGTTTCTCTGATTCTTTTCAAGACATATATAAAACGATCTATTTTTGTAAGAATTTTATCTATATGTGCTTTCCAGTTGCAATTTTTGTTGTTTGTTGAACCCCGACTTACGCGAATTCGACTTACACGGCTATCTCTTGGTCGCACCTATCGCGTAAATCCGGGGTATTACTGTACTGGTTTTTTTTACGGATGAGCTCGCTCATTACCACAATTACGGCACGGCTGATGGTAAGCGTTTGATGAGGTCTACAATAGAACGAGTGAGCCCAGAGGTAGCCTGTTCACTCTTGCTTTAAAGGCTGACGAGTCAAATGTGGTAGAGAACACAGAAGCCTGCAGAAAGTTTCACACCTATCTCCTCTATTGCGTTTAGTTAGACTGGAAACCGAACCCTACTTTTTTGGGATCAACAGACTAAGAAGTTTGATGCAACTGGTACTAAACGTAAGACCGTAAGATTCGTCAGACTTTTTCAACCATCACTTTCTATCGTAAGGCGAATAGCGTACTTTTTGAGGCTCGGCTGGCCCATGAAAAAACAACGCATTTATAAAAATATTGATTTTATATCCTAATTGACATTTAAAATTTAATCAATATGTTGCATCGTAAGCTCATAATAAATAAAATTGTCTCGTAAATAACGAAGACGGTAATTAATTTTTATTTTCTTTATTAACTTCGATGGAAGGCGTGGACTTTTAAAATGGATTACTGTAACAAATTATGCTTTTTGACGTGGTGGTGATAGTGGGGTAATACGTATGTAGTTGGTACCTACCTATATGAGGTGACAAAGTGGTGTTATGGTGTCTTAATTATTATTTTTCCTTTGAGTCAAATTACGAATACTGTGAAAATTTCAATTTATTTGTTAGATAACTTACTAAAATCTTTAAAAATGATTTAAAATTACGGTTAAAAAGACATTTTTTTTTTAAATAGTTTCGCGTTTGACCTCTATCTCACCTGATGGTAAGTGATGATGTGATCGAAGATGGAGCACGCTTACCTAAAAGTAACCTATTCACTCTGGACTTAAAGACATTATAGTCCAATTTATATCCTCCTCCTTTTTGCAGACCTCTTTACAGGTATAGGCCGTTTCGTTACGTACAATATCGAGATGCTGAATTTGATTACCTAAAAACATTGTCTAAAAATAACAATTATTATTAGCTCTGGAACTAACAATTTATGAGCCTCGCCATCATGTTTCCTTATATATGCACCTACTTCTCGAACCTAGTAGAAGAGTTCACTCGTGTGGAGATTTCACAATTTTTCCCAGGTTGTAAACTATCCTGCCGGGTCACGGAAATGTTCTAAGAAGTCACCGCTGCTCCGAAACGCAAGATCAACTGAAGGAACAGTGTGGGTTTTTAGTCAGTAAAGATCTGACACTTCCTCCCCCCACCCTAAAGCGGGAGGAGTCATTTGAAGATTTTGCCACAGAAAAGAAAAGGTTGTAGATTATGTGCCTAGTTTCATCCAAACCATTTAAGCCATTTTTGCGTGATTGGACCAAATATACAAAAACTATTAGAAAACGCTGAAATAAGGCTATTAATTACCATGAGGAAGCCTTTGCATTGACAATTAATAACGGTTTGCAATAATGGTTGATTAATGGGATTGGCAAGCATTACCAAAATGTAACATAAATCCCTTATATTTTTACCTTCCAACAGTCGTCATTTTCAAACGAATTTGTTATTAATTTTTACACTTTCCTGAGATAAAATCTTTTGTTAGATAGATAGACAGACGGCTGGAAAACATATGATCATTCAAGAGTTCTTTTTTTACTTTTAGAAGTAAGAAACTCTTAATCAATAAATGTCCGAATTAACAATACCTTCATTGTGCGTACGGCTAAGGAGTGGAATTCTCTGCCGGGGTCTGTGTTTCCTGACAGCTACAACCTAGCAGTCTTTAAGTCCAGAGTGAATAGGTTACTTTTAGGTAAGCGTGCTCCATTTTCGATCACATCATCACTTACCATCAGGTGAGATAGTGGTCAAACGCGAACCTAAAAAAAAAGTTTACACCAATAGATGCTTTGGAGATGTGATGCCGCAGATGAATGCTTACAGTATCTTAGACGAAATTTAGTTTTTTTTTACTAAAGAAAGCTAGCAATGTGTTTAGAATCACATTACTAGCAACCTTGTTAACTCCAACTAAGCTAAATATGCTTAGTGTTGCCCAAACGAGAGTCTCGCAAGAGTCTTGCAATTAGCGATTATCCTATTGCTATTTATTAAACGGTAGTTGAGATCTCAGAACAATGTAACAGACTCTGTTACATTGTTCTGAGATCTCAACACAACAATGTAACAGAGTCTGTTACATTGTTCTGAGATCTCAGCTTGTGTCTGGAGTTGGGTCACAGCAATAGTGTAACGGGTAAGGTTCGAACCCGTAACCTCTCGATCACCAGTCCGACACCTTATCCATGCGGATGATCGCCGATGCATTCGACCGACCAAATAAAGACTATGGTTGGCGGCCCTTTGCATGAGTGCACCAAAATGTCGGCAAGTAGAGAGAGATAGCGGGACATCGTGAGGCGAGCTACATCCACCACTCCAGTATTTACTACATGTTGACCACGACGACACTAAGAACAAACTTAGTGTAAGTTTAATTTCAAATACAACACTAATTTTCAATTACCAACTAATGTAATGTTACATAATCTGGCTAATGCTAAGGCTAGACCTAACACGGATGGGGCAAGTCACTCGCCTGCCACCCGATGCAACTCGGAGAGAAAGTCGATATGATAATTGGATGAGCACCGATGTGCGACCGGACCGGCTTGCTGGTTAGCTGCTAGATTAGTATGGACATGTCGCAGAACAGGAAAATGATATTTTTAATGTAGGATAGTAGGCGATGACGTGGTAAATATTAGCAAGATGTTTTTTATTTTTTTTAATTATGAAATATGAAGTCCGGGAGAGAGTTCCACTTCTTAACTGTGCGTACATACTGATATACTAAATAAAACATCAAGATCTCTTCAAAACGGTGCTTTTTATAACCTGAAATCATAACTCTGTGTTTTTGGAATCCTACTCATACTACTACTACTAGTTTTGAAAGTCCAAAGGTTCTCTGAAAGATATCGCTTTCAGCGATATTACTGCCGTTGTAATCATAGAGTTAAGCAGTATTGTTAAATAGGTGTGTTTAAAATTCGTTGTACAATAAAGTATATTCTATTTATCTACTCATATGTGAAAGTTTGGATATTTCTTATTATTTGTATGCAAAAAGTGGATTTGGAACAAACTTGGCGCACATATATTTTACAGCATAAGAAGTCGCGCGTGACAGATAGTAAGAACTGAAATAAGAATCATTAATGAGTTGACCCAGATTTATTATTACACCCCCATAATGTATTTAAAATTAGCCCGGAGTTTGAAAGTTAGTGGTGTGATACCCCCGTAACGCAAAAACATTGGTGTTACCAAGAGGTATCGTGTTACCTAACTACTAGGTTGTGGAGGTCATCTGATCATCTGAGTATTAGTGTTTGTTATGCCTATCTAGGCTGTCGCTCCCGGTTAGATTGGAAGCCGTCCCCAATATAGTTGCAATAAAACTTTTTACCAAAAAATTAGAGGTATTCCTCGAAGCGCTACCATTTTGAAGCGCACCTAATGAAGCGCTCCTTTTTTATTCCTCGGAGCGCTCCTTTTAGTAGCGCTCCCGATACCATGTTATGTTAAAAGGAGCGCTCCGAGGAATAAAAAAGTAGCGCTTCATTAGTTGCGCTTCAAAATGGTAGCGCTTCGAGGAATACCTCAAAAATTAAACTGACTTCCAAAAAAACACAGCAAAGTGAAAAATAACTTTAATTTCGGAAGTGGGTGTAAGTTTTGTATTTTCGTTTTTGTCACCGACTTCCGAAATTAAAGTTATTTTTCACTTTGCAGTGTTTTTTGGAAGTCGGTTTAATTTTTTGGTAAAAGTTTTTATTTCAGTCTTTTTAGTTGGTTGATTTTTAATTTACCTAGTTACAAAAGCCTAAATTTCAACTATTTGTAAACTTTTACAAAATATTGCTTTTCCCAATGCTGGGCCGTTAATTGTTGAGGAGTTCTCCTGGTACTTCACCATCAGCTTCAATTCACCATATGCATTGTGACGAGCATATTGTGCTTAATAACCATGTACAAGTAATCGAAGCGGAACCCATGAAATACTTATTATTCCTACCTACTTATATATTGAGTCTTCAACATCAGGTCCACTTCACAAATGGTGCTTTACGAATACAACTACATAAGTTACTATAAAAAATACTCAAATCACTATATAGGTGTGCCTCTAATATTTGAAGAGTTCCCTCGATTTCTCCAGGATCTTACCATCAGATCTTGACTTGGTGACAATGGGACCAATTTCAATACCCTTTCAAACAAAAAAAGAATTTTCCAAATCGGTTCAGCCGTCTTCGAGTAATCGGTGATCATACATTAAAAAAAATATATACGCGTCGACTTGATAACCTCCTCCGTTTTTTTTTCGTCAGTTAAAACCCTAAGCAAAGAATTGTCATCATCTGCCAATTCACCAAGTATCATATTCGGTAAATTCCTGAATAAGAAATGGTGGTCAAACGCAAGTCAACTATAAAAAAAATGAGAAGAGTTAAAAAGCCCAATAAATTATTGTGGTCTGTCTTATCCACACTATGCCCACCGTGACCATCCTCTAAAGCACGCGACGTTCCCTGCCGTCTACCGCGTTATCAATCATGTACCATACTATTTGAATGGCTCGCGGCCAATTTTATGCAACGTTTACTTACCTCGATTATATACTAATACATTATAAATGTTTGGTGATACGCCATTTATCTACTGTACAGTATAATCACATAGAAACAAACTAGGAAAGTTCAGTTTAGTTTTGCTAAATAGAAACTGATTTATTGATCTTAAACTTTTTACATAATAACGAAGAAATAAGAGATTTAAATTAAAGAGACAAAATAAGTATTTGTCTTTCTGTATGAGGTCTTTTGTTGGTGAGAAAATCATCAAATAACTCCTCTGGGTGGGGAGTGTCAGACTTCTACTAACCCACGCACCCTGTTCCTTCAGTTACCCTTGCCGCCATAATTCCAGGGCTGCGGTATCTCGTTAGAATATTTCCGTAGCCCCGGCAGGCAATGGCCTTGTCGGGCCCCGTCAATGCAGCTGACTGCTATTTGAAGGACGCGTGGAATACAACGAATCGTCCTTGCCGGACGAAGAGCTACCTTTGCTCGCTGCCCGCATGTCCGAAAGGCCCTGAGGTCTTAG
Organism: Tholera decimalis; assembly: GCA_943138885.2. NCBI lineage: Eukaryota > Metazoa > Arthropoda > Insecta > Lepidoptera > Noctuidae > Tholera > Tholera decimalis. Next base: position 30,355,448 of record OW964569.2, on the reverse strand, counting down.
GTCCGATTCCCAGGTTGGGCAAAGTGCTGTTGGGTGTTCCATCAGAACTCTTTCAGAGAGAGTTTAGAGCGAGTACCTACGATTAATGGCAATAGCCTCGCCCGTCAGACGATGACTCAGCACGAAGTTCATTTTCAGCAGTCACCTAAAATACGACAGACGCAAACCATATCTGGTGAGTATTTGCAAAACTTGCTTGAAACACGATCTTATTATCATTTAACTTTAACAGGAAGATAAATTCAACTTTAAAATAAATAACAACTGTTATCAAAAAAGCTTAAGAAACTGCTAAAAGATTTGAATCAATTAGAAGATAAAAGATAAGATGTAAAAAATTTATCTTACGGATATATTATTTACGAATCGTGTGAATTTGCAACTAATATTATACTAATAAAAAATACACCAAACGGTATAAAATGACAGATAAATAATGCAACGAGGTTGTGCCATGTGGCAGAAAAATGCAGAAAGTCCATGAAAGAGATTGATTTTTACAATATTTTTACTAAATTTATTTTTTCTAATAATATTTTGACAATGTGTCAAAATATTAGAAAAATCATCAGTGATCATGGCGCTTGCAACAGTGCCTGAAATATCGGAAACTTGAAACAATAAATATACATGGTAAATATCCCGTTTAAAGTTCTAATGATATCGTCCATCAAATCTGTGTAATATTTTTTTCAAAATACCAGTATGATAATTAATCTAAATAGTTTATAATTATACGATTCGAACAATATACTTTGTTTGAGTTTTTTTCAGTATTTCTTTGCTAGTTCAGGCTGCCCAAGCTGCCCAAAGAAAACAGCAATGTAAAAAAGCGATGAAATGTTATTTATAACTTACAGATTAATTTTATTTATTTGTATAGTAAGTATTAAAATTATATCGAGGTATTTAGATTAACGTAGCGTTATTAGCTAGGCTTAGATTTCAAAAAAATATGTTGAAGGACTTGAGAATTGTTGATTGTTGTTGAAATCTAGAAATTTTCGTCTAGTGCTAAGTGCCTGGGAAACTTGTTTTTCTTGCAAAATAATATACCGTTACAGTTTTAGCCAGAAATGCTAGACTGATCCATGCTGTGTGCTATACACGAATACGCACACTGTATTTTATGAGTAACATAACCGGTTTTTCTCTATTTCCCTAACTTTATAATTTAAATATGTTTTTATAAGTAGACTCTTGATCTACTGATCAACCATTGAGGTCATTGTCAGCTTAACCAGCCTCATTAAAACGCAAAGTCTCTGGCCATGTCCACAAATATTTTCTTAAATAAATAAAAAATACTAAATACCTCTGGGCGTCCCTGGTGGCAAGACAGCTATGGAAGGGCTGGATTGAACTTTTTTTCAAATCTCGCAAGAGAGTTCCCTTACTTTTTACCTTACGACGCTTGCGTTACGTAGGCCTTACGTTATTTTATTATTTACTAGCTTCCGCCCGCGACTTCGTCCCCGTGGAAAAAAAAATCCCCCGATTTTGAAACATTCTTCATTACTGCTCCGCTCCTATTGGTGTTAGCGTGATGATATATAGCCTATAGCCTTCCTCGATAAATGGGCTATCTAACACTGAAAGAATTTTTCAAATCAGAACGGTAGTTCCTGAGATTAGCGCGTTCAAGCAAACAAACAAACAAACAAACAAACAAACTCTTCAGCTTTATAATATTAGTATAGATTTCTTATTGTCGTTATTTTAAAAAGTTGACCTTCTGTTCTACCTCTGCATCTATATTTTGGTTGCATCCCCAGTTTCGCAACGTGATCTAAGAGACCGTCAGTTCGATGCCGTCTCAATCATTTTACCGTGGGAAAAGAATCAATAGTAAAATAATATAACGTAAAAATATTATGTAAAATACATTCTGATTTATGTACTGTTTAATCTACAACTATTATATAGAAATATTACAGTGTTAGAAATGTTTTGTTTTGTAAATGGAACCAAATTAAATATCACGAGGAGCTTGAGGTTAATTAAGTAAAGCTGCACACATCAAACTTCGAGGTTAAGCAACGGTTGTCCAGGTTGCTCTGTGGATGGGTGCCAATTGACCATCTCTTACAAATTACGACACCGGGGGCATTGAATATTACCAAAATTAAATACCCAATCCTTACTAATATTTATAAATGCGAAAGTAATTCTGTCAGTCCGTTAAACTTTCACGTGTGAACCACTAAACCTATTTGATTAATTTAGATACAAAGATGTATTTGACCTTGGAGTTGGACATAAATTAGTATTTTTTTAACTTTTTACGCGAGCGAAGCCGCGGTAAGAAGCTAGCAAAATAAATTAAATACATTACCAGTCGTCATAGTTAAGGACAAATTGTAGAATGCTTTATTATAATTTGTAGCCTCGTTTAGTTTCAATAGTTTATAAAATATATGTTACGCTCTATTCACAAAATAAATCATTTTTAACGACCATTAAAATTGAATTATACGCAAATAACATGATTTAAAAGAGTTTCTATGAAGTTTCTTGCATTTCGGTTTGGAACGACCAATTCTCTGACAGAGCGATCTTGATAATTCAAAATTGCAAAGTTTATTATATAAAAGCATTTGATTTGAGTTCCGAACAACCTCCTGCGTTTAATGGTCTATCATTCTACACGTGATATTGGCAAAATTGTGGTGGCTCCTCCACAAAGGCCACATAACAAGATTTGAAGTTGATTTGAGTTTGGTTGTGTTGTATATTTAGCCCAGTGTGAAGCTTCTGTGTTCATAAGAGAACACATTCATGTTTGTTATTTCACGCAAAAAGTACTGAACGGATCTGAATGAAATTTGCTAAGTAGTAGAAGTAATATTGAATACACACATACAGTAACTTAGATAGTTATTATTATGATAGTTTACAGGTTAGTCAGAAGCCATAAAATCTGAAGCATCGTGCGACCTTTTTTTCCGGTGGGAAAATCATAAAATAACTCCTACCGCTCTAGTTGGAGCGGAAGGGAGTGTCAGACATCTACTGACTAAAAACTCCTTCCAGGACCGCGGTACCTCGTTGGAACATTTCCACAATCCTGGCAAGTATCCTAGTTACTGGGTTGTGAACATCAGATAGATTCGCCCCGTGTAAAATACTGGTACATTTAGTTAAAAACGCTGCCTGTAGGTAAAATAAATAAGCCGGTTGTTATATACGAGTATTCATTTCAACAACACTTGTTTTACAATTAGTATTATACTAGCTTTTGCCCGCGACTTCGTCCGCGTGGAATAGTTACTTTGGGCTAACGTTAAATTTAACCCCGATTTTGAAGCATTCTTCATTGGCGCTCCGCTCCTATTGCCCTTAGCGTAATGATACAATATAGCTGTGCCCGCGACTCCGTCAGCGTAAGTTAATGTATTGGTAATATTGTTTAGATCACGTTCACATGAGGCTTAAGTACCTAGAGAACGCTTCGACCGCGACACGCGTCGAGCGCGGCGACCGATTCTCAAAAATAATCCTTATAGCATGATTCAGTATTCACGCGCGATGGCTTATTATTATAAGCGTATTTCATGTATAACTTTGGTGTTTCTATATCGATTTATATGATTCTTTTTACGGTTTCGTAGGCGAATGGCTAAAAACGGAATCTTTATAGTTTCGACATGTCTGTCCGTCTGTCTGTCTGTCCGTCCGTCCGTCTGTCACAGCAATTTTATTCCGAAACTATTAGGACTATACATGTGAAACTTGATAGGTAGATGTATTCTGTGAACCGCTTTCCGATTTTGAGAAAAAAAATAAAAAATATTTAAAATAAAGGGGGGCTCTCCATACATGGAACTAAACCTGAAAATATTTTTTTCATGAAATCGATGCATGTGTGGTATCTATAGACAGTTCTTTAAAAACGACATCGGGGTTTCTAAAACCACTTTTCCATAAAGTCAATCGTTGAAAAGATATAAGCTTCCAAATTGGTAAAATGTGTGTGTGGCGGACACAACCTCTAACTTCTATAATAATAGAGTCAAAAATCTAAAAAAATATATGTCTGTAGATCTTAATATAAACTTTCAACCAAAATTAGTTTGAACGAAATCAGTTCAGCAGTTTTTAGATACAGCATATTTTCTAAAACCGCAAATATAACTTTGTAATTCATACAAACACTATGAAAAACAAATTTATTCGGCGCAGTTGTAAAAAATGTAAAAAAGCCAGTTTTAAGAAATTTGTAAGGTTTTTTTTCAAAACAAATTTATTTGGTGCAGTTGTAAAAAATGTAAATAAGCTAGTTTTAAGAAATTTGTAAGGTTTTTTTTTCGTCAAATAAATTTGCATATTATATTATAGTTACTACGGAACCCTTCATGGGCGAGTCTGACTCGCACTTGGCCAATTTTTTTATGGAATAGTTAATAATGTTAACTTTTTCAATTAGGGGTGACCGAGAGTGTTATAAACGTAAGAGTAGACAAATATTATAATCAGAATGCTTCGAACTGCTAAGCTATCGGGAGTTACACGTGTTATTGTGAGTCAACCATAAAAGTTAGACATATGCTGTCGTGGGATATTTTTTATATAATTTTAAGGAGAACATTTCCGTCATGAAATGATTTGTGTAGCTTTAACCATTAAGGTTGCACACGCGACGGCAGCTTAAAAAACGGAGTAACTTCTCCCGTTTTCCCAACATTTCCCTTCACTGCTCTGCTCCTATTGATTGTAGCGTGATGAAAAGTATACTATAACCCGCTCAGGAGTATGAAAAATAATTGTACCAAGTTTCGTTAAAATCCGTCGAGTTGTTTTTGTTTCTATAACGGTTATACAGACAGACAGACAGACAGACACAGACAGACAGACAGACAGACAAAAATTTAACTGATTGCATTTTTGGCATGAGTATCGATCCTTAATCACCCCCTGATAGTTATTTTGGAAATATATTTCATGTACAGAATTGACCTCTCTACAGATTTATTATAAGTATAGATAGATATTTATGTAGTCATTTTTGTATCACATGGTAGCAATTTCATTTTTATGACAAATCTACATTCCATAGTGAACAACAACATATATGAACAACATACATACTCGTATTCCTGCATATAGAAATAATCCGGATTCATTTAAAATAAGGTTTCAATTAAATGGTAATTATCTAAAGGTATAACGAGTGGCAATCCCGCCTTAAGTTCATTGTCAATAAAATGTTAACAGATTATAATTTGTTAAGTGTATGCCATGAGAAATTTGCAAGATATAATGGGTCTTTAATAAATAATATTCTAGGGTTATCAACAAAATGCAGGCATTCTGAAAGTATTAGGTAGATAGAATATACTTTTTTATAGTTGATAGGCTTGCGTTTGACCATAATCTCACCTGATGGTAAGTGATGATGTGGTCGAAGATGGAGCACGCTTACCTAAAAGTAACCTATTCACTCTTGACTTAAAGACTCCTAGGTTATACCTATCGGGAAACACAGACTCCGGCAGGGAAATCCACTCCTTAGCCGTACGCACAATGAAGGTATTACCAAAACGTTTTGTGCGCATGGGTGGGATGTCCACCATGTAACGATGGCGCATCGCCGTTTGTCTTGTAGTCCGATGATGGAACGGGCTTGGCGGAATTAGACTGTGTAATTCCATCGCACATTCCCCGAAATGTAACCGATACAAAACCTTGCTTTTACGCTGATATGATGATGAAACGCTTAAAATATCTTATTATCGATCTACAACTGCTAATCCAGACCTCCCGCAAAGAGCTTTATTTTTTTCGATTCTATGCGACTATTACCAATTCCGAAAGGAAACCTCCAAGTTAAGACCATCTCTTTCATGGTCAACCACGGTGCTGACACATGATTTGAGGGCACACATATTGAATTTTTTTTTTATTAAAAATAGGTTCCCGTTTGACCACTATCTCACCTGATGCTAAGTGATGATGTGGTCGAAGAGGAAGCACGCATACCTAAAAGTAACTCTCTTGACTTAAAAACTCCTAGGTTATAGCTATCGGGAAACACAGACTCCGGCAGAGAATTCCACTCCTTAGCCGTACGCACAATGAAGGTATTCCCAAAACGTTTTGTGCGTATGGGTGGGATGTCCACCATGTAACGACGGCGCTTCGTCATTTGTCTCGTAGTCCGATGATGGAACGGGCTTGGCGGAATTAGATTGTGTAATTCCATCGCACACTCCCCGAAATGTAACCGATAGAAAACCGATAGACTTGCAACTCGTCGTCGTTGTTCAAGGCTCTGGAGCTTTGACTCGACCTGTGCATCGTTGCCAATGAGTCTCTTGGCCCGCTTCTCGATAGACTCAAGCGCGTCCAGCAACCGATGGGCATACGGCAGACATTTCAAGCCCAGCCACAGCTAGGCAGCTTTGAAATTTATCTACCAACATATTCACTAACCGGTTTGAGAGACCACGCCCCTTTTCTATGAAAAAAAAAAACTCGGAAATAGCACATCAAAAATATCTTGCATCAAAACCATTTCAATATGAATTCTATGATAGGAGAATTCGTATTGAAATGAACTCGTATCATAAACTAAAGTTTTAATTTGAGACAAAATAATTAAAAGCAAAGCATTGAAGAGACGTCGAAACTCAATTAATTTATCTACTTTAGCAATTTAATTTTATTACATAATTTATGTATATAACAGTACATTGGTCGTCATTAGTTTCTGTTTAGGGTCTGCACACACTTCGCTAATGTCGGCCGAATTCTATGAAACGTTATTTATTAGAACGTTTGAAGAACCGTTTTTAAGTTTATGATGCGGTCTGATTTGATAGACTCAAATTCTAGGAATTATTACTGACAGGTAAAATAATTTATGTACGGATAAAATTAATTAAGATATAGAACTGATTGTGTCTAGTTTTACATTGGTTCTTAGAGAAAAAATAATTGTTCCCTATTTTTATTTCTAATCCTATTGCACTAAAAACTAAAGTAAGACGTCGAGATTGTATCTAGTTACACAATGGATTCTCAGAAAAAAATCTTTTTTTTATTCTCAGTGAAAAAATATACTGAAATATTTATGCAATGAAAAATAATGAAACACCAATTGCATAAAAATATGTCTGTAACATTAACTTAAACGATGTGCACACAACACATCTCCAACGATTCACAAACCGTCACGATTTCGTGACGATAAATTGAAAGATTCGAAAGGTGTACATGAAGCTTAACATGGCCACTTATAAATATCAAGAATTACCGACAAATTCATACAAATTATTATTTCTTTATTTCCTTACGTCACGTCCGAATGTGGACGGGAAAAAGTAACGGTTAGCACCGGAAATAGTTTTTTGAAGCCTATTTAGAGTCTCCTAAGAAATATATAGCTATAAGGAATGATCTCATTATTTACGCAACATTGATCGTAATAAAAACTAGTCGTGTGGACTGCGCTTAATGAGGCAGGGGAGTATGGTGCAAGGTTTAGGGGCGGGTTTAGAAGAAGACGTAAATTATATTATCTCTAATAACTTATCATTTTGTTTCTTTTTATCATTTTAAAATTTACATTAATTTATGAACACACATAAAACCTAAAAAAGAAGAAAAGTACAAATACAGACAAAAGAGCACAAAGTTGCTGCATATTTCATACGAAAGTTTATCCAACAGTCCTGTGACTGGAGTCTTGTTTTGTATAAGTCGTGCAGTTATACAAGTTTTAAGTATTTAATTAAAAGGTCTAGTTCATCACTGAGAGCAAGTTACTGACAAGTAAAAGTGTGCCAAGTATTTTCTATATGAATCATTCTTTGTGTATACTTGTATAGACACCTCAACTCCATACAAGATAATTTAAATATCTCTCATGCCTAATGCCTCTGAAAAATGTTTAATTTGATTATACAAATTAAAATAGACCTTAAATAATTCTCCTATCGCTCCTAACTTAGACCTTTTGAATAACAAAAGGGGGCATGGAGTAAATTTGAATATTTCACGCATTTAGTTGGCGACGCGTGGCGGTCACAGGAAGTAAGAATCCTTTTTTCAAAGCGATGCATCGCCGATCGCATCGGTCGGTCAAGGTCCTTACTTCACGGGATTTATGGATGCACCGTTGTGGCGCGAAAAACATGTTAAAACGCAGGCCTTTGAGAAAAAATTGTGGACTATGTTTATGGTTGGGTGTTAGACTTTTTGAATTTTAAAATGGCTTGTAAGTTACCTTTGTATTTTAAGCTAGTTTTTTATCCGTTTAGTAGTATTAAGCGACAAATATCGTATTTAGTACTATTTACCGGTTTCTAAATTAAGAATTTTGCAAGAACGCATTAAAACTACTTTGACAGGCTTGTTGGTGTAGTGGTCAGTGGCCCTGACTGCTATGCACAAGGTCGTGGGTTCGATTCCCACCCAGGACAAATGTTTGTGTGATGAGCACGATCATTTGTTCTTTGTCTGGGTGTAATTTATCTATAATATGTATGTATTTATGTATGTTTATCAGTTGTCTAGTACTCATAGCACAAGCTCTGCTTAGTTTGGGACTAGATGGCGTTGTGTGAAAGTTGTGGAATAATAATTATTATAATTATATAAAATTATAATTATATAATTATAATGCCAAATTTTGACACATTCCTAAGTAACAAAATTTGGTACTAACTATAAAAGTCCTGAGAACGTTTTAACGTGACGTGCTAATAAGTGTTCATGATTAGTACGATAATGGTGAATTAAACGTTTACAGGACCCCAAGAAGGCCCTACTTTTATCACTTATTTATTCTATATGCATTACAGAAAGGCTCTTACGGTGATCTCTATAGTTGAAATGTTTAAACAGTTAAAAAAATTAGAATTCAGTAGTTTAGAAATGAGGAAACAGGAAAGTTAATTAATAATCTTGCGTTTCTATAAAGTGCTGCTGTAACTAATTAAGTAATGTTAATATCCTTACACATTTTAAAACAAAATGAACTCGAAATTACAACAAAGCCATTAGGCACTTTGACTATAACATATCAAAAACTACATAATCACCATGATAGTATTATTCAACCTAAACTTATTCCAAAACTATAACAGTCATCGTGACCAACTAACCCCAAAAAACAGACCTAACCCTGTCAAACGGCGAACCCGTAAAATTACTAATGGGGGTATAAATTACCCCTTGATCACGACACAGCGAGAATAGCACCTGCCACCGAATAATACAATAATTAGAACCGCCTTCGGTTGATGTTTCCATTATTTTAAAGCATTTTTTTCCATTCCACGCTCGGAACTGAGCAGCATTTGTTTTATTGCATATATTTATCGCAGCGGGTAATTATTTACCTAAATTAGTAATAATATCGCATGCAGCAAGGGGGGTTATATAACTGTTCTGTTGTATGGCGTTTATTTGCAGATGCTTGGCATTTTGTCCCAATTTAATAGAAGGGAAATTAAGGAAACATGCAGGGAAGGAAATAACGACGGAATGGATATTTCGAAGTAATACATACGTAAATATACCATGACAACTGTATATTTCCTGAAGCTGAATACGTACTTAAATATTCAATTGCTTATAAATAAAAGTGTTTGTTGCAATTCTTTGCCAGGTGTTCAGAATCTTGTGGCCATTTAAGTACAATATTCATTATTTGATCAAATTTAAAAAAGTATATAAATTTCTTCCTTATCATAAAAACATAAAGGGCTAAAATGTTCCAAATTTCCTTAGAAAGTAATATTATTATTTTTGAGACTTAAGCTTGTAGATGCTTATTTTTTTACCGTACAGTACACAGTACTTCGATCAACAACAATTATTGATCGAAGGTACGAACGCCAGAACATCAAGCTACAACAATCTGTCAAATTTCTTTAATAGACTTTCAACTTTATTGTTGAAGCAATTAGGTTCAAGGTTGATTGAGAAAATTTGACAGTTTCGGGTAGCTTCATGTGCTTCAGGCGTCTGTACAGTACGGTCCTTTCGCATTTATAATATTAACTATAAATGCGAAAGTTTAGATGTATAGATGTTTGTGATTCGATCACGCAAAAAAATACTGAATGGATCTGAATTGGAATTGTAAGTATATAGTTGACATCCTGGAATATCACATAGGGTACTTTTTATTTCGGAATTCTCACAGGATGGCATTTTACACGGGGAAACCTCTCCCACGCGAACGTATTTGCGGGCAGAAGCAATTTAATTCATAATAACGCATTTTAAGTAGGTGTATAAAAAATCACTTAAATCACGTAACAAAACCAGCAATTACAAACATTTCCTTAAAACAATTAAAGAGAAAAGTTTAGCGACACTTACGAATCCGAACACGTAATGAACATCAATGTATTCTGCAAACACAATTACGTATACAATTTAAATTTATTACCATCTCAAGCGTAAGACGCGAGGGAACTCTGGGTATAATGGTAATACTAAAGAATAAATAGAATCTAACAAACTCTCTTGAACCTTCTGTTTACCACAATAAAACTAAACTATTTAGACAGGTTCTCCTTCTCTCAGGGTAAGAATTCTCCCTTTCACTACTGATCTACCAGACGTACTGCAGACTACTCACTTGATCAATATACCGTCTTTTCATACTAAGCGATTCTACTCAACATTTATTTTGCGCATAGTCAAGGCTTGGAACTCTCGGCCGGCTTTTGTGTTCCCTTCCACAAATGACCCATCTCCTTTCAAAGCAGGATTGAATAGGCATCTTCTGGGCTCGCTCGTCCCATCTTAGACCTCATCTATCGCTTACCATCAGGCGTAACCGAGGTCAAGAGCAGGCTCATCAGTAATTAAAAAAAGTTGAATCTATGTGTTTCTTCCACGTTTCTTCAAAAGAGACCCACAGACAAACCTGCATGGTTCTCACAAGTTATGACCAGTTTACACTGTATGTATTTCAAAAATAAGTTTGATGTCTGTATTTGTTTTGTTTTTTATTCTCTGGTAGTCTGCTAGGAAATGCCAGTTCAGTTTAATGAAAAAAACCGGCCAAGTACTAGGAGAACTAGCGCACCTAGGGATCCGTAGAAACTTACCTCAATACATATATAAGTTCAGTAGTACCGAAGTAACTAGTTATGTACAGTTTTGACCTTGCTTCTTGCCTAATTTCTTCTTAACATTAATTTAAACACAAATCATAGGTCATAAATAAAAGAAAGAAAGGGACTAACACGAAATTAATTATACAGAAGAGAAAGAGTATATACAATGTGTAACGGAAACCCCATATCTATCCAAAAGGGCTGAAGACAACATCTGGTATGGAGACACTATGCACAGTTTCAGCACAAAATAACTGACTCAAAGAATTGATACCAAATTATTGGTTCCATATATTTCTTGAATACCAATCATAACAAACGTGTCACAGCACTACGAGGGTCAATAACTTTCCACGTCACTTGCCAATAACACGATAATTTTTTTTTTGGTCTTCTTAATTTGAAAAATTCGGTCTCTGGTATCAGTGTATTGGAATTTGTAATAAGTTCTACACACGTAGACTTAGGATTACAAAACCCTTGCCTTATCGTTTGTTATCATCCAAAGAAGCCATGCACTTGGTATGTATATATCTACCCTTTAAATTACACGTTGTATAATACAGAAATCATCCTTACATATTTTTAGCCTGCTGGGGTTACACGAATGTTCTAACGAGATACCGTGACCTTAGACCACAAGAGCAACTAAAGGAACAGGGTTGGTTTTTAATCTGTAGAATTTGATACTCCTTTCTGCTCCACCCAGAGCGGAAGGGGTCAGTTGATGATTTTACCACCGAAAAAAAAAAAACATTATTATAAAACAAACTTTTCGCCGCGTTTGTCTATACAACGTGTAATTTAAAGGGTATATACATACCAGGTGCACGGCTTGTTTGGATGATAACAAACGATATGGCAAGGGTTTTGTAAACCTATGTCCTACATGTGTGGAACTTATTAGAAATTTCAATATATTGATACCGGAGACCGAATTATCCAAATTAAGAACGCAGATAATTATCGTGTTATTGGCAAGTGACGTGGGAAGTTATTGACCCTTGTAGTGCTGTGACACGTTTGTTATGATTGGTATTCAAGAAACATATGAAACCGATAATTTGGTATCAATTCTTTGAGTCACTTATTTTAAGCTGAAACTGTGCATAGAAACTCCATACCAGATGTTGTGTTCAGCCCTTTTGGATAGATATGGGGTTTCCGTTACACGTTGTATATTCGCGATAAACTCAAAAACTACCGAATAGATTTTGATGCGGTTTTCACCAATAAATAGAGTCATTCATCAGGAAGATTTTAATGTATATTGTATTAAGATTTTGTTTTTAGATTAGTTTTTTCGGCCTGGTCGCTAGTAACAGATAAAACCAGTGTCACGTGTGGTTTAAAGCCGCTCCCTAAACAATTTATCGCGGATTTATTGCACTGAGACTTCTCGATAAACTTCTTCATTGCTTTAATATTCTGCCCATGCCTAATAGAACAAGCATGGAGACACGAGGCGCCACCTAGCAGGTTTGGCATGAACTGTCGCCGCTTCACATTGGTGTCGAATGTTAAGTACTAAAGACATACATAATCATGCATCTACCAACCAGTCACGCTGGAAATGGTCGGTTCCTTAGAATATTGGTGGTCCTTGGTAATTGCGTTGAGGAGGTCGGTAGGTTCGTGTGAAGGTAGCTTTAATATTCTATCACAGTTTAGTGAGAAGGATCCGTGAGATTTTGTAGCACAGCCCTTGAATGATGGAACACGAGCATTACTGGGACATGCAGATTCCGCAATGCTACTATTTTCAAACTAAGGATGTATCTTAAAGCGGAGGTATTATGATCTGTTTTCCACAATATAGGTACGAGTCAATAGTAGTAGCAGAATTAATAGATTTGGGTTTGTCTACTAAGTTTTTCGGTGTGTTAATCTGACTAATCTGACTCTTCCTGCTCTGAGTGGAGAGGTAATCGGTGTTATAACACGACCGGGAATCCCAATCTTTAATTTGCGCACATCTGAAGAACTTTTTAGCGATTATAGGCTCGCGTTGTACCACCATCTTGATGGTAAGCGATGAAGTGGTCAAGGCACACTTAACTGAAAGTAACATATTCACTCTTGACATAAAGAAAGAGAAGTTATAGCTTTCAGGCAACACAGTCCACTCCCTTGCTTTTGTGCATGTGGGTGGGATGTCCACCATGTGACGATGGCGTATCGCCGTTGATTTTGTAGTCTGATGATCAAACTGAACCAAAACCCTTCCAAAACTTATCAAAACTGACACAAGAGAACAAACAAAAGGTTTCATCTCGTCCAACATTCCCAGATGTTAGCCAAGGAATTCTTTTAACAATATTCTTTACTAATTCACACTTAGAAAATTAAATTACCTCGGAAATCGACTTCAAGCAGATCGCCCGGTATAGCCAGGGCTGTCCGTATTCTAAAGATTTTATATGAGATTATTTATTTCTAAGCTAAGTCTTTTTTCAGGTTATACAGCTTTTCTTTTTGCTTCAGGCTAAATTTTGTACCAATGTTTCCGTTAAATATTTTTATTCTTGTTAAAATATTTATATTACAAACAATATTTTATCATCAGGAACTTAAGTTTCATACTTAAATTAATTACTACCTACTTACATCTATTAAACCTAACTATGTATGTACTTAAATACAAAAAATAATTAGGCATCGAAATACGTAAGTCCTCCACATCACTGTCGTCCTGAAACTTGCCCAAAAGACGTATTTAATAAGACAGCATATTTTCTTTCTAATGATAACATATTCCATGTCATTTTTTGACACTAATCTAGGGTTATCCCGCTGATGACAATGTCTACTGTGCCAAGAGGATAACTTTGGAACAGATTAAAAATATTATGGGGGTCTTTATTTTAATTAAGCGCAAACTTCATAGTGTACTATGAAACTTACTTCTTGATTTCACAATTATATGAACAACACATTACTAAAACAATTTGTCACGGGCCTCGATTTCGAAGAGGCGCGTGGCAGCTCCAGAATACAGCAAACATAATTGATTTATTGCTAAAGATTTAACTAAAAACCTGTTTTAGTTCAAACTTTAGCAATAAATCAATTATTAAACGCATTAAACCATTCAGGATACATCAAAGCCGTCGTAGAACCCTCTCAATTAGCTCTTGAAGAATAACTCACCTGACCTTTTTGGAGTAACGTCCTACAAAGCATCCTGCTCAATAAACGGATGCTAAACTCGGCCGAGACGGAGACCTTGACTATTTGCGGATGTATAGTATTGGACTGTAGTATATACAGCTAAGGATATCGGTGTATATTTAACTTCAATACAACTTGGATGGGAAAGGAAGCTAAATCGGAAAGTTTCCTTGAAAGAGAATGGTCAATCTGTGTTGATATTCAAATACATTGAATGGACATTAAAAGAGACGTTGATCTCTGAGTTTGCTTCGGTGTTTCTTCTCAGACTAGTCAGTTAGGAAACACCGGACTCGTCTACCTACATTTCTTTCTTTTAGGTAAGCGTGCTCCATTTTCGACCACATCATCACTTACCATCAGGTGAGACGGTGGTCAAACGCGAACGTATTACCAATAAATTAAAAAAATTACGACAAAAATTACTTGTAAAAAAAAATATACGCGTTGACTTGACAACCTCCTCCGTCTTTTTGTCGGTTGAAAAGTGTTATTTATAACCAATTTACTAAATAAATATTTCATTGATTGGTGAAGGATTTATTTGAAAATTTATCCTGATACTGTTTACTGGCTATATGACTTCAGGGTTTGCAGAAATGTTCTACGAAATTCAGCCTCAGAAGCAACAGAAGGAACAAGGAGAGGGTTTTTAGTAAGCCTGTCACTTCCTTGCGCTCTACCCAGAGCTGGAAGAATTACTTGATGGTTTTTCCCTCCGGAAATAAACGCTATATAAATGATAACTGATCTTTATTATATGACGTTACATTCAATTGACTGTAAGTGCTCTCTGGAAGACATAAACGACAAAAAATAAATAGTTCAATTTTTTTAGTAAATAAGTAGCTCAAACAATATCTTTTACTAATTCTATTCTTTCTATTTTCGAATAATTTAGTAACCAGCTGACATCGTTGAAGAAGAATTTTTTGATGCTATATATTTGAGTTTACGAGTAGTTGGTATCCCAACTACTCCTAAACTCGTAACTCGTAACTTTTATAAAAAATTCTTATCCTAAACTATCGTTTAGGATAAGAATTTTTTATAAAAGTTTACATGACAGTACAAAATGCATGATTTTTTATATCTTTTTTCCTTTCTGTTTAGTATTCAACTCTATACTTCTTTTTTAACTAAAAGGTTCGTTGCAACCCTAAATTCAACTGTTTGCTTGCTCATTACTGCTTGCGCTCGCGCACCGTAACGGTAGGGTTGGTCTAGCCCCTTATTATACTTGCCTTTAGCATGTACCGCACGATTATCTGCTTTAACAGTTTATATTAAGGTTGAATTTAGAATGAATGTGGTAATCGTGCTTTTTATTTCATATAGCAAATGCTTTGAAGATCTCGGCAAGTGGGATATTGTTGGAATTGTTTGTTTATTTGCCTGTCTGTTTGTAAGGTACTGAGACCACAAGTAATTGAATACTATCAAAGGTAACTAGATAAATAATCTGGTTACCTACTGCCTATTGCGAGATGTTTAGATTCGGACAGAATATACAATATATCTGTATTGGCGAAAAAAAATTGAATATTATTAATTAAATAAACATGCCTCCGAAATAACACGCAACAATTCTGTAATAAATTGTCAGTACAAAGTGAAAACAAAAATAAAAACAAACAGTACTTTGGTGTTAGTAGCTCGTTACCATTTTAAAACAGAGAAACAATGTATTACCCCATAGGATTTAATGAAAAGATCTGCGTATCTTATCAGCCAACGTTATGAAGATAGACTCGTTATGATGAACCACATCTCAACCACTTCTATGGCTAGCTATGTCCAACCAACGATATTGTATTCGCTTGCGCAAGATATCATTATTATAATCAAGTAAATGATAGATAAACGACATTTATTTTGCATATCAGTTAATTTTTTTTTAAAGTCTGTTATAAGGTCCATATAATCCGTACCTACTGGTCAAGTCATATGAGAACCAGGTAGGTTAATGTTAAGAGTCCCTAACAGTTTTACTGCCGAAAAAGAGAAATTACCTACTTTTGTAGAACAAATATCTCAATAACGTTATAAAATATAATTTTTCTTTTAAAACAGCGTTTAACATTGTATATTTATCTAATATGTGGTCAAATTAATCTACTCAAAATAAATCGAGCAAGCGCATCGATTTATAAGGCATACTTTGAAAATGTTATTACAATAAAATATGAGCTCAGAATTAAAATAAAAAATAATAATTTGGTAGATAAATACCTGTATTATTCAGAATTCGTTTTTAATTTTCTATTCAATAACGGATTCTTACTCAAAAGTGACGGTTTTGCAAAGGATTTGATTGAGTTTTTTTTTAGTTTACTATTTTTTTTTTAAGTACATCGCCCCATTACTTTTCAAAAAATAATTTGTTAACTTACTAGTGCACTATATGCCCAATGGTCAGGAATTTTTTTTAGATTGCTATTTACCCCCATTAAACTAAAAAAGCAGTTGTAAAACCTGGTATTACGTGATTTCGTAAAAACACGTGTTTGTATTTTTTTTTTTTTTTGAGTTGATATTTAAATTATAATTTGACCACATACTAGATAAATATACAATGTTTAACGCTGTTTTAAAAGAAAAATGATATTTTATGCCATTATTGAGATATTTGTTCTACAAAAGTAGGTAATTTCTCTTTTTTGGCAGTAAAATTGTTAGGGACTCTTAAAGATAATCTTTTCAAGAAGGACCTCTTAGATTTCTCCAGACAGAGCAAGCATTTGTAAGGTATCGTGTAACTCTACTTAACATTGACTTATTATTTTTCTTTCAGTTTTTCTAATTTTTATTTTAATTCACTAGGAGCCCTTCCTTGACCTCGATCTCGCCTGATGGTAAGCGATAGATGAGGTCTACGATGGAAAGAGCGATCCCAGAAGATGCCTGTTCACTCTTGTTTAAAAGGATGAAAGGTCATAAGTGGCAGGGAACACAGAAGCCGGCAGAGAGTTCCACAGCTTGGCTATGTGCATAGTAAATAAATATTCGTTATATTTCATTTAATATTTAATTCACGTTGCCAACTGACATACTGCCTTTAATCAGCCAACCCATCAAGCCATCTACTGCTACCAGCAATCGTAAAAATAACATTAAAATAAAAGCAACACGACACTTCGCATAATTCAAAGTAAAAAAAAACACTCCAATTCACATTCCCCTTTCTCGACCCTATGTAACACCTATCACTGCAAACTCAACCATATCCTCCGGTAATTTAAGTTCCTTTTCTATTAACACGGTTATAGGTCAAGTTCTGCTTGGGTTATCACAGTATGGTGTTGGTGCTGACCGCAAGTCTCTTGTCTCTGGTATGAAGTCCTTTCTTAGAGGGAGGGGAAGGAAGTAACGTGTCGTTGGGTTTTATTATATTTTATTGGCGTCTGTCCGTTTGAGGAAGTGGTGTTTGATAGAGTATGAATAGATTCGAAAAAAAAGAATAAAACCGGCCAAGTGCGAGTCGGACCAGCGCACGAAGGGTTCCGTAATATCATCTATAAAAACGGCATAAAATCAGGTTTGTTGTATGGAAGCCCCACTTAAATATTTATTTTATTCTGTTTTTAGTATCTTTTTTTTATATAGTTGATAGGCTTGCGTTTGACCATAATCTCACCTGATGTTAAGCGATGATGTGGTCAAAGATGAAGCACGCTTGCCTAGAAGTAACCTATTCACTCTTGATTTAAAGACTCCTAGGTTATAGCTATCAGGAAACACAGACTCCGGCAGGGAACTCCACTCCTTAGCTGTACGCACAATGAAAGTATTCCCAAAACGTTTCGTGCGTATGGGTGGGATGTCCACCATATAATATATTTTTGTTATAGCGGCAAGAGAAATACATAATCTGTGAAAATTTCAACTGCCTAGATATCACGGTTCATGAGATACAGCCTGGTGACAGACAGACTTATAGGGTCCCGTTTTTACCCTTTGGGTACGGAATCCTATAAAAAGCATTAGTATTTATGGTAATCTGAGAAAGAATCATAAGATCTACTAAAATGGTTCGTTTTATCGAGCAGTTTTGCTGTGTTCGTTTATATCGGAACACGTCTTATGATTTCTAAAAATGAAAATAACTCGTTCCAAATAATTATGTGGTTCTTATTTAATTATATTCAAAGTAAAAAGTTATTTATCTAAACTCAAAGCTGAAAAACACAACTATTGAGTTCAGATTACCCTCCATAAATCTAGTTTGTCACCATTTTTTATCACAATTTCCAGGCCATGTCGCTAACAGACCCTGTATTTCCTGATAGCTATAACCTGGGGTCGTTAAGTCAAAAGTGAATCGGTTACTTCTAGGCTAGCGTACTTCATCTTTGACCACATCATCGCTTACCATCAGGTGAGATAGTGTTCAAACTAGCTAATCATGAAAAAGAAAACAATAGGTAGTAAATAATAAATATGCATAACGTCGCCTTAGAGTGAAAACCTCGGGAGTACATATTTGTCCAATTTTTTTTTGCGTTTCCAGAAAGCAATCCTAGCAACGCACATCCTGATCTCACTAATATGTTCATTCGATACTCGAAACGCTATCTATGAAAGTAAGTGAGAACCTCGTAAACACTCGCATCGCATCGTCAGTTTAGCGTAATCAGGCCATGGATTATGCATTTCTAAACTGTTCGATATTATGTAATATTTTTCATATTATACACATCGAACAGTTCTGGATATAAAAACGGGTTAAAATTACATATAAATTAATTAAAAAAAACATAAAAGAAACCGTACAAAAATTTTATAGCACGCAGATTTTTCTTCCTCCTGAAAAGTTACTCCTTTTTCACTTACGAGGTTTTCACTCTAAGGCGTCGATAAACTCATCATTATAATCAGTCTATAACACTGCCTCTGCCCACCTGGGACACAGGCTCCCTTTCTATGTGAGGGAATGGGCCGTAATTATAAAATTACAATAGGAATAGTGCCCAAAAACCTGGCAGCATTGCTACGTCGACGACAAATGGCAATGTTTATTATTTGGCAGAAGAAAACCACGCCCCTGATCTAGTGAAGAGTCAACTAGCTGTTTACCCACCAATATAGTAATTGTATTTATTTCACAGTGGGTTTGCAATGTTCACAATTGTTGGAATTCTGTATTTTTAGGTTCTGCAATGCAATACAAAACAAGTGAGATACCTACTATTCTCCTAGCTAGGAGAAAATTAGGTATCTCACCCGTTTTGTGTCAGTCAGTGTTAAGGAGAGAGAGTGCCGATCCCCTGATGAGTCGATTTACATGTACTATTCTGATGCAATAGTTAAATATAAATGCATGAAACTGATTGACAGACTCCTTCCCTCCATCATACCAAATTGCTAAAGGTTGACTGTTAAACAATTAATCAATATTAATACCGTTTACAAACGTGTCTGCTAAGTGCAACCACCTCTTTTAAGGTCTAAGACCATTTTCGGCGCTCACAACAAAAATTACACATTTTTCGCTCCAATTCTTATATAGACCGTTAATTCTTTATATCACTCGAACATGCATTTTGCGTAAAAATAACGCAATTGTACAAAAATATCATTATTTCTAGATTTTTCTTACACAACGGCAATCTGTATGTGGCTATTGCTTATGATATGCAATAAATAGTCCAATGTATTTTTAATTACGCATCCGTGTGCAATAGGACGGTATTCATTGCTAATAAAAAATGTGGAGCAACTCGATTTACTTTTTGCGACAACGCTTATGAACGTGAAAATGAAAAGAAATATTTATTTTATAAATTGGTTATGAATAACACTTTTACACGTCATGTTTTTTGCGTCTTATGTTTTGCTAGATGAGGCCGGTGTTTCCTGACTACTCTGAGAAGAAACATCGAAACAAAATCAGAGGTCAACGTCTCTTTTAAAGTCCACACAATTCTCATTGGTCCAGTAATATGAAGAGCATGTAGGTTCATTCTTGTGGTGTAACCTTACAAATTTAACGAACCTGTCCAGACAGTGCAAGCATTTGTCAGTGCAAGCATTAACAAAGTAACTATACCTATATCTACAATACGTGAGGCACTCGTTGCTAAATAATAACAGCAATTCACACCGGAACAGATGCTCAATCTCTATCAAGGTTCGGTCGTGTATGGAGTACTGCTCTCATCTTTGGGATGGATCTGCCAAATACCAACTGGATGCGCTTGAGCTTATCGAGAAACGGGCCACGAGACTCATTAGCAACAATTCACTGGTCGAATCAAAGCTCCAGAGCACGACGAGTTGCAAGTCTATCGGTTTTCTATCGGTTACATTTCGGGGAGTGTGCGATGGAATTACACAATCTAATACCGGCAAACCCGTTCCATCATCGGACTACAAGACAAACGGCGATGCGCCATCGTTACATGGTGGACATCCCACCCATACGCACAAAACGTTTTGGGAATACTTTCATTGTGCGTACGGCTAAGGAGTGGAATTCCCTGCCGGAGTCTGTGTTTCCTGATCGCTATTAACCTGGGGTCTTTAAGTCAAGAGTGAATAGGTTACTTCTAGGCAAGCGTGCGCCATCTTCAACCACATCATCACTTACCATCAGGTGAGGTCGATCTTCAAAGTTAAGCAACGCTTGTCGAGGTCGGTCGGTGGATGAGTGACTATTTGAAAATATCGAGAATGGAGGTCCTCCGTACCCCGAAAAGCACGCCAAGCCTGGTCCCTGCTGTCATTTGTACATCTTTGACAGTCACAGAAGCCTGAAAATCTATCACCAGTCCTACTAATGGTGAACGCAGACCTAGCCGCACCGCAGTCTCTACAGTCCCCGCAGTCATCGCTTTTTGTTAATGGCCTCGCACATCTATCCGCGCCGCAGTCGCTGCAGTCGTTCCCGTCAGTGTTGCCAGATTTTTGAAAGCATTATCTATCCGAAGATTTAAAAAATCAGTATAAAATCTGTATTTGGTATTGGTATTTTGCTCTTTTGTGTAATTTTATCTGTAGGTGCTATAATAGGGAATAAGCAAGTAATTATTTATACGAGAATAAGTAATTTTATTATAAACCGTTGACAGAGATTCTCTGTCTACATTATAACTCTGGCAACACTGCGCGCCGTAGATGCGAATGACGTCATCCGCGCTGCGTGCGGATGACGTCATCAGCTGCGGCTAGGGGAGTTCGGTCGTTTCAGGGACTGCGGCGACTGCGGCGCGGGTAGGTGTGCGAGGTTGCATAGAACTTCATATAAAGAATTCGAATGCAAAGACTGCGGCGCGTGCGGTGCGGCTAGGTCTGCGTTCACCATAAGAGTGAGTGTTATCTAGCTATTGGATGACGGAGGTGAGATAGGCAGTTCTACATGTATAGGGTTGCATCCGTCCGGGTTTTCCCGGATTTGTCCTAGTTTGGAGGACGTCCGGGGGCGTCCGGGGGGATTTCCCCAATAAGCGTCCAGCTAAAACCCGGACACACATTGGTCTTACGGGTACCAAAAAGCACGATCTCTATTATTAATTTCCTATGGTATTTCATCTCATTGTTTATTTTACGTTGATTAAATGAAAAGGAAGAGAGAGAGAATAGAGAAGGAGAGAGAAGAGAGTTATTAAAAAAGTTATAAAGCTCTACAATGTTATCACTTTATCAGTAAATAAAAACCATAATTAAACATCGTTGTTTTTAGTTTCAAGTTCAAAATAGTTATTTGTGCAACAAGAGAGCAAAGTCATTTTTTGCTGCGAGTGCAATTTTGAATCCTGAGCAAGCGAAGGATTCAATGATTGAATCACGAGCGCAGCGAGTGATTCTACAGTTGAATCCTGAGTGTGGCGAGGGATTCAAAGGCACGAGATGTAAAAAACTTTGCTCTCGTGTAACACACATAACTTTTCACTTCAGCAGCGAGAACACTTTAGGACACAGAAATAAAAAATATAGTTAGGAGATAAAATAATAAACAGGAATAGATTGAAATAAGTATTTATTATGAATCAAAATAATTAACATTGTAGGTAGTTGTACCAATTCAATAAAATGGAACATTTTAAAAGTTTAAAGTAAAACTACTGCAATTCTGCAAATTAAAAGTAACAGATTTATTTGGCAACGTAAGTTAAGTTGCATTGCGTTGAGTTTGATTATCTGGGGTTAAGGTTTCTGTTCCAGTGGCGGATTGAGAAGGAACAACGGTAAACGTTGGTGACTCTGATCGGCTTTCTGTATAAGTACACTGTGCGTCGTTGGAAGTGGATGGGCGTGAGACAAAGGATCCGAGGTCGAATTCAGACTTCAGAAATTTTATTCCCGCTCTTTTATTTAAATTAAGGCGTGTTCGGAAATAGCACCATATTTTATTATTCAAAATATATTATGTAACATTATTGAAATTAGAAACAAATAGTTACAGGTTAAATATCAGTTTTATTTGCAGTAAATACTTATTTTCGTTCAAATACAACAATAAGTTAAAAATTCAATAAACTACATCAAAAGACATAAATATCTTTTTGCAAAATTTCTTCAGTTAGTACAAAATTCCGAACGTGTTTGTCTTTTGAATTCAAAATCGGAACTTCGAAAGGGCTGGTCTTTGTCTCTCTCTCTTTCGGGAAAGAGATAGAGTATGAATGTTTCGAATTGTATGATTAACCCAAGGCTGAATAAGATATTCGTGGCTTTCTGAAAACAAAAATTAAAAAGCTACTTTGTCTCACTCAGTGAGCAAAGTCGCATTTTGCTCACTGATTTCAGGCAGCAAAACCAACACGTTTGAGCTACTGAAGTGAAAATGTATTTTTCTACGGTTTCCGGGAAAAAACTGTGATTTTAGCCAAATGTCTGGGGTTTATAAGTCTTTGTCTGGGGCCGGCAAATTTGGTGATGGCAATCCTATCCATGTAAAACACTCATGTGCATCTATTTAGACTGGAAGCTGGCCCCGACAAAAGGCTAAGCAGAAGATGATACCTACTTCACGTTATTCTGGACAAAGATATATAATAAACTATAGATACGTTGTCCGCGCTCTAAAATGGCAAGTAAAATCAAGGTAAGTGCCTCGTGTCTGTTTAGTTACGCACGAACCTTTGTCGCGAACGCGACACTACACATCTTAAGAAAAAATGTGTTTTAAAAGAAAATTAGGAAAAAAACATGCCTTTGTGTCTTTTCAGACGTTGCACTAATTATACTGCTTCCGTGAGAGGTCAAAATGTGTCATTTCATAGGTAAATATCAACAGAAATACATTTTTTATTTTAATTTTTCTACACGGCTAATGGCGGCTAGAATGAATGAAGTCAGTCACGTGACGTTAGGGGAGGTTGTTAACTAAAGATGTATATTCATCTCTCTCTAACATCAGGCGTACCTAAAGATGGCATTTATTTTCTGTCCCTTTCTTTACACGTATTAGATAGTAACTCTCTATATGTGTGTTTCGTGCCGTTTTTGAGAGGTGTTTTGTGGGAATATGACGTGTCTATTTATAATACGTCATTGATTCTGGAACCCTTTTTTACATTCCACAAAACGGGGCAATTTATTACAAGAATATCTCATTAAACTCACCCAATAAGTAGGCGATCGACAGTCTATTAATTTTAAACTAGTTGTATAACTATTTGCAATTTATTGATTAACCCAATAACAATCTATTTACAACAATATTTTATCCAGACGCCACTTGACTTTTAACCTCTATTCCACTAACATATTACATAAAAATCATCTTCATGTGCGAAACAAATTGATACTCCAACATGTACAAAAGTAACCCAGTTGATTTGCTTTCTAAAACTACAAACAAACGTCATTAGCATATTAATAAGGCTATAAATTAACCCATCCGATTCTACTAACACTTTCAAGTAAGCCTTCACTTGTTAATCTTTATGTAATTCTTGCAACAGATAATTTAGGACGATCATCTTCACTTTTCAACCGACGACAAAGAGAGGAGGTTATCAATTCGACGCGTATATATATATATATATTTTTTTTTTAATGTATGGTCACCGATTACTCGAAGACGGCTGAACCGATTTGGAAAATTCTTTTTTTGATTGAAAGGGTATACTTCGAAATTGGTCCCATTTTTATAAAAATCAGGATCTGATGATGGGATCCTGGAGAAATCGAGGGAACTCTTCAAATATTATAGGCAGACCTATGACGTTTTGGGTATTTATTATAGTAACTTGTGCAATTGCTCTCAAAAAGTACCATTTGAGGAAGTGGAACTGATGATGAAGACCACAGATGGCCGCCGAAACTACTCAATAATAAGTATTGAGTGGATTGCGATTCGATTACTTGAATATGGATCTTAAGCACTTTATGCTCGTCACAATGCATATGGTGATGTAGAGCTGATGGTGAAGTGCCAGGAGAACTCCTCAACAATTAACGGCCCAACATTGGGAAAAGCAATATTTTGTAAAGGTTATAAGTAGTTGACATGTAGGCTGTTTTAACTAGGTAAATTAAAAATCGACCAACTAAAAAGAGTGAAATAAAAACTTTTTACCAAAAAATTGAACCGACTCCCAAAAACACTGCAAAGTGAAAAATAACTTTAATTTCGGAAGTCGGTGCCAAAAACGAAAATACAAAACTAAAGACACTATTTTTCACTTTGCAGTGTTTTTGGGAGTCGGTTCAATTTATTGGTAAAAAGTTTTTATACTTGTTCAAATGTTTGCGTTAACATCTTGATTTTGGTTTTATTTTATTGCATTTTACGTTACATGGATTGATGAGTTGAGAGGAGCTCGATCTGCAAGGATGGGTGACCATCATAAGAGCTCGCAATGAAATCGTGCTTTGGAAAGCACGTTAAGCCCCGGCTATCTTTTTTTTTTTTTTTTTTTTTAGAATAGGTTCGCGTTTGACCACCATCTCATTTATACAGCTTTAAGAAGTAGTCAGAATCCAGAAGTTTGGTTACATTCCGGGGAGTGTGCGATGGAATTGCACAATTCAATTCCACCAAGCCCGTTCCATCATCGGACTACAAGACAAACGGCGATGCGCCATCGTTACTTGGTGGACATCCCACCCATACGCACGAAACGTTTTGGGAATACTTTCATCGCGCGTACAGCTAAGGAGTGGAATTCTCTGCCGGACTCTGTGTTTCCTGATAGCTATAACCTGGGAGTCTTTAGATCAAGAGTGAATAGGTTACTTCTAGGCAAGCGTGCTTCATCTTTGACCACTTCGCTTAACATTAGGTGAGATGGTCGTCAAACGTAAGCCTGTCAATTATTAAAAAAATAGATAGTCTGACACCAGTATTGCCGAGAGGTACCGTGTTACCCAGCTACTGGGTTTTGTTGTGGTCATATAAGCAATCGATCCATCTTTTTTTTTTTTTTTAAAGATAGAAGTTGAGAAAGGGCTAAGCAGATAATTATGACATGGGTTGGTCAGTATGTCAACGTGTGTTTATTTCGATCACATTAATTTTTTCGGCAGCAAAATCATCAAAGACTCCTCTTACTCTGGGTAGAGCGAAAGAGCGTGACTTAAAACTAGTGTTGCCAGACGTCCCGTATTTCACAGGACCTCCCGTATGTCGGGCAGAAATTCAAATGTCCCGCCGAGATCGACTCTGTCCTGTATATCAATTCGATTTCGCATGTGTCATCCGCTCATTAAGCTCTATACTGCTTACATCCAATTGGCTCGACTGCGCGCGACTGAGGTCTGAGCTGAGTCTGTTTATACCGATGTGCTCGGTTTTTTAAATATGTCAAATACAACAAAAATATGATAAAACATGCGCGTTCCTCTGAAAAACATTCAAAATAAAACAACTTAGTAAATAATTGGGCTTTTTATTTATCGCGGAAAAAAAATTAAATCCCGTATGTTTTGCCTATTTAATCATTTATCCCTTACAGGCTCAAAAAAATCTGGCAACCCTACTTAAAACCCACCTTGTTCCTTCAATTGTCCTTACGTCCGAGGCTGCGTTATCTTATTAGATCATTCCTGACACTTTAAATATCGATCACATTAACCTCATTCATGTCACATATTCTGCCTTTATTATTCATGCAATCTAAATCTTTTTTCTTTTGTTCTCTAGTCAATTTCTTCTTTTGTCTTTAGTATTTCCAATCCCTGAATCTTTTACTGCTTTTTAAAGTACTCAGTATATCGTCAGTGGGTACGGTTACCTATCTCCTTAGTCCATCGCTACCTGTAATTTAACGAACATCAATTAAACCAATGAATATTCATTTGGCATCCCCTTTTGAACTCATTATTTCATAAATTCGTTTATATGGCAACCATCCATCAAGGCATAAAAGATAAGAAATAAAAAGAACCTGAGAGTTTAACTTTGTTACAATTTAAAAGGATATTGTTGAAAGTCATTTTCCGTAAAGATTAAGAAATTAAATTCAAAGTTGGTATGCTTATCTTAAGAAATAGTTGATTGTGAAAACATTTTATTTTTATCTGAAGTGATTTAATGTTTGTTAGCCTTGATTGTATCCCTTAAACTTAAGGCCAGAATGGCAATTTTATTGTCTGATGGTTCTATTAGACTCGCATGAGAAGCTATTAGATTATACAAATCTAGATCGTCTATCACATTGTTGCACGGAAAACTATTGAATAGATTTATATGCATTTTGGCTCTATTATGACACTTTTTGTTGCGATCTGAAAGCACACGCCCATTAAGTAGCGCGACAAAAAATATTAAATCCATAATTGGCTATAAGAATACCTACATATAAGATACTCTAAAAACGATTTTTTTATAAATGAATAAATAATTCAAGATGCCAACTTTAGGTAAGTATTACGGATGAGAACAGTGATATTGTATCATTTTGAATGAAGGAATGAATACTGAATAAAGTGATAAGCCAAAAAAATGTTTTTACATTCTATCAAGAGCAATGGTGGCCAACGACGAAAGAGCTGTAGGTAGAGGGTTGTTACTCAGGCATGGACATTATTATTATGAACCTATGAACCACTGCAAGGCCAAGGTCTCCCTTTCACGTTTCGCCATCTATTGCGATAGTAGGCCAATTCTTTAAAAACGAGTCCAGCTCATCCTGCCATTTATTTCTGAGCATGTCGCGCTGTCGTTTTCTGCCAGTTGGGAACCTCAGTGGTTATTTTGGCCTATACTTCACCGACATGCGGTGGGTAAGACCAGCCTAGTTCCATTTTAAACCATCAGCAGTGATTCAGTGAAGCATGGACAATGGACATGGCTTTGTGTAATTTTCATCATCATCACTACTCTTTAAATGCTGAAGCAAAACATCCAGAGGAACACGGGATGTCCTAGGATAGATATATCTGAAAACATTTAACATATATTCATCAAGCCACATTAGGCCCACGTGGTGGTTTTTTTTTTTTGATAGGGCCACTCGTAGTTCAGCACACTAAGGCTGGTTACTACTTAACGGGATGATCCTGTGGTGACCTTTAAATTTAAAGGCCCCCAGCCAGGGCTTACATACTAATATTTACATTTAAACGACCGCAAGCTAAAGGCACTCCCTGTGGAGTACGGGCCTCGGCATAGCGGGGTCGTTGGTGGAGGGCAGCAAAGGGTCAGGCTGGGTCATATTATTATTAATTGGGTTATTTATTGCTACTGGCTCAACATCGCGCGCTGGCTCGTTTGGTAAAGGTCGGGAAGGATAGTGTGGTGGATTCCGGCTCATTCCCTCTTATAGAGAGGTGGCCTATGTCCCAATAGTTGGTACGACATGTTATGTTATATTTTATATGAATCATCTTTGTTTTCTTTTAAGAATTAAGTTTATGCTAATATTATAAAGCGGAAAAGATGCTTTTTTGTTTGTTTAAACAATTGATTTGTATCAGCTTGATGACAGTGTACGTACTGTAAAGTGTAGACTTCAAGAGACAATCATTGCCTCAACATCTTCATTGCCGTATCGTTACAAAAAGCTCAACAATACAGGTGTCATCCTCACCAGGTCATTGAAAGTCACCTGTCAAGTTCCAGCCAGACATTCCAACAACCTAATATTCATGCATATTCAAATTCATTGTCAGAAATACAATCCCTAACTTGAAACCACTTAGACAATGCGTGTTCTTGACCAAGAGGTCAACTTTTAGCAATTTGGTAACATTAATACTTCTGTCCGAGTTATTAAGTTGCAATTGCCTTTGTTTTTTCTTTGCTTGGTTTCTTTGTAGTATGTAATAGGCGTTTTTATTTAAGCAATATATTAGGTGTATTGTGGGATAATAGTTTCGGCTGTATGGACTATTTCCTGGTGATTAGTCTATGTTGCTGTAAATGTGTTTTAGGTTTAACAAATCCTGTTTTTTTTCTAGTAAGCACAATATTTTGGTCATAATGTTTACAAGAATGATACTCTTTTGGTTTTACTTACACTGGATTGAACAGCACAAAATTTTTCTTTCAAGAGAAAATTCTTCTAGCAGACCTGTGTTAAGAGAGTTGGATCAGAGATCTAGAAACTATATGTATAAATAGTAAGTTTGCTATTACATAAGTTATTACAGACTTAATTAAATAATTGATGCATATTAATATATATTGTTATAACAAAAGAATGAACCCAAACACGTGTGTAAACATGTATCAATAAAATGCATATTTCTACACTAATATTATAAAGAGGAAAGATTTGTATTTTTGTGTGTGTGTGTGTATGTATGTTTGTAATGAATAAACTCGAAAACTACTGTGCCGATTTCAAAAATTCCTTCACCATTAGAAAGCTACATTGACCCTGAGTAACATAGGCTATATTTATTGCTAGAAAAGATTAGGGATCCTTACTAAAACTTTAGTAAACTAACCAAAGGTATTTTGTCACATGCGCTGCGGAAACTATTGATGATAGAACAAAAGTATGTTCTAGAATATTAAAGAACATATCAATATCTACAAAAAAATTTGCAGTACCATATGTCCAACTATTATCGTTATGTCACAAAATAGGATTGTAAGCGTATGCTTACAATCCGATTTTGCGAATAACGCAGTATCACATTATTTATTATCTATGTATATAGATAATGTGATACTGCGTTAAAAAAAAAATATAAAAATAAAACAACAAAAAAATATAAATAAATGATAAAAATATTTAAAAAAAAACTTATGTCCGCCCGTGGGAAGCCGGGATGGGCCGCTAGTATGTTATAAAAATATAGGCCAATAGTTAACGGGATGGAAGAAAAGTACTGTATTACCAAATTTTTGAATAGAGCTATATCGAGACAGCACCTTTGTGCTTACATAGATAAAAGAGCTTTAAGTGTCATGTGTGTACATAAATAAATCAATATATTTTTGCGTCTCAAGGCCTTACAGTTACACATTTTTAAATGATGGTAAAATTCAACCTCGTTGAAAAACATTTTGTCATTAATACTGTCAGTCACGGTACGCAGTCGCCATCACCTGCACGTAGCTAGCACAGGGCATTACTAACCACCCTTCTATCTAAGTTTAATTATATTATCATCAGAACGAAATCTAATCCGTTGTACTAGCTTGAAACTTAAGGTTCATACATAAATTTTTTATTCTATCCCTATTAGGATTCCCTAAAAGAAACAAAATACTGTCCACGTTTCAGATTTAAATATTGTAATTTGACAGATGATTTAAATCTAACCGTTTCTCCTTTTCCGGTTGGCACTAGAATCAGTATCTAGGCTAAGTTTTAAAATGGGTATAATGCCGGCTCTTCACCTTGGCCAACATAGTGGCGAATATAGTGGCCAATGCCTATTGACCAACGTGTAGAGGGGGTGCAATACAACCCAAGATGCACAAACACACACGTTGGCCAATAGGCATTGGCCACTACATTCGCCACTATGTTGGCCAACGTGAATAGCCAGGTCAAACGATCTGTAGGAACTGTTAAGAAAAACAAAACACCATCCACGTTCCAAATTCAAACGCTTCAATTTGACAGTTGCCATGTAAGGCGCGTCCATTTCTCCTGAGGTCGGCGCATGCGCGCACTCTCTGGAACAGCGCACACGTCACGCTACCGGTACACCACGCCCGTTCGCGTGTGCCTCATGCCCACATCGACAACAGTACACGTATGTATGAAGACGTGGATATACTCACACATGGGTCTATGACACCCTTTAGAAGGAAGTCGAGTGTCGAAACCTGTGGTGACGAAGGAAATGATGAAAGTTATTTATTTATTGGTTGATAAATTAAAACTAAAACTACTAGTAATCCATACTAATACTATAAGTGTGAAAATGTGTTTGTTTGTTTTGCCTTCTTTCACATCTAAACGGAGCAACGAGAGAGAATCCACGAGCAAAAGCTAGTATAAGGAGATATAGTTAATTTGGTAAATATAAAAAAAAATTGGTATGTCCAAATATCCTTAATGTATTTCAATGCACTTATTTTGAATTAAATGTCATAAACCCTTTACAACACGTTAAAAATAAATCACGCATTATTTGTATAATCACTAAAACGTAGTCTTACAAAAGTGTGTCTGTAGCTGTACATTGAAAATATTCACAAAAAAATGATTAAGTGCTAAGAAACAAAAAGGGAGCTTGAATTTTAAAAATTGTTTATCTGTTTGTACACGCTTATCTCCGGAACTACTAGACCGAATTAAATGAAACTTTTTTTGTTATCGGTATAGCTATTAAATCTAGGCAACATAGAGACTATAATTGATTTTGGAAATTGGAACGCCTGATTCAGAACTTAACACAAGTTTGAAGCTGCAGGCAGAAGCAAGTTAGATATAAACTGACCTTAAACATTACCCTAAATATTCGTAGAAATAATAGGGGTCAAAATTACAGGCAATAAAGGGACAACCTATACATCGGTCACTAGAGAGACATGTGCATTTAAGTTTGCTCAACGCAGCTTATTTAAAGACTTTCTTGCTCAACCTCTAAAATAATAAAAGTTTAAGTTAGTTTACTATCGCTCTAGTGCGATAAATCCCTATATTATGCAGTACAAGTAGCAGACCTTACACACACACATTAAAGTAACCCAAGCAAGTGTGACGTAACTGTGTTTAATTGCCTTTGGGGACGACGTACTCCTAGCTACCCATTATAGTAATTTCTGATGTTAATGTTCTAATCACCTTTCTTTATTTATGTGATTTATAAAGGTTAGGAGTCGAACGAGAGTGTATAATTTTAATTAGAACGATCTAGGGTAGATAAATTAGAAAATTAAATAAAAGATCTAAATACATAAATTGATTTAGGAAAGGCTTTGCAGGATTAAGCGGACGTTAGTCTTATCTCGCTAGACAAATGGTGATATTCACTTTTTATAATTATTTCTGCAATAAAATCACCTATCAGTTAAGTTATTTAGTTACTGACTGTGGAGTCTATATTACCAAAATGGTTCGCCACGTAAAGCCTAATCCCGCGGTAATTTCAAAATAGACAGCCTAGCTCTATCTTATATGTTGCCATATAGCCTTCTCTATATTCAGTGAAAGTCCCATTAAAATCGGTTCAACGGTTCCAGAGATAAGCTCTGACAAACAGAACTAGGCAAACGAACAGTGTTCAAAAATGTTCCAGAATTGCACACATTTCCCCGAGATAAAAATTAGATTATGTGCTAGATATAGCTACATAAAATGTATTCTATCTTTGTGCCATATTTCATTCACATCTGTTCAGCTATTTTATTATAATTGAGCAGTAAACATTCATCCAACACCTACACTTTCGCATTTTTAGTACCGTATTATTATACATGTTACGCTAATACGCTTCAATGCACCTGAAAATCTATCAACAGATCACATATCCCAAGGCTATCCTAGAAATATGTATTTCATTATTCCAGCGATAGTCTTGTCACCTTTCACTTCGTCACACACACACGTTACCTCAATACCTATGTTCATCAAGATAATCGCTGTTTGATTGTACCTTGGCTCACCCTGGAGCAAATAAAAATAACAACGAAGAAATAAACGTACGCGTTTATGAAAATATAAGAGTTTTTGTTCAACAGTGGCCGTTGAAGGCTGGCTTGATTGATATCTGAATCACCTTTTTATATATATAGCTATGCCTGTCTGCCTATATGCAAAAGGAGAGACCAAATATTAACATACTTCCTCCATGTTACTTTCGTGCTTAGGAAGAACTATCATTAACTGCATTTGCATGCACGGGGTTTGCATGAAAAACGTAATTTGGATGAATGAATATTCTACGTTACACTTTAAATGTTGAGGCAAAAGAACTAAAAAAGAATAAAAAAAAGGTGATGATTAGGCAACCGCCTCGTTCGCGGGAGAAGCCCCGGGCGTCGGGGGTCGCAAGCCGATCTCCGGCCACCGTAGGCACGGGTTTGCGGACGGCGAGCAGGGGTAGCTGACCGTCCGGTAAGGACCAGGCCCGGGTCGGCGGCGCGTCGTGTTCAGCGCGCCTCAAGGAGCTGTCGATGGAACAGGGTATGTTTTTAGTCAGTAGAAGTCTGACACACCCTTCCGCTTAACCCAGAGCGGGAGAAGTCATTCGATCATTTTCTCACCTGGGAAAAAAAGGCAACCGCCTCGTTGCCTTACTTTAATTTTAAGGCAGGCGAGACTGCAGTGCTCTTGGTTCATGGAGTGACCCCAACAAAGACGGTGGCACAGTTATTACATACTGCTTTGCACAATGAGACCAATTTATAGTCCCCTTCGAGTTGTGCTGTAACAGGATCTCAGAATTAACGCTCTCCATGTGTTGATGGTGCATACCAGTCTGGGTGTAGTGAGGTAAAATACATTTCCTAATTCTTCCCGAAAACAAAAATGGGCAAGATAATAGCCAATCGCCAGGCTATCAATTGTCCACGATTGCGGAAATCTCGTTGGGACGATCCCGCGGCTCCGGAATAGGGTGGAGTTTAGTCAGTAGAAGTCTGCCACTCCCTCCCGTTCTCGAGGCTACCATTTGTAAAATAAAACAACAAAGTAACGATTAAACCATAATTATTCAAAAATATAGTGACCCTTATCCCCTTCGTCATAAAAACCTGACATCTATAAACACTCCATAAGTCACAGCAATCATTGTCATCTCTTTTCAATAAAACGAAATGGCTCTCAGCGCCAAAGAGCTTTTGAATTATAAGTCTCATAAAAGTTTATAATAGTAAAGAGAGTTACCGTTTAGCATATTAAAATAATGATCTATTATAAGAAGCTTTCCTTGGAACCGTTAATACTCTTCTTAATGTTGTTGGGTACAGAACAGTTTATTGTGTACAATGTATTTTTTTTATGAGGAGTCCCTCAGGAAATTATTCTAGGCCTTAATTTGCTTGTCTTGTATTTTTATATTATTTAGGGCCAGTCCAACCTCTTCTATTTTTATTAACCAACTTCAAAAAAGGAGGTTCTGTATTCGACTAGTACCTATGTATGTATGTAAGTTTATATATCCGCAATTTTCTCAGAAACTACTGATCCGATTTTGATCTTGTCTTCGTTGTTTGAAAGTATATTTTACAAGGAAGGTTTAAGTATATAACACATCAGGTTCTGATGAAGATCTTCGAAGATAAGCGATGGAACTTTTCAACTAATTTGAACTTTTCAACGAACAGCAAGTCTCCCGCTATTGCTGCCGTCTTACACTGCCTCTTACTGTTTAGCATAAACAGCCTATTAATATCATCACAGCTGAGGCACAGAACTTCTAGATCACATCAAAAATATGGTTTAGGTGGGTAAAAAAGAGGTATACAGCAAACTCTCTTTTTGAAAATTTTGTAGGAACGGTATGTAGGTATCTTAAGACAATGATACACTAAAAAGCATAAAATAATAACTTTTTTATGAAACAACCTTTAAGTTTATTTTTCACTTTGTAGTGTAGTAGTTCTTTTTTGGAAGTTTTATAGTCGGTTAAATTTTTTGTAAAAAAAGGTTTTTATAAATAATCCATTCATACGAACTTGATAATACTTGCAGGATGCAGCGAATCCAAATTATTTCACCATTAACAAAAAAATAAACTGGAACATCCATCAAGGGCGTTTCATACAAAAGAAAACACCATAATACCCCACCGAAGTCGATCTCCTTTAAATGAGTTTTTTAAACCGCGTTGGTCATAAAGGAGGTTTTAATTAAATAAGTCTGGTTGATCTTCATATTGAGCGATAAATCATTTTGAAAACTAACTTCAAATGTTTATTTATCGAACACTAGCTTTGTCTCGCGCTTTCTCTTTCGTTAATAATGATTTACGCTAAAACAAAAATGTACCTAAACTTGTATCCGTTACCAGGGACTTAACTATGGCCGTAACAATATTCGTCAAAATCAGTTCAGCGATTTAGACGTGAAAGTGTAACAAACAAACTAACTTAATTTTTAATATTAATTCAGATTGTTTTGTCTTGATAATGAATACTTGAATTTTTTTAATAAAGTAATGCTGATGCTCTGACGATATTAGTGGGGTTGTATAAAAAGTGGATCAAGGATTTCGTATTCACTATAACGACTTTTTACACAACCTAACACTTTTTAAAAAAAAACCTAATGTGAGTAAATCGACATGCATATAGCGTTTACTTAAAATAATAAAAACATTCAATTAAAGCCATCTCAATATTTAAATAGTTAACCTCAATTAAAATTTTATTAATTTAAAGTGTGTGTAAACAGTAAAATGTATACTTGTGTGAGTTAATAAAATTCTTACATCGTTACATGCTACCAAATTGGCAGAAATTACAACCATATTTTTATAAACGACAAAATTACAAATTCATACATCCCCTTTCAAAACTATATCAGAAATGGCGGTTACAAATTTTTATTAGTTTTGCTAATTACAAGACATGCCACCGCTGATATTTAAGAGGCATGAAACTTAATTGTATAAGTAGTAAAGTTGATATTACCTACATTTGTTGTTAATAGTATGGATATCCACCTTTTTATTGAAATAATTGTCCTAGTAGCTTTGGATGTAATATTTTCTGGGAATTTACTTGCTTTATTTTAAAGAGTTTTTTATTTTAATTGTTACAACAATTATTTCATTAATGGTACCAGTGGCGTAGCCAAAGGGGGGCGGCGGGGGCGGCTCGCACCAGGTGTCACCCATTTTAGGCAGTTGTCCGACTGCCGACGAGAAAACAACTAACTATTGGCGATTTTCCTGCTCAAGAACTGCACAATAAAATATGCATTCCGTGTAAACGAAAGAGATGCATATATTAATAGTTGCTCGCTGTCTTTTCACACTACCTGCGACGACTCGCTTCACTAGTTGTCGCTGAGCGACAAGAGCTATCAAAGATAATACTCGCTCAGTGATGTGCGCTTGGCAGTCAGAACTCACGCCCAGAGACCAACTAGCGGTTATTTCTCTACAGTGCGACTTTGAAAGTATACGTATTGTTATTTGTTATAGATGCGAGTAATCCCCCGACGCACTCGCATACTCGCTTATAGCCCGGTGACCAATCTATCAGAACTACACGCTCGCTTTTCGCTGTTCGCCACTCATATCTAGTTTCTTCTTTACTCGTTTCTCGTTTATCTTCGTCGGTGGGACAAACTACCTTAGGGTGACAGCCGACATCATCATCATCATCAGTAGTGCCTATAAAATTTGAGTGGGCCATATTTTCCCATAACTAGAGCAGTAATTTTTTACCATCATGTTGCAATGAAATTAAATGAAATTTTTGGATAGTTATAGTTTTTAATTTTTATGTGTCTAAATTTGTTTTTTATATAGTTGAATAATTACAAAATAATGTGCACCTATAAAAATAATTTGTTCTATTTTACTTTAATGTTTTATCTTAACAGTTTTTGGGGTGATATCTACAGTATTCGCACCGGGTGCCACCCCTGCTAGCAACGCCACTGAATGGTACCTATATGTTAGCGTAATGATACCATGATTTGATTCAGATATTCCCAGGGTTGTGGAGTAATTAAATCTTGTGAATTAATTACTTTGCTTGCACTTAATGTAAGTCTTACGATGAAGGAGCTTTGTAAACGACCAACTTTAATTAAGTTTATTCATTAGAGGTAGGACGAGTTGATATTGTATAGGACTATGTTTCAAACTTTCTTTTCCCATCTACAGGACACAGCTTAGTACCAGTATTTACACAAGGCGGGAGTATCTGACCTCCAAAACCCTGTAACTGGGTAACACAGTAGCCTAACACAATACCCTTTGGTAACATCGATGTCAGATTTCCTGACTTCTAACTATCCGTAACGACTCTCAAAGACGTTCAAATTACAACTAGGACCAATAGCATGACGTGATGTTCGAAACACGGTATGAAATGGATGGTCACCCGTCCAAAACGACATGTGCGGCTGTTGTTGTTTAGTCACAAGCTCCTCAATGAAACAGGTATAATTGGTATAGTGATAGACGGTCCCGGTTTAATATTTATTAATTAACTAAACCCTATTATCTGTTTGTATTTAAAGATATTATCTATTATCCCCTTGTGAATTAGGGAGTTAGAGTTACTTACTCTGATTTTAAATCGGACAGATGGCTAAGCTAGTTAGTTACCCTTCGCTAACGAGGACCACGGATCGTTATCACCCGAGAGAATAGTTGACATAGTTGTAGGACCGCTACCAAAAACAAATCATAAAAACGAAACAAAGAAAAATAAGTAAAATATTGTTTTATTCTGAATTCTAGTTACATATATTATGTGCCCTGGCAGAAGGCCTAGTTCTGCAGTCATGTTCAAATACGATTCACTTTTCTTGTCAGTATTGTTTGCCTTAATATCAATGTTGATATTGATTGTTTTATTTGTTTTTCACTAAGCTAAATACTGCTTTGTGAAAAACCAATAAAAACAATATTTTACTTTATTTTCATATTTATTGTATTTTTAATTGTACTCAATTTGAAAGAATAAAACTGGCCAAATACAGAAACTAACCTCTTCCAAATCAGTAAAAAAATCAGCGGTTTGTTCTATTTTCAAAAGTCCGTCCGTACTAAAACACATAGGTACAGACGTACACAATTACAAATCTTTTATTCTTACTTATTCGTAGGTCAAGCGAAGTACAAAAAGAGTCTCATATATCATGGTATCCCACCGGAACGGCCCAACCACGGTCGCCACACAAGCATGCATTACTACCACCGTAGCTTGAACCGCTATGCCGTGCAAACTTCAGAACAAAACTTAGTTCATGAAGGGATCAAGTTATACTGAGCTTTAAAAACATTACCGTTTTCTTCCAGTATATCTTGAGCCCTCATTGCCGACAAATTTTAGAACAATGCTAGGAAGTGGAGAGGTGAAGCTATACTGGGTGTCATATGCACGGGTATCTATGACGACACATAGAAGAGGATGTTACGTGGTCATTTGTTGGTAATGGTGCCTCTAAGGCTTTTATTACATTTATGAAATTGAATTAAACAGGGTGGCCGTCTTTAATCTTTTGGGAATTGTTACTAATTAGATCTTGACAGACAGACGAACAAAGTTGTGATTCCTATAAGAATTCTGACGTACCTTTGAAGGTATGGAACCATTAAACTGTATTTTAGAGACGGATTTTAGGCATAAATCCTTGAAGTTTTTTTCTGAGTACGAAAATCATCAATGACTCATTCCTGTGGGTGGAGCGAAAAATATCAATCAAAAATCAAAACCCACTCTGCTCCTTCATATGCAACTGCGTTCCTGGGCTGCCTAACGATATACCGCAACCCGGCAGGAAATCCTTGAAGTTGAGTTGACAACATTATTTTCATGGATTACATTCCTATAAACAGGCTCTAGTTTGAGCAAAGACTTACATATAGGTACTAAAAACTAGAAAAATAATGATGAATGAACATTCAAACTATGCACTAATTAAAGTCAAAGCCTTTGAATAACCTTATGGTATGAAGGAAGTCATAAATATTACTAATTAAATATAATATCCAGTAGAATGCCAAATGATATTTCCGAGTTTTTATTTTCAAAATATTTTTTGTGTGTAAAAAAAGCTAGGAGCACGGAACTTGAAAACTACGGATGCTGAAACAATGTGATATTAAATTAAACCGTTTGTAATTAATTAAAATATCTAGCATTTTAATTCCGCCCGAAACATGCCATACATAATCAGTCTATAAAACGTTACGAAGGCCCGCTGCTGGACGCAGGCCTTCCCTTTTATGAGAGGCAATGAGCAGTAACCCGGGCCACCACGCAGGCCAAGTGCGACTTGGAGGATGTTACATGTCTTTGTATTTTCGGACCCAGGACATGCCAGATTCCTCACAATGTCTTCACCTTTTGAGTATATCATTACCCATGAAATTAATTCATCTTTTTGATTTGCTAGAGACTAAAATCCATTGTCTTGATCTTGCATCAATTTATAATCCTACGATCCGACTTTTTTTCTGCTAGTAATAGGCATCTTTGATAACAGTCTCATGTGATGAAAAGCGATAAGGTGGTCAAAGAT
Source organism: Tholera decimalis (assembly GCA_943138885.2). Taxonomy (NCBI): domain Eukaryota; kingdom Metazoa; phylum Arthropoda; class Insecta; order Lepidoptera; family Noctuidae; genus Tholera; species Tholera decimalis. Next base: position 30,316,693 of record OW964569.2, on the reverse strand, counting down.
AAGTCCCATTTGCCCGGAAGTAACTTATCCATACACGATCGTAAGATCCTCAGAATCTCTAGAAAAGCGGTATCGTGGCAAAGGCGATTGCCAATACTTATTCTCGAGAAACCTCAAAATTTTAAGATGGTCTGCAATTCACGAATCATCCTCGTCAAGGGTTGCTTTACCTTCGACGGCTGCTATTTAGCCAAGAGCTCCTCAACATTTTTTTTTTATAAATCAAATAATTGGAACTCAATCCCTTTCCACAAGAAAAAAAATAATATTAGATGTTTATTAACCTTTTCATTCTTCGAGTCCAATTCAATAACGCGTTTAGGATGTTGTTGGGGCTCCCGCGCTTTTGCATTGCATCGGCGATGTTCGCGGAGGCGCGCGTAGATTGCTTCTACACTATAATGCGCAAGAGAGGCACTTCGCTTGTGCGGCGAGTGCGAGGGAGCGCCAACAGCATGCTGGCCGCGCTCGCGGGTAGGCTGGATTGTGCGTACATCACTCACTGTTATTTTTAGTAATGTTAAAAATTGTAATATTTTAATTTGAATTTTAATAATAATTGTTTAATTTAATTTAATTGTATTTTAATTGTGACTGACATGTATTTGATCATTTGTATGAGTCTTATGTTACTTGAGAATAAAATGATATTGATATATTGATTGATTAAGCATAACATCGAACTTTGTGTTTATTAATGGGCTTATGCAGCATAAATCCCAATCTCGCTTAACTTCACAAGGGAACCAAACTCGCCAACTTAACTCTCTACCAGCGATGTTATGGAGCTCCGTAACCGTATCCTAAACTATTGGTTATCCGAAATGAATAATTATCCGTTATCGGAACCGAATCCGATACAAAAGTTTCGGGTAATTTCTGATAGGAGCGGAGTCAAAAATGGGCCAGACTTTTTGTTCTGCCCTCCAAAGCTCTTCTCTTGCATTTTTGGTTATGACTTATTTTGTTTAGTCATACAGATTGATTTGTATGTATTTGTTTGTTAGATTTACTTGAATTCCTCAAAAATCTAATATTACGGATAATCCTAAAGATTAATTTTATATCCGTAATCTTAACCGAAACCTACCTACCATTGAGATAGGAAAAGTATGTACCTAAGTCAGTGCATCCCTACACTCTACCACCTCGCCCACAATATAACAATAGATGAAATACCAATAAACCAATACTCAGTCAAAATCTAAAACAAACAGACGAAGCAATTACGGCTAAGTTTCGTGAGGCAAGTATAAGTACTAATAATGTCAGGACTTCAGAACTAAACACAATTTGTCATAGATATGCATTTGTATATAGACATTATAGAACTCTATTTGAGACGAGAATAATTTTAGTTGGAATTAGGTTGGCTACAAGCATTGCGATGAATTTATCGCCTGGTAAATTAATTAATCGTTGTTAAAATTATTCTCGTCTACGTCTATGTAGCGACGTTTGAGAAAGCCTATGACCAGAAGTGGACGTCTTAGAAAATATATATTTTGCTTCATATTCGATTGAACTTTGGCTTTCACAAAATTGTGAAAGTAGGTTTAGATCCAGATCCTTTTTCGTAAAATTTATCTGCGTAAATTCCAAGATCTCTTGATAGGTTTGCGTTTGGCACCATCATCTCACCTAATGGTAAACCTAGGTTATAGCTATCAGGAAACACAGACTTCGGCAGGGAATTCCACTCTTTAGCTGTAGACACAATGAAAGTATTCCTAAAACGTTTTGTGTCCACCATGTAACGATGGCGCATCGCCGTTCGTCTTGTTGTCCGATGATGGAACGAGCTTCGAGAAATTAGTTTGTGCAATTCTTCCATGTAAATATTTTTGTACCTGTAGTCGGGTAGAAAATGCATTTACGTAAGTTTGCACTTAAGTAATTTTCCTATTTCTTTACCAATATCAAAGACTGAATCTTAATCTATACTAATAATAGCTGACCCGGCAAACGACGGTTTGCCATATAAATTATGTCTAAATTAAAAACAAAATAAATCATAAAATTGGTTAAAATATATTAGAAGAAGATTATTAATGCGATAGTTTTAATGTGGAGATGGATGGATAGATATTTATTTCTTATTCACAGATCCGAATGTAATACGGCACTGAGATCTTGGGAAAATGCAGAATTCACGTTCGTAGATTTAGCGAAATATCCACGCGAACAAAGTTGGCCTTAAAACTATGTTTTTTTTTTATTAAACTCGCCCTTACACACAAAGTGATTCGACACACTGAAATTCAATCTACACAAAATTATAGCCGACGCATTCTTAGGAAAAATTACCTAAGACTACGTCATATGATCTTGAACAAGCCCTCCAATTACATGTATTTGCTCAGCTTGCGGCCGCCCTAACGCAAAACAAACATAGAATCCTTGATATTTATTGGCATTGCCTCATATCCGCTGCTAAATTCTTATAATATACCCATTGAGGTTCTGAATCATCGGTTGTGCAAGTATGACGTTTGTACTTGTTAAGGGTAAGTAAGGTCGATTTCTAATTATTAGACTTACGAGTAATATCTATACTTAGTGACTGTGATTTTTAATACTAAAGAGATGTTATATCTTTTAAAAGTTTCAGAGAAGTGAGTTTCAAGAAATAATTTTCTTTAACACTTTTTACACTCTCAATGTATTATGGTGATCTGTCTACTAGATTTGGATTAACATTCCGGTTTGGAAATATCCAGAATGCAAATCGCCAATGATTTGTTACTCAAAACCCTGCTCAACTCTAATGGGGCTGGGCAGGACATATCTGCCGCATGCTGAACTGCGGGCACGCAAGACATTGAATTGGTGCCCTGAGACAGCAAAATACTGGGCCTTAGCAAACCATGAAGTAGGTGGTATGATGATTTTGATGGCATCCTTAAAGCAGAAACGGGCAGAAATGGAGAGACGTCTTTGCCCAGCATCTAGGACAGTACAGGCTATGAATAAAAAGTAATCATATTCTTCTATATTTACACAAAACGAGTCGTGTCGCATCTTCGTTTCATCGTCGTGCATGACGCCTATCTTCATAAGATAATTCGTAGTGATATAAAATGCGTAAGGAAGTCTTATCTTACAAAAAAAAAAGTAATCTATGCATGTATGATTAAGCACTAAATAAATTTGCAATAACGGCCATTGACATTTATTGACATAATTAATTTCAAAAACGGAAATAAGACATAACTGTTCTGAATCGAAATTTAACGTAATGTTTTACTAGTAAAATACTGTTTTTTTTAAAATATCCATGAGGAGATATTAGGAGGTCATTGTATTTTATTGAATCTTAATTTGGCGTCTATTCCTATCCCCCAGCTGATAATTTAAAGCTGGTTCGACTTTAGTAATTACGACTATAAATAACAATAAGTGACCTTTTTTTTCAGAGGAAAAATCATCAAATTACTTCTACCGTTCTGGGTGGAGTACTAGACTTTTACTGATGAAAAACCCGCCATATTCCTTGAGTTGCCCTTGCGTCAAGGAATGCAGTATCTTGTTAGAAAATTCCCGCAACCCTGGAAGGATTAGGATCAGAGAATATCGTATATACAACGTGTAACCGAAACCCCATATCTATCCAAAAGGGCTGAAGACAACATCTGGTATGGAGTCTCTATGCACAGTTTCAGCACAAAATAACTGACTCAAAGAATTGATACCAAATTATTGGTTTCATATATTTCTTGAATACCAATCATAACAAACGTGTCACAGCACTACGAGGGTCAATAACTTTCGACGTCACTTGCCAATAACACGATAATTCTTTTCGTTCTTCTTAATTTGAAAAATTCGGTCTCTGGTATCAGTGTATTGGAATTTGTAATAAGTTCTACACACGTAGACTTTGGATTACAAAACCCTTGCCATATCGTTTGTTATCATCCAAAGAAGCCATGCACTTGGTATGTATATACCCTTTAAATTACACTTTGTAGACAGATGAGTTACTGTTTTAAACTAGTACTTACCAACTTGGTGAACCTTTTTGTCCTACACCCTGGGGAGCTGCAAGGGTATATCATACTTGTACGCTTGTGCCAGGGGCTGCGGGAACACTTTAATACTATTTAACAAGACTTAGGTAGTTGGTAAACCTAGCTTAGCCTTAATACTCTCCTTTTCGGTGGAAAAATCATCAAATGACTCCTGCCACTCTGGGTGGAGTGGAATGAGAGAGAGAGAGGGAGTGTCAGACTTCTACTGACTAAAAACCCACCCTGTTCCTTCAGTTGAACATTGTCGCAACCCCAGCAGGCAATGCTGCTGACTGCTCTTTGAGAAGCACGTAGTACCCGACGCACCGCTGACCCGATCCTGGTCCTTACCAGACGGTGACCTACCCCTGCTCGCTGTTCACAAGCCCGTGCCAACGGTGGCCGGAGATCGGCTCGTGATCCCTAAATCCCGGTATCGCGCGGCGGTGCGGCTGGGGCACCGTAAGAAAGTTGTCTCGTACATTTAAGGCTACGGGAACACTTAAATATAATACTATTTAACAAGACTTACTTGTCAAACCTAGCCTTAACACCCTATTACCCCCACATACGAAATTCCGTCATATTTCAGCAAGCAGTAATGTCAGGTGCACCATAATAGCTGACAGAGTGCCACCTTACAATTTTCTCCACAATTTGATCCGACGCACTGATTACGTCGACAACGGTTGACGATTGTGTTATAACTGCTTTTAGAGTTCCGCATTGAGACGGCAAAACGGCGGGTAGGTATTTTCTTTTAGACAGCTCGCTATTGTTGGGATAGAAAGAATGTGTCATGTGTTTTATGGCGTTAGAGATTGGTTCTAAGTTCATCTGGTAAGTCTTGTTTTGTACCAACTTAGTAACCGTAACATAGCTGTAGGAAACTGATTTTATTTTTATCTTTGCTGCTCGCTAGCTCGTATAAGATGTTCTAGATTGCTTGGTCATATAAACGGGTAATATTTTATATATGTTATACAGGATGGCCCGTTTACAGTGGTCCAAAGATTTTTTTCATTCATCATTTCATTGATTGATTGATTGATTTCATGATCATTTAAAACATACTTTAGTTAAGCGAAAACTTATGGTTTCGAAATTATTTTTTTTTTTTAGTCTAGTTATTTACACTAGATGAGCCTATAGCGCGATAGGTAGATTATTGCACTATGCTTATACCAAATTTCATTCGATTCGGTCCAGAACTTTTCATAACAGAGTGGTTTTGTGTCAAAAATATTGAAATTTCGAATAATTTAAAACAAACATAATTTCTAAACCATTAGTTTTCGCTTAACTAAAGTATGTTTTAAATAATCACTTATGGTGCTCTCAAGCTGAAAAAAATCTTTGGACCACTGTAAACGGGCCACCCTGTATATAGTCCTCATAACTAATTTCGCCACACGGCCAATCTCAGCGGAGGTTAGCCAGCCGCGCAGGATATAGGGCACAAGTATGAGCGTAGGTATAGGTGCACTCTTTGTACCTTTACTCTCAAAGCCCGATGGGACGGGAAATTGACACGACAGGAGAAAGATGAAGCGCAGAACTAAGGGCTAAACGTACTTTCCGAGAGACGTTGGTATCACTTCCAAACACCGAGCTACTACTAAGAAATTTATGTTAAAAAAACCCAATAGCAATTTTTGCCAGACCCGGTTTTCGAACCTAAGAACTCTTGCTCGGCAGTCGCGCTTGCGACCACTAAGCCACTGAGTCAGTTTAGTTGTATCTGTTATACCAGGGCTTCCCAAACTTATTTTAACTGTGACGCCCTTGGGAAGATGCCACATTTTTGTGACGCCCTGGCTTTCTTACCATACATAGGTAATATAGCTAGAACTAGTACTAGTATTGTAGTTCTAGCTTAATAACAATTTGTCAGAAAAACTCCAAATAGCAACTATTTTTTTAATTAGGAAATAAAGAACTAAACATAAAAACAAAACATTTAGATCACCTCACGACGCCCCTGGAATAATACCGCGGAGCCCCAGGACGTCGCGACGCACAGTTAGGGAAGCCCTGTGTTATGCAGTAAAGAAAACTGCAAAAAATACTTGTTACGGGCTTACACCAAAAATGCTCAAAGGAACTCAGCAGAAGGTCAGTGGTAGTAAAATCATATTTTGTGGTGCATTTGAAATGGTGACATTTTGAAGTGACACAATATCCTGGAAACTAATTATAATTTAAGGTTATTGCAAAATCATATCACTGATTAACAAGTTTATTTTTAATATAGCTTCTTTTTATAATGTGAACGTGAGAACACTTTCCATTCCGCAGACTCATAGATTAATTATTTTTTATACGAGGCATTTTTTTAACTGACTTGGCGCTGTGTGGACTGGTACTACTGTCTTATATTATTATCATATGTAAAAGATACCATTGAAAATGCCTGTTGAAGATGCCAAATCGAACCGTGCTTTTGACGTTTTACTAGTGCGACCGAAAAAAAACTTGGAAATTGATTATACTTTATCTTTTAAACAAACTTCACTCGCTGACTGCGATGTTTAAAATACAAGAGTCAACACAACGGGATAAACTGATATTATACTAATGTGATTCTTATTCACTGCATTATAATTTATAGACCACGTAAAGATCAATTGAGTCTGCCTAGTCTTTACCAACTACGCTGGTTTAGTCTTGTAGTACCACCAAATGAACCAATATTTTACATGGAGACATTCTAGCCTGGAACAGTTAAAGTATATACAACGTGTAATTTAAAGGGTATATACATACCAAGTGCACAGCTTCTTTGGATGATAATAAACGATATGGCAAGGGTTTTCTAATCCTATGTGTACATGTGTGGAACATATTAGAAATTTCAATACATTGATACCAGAGACCGAATTTTTCAAATTAAGAAGAACGAAGAGAATTATCATTTTATTGGCAAGTGACGTGGAAAGTGATGACCCTCATAGTGATGTGACACGTTTGTTATTATTGGTATTCAAGAAACATACGAAATTAACAATTTGGGGTCAATTCTGTGAGTCACTTATTTTGAGCTGATACTTTGCATAGAGACTCCATACCAGATGTTGTCTTCAGTCCTTTTGGATAGATATGGGGTTTCCGTTACACGTCATTTTATTCGTAAATTTACACAATACAGCTATAAGTTTATTAAAACAATTAATAACAACATATATACAAAATTATGTACTAAAATACAAACTACAATAAAGCATCAAAAAATTCATCCTCAACGCTGTCGGCTGGCAACGTACCCAAGATACTGGCGGCATTGCCTCGTTGTATATTCTTTGCAAGACTGGTGTAAGATTTTCTTGTTTTTGGCCTCATAATGAAAGTCAATGATTCACTAATGACAGCCACAACTAACAGCTTATCTCCCGGCGCACATGGAAAACAATAGCGGAATTAATTCTTGTTGCGTCTGCGCAGACGGTCATTATAACTAGAACACTTGTGTGGGGCAATGTAGTGGATAAGAATATTTATCCAACACATTACCTAACACACTTTCACAGTCCTACACTCCTGCGCACTCCTTAGCGTCGCGTCGCGGTCCGCTTGCGCACGCGCATCGCTTTCGTAAACCGATCCTGAAGATAAGGCCGAGCCATCACTTGCTCTTGCTTTTTCTATTCTATGCAGTTTGTATGCACTGGTTGTCTGTGCTGTTTTTTTTTTAATAAGGTAATGTGTGTGGTGGAGATATGAAATAATTATGATTTTGAAAGTATTGATTGGACTTCGAAGAAGGGTTTTAAAAAACAAAATAAATCAAGAAACGACAATTAATTGTTCACTTACTTATAAGTTTCTCTTGCTACCAACAACGTATATTTTAAATGTGTTCAGTAAATTAATAAAATTATTTATAAGTACCAACTGTGTCTTCATAAGAGTATTAAGACTAACTCGAAAGTGAGAAGTGAATTGTATTCTTTAATAAATGTCTTAAACCGTAAAAAGATTAGGTTGAGTCCGATTTCTTAATCGCCACTAATAGAAACTGATCTGAAAACTGAAACGCAAAACAAAATTCCCTCTTAAGGAAAGTTAATCAATTTCAATTATTCAGTCATTAATTATTTGCCTTACTTGCTTTTAATCACAACAACATTATGATGCCATTCTATCGACAGGCGGTAGGCGCCAATTAATAATACCTTCTGCAATTCTGAGATCATTATAAAGAAAAACATGTATTATTACTCAATAATATAATATATTACCTTATACGTCTGACATATTTCTGTATCATATAAAAATCTAAGTAAATAATTATACCCAGTAAAATCCTTGATAAAGAATTGTTCAAGTCTGGCATTTTCCTTGAGGCAATAACTGAGAAATCATAGTTACATCAGGTCGCACGCATGCGCGAGCATCACACATATGTATACTGCATTCGCGATTTTGTTTCCAAACATATAAACAAAGATATGTTCTTAGAAAATAACTTTAATACTAGGTAATAAAGTTCAATTTCCACTTACACTTCCAATCAATTTTATTAAATTTTTAACACTGCCAGTCGTTTTAAAATCAACCTAATTATCACTTACACAAAGATAATAGTACAAATACATTTAACAACGGTTAGAAACAAGAACGTCAATAGGCAGTGCCCACATACAAGCGCTTGCGCATACAACACACATAAGCAAGCAACGTGTTCATTAAACAAGAATGTGATTTACAATACCTACACGAACAATTAACGAATACCATTTCGCAAAAGCTGATGAAAATATTTGATGGAATCACTGTGATTATGGACAAAAGAATTATATCCTCAAGGTTGGACTAATTGGTGGTGGGTTTGGAAATATTCCCATCATTTCGAATAGTTTTAAGTACATAAAAATAAATTCGTATTTTTGGAATTATTCGCAATTACCTCATTGAATGTGGAATGAAGTTCTAGAGTTCGTTACTTAGTAATAACAACCGCATGGGTCGATCCTCAAGGTCACACCGAGGTCAGTCCATTGAAGGGTGACAAACTAAAATATCGAGATTCCTCTGTGCCTCGAAAAGCTCGTTAAGCCATGGGTCCCGCGGAGACCTCTCGCGCCCGGCATTGGTCGAGGCCATGCTGCGGGGCGAGAGGGAGTGGGAAGCGGTCGCCTCCTTCTGCGAAGCAGTCATGCTTCCGAAGGAGGA